>CM062290.1:46966891-48166891 GCA_031216915.1 Pictodentalium vernedei
AACTTTCAGTTGAGCATTTGTAATTCATGCATTTCAATAATATGCCTATATACACTATGGCGTAGTGTATACTGACATATAATTGAAATGCATGAATTACAAATACTGAACTGAAAGTTCTGGCCTCAATGCTCTCATAATAATTATCATTCGTGTGTTAAGTTCCGAGACTGAAGAAACAGTTTAAATTTAGTGAAGAAGTTTTAATTTTAATGACCTGACTACAGGCTAAGTGTCTAGACTTGAGGTTTCAGCCAATTGTCATTACTCAAAAGATAGTAGATAGCGTAGGAAAGCTGAAAATCTGTCACTTAACACTATTGTAAATCTCACTGTCCGTCCTGGTCCGTCTCCGAAAAAATGTCAGCATTGATTTCTGCATATAACAGCATATAATGTAAGAATTAGACTATTTTTGTGAACATCAAATAGAGGATTAAAATAATCTTCTTTTGCTGCATAGTATTATGCTCAGCTACTCATCTATATACTCTGGCTCAGTCAGGGTCAGTTTTCAATTCAAATATTAACTGTAACTTTTGTTTCATGTTTTCACGAGATAGCCAGACAAACCTTCTGTGAAAACCCTGGTACTATCACTACGAGCTTGAATTATGTAAGTGGGGTTTTATATCAAAGATGCACAGTGAGAATTTTCATTAGTTTCAGGTTGCAAGAGCTCTACTCAGAGAAACTGGGCATTTAGATTATTTTCCGTAAATTTTTTACATTATTTTAGAGGTTTTGCTAAACACATTGCTACTCATTGTAAAATCCAAATTGTGCCGTGATGATTCAGCTATGAAAATTATGTTAACCATTCCCAAATTAAAATTCATAAATTTCCACTGATTGTTTTTAGTCAAACTGGAGTACACAATTCTTTAATGCATCTAATTTAATTTACAAAAAAGAGAACAAATCCCCTAATCAGCCTAGTGGGGACTTATTCACTAACCCTACCTGACAAACAGGTGCCTATTAGACTACTAAACAACAATATAGCCTTGTTATGTGAAAATAATTTGAAAAAAAACACCAGGAAAAAAATTGCAACTCCAGGAAAAAAGGTGTTTTTGGCCCCCATCCGACCACCCACCCACCCCGGCCTTGTGTCCGGAATTTTTTGGAAGACCCCCCCCCCCCCCCCCCTTCCCTGGTCGCTATGGTTAAAATTTTCAGTTTATGCACTTAACTTCATTTTACGGGGTTACTATCGGAAACTCATCGACGTATGGTGGTGTCTATTCCAGGGTGACTATTGGTATGCCTGCACAAATTGGGCGAAAGAGCGTTTCGTTCGCCTCAAAAAGTACATGGCGACGAAATTTTCGTTCGCCAGCATTGTTAAGTCCTGCACAAAATAGCAATAAAACTCCATGTACTCGAATTACCAATGGTATTAATTTGTTAAGCCTCCATGAACCATGTTTTCTTTTACCCCTTAGTGCCAAAGTACCAATGTTTCAATGAGCTCTGTCAAACATGATTAAAATGATTAAATTCATAGTTGCATCGGGGCGGGGGGGGGGGGGGGGGGGGGGGGGGGGGGGGTCTTCTGCCTAAAAATAAAATTCCAGACACAGGGTTTTTTCTTGCACTTGAATTCATTCAAAGAATGATTTTCTTCTACCTTTAAGATGATTCAGGGTGGTGAATAGGGTATTTTAAACATGCTTTGGAGAGAATGTGGGGTATAGACAAGCTCAGAGGAATCAAAATGTTCTCGGTGAAGATTCGCAAATTCGACAACTGAAGTGGACATTAGAAACATTAACATACACTGGTCAAATTTGAATAATCTGCAATTGAGTTTTGTTATGAACACTTTTTTTTCAATTCAACCAAACTGACTCATGTAGAATTTCCCGACTGAAATCAGCTATTAATATAGTTTAACAAAACATGTCTTTGCTAGTCTTTAGAACTATGTTTGCCGGGTCATATGGTATAACTAAGTTTAGTGAGGACCGCCCAACAAGTAAAATTGAAATATCCCAGACTGGTGAACGTAAGATTATGTTCTGAATATGTCAGATTTTTTACATTTTATTTGACTTTCTCCACTGCACCACTGATTTCAGTCCTCACTCAGCTTCAGGTATCACAACTCACATGTAGTGATGTCAGCATTGCTTCAGAAATAAGATACATTAACTTTGAGCGTCAAATTATATTATGTAACAAAGGTATATGGTGCTAATAAAGAAATGCAGGGTTTAGAATGTGTCTCAGAAAATATTTCACCTTTACACAATTTATATGACAAATCTCTATTTTGATAACTTTGTTAAATCATTTTACATGGATTTATAACATGAAGTTGAATTTCAATTTAGAATTACTTCCCTTGTGTATTAGTTTATGCAGAACAAACTAAAATTTGGGAATGCACACTAGCACAGAAAACGGACCATTGATAATTGGTCAGGTTTCAGCAGTGTTTTGAGCTCCGGAATAAAATATGGGGGGGGGGGGGGGGGGGGGGGGGGGGGGGGGCTCGGAAGGGGGTGGAAAAAAATTACGTAAAAAACTAGATTGATATGACTTCAATCTCTGCCGATATGAACTAGAGTTGTCCCCCTTGATGTGTTAGTAGGCGCAAATTCTTTGTTGCTCACCTCGGCCTTTGTTCTCTCACTGCATGATAAATATACCAATGTTTATTATGCTTTGCCTTTCTCTTTCTAAAAACAATAGAAACTGGATCTGGCCACCAGACTGGGGCGGAAGTCGTCTACATTGAGCAACATGGGTATAATTGATTTAGACGCTAAAGTGGTGTGATGTAAAACACTATTGGGAAGGACTCTCGGAGTCCTTTCCAACAGTGCGTTGCATCGCAGCACAAAATCGACACACTGAAATAATTCCACGAAATTAGCTGTCTTTCCCAAAATTGCCTATTATCATTTTCGGCAAATATGACTTCAAACTCGGCTTAAATGAGGCCAATCTCTGCCGATATGAACCAAGTCAGAGTTGCCCCCTTGATGCGTTAGTAGGCGCAGATTCGTTGTTGTTCATCTCGGCCTTTGTTCTACTACTGAATGATAAACATACCAATGTTTATACTTCACCGTTCTCTTTCTAAAAATGGAAACTAGAGCTGACCAATAGAGGTGACTAATCCCCCCCCCCCCCCCGAAAAAACACTCTGATACAGCAACGGGAGCAGAAACCAGGAATATTTGTAAGTTAAAAAGGTCAATGTGACCTCGGCCTTCAGCACAATGACCCTAAAATAAATAGGACCCTCCCTCTTATCATACAACCCACGTGTTAAGTTTGAATTCGATCTCTCCAATGGAACCTTAATCAGGGAGTAGGACCAGGGAAATTTGTCAGGTAAAGGTCACTGTCAGTCTGTGATCTTGACCTTTGGCGTAAGGACCACACAATCCATAAAGTTTTTTCTTTCGTTATATTTAACATACATATGAAGTTTGGTTTAACTCGCTCATCAGAACTTTGGAGAACGGAAACCAGACAAATTTGTAAATGAAAGGTCACGGTGACATTGACCATTGGCGCAATGATTCCATAGTGATATTGTAGAGCTCTTCCTCTCAATATACACAATCCACATGCCAAGTTTGGCTTCAATCGGCCAAGTGGAACTTTAGAGAGCTAATCTAGGGAAATTTATATGTCAAAGGTCACTGTGACCTTGATCTTTTGCGCAATGACTCCCCCATGTAAATTGTTCCGTTCATCACACTCAACCCATATGTCAAGCTTGGTTTCGATTGGCCAAGTGAAACTTCTATTAGAGAGCGGAAAGAAACACCGTCTACAGACGTGTGTGCGTACGGACCGACATACAGAACAGCAACGCCACGGCTATATCCTACCGATTTTCAAGTGTTTGCGTGAATAAAAATGAATTACATTAAATAAAAGTTGCCTGAAAATAGTCAAGGTAATTCCCTTTTCATGTGTTGGTTTGTAATTTACACAGGCGAGCTAGTGCTAAGGTAAAGCATGGATTTCAGTTCATTCACTTTGTTTCTTCGTTTTTTTGTGTGTTTTTTTTTGAGTGGCAAGTCGCAAAGAAACCACCATTGTTCAGAGATTCAACAGTTTTCAAGCCACAACATTACAACTGTATAAATAGTTTTTCGGGCCCTTTGAAAATAATTGTTTTTCGGGGTTGTGTTAATAGCGCGTCGGGTACGAACACAACCCTTTTTTCCTGACTACCTTGCTTCTGTGGTTGTGAGTTCAAGCCCCCGGAAGAATCTGTGACCAAAATTCGTTTTTCATTAAAAAGCAGAAAAACGCTGTTCGTGTGGGTATCCGTTTGTAATTACTTGAACAAACTATAGGAATATAGTTACGAACATTAAGGTTTTATATGAGTAATGGGAAATTTAGCTTGACAATAGGTGACATGTTATTTTAGATGGCGTAAAATATCTAAAAAAAATACGTCATAATTTAGCATTCTTTGCTCCTGAAAACTACGAAGCATTGTTCATAAATGCGGATGGGCAGCAAAAATGTGACAAATTATTATTTTGTTTAGACATTTGACGACATCAAAAATAATCTATCAACTATTTTCCAGCTAACTTGCCATTCATTATGTAGCACTTGTATTATTCATTCGTTTCACAGCAGCTGTCAATGTCGAGTGTGAAGTTGTTATAGAATATAGAAAGCAGCAGCAGGGTTGTCACAGCAATTAGCCTACACTTAGTTTTGTCCCAGTGGCTAAATTGATAAAAGCGTGGTTTATGGAGACGAAGTTCAAGGTTTCCAACCCCAATTGCTCTTTCAACATTCTGAACAGTTTAGAATTGGTTAAAGTTGAATAAATGCACTTCCCTCTCTTGTTCGGACTTTCCCGTTTTATAATCGAATTTGTGAATGACGAATATCCTTGCAATCGTAAAATACTTGAGTAAAAGTCACGATGTTTGCGAATGTGCAGTAGTGAACGCTGTGGACGGGTGTATGTTATAAGGTGAATGCGTCGTGCTTATACATTGATATACACAACACATCATTGTCATGTTGAACAATGAGAGCTCAATTTAATATCAATAAACGGAGACAGAAAATCTAAACATTTTCTGTGACTGTGTTGAGGTATTAATTTGAGGTTTCATTATGCAAAAGTCCAACAAACTGCTTTCAATGACTGTTGCAACTAATTACATCGTCCCTTGAATGCAACAAGACACCATCTGCGATGCCAAAGCATCGCAGATGGTGCCTTATTGCACTCAACGGGTGAATAACGAAGACACATTTTCAGTAAGCGGTTAGCCTCGTCCTTGTAGCTCAGATGGTATGGGCGCATGTTCACGTTGTTGTTATATTCAATACATCTTGAGATCATGGGTTCAAACCCCCAAAATCCCGTTTGAGGGGAATACCTTTTAATCGGGGGCAAAGTTGCAATGTTGTCTCTCGTTTCATAACACCATTCGTTTAAGAATATTTGAGATAATTACAGAACAGGCACGGATTCAGCTGTGTCAAATAATGATACTCCCTGTTTATTCAACGTCAGCGTCATTCAGAGGAGGTGAATTTGCAAAATTCTGAATTGTAAAAATCTCACAGTGAGATCGATCAACACGTTCAACCCTCAATCAACGGGATAGAATGTCTGCATCCACCTGATGCCTACAACACTAAACTATGTAAACCGTATATTAAAACTACAATAAAAGTCTGATTTTGTTCAGTAAATATTAAAAGTAGTTTCTTTTATTTGAAGCCATCTCATCATGTTGCGGTGTTGAACTGAGAATACTTAATGATAAAGCACACGCTTGATTGCAGTTCTTCGGTGGCGCGATAGGTAGCGACGCAGCTTTCAAACCTAGCGGAGTGGGTTCGAATCCCACTAGGGGCAAACTGAAATAACAAACAAAACTAAACCAAAAACTGAATAATAATCAAATGTAGAATATAAATCAATAAAAAAAAAGTGTAACATTGTAATGAAAGGTTTGAAACGTCACTCGATGTCGAGGACCGAAAATCAGAAATGCTTTTTACAGAAAAAAGCTTTTCCAATTTGCTCAGTGTTTTTACCAAGTGGAGATTTTGAAATGAAAAATCTTCCCCCTCATTCTTCAACCCATCTGTTTCTTTTCTGGGTTTCGCTCTTAGTCAGTACCAGCTGTTTCATTTCGGTCTTTCGCTCCCATTACCTCGGGAGGCTCCCGGGATCGAACCCACAACTACTCACTACCTTCCAGTCCGAAGTCCACAACGTTACCACTCAGCCACGGGATCCCCACAATAATCTAGTCAGAATTCCCATTTAACTGTTCGTTGGTTACATTTGATTTAAACATGAAAACATTTCCTCTTTGGGGACTCGAACTCTCAACCTTGTGATCAACAGAACAACGAGTTACCAACAGACCATCGCATTCCTTCCATTATCACCCTGACAACTGATATTTATCTTTGTATTGCATCAGGTTGATGTGTGGTTTTTTTTTCTCAGACATGAAAAAAAGTTATTTTTGGGGAGGTTTAAACCCACAACCTTGCGCTCAGAAGTTTTATGAGTTACCTCGAGGCCAACTCCTTCTTCTCGTTATCACACTTAGAACTAATATTCACCTTAAAGTTGCATCGAGAAGTGGGTTCTTTTTATTTTGCGAATATGAAAAAAAACATCAACACAAGGAACTGAACTCACAATCCCAAAACCACCAGCCCAGAGCGCTACCACTGGGCCATCAACACTTCAATGACAGAGAAAGTGAATGTAATATGAATGACAGGGTTTTCTCAAACTATGGGACTTCGAAGGGACGCAGGAGTTTCCAAAATTTGATGTCGATTGAAAAGTTCGCATCACAAACGCCTTTCCAAATGAAGAAAAATACTCTTCATGCGTAACCCTCTTAACGATCTTATTTTCCCGTTTCGTCATTTCTTCCAGAAAATGTGTTTTGCAACTGCAACGGCAACCTGTGCGTGTGTGAATGTTTGTCATGGATGACGTGTGTCGGCCGAAGGATATGTGGATGTTTATGGGGTATGTGGATGTGTGCAGGGGGTGTGGAGTTTTGAAAACTCATCTGAAAATATAACATAATAGTCTTAAAGTCTAATCAATTCAAGCCAATATTAATATTATTAAAATCGTGGGCAAATAAGCGTCTGATCAAAGTGACATTATGATGCCTGAGCTAAAAAGTAAACTCATACTGCGATAAAGGTATCAATGTTTTGGAAGTACTCCCACAATCATTCTGAAACGATAACATCTAATCGGTTTGACATTTATAGCCTGCAAGCACTATCCAATAAATTTTCACCAAACACTTTACTGGTGAATAAAATTAATTTCCCTCGATAATTATCGTAAAAGTTTATAAAACAAGAAGGACGGTTAAAAGTGAGGGAAGAGATTTATCTCTTTGTTTCAAAGTTACTTCCATTACAATTTAGTCAAGGCTTTCCAATGCTGCACTCAATTATTTAGAGAGCACTCTCACAGTGACTTACGAGAAATGATGGCTGGGAATTCAACAATCCACAAATGACAAAAATATAGTTTTTAGCGGTCGCAAACATTGCAGCAGATAGAATTATTCGCCAAAATGGACAAGTCGTAGCTTGAGAACATCATGGTGCCATCTGCAATGCCTTAGCACTTCAGATGGCATTTTGATGTTCTCAAGCGACGACGTGACAAACTTAGTTTTAATTGCTTTAAAAGATGGGGATTATAATACGACAAATTTGATATCAAAGGTTTAAACTGAAGTGAACAACTGACAAGGAAAATGGTAATTATAAAATAAATCTCACATATTGCTTACAAAAAATCCCAGAAAAACATAGAAAAACATAAAATTCTTGCTTCGACACCCTGCAGCCAGAAGGTTTCTTAACTCTTTCCTAAAAAAATGACCCTGGGTTCGGGCGATTGATGAAAAAAGGGTATCAAACGTTTGTGGTAAAACTGTATCTGATTTTGAATGATACCATTCTTCTTTGACATTGTAATTTCAATATGAACCTTTAGATCTGCAAGATTTCCCCGCATGCCTTTGTGGCTTCAAAACAGTTGTTGCGCGGTGATATGTCGAGTTAATCTTCGAGATAATTGTTAAATAACACCCAGTGATGGAGGACTGTAGTCAAATCCTGATGCCAGAACAGGAGTTTATTATTCTAGGAATACAAAGAAAAAATAGATGCTGGATACACTTTTTTCCGAGTGCTGGGTTGGGATTAAGGGAAGTTTCACAGCATGCCACCAATCTGATGGGGTACTTTTCCTTCTTTTCATTAAATGGTGTTTGTACAATAACAACGGGGCATACACCATTATCCACACCACCACAAGAATAACTATTCCGTCGGGACCATTTGCTCAAGAGTTTGCATGTTCAACGATCTCAACTTTACCGAATAACTGTCACAGATAGATGATGATATTTTGGTGATTTTAAGTTGGAAAGCTTCTAGATATACCACTGCAATTGAAAATGAACAGTTTGCCAAGACAGTTACTATAACAATACAATTATTGTAGCTACTTTTTGGAGATTGTGGGCTTCTTGTCTAAAAAGATCCCCAAAAAGCAGAGGTGTGTGAACGTAAGAACCGTCAGATAAATGGGCCGGTCGGAAAACATGGGTCAAACTCCCCAAATCTGAAGATAGTTACAGCTTTGAATAACTGATACTGAAAATGTGAAATGTATCACGAAACCTTAAATGTTTGTGCCAGATGAAGCTGAAGCTGTAAAGGAGGCATCTTGTTTTGGGTAATTCTACATATTGAAAAGCAACATGCATTCTTTTGGACACACAGATAACGGTGCAAACATTTTTCACTCATCACTCTAAAAAGCATTATATGGGAATCTAGCGATGAAAACGTAGAAACTTCGTAGTTTTAACCATGGGCGCAGATCTCTTCCAAAAAGTGGGGGAGACGGGCAGATGCCGAAGGCATCTGTAGCGAGTGCCGCAGGCACGAGCCGGCAGAGGGGGGTTTGGGGGGGGGGGGGGTTGGGGGGGGGGGGGTTCTCCCCCAAGAAAATTTTTAAATTGCGCTTTCAAATGGTGCATTCTGGTGGCCTCTGGGGTATAATTTCTCTTAATTATTTAGTAGAAAAAAATATGTTTTTCAACAGCCTGTTGTAATTTTGTCAAAATGCTTAACCATAATTGTTCCCGCTTTACCGAGCGTTCCCCATTAGATTAAAACAATTCAACTGTGCGGTGGATTAGCATAAGGGCCCAACAGATGGAGCGACGACGTATGTGTCGGGCCCGTTAATGGATTAACAGATCCAATAACAGCCCGACACATACGTCATCAACAAGTCGCGTGAATTGAATGAATTCGATCGATAAATTTCGTTTTCAAAATGTAAACAAAACAGACGATACTGTCTTGCACATTTTCACGAGCTCAGTACCGGCCTATTACTCTCTCTGCATAAGAATTCTATCTGCAACATTGATATTCCGATATCAAATAATTATGCTGCTTATGCATTCGTGCAACCCACAGCTGTGTCTGGCTGAGTAACAACTTATTTGAAGGCGCAGTGTTGAACAACTGTTCGTTGAACGTTACGTCAGTCCAAACATGGACCCACAGACATAGTCCGTAATATAATTTTTGTGGTTGATACGGCTACAGTACAGGCCGTACCAACCCCAAAATTATATTACGAACTGTGGGTCCAAGTTTGGACTAGTTGAACGTGTATCAGAAGTGAATCTCGCATTAAAATTGATGAGAGGGTGCAGCAGTGGGGGAGCATACTGGGGGACATGTCATACCATGTCCCCCCAGTGGTGGGGGGGGCATGGCATACCATGTCCCCCCTTGATGAGATCGGGGGGACACGCCCCCCCCCCCCCCTGATCTGCGCCCATGGTTTTAACCAAGAAATGTCGTGAATTTTAGTGTGTCGCAGATGGCACTTTAATCGTGGTCGTATCCCTAGAACAGGCATCAGATAGTGAGCACTCTACCAAGACACATGTCGGCGATTCTGAGAGCACATCTTGAAGTTTGTCATTGCGTGGTCTTGATCTCCAAAGGAAAATATTGTTTGGAGGGCCCTCTATATAACGTTAAAGTCGGGGGCTCTCGAGGACACAGATAACAGGCTAGACCCCGAACATGCATTTTAATTAATTTTGTGACCCCGTGACATTGGAATTTAACATCTCAAAACAATATCTGTTCAGAAGTTACCAAGTACCGCACCTTCACCAAATGTGGTGATGGAAGACGGTGACATTTTTGTCTAGAGCTCATTCATAGCCCCTCCTCTTCATTCCACAGACACAATACCCACACACGGGTGCTAGTTACAGCTCCTACGCGTTTCGATTATCGTCGGCGTGATGGATGGAAATCAAGTGAATGTCCTAAAACCAAGAGTTATTTCTTACTAAAAGCGGGTCATGACATGATTTGCTGTTTTAACTAAAACGGGATGAATTGTTGTCATGTGTATATCTCACAGCCCACCCTTACCGCGGTCTAGTTTGTAGAGAGTTGTGGTATTACAAATGTCATACATTATAATGATGACCATTTGAAGTAAAATAAATAGGACCCTGCGAAGCTTCAAGATTCGATTCGATTTGGAATCTTAAGTTGCTATTCGGTTCGATTCGACTCGGCTTCACGATTCGTTTCCTTTGGAAACTTTTCACTGGAATATTGCTTAGCACCAGTTGTCTCACGATACATATATAGTTCTGGTGGAAATTGTACATAAATAATATTGACAATAAAGACTGAGTGTAGTTTCCGCCATCTAAACTGAAACATCTGTACCTTTCTATGCCACCAGCCATGCCAGTTCAAGTCTAACTAGACACTGCCACTGTTGAATAAAGTTTCCAGTTTCTGTTTTTGGATTATAATCCTTCCTGGGTAATATTCCAACTCCATCACCAAGGCATGCCTTCGACGAAGGCATGCCTTGGTGATGGAGTTGGAATATTTTATCAGGAGGGACTTGAGCCATCACAGTCGAAAGACTCGAAACAAACCAGGTTTACAGCACCCCCTTCCCCCAGTCGGTCATCTCCAAAACGTCCCTGATTCGCTTCGAGATTCGCTTCGAATTCGAATAATAAACCCAATTCGATTCAATTCAAAGCGAAAAGGGGTGATTCGCAGGGCTATAAAATTAAAACGTCTAAAGGGGGATGAATAAATCATGCTAAAAATCGAACTACTTGTGTGAATCCTGAATTTCCATCAGCGAATCAAATGAATCAAATTAATCCAGAAAGAACACAAAACAAACTAAACTGTATCACAAAAAACTTTACTTTCATAAACTTTCCGCAAGCAATGAAATGCAGAAGTTAAAGTTAAACTGAAGAATGGAGGTCCTTCCTTGTTTCAAAAGCAAGTGTTCGTAGGAGAGAAATGCGTGAACTTCAATAAGCATGTAATTCACGTGCATGAACATTTTCCATTACAACTCCTCTCGCAGAACCAAAGTTTCCACGTGCAACATATGCACGTATTCGTTATGTCCTCCTCACCCCTAAATTATAATATATATACATCAACCCCCAACCCTCCAGTCCACTTGTGAATCTTGAAAACTGGCAGAATGAATAAAAATTACATCGATGTGTCACATTTTTTGCTTTCATTCGTAAATATTAACATAATAACCTATTGGTTCAAAAATTTAATACGTTTGCCGTGGTACAATGGATACGGTCGTCGAACACAGACTTTGAACATCCGAATTCTCAGGTCGTAGGTTCAAACCTCGCCTGCTGAAAACATTTACATAACGTTAATTACAACTGAGAATTTAATTTTTCGCTATAAAGCCAAATGAGTTTCACTTGATTCTAATAGGCTGACTTTGAAGTGCTCTTTTCGACCCTTCTAATTTCAGCATGTCCCGAATTATGGAATCAGCGGACTGCAATGGGGTATAACTCGACTGATCAGCTGACTGACTAACACGTTTCCAAACAAAATGTTAGTGGCGCAATCGGTTGAGTTGCACATTTTTCTTAATAACCCGTTCCAGAGTTGTGGGTTCGGTTCCCGTGAGATCCAGGAGTAAATGAATATTTTGGACAGTGCAGATATCCCGGATGTTCAGTTGAAGTTCACCAAAAATTTTGAAAATAAAAATCTACTGTCTCAGATTCAAGCTTTGGTGGATCCAAACAATTAAGAACTGAAAAATTATAGCGTAGATTAGTTGTGTTCTGTACTAATGACAGTACAGACTGGTTTTAAACCAGTCTGCACTATTATTAATACAAAACGCAGCATTCGTTGTGTCATTAGCGCAGCTGGTTGGTAAAACCGATAACTTTTCTTGTTGAATCGATGCATTCTGTCCATCACGAGATCAAACCCCGTCTGAATCGCCGCATGAAATACCTTTTTATGAAACAAAGAAAATTTAAGTTTTTCAATTACTCTTTCAGTTTATAAGAGCTTAACAGACTATTTTTGGTAACCTACTATAGAACTTACTTTTTTCGATAAAACATTTGATTTTCTTTTGCAGTCGGTAATACCCCTTCATCGTGAAACTTTAAATATTTACCAATTGGTAAATGTATGACCAAGAATTGTTGTGCGACGGGTAGTAGAATCGGTAACGCGTCAGCTTGCGGATCTCAACGCCGTGTGTTCGAATCCACAAAGGGACAAACGCAATGATTTTCTCTTGCAGTTTGAAATACTTTTTCAACATGAAACTTGAAGTATTTTCCAATTGGTAAAATATGTGACCGTTATATGAGGTGCGACGGATAGCACAGTCGGTAACGCAGCGGTTCGCGAATCTAAACATCGTGGGTTCAAATCCACTGAGGGGACAAACTAAACTGGATAATATAAACTAAAATAAAATAAAAAAAAAACGTTAAAACTGATAAACAATGAAACAAGAGGTGTATGAGAGAGAAAGTAGACAAGGAGAGGAGGTGACCGGAGGGGTGTTACTAGCGGGAAGGTTGAGAGTGAAGGGGTTTTAGTCAAAAATCCTAAAATGTTCTCTTTTTAGCGGTTTCTCGACTATTTTGACGAAAATTTGTCTCCTTTGGGTTTCGAACTCACAACCTTTTGATCGCCGTCCCTATACGTTACCACTGCGCCATCCGATCACTTGATAGTTCAAATGTTGGAACTCTTACTGGACCTGTAGTCTGTATTAGGCGGGTTCGGCGGAAAACTACCCGCCAGATTTGAATTTTCTCCCGCCCAATGTAAATTTCAAGTCCCTGACTTGCAAGCACTTGTCAAATCAGTTGATTCCTTTCCAACTGTATTTTCGGATGGCCATCTCCTTTGTCCACATTTTTTCTGGAACCTTTGAGCGACATCTTCTGGCGAGTAGCTCTGCACACCAGAGAGACCATGATAACCATATTAATTCGATTACGAAATCGCACCTATTTTTAAGTACTGAGTAACATGAACTTAGTCAAAATTTGACAGGACATCCAATGTTGTACTATTTTGAATTCTTCGCCTTTGAACAGTGTTTCTCCACCCGGGACCATTCTGGAGAAATAAATTTACAAAATCGAGGTAACATACTACCTCGATTTTGTAAATTTATTCTCCCAAATGGAGGTGGGGGAAAATAGAAAATAACCACAGGCCGTAGGGAGTCCGGTTTAAGTCTTCAAATAAAAAAAATAATTAACATCCTGATAATTTATTCACAATATAAACGTTTACAGTGTATAGATAGGGGTGTATGTAACGAATATAACAATAATCAAACAAATCGTTCTTAAAAATCAAAACAGGTTCTCTCACGTCTGTAAAATAAATTTATTTCAGCCGACCTGAAATTAAATTACTTTGACTGGAAGATTGCTAAATTATTTATTTTCATCAAAATTTGTTCACAAATCTTTGCCTTCTTACAATTTATGGGAGAGTGCCTAAAGGGCTAAAGGTACTCCCCTATAAATTGTAACAAGGAAGTTCTACACAGACGAAATAATTTAGATTCAAAGATAATATGATGGACACCAACAGAATTTGAAGCCTTTGAGTTGTAGTACCTACACTTCAGGGAAAAGCCCCAAAAATGGGCTTCAAGTTAATAGTGTTTGCTTTAGTTCATGAGATTAATAAGGTTTTTATCGCACTGGATGCATTGTAAATTCAACAAAGCCTCGTGCCTCTAATTTTAATTTGGCTGTAAAACGAAGACATTAATTAGGTTGAACCGAGTCCAATGTCCAGTCTGAAGACAGTCGTTTAATGTAATTCTGACGCACTGTATCGATGCGTGGAAATTAAAATCAGTTATGTGGTCCAATACGAATTTGCCCATCGAATCGTAGTAATGCACATCTGCGTTTGACAAGACAAGCCTGACAGACATTAAAACTAAATCGAAACATCACACCTATAAAGCTGACTTTATCGTGTCCAACGGTTTTCATCATGTTCAATGTGTTACAGTCTTGAGAAGTTGAGAATCCATGTTTAGAACATTTTCCACATCAACAGTATTGATACAGAAAATGTCTCTTCTTTGTATAGTGTACTTGAAATATAAAAAGTAAACTTGTGTAATGAGTTTTTGAAAATATTTGTTCTCTGTATTTATGGGAAAACAGATATATAAAATACACCTTCCTTCATTTCGAAGAACAATTATTCTGCTAAAGTGTGTACTCGATGTCAACTCCACAACGCCCATCAACAGTGTATTTTTCTCAATATTGCCAAAAGTTATGTTTGTTTCACAGAATGGATCAAATTGAATGTCTGATGAAAAAAAATGATAAACATTTTAATCATGCTTGTAGTGAATAGCCATACGCGTAACCAGGATTCTGCAATAGGGATGCCGGAGCTCGTTTTTTTTTGTTTTTCTTTGGGGGGGGGGGGGGTGGTATTTGGAAGGCCGTTGTGAGCAGCGGAGGTTTCCCTTATTTCTCATTAGGCCATTCTGGTTGTTACCTCTCCTCCCACGTCCCTTTAAGGAAGTGGGAGGAGGGGTAACAACCGGAGCGTCCTAGTTAGGACTAGGCCTCCCACCCCCACCCTCAGAAAATTTTGCAAATTCAATACTCTAGAAGCGAATCTGTGGCATTTGTAGAGTGTGTAGCTGTATTCTGAATACCACTTTAGGGCTTGCATGAGACCGACTGTGTGTGGGACACAAGTCCAAGAAGCAAATCTCGTCCCGTAATACACCATTACCAGCAAGAGCGAATCCATATCTAAGACTCCATTCAAGATATGAAAATGTCCCGACTGGAAAATAATTATAGGGGGGGGGGTGGAAACCATCCCTACATACACCCCCAACTAGTTATGCCCCAGAAAGAGTTTTCTAATAATAAATGTCAGGATCTGGTATAATCGATGAAGAAACAAAATACTTTTTGTTTCCATTCAGCTAATTTCGACAGGGGCACTGAAGTCAAATGAAACAGACGTGTAACTATTCCATTGTCCACAAAACAGAAGTTTTCTTACAAATGGAATGACACGAGAACGGTAGAACAGTTAGGGCATATCAGTTAACAAAAAACCGTCACATCCACGGTGGTCTGTTGATGAGGGTTAATTGGGAAATGTAGGTTAAAAAACAAAAACACCAAACCCCGTTAGAAACACTTCTGTTAAATTAAAATCCAATTAATAAATTCCTCGCGACATGTATTTGAACACTTTTATTGAATCACACACAACGTGATGAATGAGATAATATGGATGTGAGACTTTCTTATATCCGCGCTCACCAATTCGTGAACACCGTGTTTGCAGGTCTTTCACGTGCGCATTCGTGATTTTCAATAAACTTCTTTCACACGAACGCAACTCTTGGGATACGTTTCAATTGCATCGAGATTTTTATCTGTTTTGTTTTATGTCTTTATGAAAACTGAGTTTTTGTTTGCTTTGTTTTGTTTATGTGATCCAATTTCTGAGTTTTGCATTTAACCCTTTACCTAACATGAAAAGCAGACGACACTTTTAAAAAAAAATCTTGAATAACTAATTTTTTTCATTTTTTGTCTCAAAAACATAGGTTATGATCCCTCGTTGGAACGAGCTCGGCGAGCTCGTTCCAACAAGGGGTCATAACCTATGTTTTTGAGACAAAAAATGAAAAAATGATGAAAATTAATAGGCGATTTTTGAGAATAGCGCTGGCCGGTTTTGGCCGTTACGTTGGGTAAAGGGTTTTAAATGTGAACAATAAACTGGCGACACACCTTTACAAAATTATAATATAGGCCAAGCAAAGTTATCCCGTAAATAATACCGGGGGGGGGGGGGGGGGTATAGTTACCATCAAGAGTAATATGGGAGGGGGGGGGGGGCTAGTCCAACGATCTAAACGAAGCGGCTACCTCCTACGTAGAGGGGTAGCCACTACGTTCAGGCCGCTGAACTGCACGGGGGATATACAGAATAGGATGCGCATCATCATCAGTGCTACGTTGCGGCGAGATGGGGATGAACACAAGAAGGGGACACTCTCGCTCACCGGAGGGGAAACCTCCTCCGGGAAAACGTTTGAAGTTCGCGACAAAAAACGCAATCAATTGACTCCGAGTCCGTTTGTCCATAATTTTTAAGTTGTGGAAGGCATCAATAATTCGGCAACGTCACCGGGTGGGGGCATGGCTGAATTGGGAGGGGGTATGTGCCCATCTCAGCCTCCCACCCCCGTGGTGATCTGAGACTTAAAATTTTAGCTATTGGAAATGTTGACCGTTGAACCCCCTCTACCACCACCTCTGTCACCACTCCCATGAGGGGTATTTGTGGAGGGGGTAGGGCTGGGATGGAGGGATGACGATTCCATGGTGTGTCACCTTCAACTTTTGGAAGGTACTGTTTTTCTCTTTTTTGGCATCTGCGTTATTAACCCTATATCTTTTTCGTATCAAATTAATAAAAATATAGTACTTTGATCATGGAAAATTGGTGGATGAAATTGTAATATTTTGAGTACTACTTTTGTTCATGTTACTTGTAGATTATCGCATACTGTCCTGTATAGGATGTTTTATGCTAATAAATGTTATGTTATGTTATGTTATGTTACACAATAATAAAAAGAAACAACGGACTACAGTGTTTACTGTTTATTATTTACTTGTAAAATGTTTAAAACACAATGTTAGAATTAATGATCCCAAACAGTTCGTTCGGCGGACTTTCATTTAAAAAAAGAGTTACCGCCCTTTGTTACGTTGCATTTGAACCTGAGTTTTGGGAGTTCAGCAAGGTTGGACAGGGCAGGAGTGAAACGTTTTAGGTATGACAATACTAAATATTTGAATCTTGAAAAAGTACTCTTGGAAATGAAGTAATCTCCGACACTAAGCAGCTTTGAGAAAAAAAAATGTTTTAAAAAACTTTTGAAGCATACCCCTGTCCAATAAGAAGGTTTTGGGCCGCGTAGCAACCACGTCCTACCATAGAAACCAAGATGGCGTCCCCCAGTATACAAAATGGACGACGGAAACACGTATCGCCCTAATATCACGCGCTGAACATGCGCACTAACACCACGTATTACTATGGGGATGACGCCACAAGGTGGTCGCTCACGCGAGCTATCCTTACAATACAACATTGCGCCACTGGGTCACGTGACATGACGTCACTTCTGAGGTCCCACACCGAGGTCCTGCCAATGATGCCAGAAAAGCCCGAGACAAACTACTAATAACATTTAATGTTTTTATTTTTTGAGATAATAACCCCGCTACCTTTTAACAGCATTTGGGTGACTTTATTTACTCGTCTCTGTTCAAGAGCAACTATAGAGTTAGAGGTATCGCGCAGTGTCGAAACTGGAAGGAAGAACCATTAATTATTATTACACCACGTTCTTGGACACACACACACGGTGTATTTCCCCCATTCAATCAGATCAGGTACTTTCCTTATTCAATCAGATCGCTCATTCTGCAGCGTTTTTCTTCCGTGGAACATTACCAATCCCACGAAGCTATATCCACGACAAATTATGTAATCCGTCCATTATCCGGGTATGATCCACGAGATTGGGGTCTAGCCCGCAAGATCGGATATTACTCTGCTGGAAAGGTGATGGTTGGGTAGAAAGTCTGTTCGATGTCTTCCAGACTTCACAAAGGTAATATTTATTTCTAGACTGGAGCAAACACACTTTTCTAAAGTGTTGTTAGCCAATGAATGCTTTAGATGAGTTTTTTGTGTGCTGCAGAATCGAACGTGAAGCAAAATGTCCACGAATGAAGTTTAAACCGAAATGGTTGCGAACAAATCGCCCTAAAACAATTTTTCACATTGTTATGACATATATTAATGACACATGTCAAATTGGGATCCACATGGAGCCTCGTTTGAACAAAAAAGTTAATTTTAAAATTGGGAATGCGCTGTGTAAGTAAATGAGGAAGGTTTGTGTGGGGCGGCTAACAAGCTGCTTGCGTATAATGTACCCATGTAGGTTTTAGACCAGAAAGAAAAAAAATGCGTTTATCACCATATCGTCAAGATTGATTTGACAACAATCACCCTTTATTAAACAGGTCCGTGCTCTGAATATATCTTTTCTTTGTCTGTCCATGAAAAGTAGAATATTCAGTGTTTTGACGACAAACCTGGGACTGTTTGTCTATTTGCGTTTATCCGTGGTATTAACCCTTTACCCAACGTAACGGCCAAAACTGGCCAGCGCTATTCTCAAAAATCGCTAATTAATTTTCATTATTTTTTTCAATTTTTGTCTCAAAAACATAGGTTATGACCTCTCGTTGGAACGAGCTCGTCGAGCTCGTTCCAACGAGGGGTCACAACCTATGTTTTTGAGACAAAAAATGAAAAAAATTAGTTACTCAAGAATTCTTTTTGCAAGTGTCGTCTGCTTTTCATGTTAGGTAAAGGGTTAACGAAAATGGGCTATATTGTTTTTTTCTTTCAAGTTCAGCTGCACTATCAATGGTCATGTTTGCACTGAAAAAAACCCCTAAAATACTCCCTCATATTGTTACTTGTCAACACATTACTCCGCGTTGCTGGGCAGATCGTGTGGTTTTCAGTCGGATTACATCGAATCCAGCTGGGAAATACATAAATCCAGTGGATCATATCCTAACTACACGATTTGTCGCGGATCTAGCTTCATGGAGTTGATTACCGATCAACAGTCAGAGGTCTTGCGAAATAGCCGGTTGGGGAGGTGTACACGTGATTTGTCCCGGCTGTGATAGCTCAAGTCCCCAATCATAACATATTCCGACTACATCAATAAGCGCAAGTCTTCGACGATACAGGTGGAATGTCAATCAGATGGGATTGGATTATTTGACCTTGCATACATTAAAAGTCAAGATGGCAGTTTCGAAAAAGGCTTATTAGTATGTATTGTACTTCAATACGGTCTTGCTGGACTCTAAACATTTCGAAACGAGTGTCACAGATCTCTGTTATGTCTGTTTGTATTACCGGCTGTTTGTGTGACATATTAACCCTCTGAACTCGTAAGATCGATTTTTCGGTCCAAGGCATTATTTCGTCCCATTTTTTATACACGAGGCATTGATGATAAAATAATAACTTCAATCTGCAGACTGCAGTTATTATTTTATCCTCCTTGTATAGTGATATTAGACTGACTCATCTCACTCTAAGTTCACAGAAGGGCGATACAATTTCAGGAAACGAGGGTTCAACGGGTTAAGTCCAAGAATGAAATATAGACTCGATTACCAGCAAGAGACAATAGATGTCCTAATTCTCCAGTCAAGACGAGAATATCCCGAACGGGAATTTTCTTCTTTTTTGGGGGTGGGTGGGGGGGGGGGGGGTGCACACTCCCTTAGACACACCCCTGTCAACATTCTCACGATGTTTACCCCTCAGTTCGAAACGTCGAGAAAAAGTACGTGGGAATATATTGAACGGTTACGTAATTTTTTTGACGGGGTGGGGGGGGGGGGGGGGGAGCTGGTTTTTCATATGGATTTGATAGAGAACTTATCATCTGCTAAAATACTCCAAAGAACAATATTCGGCTTAGCGCAGTCATGGTGATGTATTTCTTGTCAGTGGTTCGTTAGCCATGGCATGCAAGCGCCAGGTCAAAACGGTGGGCCTCGGTACTACATGTATCCAGTTGGAACATTCTAGCACTCTGGTGAGTAGCAGCCCTCCCACCCTCCGCCCCCACATCCTACCGGCGATCCTGGTGTTTCATGCTAAAAGCTATATACCTAGTTTCGTACTCATATAGTGAAATGCATGTTTCTCTCCTATCTTGTTTGCAGCCCAGAATTCAAGTTCACTGCAAAACAACAAGGGGCTGCAACTCTATTTTTTAATGATACGCTGAAATGTTTCTCTCCTCTCTGGCCAACACACCGAACTCAAGTTCAACCCAACATAACGAAGGGCAGTAACTCTTTATAAATGTGACGGATGGTTTACGAACTGCTGGCTGTGAAAAAGCCTAACATAATGTATTATAAAATTTACAGGTAAATAATATATACTGTCCAAAAAAGGTTAAGCCCCCTTCCCCCCATCTCCCTATAATACCAGTGGGTATACAGTAAATGGGTAAATTCTCCTGAGAAACCCTGCTATTTGCAGTTGGGGGAATACGCCTTATTAGTAAAGCAAGGGTTTCTAGAGCTTTCTTTTTTATTGAATGAATATTAGGCACCGCCGACGTCATCACAACGTTAAAATACGTCACGTTGTTCAGGACCTGATGGAACAGCCTCGAGCATATCTAACACAGCTTAACCCTTTACGTAACATGAAAAGCAGACGACACTTGCAAACAAAATTCTTGAATAACTAATTTTTTTCATTTTTTTTGTCTCAAAAACATAGGTTATGACCCTCGTTGGAACGAGCTCGACGAGCTCTTTCCAACGAGGGGTCATAACCTATGTTTTTGAGACAAAAAATGAAAAAATAATGAAAATGAACTGACTATTTTTGAGAATAGCGCTGGCCGTTTTTTTCCGTTATGTTGGGTAAAGGGCTAATCGGCGTGGCATGCTGTCCATGACCTTCCGAATTTCTCTCACTGTGACGTTGTCTCATTTCTCTATAAGCATACGGCAGTGAAGTGGTCAATAGCCAGCAAATATTCATCTGTTTTAAGGATGTATGGCCAATCCGATAGAGGAATGCAGAATGTCACAATACGAGCTATTCGTACACCCACAGGTATTATGGGGGGGGGGGGGGGGGGGGGTAGTATATATTAAACTCTCTGGTGTGTTGCTTCACTTCAGTAAATTATGTCTGTTAGATCGGTAATACCCAAGTCCAACATAAAATGAGAAACAATACGTCGCCTGAGTTCCAATGTGTTCTATGTGCCTACTGGCACATAGAACACATTGGAACTCAGAGGACGAAATTTATATCTTGCAAAATCGTAAAGTGAGCGCATACTATCGAATCATCATCCCTTCAACCGACCCTGCCCTCCTCACACACAAATAGCTTTTCCGATGGATTACTCACAGCTGAGACGCCGGACCAACGAAGGCACATGGTTGGATAAATGGTTTCCAGCGCATCACCACAAAATCGAGGTGAGTGGGAATTGTTGAATCATTGAGATTGTTCACTCAACTCTTCACCTAATGAAACGAAATATCCGGGCTGCACTGTTCACAAAAATCTCCATTCAAGTTTTCTTTTTACTTTTTCAATTTCCGCTTGAAAACACAGCTCATGACCCCCCTATCAAATCCATATGGAAACCATGCCCCCCCCCCCCCCCCCCCCCCCCCACCCGTCAACAAAATTACGTAATCGTTCAATATATTCCCGCGTACTTATTCTCGACGTTTCGGACTGAGGGATAAACATTGTGAGAATGTTGACAGGGGTGTGTCTAAGGGAGTGTGCACCCTCCCCCCCCCCCAAAAAAAAAGAAGAAGAAAATTCCAGTTGGGGATATTGTCGTCTGGACTGGAGAATTAGACATCTATTGTCTCTTGCTGGTAATCGAGACTATATTCATTCTTGGACTTGACCCTTTGAACCCTCGTTTCCTGAAATTGTATCGCCCTTCTGTGAACTTAGAGTGAGATGGGTCAGTCTAATATCACTATACAGGGAGGATAAAATAATAACTGCAGTCTGCAGACTGAAGTTATTACTTTATCATCAATGCCTCGTGTATAAAAATGGGACGAAATAATGCCTTGGACCGAAAAATCGATCTTACGTGTTCAGAGGGTTAATATGTCACACAAACAGCCGGTAATACAAATAGACATAACAGAGATTTGTGGCACTCGATTCGAAATGTTTAGAGTCCAGCAAGACCGTACTGAAGTACAATACGTACTAATAAGCTTTTTTTCGAAACTGCCATCTTGACTTTTAATCTATGCAAGGTCAAATAGTCCAATCCCATCTCATTGACATTCCACCTGTATCGTCGAAGACTTGCGCTTATTGATGTAGTCGGAATATGTTATGATTGGGGACTTGAGCTATCACAGCCGGTGTAAATCACGTGTCCACCTCCCCAACCGGCTATTTCGCGAGACCCCTGACTGTTGATCGGTAATCAACTCCATGAAGCTAGATCCGCGACAAATCGTGTAGTTAGGATATGATCCACTGGATTTATGTATTGCCTAGTTCAGCGATCTGAACGTAGTGGCTACCCCTCTACGTTCAGATTCTTCCCATTCAATCCTATGGAAAAAGTTCCCATCAAGTTTTTATGGGAACTCAAAACTCGAAATTAGGAATATATATCAAGCTTTCGCCCTTATTACCGGCTGCAATCGATAGTATACGTATTTCCTTACATATGGGCAGAGTTTATTAACCCAAACTAGGTTTTATTCTTTAATTGTCGTCATTTGTGTACTCGTGAGGTGGCGACGGAGATTTCAAAATCGGCCATGTTTTTGTTTAAATATAAAATAGTAAAAACAATAACCCGGTAATGGCGCCGAAACGAATAGACCTTTTTATCGATGCGGAATAGGAAATTCGATCTCATTCGCGCAGAGGAGGTAATCAAACTCGGTCACATTCGCACAGAGCAGATTATCAAACCCATTCTACGCAATTGCGATCGAATTTCCTATTCCGCATCGATGAAAAGGTCTATTCGTTTCGGTGCCATTACCGGGTTATTGTTTTTACTGTTTTATATTTAAACAAAAACATGGCCGATTTTGAAATCTCCGTCGCCACCTCACGAGTACACAAATAACGACAATTAAAGAATAAAACCTAGTTTGGGTTAATAAACTCTGCCCATATGTAAGGAAATACGTATACTATCGATTGCAGCCGGTAATAAGGGCGAAAGCTTGATATATATTCCTAATTTCGAGTTTTGAGTTCCCATAAAAATTTATGAATTCATGGCCTTCCAAGATCTACTACAACCTCCCCGATGTCATATGATTTCCGAAAGGATATATAGAACCACCCGCCGTTCAGTTTGGATATTTTTCTGAATATCAGCTTCATGGAATGATTGGCCTTGTTGTGGGATTCATCTCAGAATAACATTCAGGGAGTTATTCCCCCTGTTATGCATTGTGTACTTCAGAATAATGTTGTGCGAGTTACTGCCCTTACTGTGCATACGTGCAATCGTTTTCCCTTGTGATGAAGAATGTTTGAGCGGCGGCTGAAGGTTAAAAATATTCATTGATCTGTTCCTAACATAACAGTCTGTAAATCTTACGCAAAACATTGCTACTTTTTGTTATTGTTTAACCCTTTACCCAACGTAACTGCCAAAACCGGCCAGCGCTATTCTAAAAAATCGCCAATTAATTTTCATTATTTTTTTCATTTTTTGTCTCAAAAATATAGGTTATGACCCCTCGTTGGAACGAGCTCGTGAGCTCGTTCCAATGAGGGGTCATAACCTATGTTTTTGAGACAAAAAATTAAAAAAAATTAGTTGTTCAAGAATTTTTTTTGCAAGTGTCGTCTGATATGAAACTAACCACGTAATAACCTCTAATTATTTCCAAATGAAACAAAATACTGCATTTTGATTGGCTGAGAGGTACGGTGTAACTTGCAAACCACAGTGGGTTTTTTTTTACACTGTGGTTAACCACGGTGTTAAAACAAGAATACACAATAGCTGGCTATATGGCTATAAAAAAGTACAAATTTTTAATTATTAATTCATACCTTCTGCTCAGTTATGTTAGAACAAAAATAAAAATACAGGAAATTTAATGTTTATGTGCAAAAAATATTACAGATACGAATGTCATTGGAACTGGCTCATTGAGCCAGTTCCAATGACATCCATATTTGTCTGGTTTTATTTATTAAGAAACTTACAAAGTACAAATTTTCTGTCAGTTTTTCCTCACAATGTAGGTTGAAGTATTAAGTACACCAAAATTCTTGGAAATAAATCCGTTATCCTTGTGTTTTCCAGGGTATAAGGGAATTTACACCGGTTTGGGAACTCCTACACCCTTCGGCTTTGCCTCAGGGTGTATGAGTTCCCAAACCGGTGTAAATTCCCATACATCCTGGAAAACACAAGGATAAGGCCACACAAAGTAGATCTTCTGTTTCTCGGGCCATTATCTGTGAAATTGCATGCAGGCGAGCGTTTTTTTATTTCATTTTTTATTTCAGTAATTACTTCTTTGCCATCAAAAGTTCATGTTCTTGCTTTAAGTTTTAGGCCTCATAATCTACAGAATAGCATGGGTGGTGGTGAATTTCATCCCTTGAGCCCTTGAGTCCAAGAAGGCTTTGCAATGCTAAAGCATTACAAAGCCTTCTTGTACTCAAGGGACAAATTCATCAATTTTTTTAACTTGGGTAAAATATCAGACATAAATCATTTAATTTTATTTTTTTTTAAGTTTAAATTGGTTTTAAAAAGAGAGCATGCGGCAGCCAAAAGGACCATGCGGGATGACCTGAGAAACAAATTTTTTATTTTTTTAGGCCTAACTAATAATATTTTCTTATTACATTCCTCAGTTCGTTTTGCATTGAATTTAATGTTGATTAAAAAGTGGTAATGTCAGAAGTGAATTATGTCACTTCAATAGTAACTTTGGAACGACTGACGTATATAAGCCACGCCCCCACAGAACTATTTTTGTTTTTGTTTATCGCTGGTGAACAGTTAATTAAAATGAATTTTCCTTCTGAATATTTTAAAAAATCCTTTCTTTCCTCTATGAACAGGTTCGTTAGCACAGTTGACAAAATCGAAATAGAAATGTTTTATCTTATGGCTGAATGCCATTCCCCAAATGCGACTGGAACGCCACATAAAATAGTAAAATATCAAACGAAAGGCACAAAAATAAAACTGGGCCATTTCCAATCGAAGATTTGACACAGAAAGTGATGTATTCATACGCGCTAATTTCAGAAGTATTTCAGAGTTGCATTTGCAAATATTTTGTGTTGAATTATTTTTAATGAAAGACATTTTGGTCTAAAATGTCATTTACTAAAGAGAGTGACCCATTCTTATGGCAAGTTACGGTATATAATTCGCCTCGAGACAGGACTATTTCGTATTTCCTTCCTGCTAATTTTAGTAATGTTTCGTGTTTACACTAAATTGGATTATATCTGACAATAGTTTGGGTTGAATTATTATAGTAAAAGACCTCTTTATTTCAAATGTCATGTAATAAACAGAGTAATCAATTTGTTTTGAGCGTTACGGTAAATAATTCATCGAGAGACGGGACGTGAGTAAATCACGAGGGCTATGCCCTCGTGATTTACTCACGTCCCGTCTCTCGATGAATTATTTACCGTAACGCTCAAAACAAATTGATTACTCTCTATATTATAAATATCAGGTCAATGTGTTTGGAATTATCATAAGATTGGCATCCAATGATATGAATAAATAAAACAACACAGAGATATTTTCTATGAACTGCACACTTTATTATAAGTGATAATTTATAGTGACACTGATTATTATGTAAGGTCCACTACTTTGTGAAAATAAAAATTGTAACAATCGATCTACATATATACTTTTTGTCTTAACAAAACAGAACATTTTCCTTCCAATAGCTGTAAAAACAAGTCATTGCCTTTCTTAATTTATTTTTATGAAAAAGAATTTAATATATTATTATAGTTTGAAATTTAAGAGGGGAAGATTCCTGGTCATTGTATAAAACGTCATCTTTCAAAATAACAGAGTTTAATGTCACTTTCAGCATCTGTGACAGTGTTATGATGGCTATATTGATATAAGGTAAAGTTAGACAATTGTTTTTTTTATATTTACAATGCCTACTTTGAAGAGAAAGGAATGGCTAGAAGCCCAACTTCAGCAATGGAGCAAAGCAAGTCTAGCATACTGTCCCAGCACTGGTACCTTTCTGATCACACAGATAACACTGCTACAAAACAAGTCCAGTAAACTGGCCCAGTAGTACTCCATTTCTTATCAAGCAGTTACCACTTCAAAATCAAGAGGTTGAGAAAAATGGAATGTCAACTTTGATCTAGGCATGCCCTCTCTCCAGCCAAAATTGGAGGCTTTTCGAATAACCCTAATAAGCCTTACATTAAATTAAATACTTAGAAGACCTTATCTTAACAAGTAAATTTATTTTACTATCTCCAAACTAGTTTTCAAAGATTTCTGGTCAACTTTTTATTGAAAGTCAGATTGCTTTTACAGAGTTTCTAGTCAAGTCTTGGGTGTGGATATTTTAGCACGAGTTTCTATTTAAGTCTTGGCTGCCAATAAAGGCAGCCAAGACTTGAATAGGAACTCATGTAAAGTCACATTTCTTATCAAAATATGATGACAGAAATCAGGCACTGGTGAAAATACAAAGATGGTCATCAAAATCTAAAGATGGTTATTTTTCTATCACCAATTTATAGATGAAGTGGAAGCTATGAATAATTTATTTATTTATTTATTGGTGTTTAAGGTCACATATTTCTGCACAATGGCTAACCATGACTGTGACAGTTTTACGGGTGGAGGAAGCCAGAGTACCCAGAGAGAACCACCGAGCAATGGCAAGCAACTGTCAGCTCCCCAACATACCAACTCCACACAAGCAGGGTTAGCATGGGTTGAAGACAGGTGCACCATCGACGTGCAGTACGCCTTAGTACACAACGTCACCGTGCCCCCACGTGGGCAATGGGGGGAAGCTATGAATAAGCAACATCATCTTTATAAACAATCTGAGCCACTTTATAACATAAGTGAGACCAGAAAATTAGCACTGGTGAAGCATTTGTTACCTCAGAACCAAAATTTATAAGGACAATAGAACATTCAAAACCTTATCGAAGCGCTGACACATTAAGGTAGGCAATATTTGTTTTTACAAGCTCCATCTGTAAACCATTGCATGAATCAATATGATTTCTGATGTGGCTCTGATAATCATCCGACATGCAGGCCACCTGATACTTTTCACTCTAACTGATGTGGCTCTGATAATCATCTGATATGCAGGCCACCTGATACTTTTCGCTATAAAAAAATAATTAATACTCATTTTACTATTATTTTCTTTTATTATATCACCTAAAATTACAGTTTTGTTACTTCCACTATTTAGTATCACAAGCTGAGGCACCAAATACTATTAATTATAACTAAGTTCTGCCAAATTTCAGTCCACAATTGCATAGAAAGACCACAACTGCCATTCTTGCTCACTGCAAAGCAGCCATGACTTTACTTGATGAAAAATTCAAAAGAATCTGACATCAAGAAGTACATGATAAGAGCATTACTCCTCTTTGTGTATATTTTGTTAACAAGGACCAAAATTATACTTCTACTAGGCAACAGGGTATTTTTGTACTGTAAGGAAACTTCTCCTGAAGCAGGCGAAGAGTTAAACCAATGTTGAAATTGAGAAGTTGGAAACTGTGATCACAAATTCCCCATCATATTCAAAGATTAACCCTTAGGGGCCTAATTCTGACTTTGATCAAATTTTTTGCAACAGAATAGGTTCCCTTACATGCAAGGTTAACTCACAAGTTACATTCTAAGTACCATGGTAGTTGTTTTTGGCAAGCCTTGGCTGCCTATACAGGCAGCCAAGACTTGCCAAAAAACAGCAGCAAAGCCACTGGATGTAGACTATCAAAGTGTAGCAAAAATATGTAAAAATCGCTTGGCCCTTAACCCTTTGAACACCAGAGCCCGTTTTTCCAGCCGGGTCACAAGCTACATCATAATGTCATTAAAGGGGGTGACTGCAAGTTAAATGTGTGGTGTAGACCAATCAATATTTTCAATGTGCAGCCCAAAGGCTGCACGTTGAAAATATTAATTGGTCTACCCCCAAATAATAAATATGGACTCTTCCTATTGCTACCTTCAGTTCCAGAAGCCCACATTTCAACATTATTAACCCTTAATGTAACATAGAACCAATACTGGCCAGCATTATTCACAGAATTTATTTATTTATTTATATTTATTGGTGTTTAATGACACTTTCGGCAGCCAGGATCACCTCCTGTGGGGCTGTTTTACGGGTGGCGGAAGCCAGAGTACCCAGAGAGAACCACAAGCAACTATCAGACTCCCCAACGCACTAACTCCACACAAGCAGGGTTGGTATTGGTTGAAAACAAGTGCACCATCGACATGCAGTATGATGTAGTAGTGTGCCACCATGCCCCCAACAAGGGCAATCAGGATTAAGTGCCCACAATGCCGTTACCCCTGGTAGGGATCGAATTGTAAACCTTTTGGTTTGAAGTCGAATACCGTAACCACCGTGCTCCCTATTATTCACAATAATTGCCATTCAAAATTTTATTATTTTGTCAAGTTCGTTTCAAAAACATAATTTATGACACCTCATTGGAAGCACTGATTGAGCTTATTCCAAGGAGAAGTCATAAGCTATGTTTTAGAGGTAAATTTTTGTTGTTCAAGATATTTTTTTTGAAGTGTCATCATTGGTTAGGGGGTTGAAATGTGTGGTTGCCAATGCCATGACGAAGTTCTCATAATTTTATCATATGATTTAAGTTCAGCAAAAAGCAAATAAAATTTTATTGCGACAGTTTTGTCTTGTCACTGTTTTTTGGAGAGAGTCTGTTGTCACTCTACTGTTTATTTATAGGTGTTTAACCCTTTACCCAACAAACTGGCCACAAATATCATTTGTCGAAAAATTTCAACAAAACCATATCATGTGACCCTTATTTGGAACGAGCTTGTTGAGCTCATTCCAAATAGGGGTCACATGATATGGTTTTGTTGAAATTTTTTGAAAAAAATTATATTTAAAATAATAATTTTTGATATCGTCTGCGTTGGGTAAAGGTCACAAATGTCTGCACAATGGCTAATCGTAACTGCAACATGGATGTAAAGTCAAGTCCAGCCAATCGTTTATACCTATGCTGCCCATTTTAGAGGACTTCTCCCACATGCAATGGTTACCGGGTACTATTTTACCAGTAAAACAGAGCTTGTTTACCACAGAAACAAGCGCTGTTTCACTACTGGGGTTCCCACGGAGATGTCACTCTTATTACTAAACTAATCCACACAGCTAAAAACAAATCATCTGAAAAGGGAATGACAAACCAGAATACACAGATGATCTACACCACTTATTGGGGAGGCTTCTATATGTTTTATCTTATGATGACAATTACCGACCACCGATAGAGGTTTTTGCCAAAACCTCCAGCAAGAAACCAGCAAGCCTGAAAATAAGCAGACTGTCATCTGCAAAATAAGGTCCCCAGAGGGTGAATTTAGTAATGCTACCTTGCACAGCAGGGTAGCATTACTAAATTTACCCTCTTTGAACTCAATGTGAATCAAGGTTTCAGGCTGAAACAAGAAGAGGTATCCAGAGGATAAATTGTGAGATTCTAACTCAGTGTATGGGATAGCATCAGCAAGTTCACCCTCTGGGGACCTGATTCTGCAAATGACAGATTGCTGATTTTCAGGCTTGGAAACAAGCCTTCTAAACCCTGTTGAATGCTTTATCCCCTGACCTCCACAAAACAATAACAAGCCAAATGGCACCAGTATGTACTGCATGAAGCCTGTTAAAGCCAAATGTGATACTTGTGGGCCTTCAACCCATAAAACCTTCATAATCTGATCCATAATGAATGACAAATCAAGTTTCATGCAATTGCATCTGAAATTTATTAGGTACACAAAAAAAAGATACAAAAATGAAAATAAATAACTTACTACATGCTACATAAATCATCTTTTATATAAATTAAATAACAAATTCATTAACAAATTTCTGGGGAGGAAAATAATCTATCCAGTGAGAGTCTGTATTCACACAACATAGAAAATAAAAAATAATAATAAAATACATATCACAGCAGAGACTTGTTGAAACTCAACAATCAAAATGTTTCGCATAAAATTTGTAATACTGATGCAGAAAAAAAAAACAATAAAATTTTTGATCTGTTCAATGCTGACAAGATTATCACAGAGCATAGAAGCGATGGTAGTCAACCCATTTTCAAACCAGATCAGGAGAGGATCACATTCACAAATTACTTCCATTTCCAGAGCCATGGTCCATTTTAAATGATTTTTGACTTGTCCAGTTTCTCTACTTTTATTTGATATCATACTGTTATGTAAGATACGGTACCCATTGAAATGAGTTGCAGGATTATTTATTGGGGTATAGCGACACGTTCAACACCCAAGGTCATGTCATGTTTTGAGAGTTTTGGTGGTGGAAGCCAGAGTACCCAAAAGAAAACCACTGAGTAACTATTCTACTATCCAGCCTACTGACACACAAGCTGGATCAGTAGTGGTTGAAGTCATATGTACCATCAATGTGCAGTACGCTCTAGCACACTGTATCACCATACCCTCACTTGGACATTGGGATTATATTTATTTACTGGTGTTTAAGGTCACATATTTCACAATGGCTAATCGTGACTGCAACAGGAACATAAAGTAAAGCCACAACCAATAGTTTTTCCCATGTTGCCCATTTTAGAGGACTTCCAACCCAGGCATTGGTTACCAGGTCCTGCAAGCACTGCTTCACTTCCCAGGGTTCCCGACGGAAAGGCAATTGGGATTACGTGTCTTGTCCAATGACACAACATACATGGCGAGGGTCAGGATCCGACCCGAGACCTAGATGAAGGATAACAGGATGACACAATTAATGTTTATTTACTCTTTTTTTGGTTGATAATTCCAACACCATACATCAATTCTTGGGAAACTCTCGTTTTTGAAGAGAAATGAGGAACAAATATTCGAGGTTGGGTATTTTATCACTGAAAATGACAGCCAAAAAGAAACGGGACAAGAAGCACTGTTTTTCTTAAAAACTTAGATGTGAGTCTTCCATGGAAGACGTGTGTCGCCTGCACTATATTTTACTATATTTTAATATTTCAGACAGAATTCTAAGTGGAAAAGGGGCATAACTCTGGAAAAAATACAGCGGATCAAAATATAAAATAGGAGGTGCACAATGCCATGATGTGATAAAGAACACTGAAAGTTTCATCAAAATCCATTCATAGGTTAAAGAGGAGTGGCGGATAAGAGAAAGTGTGAAATGGACGCGGACAACGCAAGACGACAAAAGTAATCCCTATATGTCGCTCCCCACTTCGTGGGGCAGGCGACACAGAATTGAAACTCTTACGGAATGTAAAGGATATATATTGCCAGAACTACAGACAAAAATTGTAAAAGTTTATTATTTTTTCAATTTGTTCTTACATAACATTGCTTTTAATTTCTCATTGGAACAAGTTCCTTCCAATGAGGGGGGAATAAACTGTCTTTTTTTGCAGGTGTGGTCCTGGAAATACAATAACTGAAGAAACAGTTTTAGTTTTTAGTTAACTGGTAGAGTGCTGAATTATTTTTTGTCATCAAAATTTGTTCACATATCTTTGCCTTGCTACAATTTATGGGAGAGTGCCAAAAGGCACGCTCCCATAAATTGTAACAAGGCAAATCCTAACAGACTAAATAATTAAACTTCAAAGGTGATATGTAGAACATCCACAGAATATGAAGCCTTTAAGACGTGGTACCGACACTTCAGAATAAAGCCCAAATATGGGCTTCCAGCACTCTACCAGTTAAATGCCCAGTTTTACATTTTTCAAGGAAACATGGCTCTGAATACTTCAATCGAAACATTCAACACAGCTCACTAGATCCTCATCCCGATTAGGAATATTCATCTTTATTTCCACAAAGCATTCTTCTAAGCCATGACCCCAAAACACAATCATCCCAAGAGTGGGGAGGGAGGGGGTATTTGTATGGTTGTACAATACTGGTATAATTCTGTCTTTGTGTAAGAATAATTTTCTTATCGATTTCAAAGCGGCAAGAAAAAAAAAAAAATTAAAATGGGCGATCCTTCTGGTTGATGCATCATGACAGACTCAAAAAATATTTGAAAATAAATCACAGTGAACTTTCGAAGTCAAACAAATATGAAGCGAGTGTTTGTGTAATCACATTTGTATTACATGTTGAACTAAGTACCCATAATTGTTTTTCGATGTTTATTTTCACATTCTTATGAAACTCATCAAGGCTCTTTGATGTAAACTAGAGCAGGTTTCTTGCAGTAAAATTTATAAATTTGTTATATACTTCTATTTGAATTCTTATATTCTTCAACACAATGAAATGCATCATCGTAACTTTATTTATGGAAGATGCTGACTCTTTTCGTAGTTTGCAAAAGCACCTTGAAAAAATATTGAAAGAATAAATATAATGATGTTATGCAGTAACTGCATAGATGTTGCAAATGACTTTTGATTTATAACCCCTGACCATTTCATTGCCAAGATGATTTTCTTTCCAAATGTGGAACTCTATTTTATACGAGATCCACAAGGGTTACACACTAAAATAAATACTGCTTAAGTTGAGGTTTATTGAATCATTTTCCTTCTATATGCTGAAGGACTATGTCCACGTCGAATTGGAGAAGATGTAAAGTAGCGTCCTGGAGATGAGCTACGGATAGGTGATCGTCGTCGTGGTTTCACTGGGAATGTTGAATGAATATTGAGACTTTCATCAAGCTTACGGGTCTCGTGCTCTAAGAGGATTGGATCAAGTGTGGGATCACGAGCGATGTTCGTCAAGGAGGTGTCAAGAACAGTTCTGATGTCTCTGATCTCTTCACTGGCTCTAGTGCTCTTTGATATGTACTGCTGACGTCTTCGGAGTTCTTGTCCTAATTGGTCTTTCAAAGTCGAAACCTGAAATTGAATAAAAACACAAAATGATTAATAATAATATTATTTAGTATTACGACTGCAGAGCAATGGACGTGGCTAGAGGGTCTTGATTTGGGGGTGCCCCCACCAAATTTCCAATTGTATCCCCTCCCCAATCTGCCGAACATCCAACTTTAGCCATTTACATTCCCTCATTCCTTCCTTCCAACTGCTACCTGTGAATTTCCAACTGCTGAAGAAAACTGTATGCACCCTCTCCCTGTGTGTTTGAAATATATGACTTCTGAGTTCTAGTGTTGGAAATCATCTCTTAAATGCAACAAGGCAGCACCTGCAATAGCATTGCAGGTGCTGTCTTGTTGCACTCATGTGACGAAATATTGGCTCCAGTTACAAAATCCCATAAAATATGGTCAACCCTTTACCTAATATGAAAGGCAGACAACACTTGCAAACAAAATTTTCAAATAACTAAATGTTTTTCATTTTTTGCACCAAAACCATAGGTTATGATACCTCACTAGAATGAGCTCATTCCAAAGAGGGGTCATAAGCAATGTTTTTGAGATAAAAAATGAAAAAATAATGAAAATTAAATGGTGATTTTTGTGAATAGCACTGGTTGGTTTTGGCCGTTACGTTGGGTAATGGGTTAAAAAAAATCACTAAACGTCTAGTTAAAATGGTGACAGCCACAGATAAAACGTCACAAAATCTACCAACACTGAGCATGAAATTTCCAAATGCTGGTGGTAAGAGGCTTAAAATTTGTAAATATTAATATTATTGGCTGGTATATGGGGAGTGGGGAGACGTGAAGACATTAGAAGTGAGTTTTTGTCCGTGTATATGTGTAGTTTGATCTTCCAATTGGAACTCCGCTAGTAAAATCCCTTGAAAACAGTAGTTTCAAAGTTGCTTTCATGAATTCGAAGAAGTAAGGATCTGTGTCCAAAATAACAGAAGAACGAGATACTTTTGTCCATCATATAAACCAGAGTCTGTGTGACTGTATTTGTAACAGCCGTATTTAGCCAGTATCATTCACTTAAGAATTGAATGCAATTTTAAAAATCTTTATTGGAGTATGAACATGTGGGAATGGGTACAAATATATATGAATCCCGAAGATTATAAAAAATGCATTCAATTCTTATAATTACATTCCGTAACTGTTTAAACTACTTTTTACCAAACAACAAAGCAGAAAGACGAAATAAAACATGTACGAATGAATGAGGCGAAACACCACCCTCACACAAAAGACGAAGCTCACAACTCTGAGTTGAGTGCTGGTTTTCAGCATTGACCCAAATTTGTCAAATTGCTGTCTTTCGCAACGAAACTTGGCATGTTCAAACCAATTTATTTTACATATCAGTAAACTATAATCACTGATCACTGCGAGAGGTGCTAAAAGTTATAAACCCGCCCAAACACCGCCCGAATTATATTGTCAACTGTGCTCTACCGTAAATGCGGGTCAAAGTTCGACCAAATGTATTCATTGGAAAATGAATTACATTTGGTCATGATGTTTCCGTCCAGCTGACCAATGGGAATTGAGTATTTGGACCCAAAATGTATAACTACGTTAACAATGTAATTATAATAAATTACTTTCCAGTTTTATTATCTTTTCAATTTTTGTCCACAAAACATCACTTATGACTTCTCAATGGAACAAACTCATTCAATGAAGGTTCATAAGCAAGCCAGAAAATAAGCAGACCGTCATCTGCAAAATGAGGTCCCCAGAGGGTGAATTTGGTGATGCTACCCTGCACAGCAGGGTAGCATCACTAAATTTACCCTCTGTGCACCTCAATCTGAATCAGGGTCTCAAAACTAAACAGAAGAAGGTACCCCGATGATAAATTGGCCCACTGTATGGGATAGCATCATCAAATTCACCCTCTGGGGACCTCATTTTGCAAATGTCAGACTGCTTATTTTCTGGCTTGTTCATATGCTGTGTTTTGGGGCAAAAAGTGAAAAAAATTTCATACTCGTCTTGTGTTTGGCAACAAGTTAAACCTTGATTAAAGAATGGATGAACCTATCAACATTAAACACGGAACAGATATATTCGTTGGTAATAACTGGAGTTTCATTAATTTTGGCAACCTTTATTCAGAGTTCTTCAACCAAGATTAAAAAAATGCATCATTTCTCAAATTTGGTGACCAGAACTCCATGTTCAACTAGATGTTGTGTCTACATACAAGCCAAAAATTTAGTTGCCAATTTTGTATCTGCTGCCCTTGTAAACAACAACATGATAGAGAGATGATACTCTACCTACCAGTGCATCTACGGCTATGTTATGTATTGCTAAAATATTCAGCAAAATGTATATGCTGAACTTACCTGTTCTTCTAATCCCTTGATACGTTGTCTGTGAGCCCGTTCTCTAGATTCCAAAGTACGTTCTGCTTGTATTTGTGATGTTCTCAATCTTTCTGTTTCCATTTCTGTTTCAGCTCGATGCCGGGTTGTCAGATCAATCAATCTAAAAATGAAAACAATTTTAAATAAAAATAAATAAATCCAATTTTAGAAAATTTGTCTAATGTCTGAATAAAAAATTTAATGTCTTGATAAGTAACAAAGGTCAGCAGGCAGGTGATTTCTTGATATCCTTCCACAAAGACAATTTCCCTGAACAACCATTTTAAAGACATTACAGAGGCCTGTCATCTTAAAATGACACACTGTTGAAAATCGTTCAGCCACCTGTATGTGACAGCATTTCATCAGCAAAGAAAGAGATAAACAACATGTCATCATCACAGCAAAGAAGACTAGAGAGTTAAAAATGTTTACATATAATATTAGTCAAAGAGTTTGAGTTCCTCACTTTGTTTTCACGGAATGAGTAAATGTAATCAGGAATGATAAAGGGCCATAACTCTATAAAGAAAGATTTTTGTCTTTTATAATTAGGCCTATTAAAAAAAATATCTTGTTTTTCAGGCAATTTTCTCACAATTTTATGATGAGGTAGGGAGGCTTTTTGTCATTTTTTTTTGTTAATCCACAAAACAGTCTTGAAAATAATTGCAATTAGAAATTGAATTCACTTCACTATTGTGTAAAAACCAATGTTTACAGCAGTTAAAATTTCTTATGCTGACGTCGCAAATTCACCCAACTATATCTTGTTTCACAGAGCTCAGTGAGCTCTGTCAAACAAGATATACTTTGTTTAATGTTTGGTCCTACGAGTGCAAAATTTCACTGACGAGATTTCAAGGTTAAAAAAAAAAAGAGTGATGAGGCAAATTTTGAATGGTGAGGGAGGTGCCTGAGAAACAAGAGTTTTTTTTAATTTCCTTATTATACCATTGAAAGCAATTCTGCAGAGCTGAAAAAAACTCTTAAAACAATATTTCAATATCATTCTGTCTGCCTGTACATGCAGGCTAAAAAAATATACGTCCTGTGTGAGTTTTGATGAATGTGACAAAAATGTTTCAAATAACCTTTACCCAATGTATCGTACGAAACTGGCTAGCTCTATTCACAAAAAATCACTTTCATATTTCAAGTTTTATCTCAAAAACATAAGCTATGACTCTTCATTGAAATAAACCCATTGAGCTTGTTTCATTGCGGGGTGATAAGCTATGTTTTGGGGGCCAAAAAATGAAAAATTGTAGTTACTGAAGAATTTGTTTTGCAAGTGTTGTCTGCTTTTCTTGTTGGGTAAAGGATTGAATGTGAGATACAATAATTGTGAAAAAATCAGTTGAACATGCAATTACATATTCTGGCTAAAAGTAAAAGTTCAATCATTTTGATTTTTCGAGAAACCTGTTTCACAATACCCTTTCATCCCAAGGTACAGTCATTCGTAAAATACTATATTTTTCAATATTCTATTGACGTTTTGAAAGGTTTTTGTGCCTCCTAAATGACTGAACTTAATTATTTTCTGCAATATGGGTTTTAAGCACAAGCCTCAAAGCATGGCCTAAAACATTGGATGATTTCATGTCAAGTCATTTGAGATTCTTTTTATTATATATTGTGCAAATGAACCTTTTTCCTAAAGTAATGACTAAACTGGCCAGCACTATTCACAAAAATCGCCCTACAAATTTGACTATTTTTTCAACTTTTCTTTGAAAACATAGCTTATAGCCCATCACTGGAATGAGCTTATTCCAATGAGGGGACATAAGCTATGTTTCCGAGACAAAGAATGAAATTATTTAGGCTAAAAAAAATTTATGTTTTGATTCTCAGGCCCTCCCTCGTTGGATTTGAACCTCCTCATTAGACATTTTTATTATGTCCTGTTTTTTAAAGAATTTGTGAAAACTTGGAATGGTCATTTTTTCACATTTCTCGACGTATAATTATTTATGTGTTAGCAGTAAATTGTTTTTTCTTGTTGCAGTTTATGGGAGAGTGCCCAGGGGCACTCTCCCATAAACTGTAACAAAGAAAATTCTGATATACTGGATCATGATTTAATTATTTATTTATTTGCTGGTGTTTAAGGTCATATATTTCTGCACAATGGCTAATAATGACAGCAACACCGATATAAACTCAAGTTTAACACAATCATTTAGAGCCATGTTTCCCATTTTAAAGGACTCCTACCCCAAGTATTGGTTAGTGGATCATGATGCTAATGGATCATGATGCTTGACAGATCTATACCTTTAAAAAGAACAATAAAATACAAATCCTTTTAGCTGTTGTTATGGCAGTTAGTTATAAAAGGTATACTATAATTACACTAAAATACAACCTTTTCTCTTTTTCAAGTGGAAAGATAGCAAAAAGATTTACTGAGTATACTCAGCCCTTTTACACAAAAAAAAAAAAAATAAATAAAATCCTCCCTCCCTCACTGATTTGAAAAAAAAAATGCCTGAGAATCAATTCATTTTTTTTATTTGTCCTTACTTATTCAGAAATATTTTCTGCAAATGTCGTCTATTTGTATAAGGTAGACAGTTAATGAAAAACATGGGTTAAGCAAAGTGTGGGCCACTGTCCCCGACCCATAGGCATGTTCAAAGAAACCTTAAAAGTATTGTGGCAAAGAAAAAATTTTCTAAGTCGAAAGAATGAAAAAGGGCCATAACTCTGGGAAAATCATTGGACGGAACCCATTCCTTGTGCATATCTATTCCCCCATATGGGTCTAGCAGCATACCAAACGAGATCCAAATCCGGCTGGCTTTGAAATTACAATCCAAAATGTTTGTAGACGGACAGACAGACAGAGGTCTTCACTAGCAAGCCAGAAAATAGGCAGACTGACATCTGCAAAATGAGGTCCCCAGAGGGTAAATTTAATGATGCTACCCTGCATAGCAGGGTAGCATCACTAAATTTACCCTCTGTGAACTTCAATCTGAATCAGGGTCTCAAAATTAAACAGAAAGAGGTACTCCGAGGATAAATTGGCCCATTGTATTGGATAGCATCATCAAATTCACCCTCTGGGGACCTCATTCTGCAAATGTCAGACTGCTTATTTTCAGGCCTGTTCACTAGATACCCCCAAATCCTTTTTCAGAGATCGAAGGCATAATAAGGGGAGGCTAATTCAATTCTACTTCTGAAACCAATTCACGGACAACATTACAACATCGACTTCTGATGCCATTTCCATATTAGACATGTTGTGAAGAATATTTTCCGAAATGAGCTATTTGGTGGTGAATGTGATAAAAAAAATTCTTTTGCTTTCAAAATTAAAATGTTGAAGAATACCACAGATTATCATAGCAAGTCCAAAACATAGCATAAGCATAATTACAATAGATATTAAGTGAAACTGCGATGCAGAAAAAGAAAAGACATATACCTCAATAAGTTATCTCTCATGAGATATTCCATACTGTAGCAAGGTTTAGAAAAACAGGATAGATTTAGTAAAAATACACAAAAAAAAAAGAATGAAAATACACTCTGAATACAAAAAGGATTTCATTATATAAGGTTTCAATTTTCATTCAAATTGCTTAAAATCAAAACAAACCAAAAACCCCACATATACACTTATTAATATATACATATCCACGCAGATATTTTCAATTTCCTGTTTTTTCTGTCAACATGACTTTTGACAAACAATGTTTTCTAAACAAAGTTTGTCGGCTTGTAAAGTGACAAAACAAACTTTTTATCTCGCTTGTTGCCTTAAATATATAACCCACTTACCAAGGTGCATGGCTTAAATAATAAATATTAGGCCCCACAAAGTAGATCTTCCGTTTCTCAGGCCATTTTTTGTAAAACTGCATGTGGGTCGGCGTTTTTTTATTTTATTTTTGTAATTATTTCTTTGCCATCAAAAGTTCATGTTCTTGGTTTGTTTATGTTTTAGGCCCCATAATCTACAGAATAGCATGGGTGGTGGTGTATTTCGTCTCTTGAGTGCAAGAAGGCTTTGCAATGCTTCAGCATTGCAAAGCCTTGTTGCACTCAGGGGACAAATTTATCAAATTTATTAACTTGGGTAAAATATCAGACATATACCATTTAATTTTAATTTTTTTAAAAGTTTGCATCGGTTATAAAAAGAGAGCATGCGGCCGCCAAAAGGACTATGTAGGAGGGTCTGAGAAACAGATTTTTAACATTTTTTAGGCCTTACTTGTATCATATATATTTATTTATTCATTTATTGGGGCTTATTTAACAACACTTCGACAGCCAGGGTCATCTCGTGTCGGACAGTATTATGGGTGGAGGAAGCCGGAGTACCGGAGAGAATTGTCAGACCCCCCAAAATACTAACTCCGCACAAACAGAGTTAGCACTGACAAGTGCACCATCGACATACAGTATGCCTTAGTACACAGCACCAAGTCCCCACACAGACAATCAGGATTATGTGCCTTGCCCAAGGACACAACACAGTTACCCCCCTTGTGGGGATCGAACTGTGGACGTTTTGATTTGAAGTCCAAAGCCATAACCACGGAGCCTCTGTGCTCCCCATTGTATGGTATAAAAACTTATTTTGCTGCACTACATTTATTCATTATTTTACCCGCAAGGTTTTTTAACCAATCAGCGTGCAATATTACTCTCTCAAGATTGAGCCATATTCTGTCACCTTGCAGATGAAATAAATGTCATTTTGAATTGGCAAGAAATATACACGACTCGCCTCCAATAAATACAGGTCGCCGAGAGTGTGATGCCAAAATATCTCACCGCAAAATGCCATCTTGAGCTATTTATAAACCACTGATAATGTACAACTGAAGCACACCGAGTTGTAATATGAGGCTCAGCAAAAACAATATTGGGCTTGGCATAACACCTTGCCAATATTGTTTTTGCTGAGCCTCATATGACACTGTATCCACAAACTCAACACATCATAACCCGTAATATTTATTTAAGAAGTTGAACAGTGTTAAAATAAATGATGGTTTCTTTTCACCGAACTCTCTTTTCAATATTAACATTCCACAACCCTCAGAACAAAATTTTATTCCTCAGGAATCACACATTCAACTAATCATATAGCATTTATCAGACTTCAAGGAGCCTTGACAAATGACATACCACTGTATTACTTAGCATGTGGAGACAAATTGAAAGAATTCTGTCTCTTAACCCTTAAGGGTTTGGAGATTTTTTATACGTTTTTGCTTTACTCTGACAATCCACATCCTAGGACCCGGCAGTTGTTTCTTGACAAGTTTTGGCTATGTAGGCATCCAAGATTTACTTAGAAACTCAAATGTAACTTGTCAGCTTACCCCAAAACTGCGTGCTGGGACACCTGTTTTGTTGTAAAAAATGCAATTAAAGTTGGAATTTGGCCCTGAAGGGAAAATCCTTGAGGACACAGTTCCGACTTTCACAAACTATATGATCTTGGAACACTGCTGTGAATGCAATCAAAAACTCTTCTAAACAATTGTCAAACTCTCCCAACAGTGGTTCCATGTAAAGTTTTGTCTCCTAATACAGACAGTCAAGATTTGACTCAAAGGTTCGCATGTAATAAAAATGCTGAAGAAAATGTCTTATCTATCATCTGAGTTCTGGGAGCTGAGAAAATGCTTCATATTTATTATTACATTAACTTGAAAACAAGCCAGAAAATAAGCGGACTGTCATCTGCAAAATGAGGTCCCCAGAAGGCGAATTTAGTGATGCTACCCTGCACAGCAGGGTAGCATCACTTAATTTACACTCTGTGAACTTCAATCTGAATCAAGGTGTCAAAACTAAAAAGAAGGAGGTACCCAGAGGGTAATTTGGCCCACTGTATGGGATAGCATCATTAAATTCACCCTCTAGGGACCTCATTCTGCAAATGTCAGACTGCTTATTTTCAGGCCTGTTTATTACCACCAGACCATTTCCCATTATACAGATAACCAAAAATACCACCGCTAGACCAATTCCCACCCGACCAACCAATAAATTGACTATACGGTTGCTCCTCCCTTTAATTTCCCTGTTTCAATGTTTAGGAACTGTTCAAATATAACAATTAACTACAATATGATCCCTGTGGGAACACCCAGGAAGTGAAGCAGTGCTTGTTTACTGTGGTAAACAAGCTCTGTTTTATTTGTAAAATAGGACCCGGTCACTAATGCCTGGGGTGGAAGTTCTCTAAAATAGGTAACAGGGGTATAAATGATTTGCTAGACTTGACTTTACCTCCATGCTGCGGTTCTGCAAATGTCAGACTGCTTATTTTCAGCCTGCTTGAAAATAGCAATGATGAATATAACCTAAGTTTTAATTATACATTTTCAAGACCAACCTTTGTGCATGCTGTTTTTATCATGTTACTAATAGAATAAGGACCTGAAAAATGAGGTCCCCAGAGGGTGAATTTAGTGATGCTACCCTGCACAGCAGGGTAGCATCACTAAATTTACCCTCTGTGAACTTCAATCTGAATCAAGGTGTCAAAACTAAAAAGAAGGAGGTACCCAGAGGGTAATTTGGCCCACTGTATGAGATAGCATCATCAAATTCACCCTCTGGGGATCTCATTTTGCAAATGTCACTGCTTATTTTCAGGCCTGCTCCAGACCTCAGACCAACCTTTGTGCATGCTGTTGCTCAGCTTCAGCCAGCTGAGCCTGGAACTGTTGCACTTGACGCTGCAATTCAATATTGTCTTCCTCAAGTCGTCCAATGCTTTTATCCAGACTGCTCCTCTCCATTATGGTATGATTAGCGATCTCATCATTTCGAAGTTTCTCACGCTCAACCTGAAATTTAATACAAGATACAAATCAGTTTATTTCATTGGTTATGTTTAGTTTTCAGTTATTAATTGAATAGAAATGTTGTCAGCATAAGATGTTCAATTAACAGGAATATTATTCAATTAACCAGAATGTTAATTTTGCTCCATTTTGATGCCATTTGAGAATTTATTCTATTATAAGGTCCCACAAAGTAGATCTTCTGTTTCTCAGGCCAATTTTTGTAAAAAAAAAAAATTATTTTTGTTATTATTTCTTTGCCATCAAAAGTCCACGTTCTTGGTTTGTTTTATGTTTTAAGCCTCATAATCTACAGAATAGCATGGGTGGTGGTGTATTTTGTCCCTTGAGTGCAATAAGGCTTTGCAATGCTGAAGCATTGCAAAGCCTTTTTGCACTCAAGGAACAAATTTATCAATTTTATCAACTTGAGTAAAATATCAGACATAAACCGTTTAAATTAAACAGATTTTCAACTTTTTTAAGCCTTATGGTATTTTTTTAGATTCAGTTGGACGGAATATTTCAGCTGGTCAAAAAAGCAAACCACAGGTTCGCTTTTCCAACCAAATGAAATACTCCAGGCAATTGAATCTAATCACTCGCGATGGGCTATTTTTGGGCTAGACTGGTTCCAGGCCATAACGGCATAATTGCTTACAGAATTTGACTGGTCTCATAATCTATAGAATAGTATGGGTGGTGGTGTTGTATTTCGTCCCTTGAGAACAAGAAGGCTCTGCAATGCTAAAGCAATGCAAAGCCTTGCTGCACTCAAGGGACAAATTTATTAATTTTATTAATTTGGGTAATGTATCAGACATGAACCATTTAATTTTAATTTTTTTAAGAAGAGAGCATGCGGCAGCTAAAAAGGACCACATGGGAGGGCCTAAGAAACAAATTTGTAACTTTTTTAGGCCTAATCGATATTTTGTTATTATTCACTGGAGAATGCCTGGTTTTAAAATTATCCTATTTAATTCAACACTTGGCCAGTTAAATTCCAGTGCATCAAATTATGTTGGTGCCTGTAGAATCCAACTATTTTGCTCGAACATTTTACATTACTTTTTTATTTATCTATCGGTGCTTAATGCAATATCAGCAGCTAAGGCTATATCATGGCAAGCATTCGATCCATTAGAAATCACATTTCAGGATAGCATAATTGTAGAATGGGTGAATGAGTCAGTACATACCTTATCCAGAGTCTTTCTAAGAGCAGTTTTATCTTTCTCTAAGCGAATATGTGATCGTTCCATCTCTCGTTTCTCAGTCTCAATGTTGCCTAGGGCTCGAGATAATGTAGCAAGTCTCTCTTGCAAGTTCTGTTTCTCAGAAGCCAGTCTTTGTACATGTTGATTTAGCTCTTGTTCTGACTCCTGTCGCTTGATAATGAGCTGTTGGAAAAAGATTTCATAATTAACTTTGAACCAAGCATAACTACTGACTAGCTAACAGACAGCTGCAAAAATAATTTCTGAGCTGAAATTTTTCATTTTTCACTGGAAAAGATAGCTTATGTACACTCAATGGAATGAGTTCGATGAACCCATTCCATTTGGGCTATAAGCTATGTTTTGGAGGCAAAAATTGAAATATAATCAAATCAAAAAATTAAGGAGGGCGAAAACTAGCCCTCCTGGCCTTAGAAAATAATGATTACCATAGCAACCTATTCATAAACGCACATCTTTTCATGTCTATGCTATGTTAGTGTTCTCTGTAAGGCAGCCACACTGTCCCTCCCACACCACCGGGCCTTTCCAGGACCTGGAGGTGTGGGGGTGGCAGTGTAGCCGTCTCACAGAGACTGCCTTGTTAGCAGCACCAAATAAAATGTATAAAGCCCACTCGGCAAAACTTATTAATAGTAAAACTTCATTTTGCCACCTTTAGCTTTTGTAAGCTTGAGGAGTGATAATCGCTCTCCTAGGTGATGCGAGGGAGCAATTTTTAGCCCTCCTGCATTTTTAAGAATGCCAGGCCCGGATGTATCATCCGTGTGCAACAAGGTGCCATCTGCAATGCCAGAGCATTGCAGATGGCTCCTTGTTCCACTCAAGGGACAGTATAGAGATGAAAAAGAGATGTGGTTCCTGACCGATGTTGTGACATCACATGTATGTGGGTTGGGTTATCAACTATCATGAAACTTCTTGTCACAAGAGATTAAAGGTAAACTGAATTCAGGTATTTTTTACAGGTGATGGTGGAAAATTTAGTACTTTTAAAAGATTGAAACAAATTTGAACACATTTCAAGGAAGGGGTCAAAATTCAAGGACTTTTCATTTGAGTGGGAACCCTGCAATGAGAGATCACAAGTTATGTTTTGGAGGTAAAAATTAAATATCTTATAATTATTCAAGAAAAACTCCAGTAAATGTTGTCGTCTAGTTATGTTAGGTAAAGGATTAAATTTATTATTTATTATTGGGGTTTAATGACACTGTCAATGGTCAGGGTCATATCGTGATGGGTGGAGGAAGCTGGGAAGTGGCAAGTACCTTACCAACCCTGCACAAGAGGGCTCGTACTGGTTGAAGGCATTTTCTACACAAAGTCACCGTGCTCCTAACTGGACAGCTGGGATTACATGTCTTGCCTAAGGACACAACTCAGATGACGTGGTCCTGATCAAACCTACAATCTTTTGGCCTGAAGTCCATTGCTCTAACCAATGAGCCACCACACTCCCACAGGGTTAAATCCAAGTCAGGAAATAAACAATCTGTCATTTTCTGAAGGAGGTACCCAGAGGGTGAATGTGCTGATGCTATCCCATACAGTGGGACAATTTATCTTCTGGGTACCTGTTTAGGATTAAGATCTTGTTTCAGATTGAGGTTCAAAGAGGGTAAATGTAGTGATGCTACCTTGCTGTGCATGGTAGCATCACCAAATTCATCCTCTGAGGGCCTCATTCTGCAGATGACAGTCTGCTTATTTCCAGGCTTGGTTAAAAAATCAATTGTTTTTATCATGTCACTAATAGAATAAGGACCTGCATATCTGCAATGAAAAGTTATATAAGCAACAAGAGAAATCTATTATTCTCTTTTGACACATTAAAAAGTTATAATATACATACCCCATTAGCCTGTCTCAATTGGCCTTCCACCTCAGATCTACGCACTTCACCGTCAGATGCTTCAGTCTGCATTGCCTGTAATCTTTCAATTAAGCATTGATTCTGCTTCTTAGCTTCATTCAAAGATTGTCTGAAAATATTCAGAGAAACATGCATTTACTCATCTTATAACAAGAGAACCTGACTGCATGAATATCTTCTTGGGGATATCAAATCACTTACCACTTTACCTACCAAAGAATGTTGAAGATAGTACCGATATTTTTTTCAGAAATAAGGCCACACAGGCCAAGTTTTGTAAAATTGCATGCGGGTGGGCGGTTTTTTATTTTATATTTTATTTTTGTAATTATTTCTTTGCCATCAGAAGTTCATATTCTTGGTTTATTTTATGTTTTAGACCTCATAATCAACAGAATAACAAGGGTGGTGGTGTATTTCATCCCTTGGATACAACAAGGCTTTGCAATGCTAAAGCATTGCAAAGCCTTGTTGCATTCAAGGGACAAATTTATCAATTTTGCTAACTTGTGTAAAATATCAGACATAAACCATTTAATTTTTATTTTTTCAAGTTTGCATTGGTTATAAAAAGAGAGCATGCGGCAGCCAAAAGGACCATGCGGGAGGGCCTGAGAAACAGATTTTTAATTTTATTAAGCCTAAACTCAGAATTTTATTTTTCTCATTCAAGTCAGCTTATGAAACCTCTGGAAGCAATCTTACTAGGGTTGTTCCAAAGAGGGGAGGGGTTATTCGCTATGGTTCTTAAGAAAATATGCATAGTGCTTTTTGCTGGTTCAATTAGGCTGATTCCCAAGATAAATGAGGTTAAAAATAGCCCAAAATTTCTTCACCCTTAAGGGCCTAGAGATTTCTACATACTTTTGCTACACTTCGACAGTCTACATCCTGTGACTTTGCTGCTGTTTTTTGGCAAGTTTTGGCTGCCTATAAAGGCAGCCAAGACCCTGTCTAAAAACAACTACCAAGGTGCTTACAATGTAACTTGTGAGTTAACCCTTTACCCAACACAGACGATTTCAAAATTTATTATTTTAATATTATTTCTTCAAAAAAATTCAAGAAAACCATATCATGTGACCCCTCTTTGGAACGAGCTTGACGAGCTCGTTCCAAAGAGGGGTCACATGGTTTTCTTGAAATTTTTCGAAAAATAATATTTTTTTGGCCGCTGAATTTGCATATTACGCAGGCGGATGCGGGCGATTCATTGGGTAAAGGGTTAACTCAAAGACTGTATATAGGGGCAACTGTTCTGTTGCAAAAAATGTGATCAAAGACGGAATTAGTCCCTTAACCCTTTACCTAACGTAACGGCCAAAACAGGTCAGCGCTATTCTCAAAAATCGCCAATTAATTTTCATCATTTTTTTCATTTTTTGTCTCAAAAACATAGGTTATGACCCCCTCGTTGGAACGAGCTTATCGAGCTCGTTCCAATGAGGGGTCATAACCTATGTTTTTGAGACAAAAAATGAAAAAAATTAGTTATTCGAGAATTATTTTTGCAAGTGTCGTCTGCTTTTCAGGTTAGGTAAAGGGTTAAGGGTTAAAAATTGTCCAGCACCCAAAGGGTTAAGCGCAAATTATATTTTTTGTTTTTACACAATTTATTGGAAAGTGTCCAGAGTCTAAACTGTAACAAAACAAAGATAAATGAATTCTTATTGTTAAAATTATTCTAGGATTCTACTTGTTAGGCCTCACAAAGTAGATCTTCTGTTTCTCAGGCCATTTTTTGTAAAATTGCATGCGGGCGGGCGTTTTATTTTATTTTATTTTTTATTTTTGTAATTATTTCTTTACCATTAAAAAGTTCAAGTTCTTGGTTTGTTTTATGTTTTAGGCCTCATAACCTACAGAATAGCATGGGTAGTGGTGTATTACATCCCTTGAGTGCAAGAAGGCTTTGCAATGCTAAAGCATTGCAAAGCCTTCTTGCACTCAAGGGACAATTTTTATTAACTTGGGTAAAATATCAGACATAAACCATTTGATTTTGATTTTTTTAAGTTTACATTGGTTATAAAAAGAGAGCATGCGGCAGCCAAAAGGACCATGCGGGAGGGCCTGAGAAACAGATTTTTATTTTTTTTAGGCCTTAGCTGTCCCTTTGTCATGATCTTCTCTTGAATAACAGAAGCTGGGAGCATTAGATGCTAATATGCATAAAATTATGTACTGGTAACACATTGTGGGAAAAGATTCTTATTCAAAAATAAAATGCACACCTGGTTTGATCCAATCTTTCTTGTTGCACTCTACGATCATGTTCACTGCTTGTCAGAGCCCTTTGTAGTTGTGTTACGCGCTCTTGTAACTCATTGATAGTGGCATTACTGTCAGATAGAGACATATGCAATGTCTGAACCTGTAAAAACAAACAAAAAATTTTATTTACTGTAAGAGAAAACATCAATCATTTTCATGATTCTGAAACAAAAATCCATTCAAAATGAAATAAAAATAGATCTGAAATAATTCATGTTAAAAATGCCGCTATTGGGTGATGGGACTGCAAGTGGAGAGTATGTCAAGCTTCAAGTGCCAAGAGAATATCACACATTTTTGCATCACAACAAGCGATATAACAGTAGAACAATGGCATCAAATAAAAATCCGTTAACTATAAGACATATAGTCTTTTAGAATTTCTAGAACAGAATTATCTGTAAGTCTTGAAGCATTAAAGCCATAAGTGCTTGTTAGTCTTAACCAGAAACCACTTCCAGGTTCAACTGGACCATAATGATTTGCTTTAGTTTAAAAGTTGGAGGAACTGTACTGGAACTAAAGAGTTTGACGAAATTACAGCTGGATCTTAATAGGTTAACCCTATACCTAATAAATTGGACACATCCACCCATGTAATTTACCAATTAGGCTGTTTAACCCTTTACCCAATGCAGACGATATCAAAATTTATTATTTTAAATATCATTTTTTTAAATTTCTCAAACAATTTCAACAAAACCATATCATGTGACCCCTCGTTGGAACGAGCTCGTCCCAACGAGGGGTCACATGATATGTTTTTGTTGAAATGTTTTGAAGAATAATATTTTTTAAATTGCTGAATTTGCATATTACGTGGGCGGATGCAGGCGATTCGTTGAGTAAAGGGTTAAAAAAACATTTGTTTCCAAAAGTTTCAATAAAACTATATCAAGAGCTCATTCCAATGAGGGGGTCACATGATACGGTCCTGTTAATTTTTTTTTTTTTAATTAAAAAAAACACAAAAATTAAAAGAATAAATTTTGATATCCTGTGCTTTGGGTAAAGAGTTGAAACAAATGAAAAAGGAGAAAAAATGGTATTGTTAAAGTATAAAAAAATTGTTTCATTCAAAATTTTCAAAATCACAAAAAAATAAAGACAGTCATTGCCTGCTTGTGTTAACTTAGGGGTTAACTCTTTGCTAGATTCAGACAGATGTGCCTGCCGGTACAAACATACTCTTTTACTTAACTTACTTTTTACAGGTATAATCCAGACTCGTCTTACCAAAATATCCATGAGAAGAATGAGAGTAGTCTTCTCTTGTCAACAATCAGGGTTCCTGCACCAAACCTCTAAGCAAATTCCAGGAGTTTCAAGGAGTTTTTTAGTGCTTTTTCAAGGAATTTCAAGGAGAAAAACAGACACAATTCAAGGATTTCTCAGGAAACATTTTCCACTTGCATCCAAGGGACAGAAAATATAACTCGACCCTTTACCTAAGCTAATGGAAAAAAATGGCTTTCCATGAAAATCACTGTTCAATCTATTTATATTTTCATTTTTTGCTTCTGAAAAATAGGTTATGACTCTCAATGGAACAAGCGTATCACGCTCATTCCAATGAGAGGTCACAACCTATGTTTTGGAAAAAATTAAAATGTTCAAATGCACTGTAATTTTTTCACAAGTGTCGTCTGCTAATAGGTAAAAAGGTAAAAGAATGGACATCAGATGTACAGTATTTTGAAATAGCACACTGTCCATGCATAGCCGACTCCATTTCCAGGAGTTTCCAGGATGGCCTTCAATATTCAAGGAGTTTCCAGGTCCTTGGGAGGGTGTTTTGAGATTCAAGGACTTTCAAGGAATTCAAGGAGCTGCGGGAACCCTGACAATGTCTTGGTGCAAGACTTTATTATTGCATTTTACAGCAAATCAACTCATGGCTGCTTTACAGCAGCCATGTCTTGATTTTATGAAAAATGCATGAAAAGTTTCAACATTATTTATTTATTTATTGGTGTTTAAGGTCACATATTTATGCACAATGGCTAATCATGACTGCGACAGTTTTACGGGTGGAGGAAGCCGGAGTACCTGGAGAGAACCACTGACCAACAGTGAGCAACTGTCAGCTCCCCAACATACTAACTCCACACAAGCGCAGGGTTAGCATTGGTTGAAGACAAGTGCACCATCGACGTGCAGTACGCCTTAGTACACAACGTCACCATGCCCCCACGTGGGAAATGGAGATGAAGTGTCTTGCCCAAGGACACAACGCGGTTGCCGCAGGTGGGATTCGAACCGGGGATCAGTCGGCTTGCAGCCTGCACCTCTACCTACTGAGCCACCGCACTCCCCAAGTTTCAACATATTATGAGTTAATTAAATGAGAAGAAAGTAAAGAAGTTCAAGTTGATACCTTGTCTTTCTGTTGATTTTCTTCCTCTTCCGTCTTAGCTAATGCTAAGCTCAGTCTATCAATAGTTAATTGTAATGACTGTGATTTGGCTTCCAAGTCCTGAATCTGCCTATTCAAACACTCAACTCTTTCCTGAATAACCTGCAAAAATAGAATAAGATCATTTTGGTGAGAGGAAAAATTCCAGGCACCAGGCAGAGTTTGAATAATTTTTTTGAAGCGATGTGTGATGTAAAAAAGTACACTTTGTGGGAAAGGCTTCTCGTAACCTTTTTCCACTGAGATACAAAAGATTAAACTATCACAGCACAAAGTATTAACCCTTTACCAAACAAATCGGATGTACCTGCCCAAGTTATTTACAAAGCAGTCGAAAACAATTTTTCAAACAACCTCAACAAATCCATATCTTGTGAGCCCTCCGTGGAGCAAGCTTATCGAATGATTTCAAGAAGAAAGCCCGAATCTGGGCTGTTAAAAAAGGCCCCCAAGACCCATATTTTGGTTTTAAGTGTTTTTAGTGTGTGAACTGTAAACAGACAATAAGAAGGTCAGGGTTAAAGTCTTGCACAAGAATACATTTGTATACACCTGGGGTTACTTTCAGGATGTTATTGAGCGATCATATTTCCTGCTTTTAACCCTCAAGGTACCAAAAAACTACCACCTTTTCATTGCTTTGAAAAAGTCCCTACAAGTGTATTTTTCCTTGAGAACTCAGCCGGTAGGCTGCATTTATCTCGGCAGTGTTTATACATCATTGTTGGCTGCCTGTAATACAGGCAGCCAACAATGATGTAGAAACACTATTAAGTCACCTGCAGCTGTGTACATGTAAATATGGTATTTATTATCGTAAAAATTAATTTGAGGTTTAACCCTTTACCCAACGAATCGCCCGCATCCACCCGCATAATATCCAAATTCAGCAGTTGAAAAAGTATTATTTTTTAAAAAAAATTTCAACAAAACCATATCATGTCACCCCTCGTTGGAACGAGCTCGACGAGCTCGTTCCAACGAGGGGTCACATGATATGGTTTTGTTGAAATATTTTGAAAAATTTAAAAAAAAATATTTAAAATAATAAATTTTGATATCGTCTGCGTTGGGTTAAGGGTTAAAGCATGAGTTCAACCCTCTACACCCGATACCAAAAAATGAAAACTGCAAGTTTCTCCCATAGTGCAAGCAAGAATTTAACTAATTTAGAATGAATTGGTTAAATTCCAAGTTGATTAGAAAAAAAATTTGCTGCATGAAATTTCATTATTTTGACATCAGTGTGCAGAGGACTGATAGTCAGAAAATGGTCCAGATGATGTGATAAATAAAAAAAAAAAATCCAGCAAGAGGATCACAGATCCAGAAGTCGAGTTTTGACATTAAATTCTGAAGAAATAAGCTATTTATAGCAACAGTGACCTTGACCTTGGAGTTCCAGACTCCAAAATCAATAGGTGTCTTCCCTTCCTATAGGGTAACCTCTGGTACAAGTTTGGAGAAAGTGCGTCAAATAGAACTAAAGTTATTGCCCGGAAACCAATTTGTTACAAAATATTCTATTTATAGTAACAGTGACCTTGACCTTGGGGCACGAGATTCTGAAATCGATAGGTGTCTTCCTTTCCTATAGGGTAACCTCTGGTATAATTTTGGTAACGGTACATCAAATAGAACTAAAGTTATTGCCCGGAAACCAATTGTTTACGCTCACCGCCTGCCGCCCACCACCCGCCCGCCACTTCATCAAACTATAGGTCGAGTTTGACTTCGTCAAAACTCAACTAAAAATTCAAATGACTTGTATAATTATTCTAATTTTGTCAGTAGTACTCAACAAGTTAAAGTCTGAATAAACTTGATCCACATGTAAGAAATGAATTAACAAACCTCAATTTTAGGAAGTTTTCGAACATTTTCAATGTGTATAACATATTTTGCTTTGTTCAAGCGCTCTAGAACTAATTCCATAACAACAGAGTTCAAAGAATCTTCAGTAATATGTAGCTGAGGATACTCAAAGTAATAATACTTGGACAAGTACAATATGTTTTTATACAGCTTACATCTGGTTCATTAATCAATTATTCAACAATTAATTAGAGATTATGTCCCCTGACAATAGTAATATTGATCTAAACTGGTTTATCAGCAAAGTTTTCTGATCTGTGAGGATGTTTAGTGATCCTTTCAACTGAAAAAAAACCCTCCCACAATGGGCTTTTATTTTAATTTTCAAATTTTACTTTAGGTCCCATAAAGTAGATCTTCTGTTTCTTGGGCCATTTTTTGTAAAATTGCATGCAGGTGGGCGGTTTTTCATTTTATTTTTTATTTTTTTAATTATTTATTTTCCATCAAAAGTTCATATTCTTGGTTTGTTTTATGCTTTAGGCCTCATAATCAACCATGGGTGGTGGTGTATTTCGGCCCTTGAGTGCAAAAAGGCTTTGCAATGTAAAGCATTGCAAAGCCTTTTTGCACTCAAGGGACAAATTTATCAATTTTATTAACTTGGGTAAAATATCAGACATGAACCATTCAATTTTATTTTTTGAAGTTTGCATTAGTTATAAAAAGAGAGCCTGCAGCAGCCAAAATAATCATGCGAGAGAGCCTGAGTAACAGATTCTTAGCTTTCAAAAGCCTTATCCATATAATAATACAGTATAATGTATAATTAAATTAGCTTAGTTTATTGGATATTTCTTCCTTTTGTTTGGTGGGGGGGGGAGGTTCTAAAACAATATTCATGTAATTTCATAATAAAAAAAAATCCAAATACTTTGGGAGCCATCTTTGCTGAACACATTTTTCATAGAAAAGATAAACTTTTACAAAATTCAGGGGCAACCAAGTTAATGAAGTCCTGTGTAGTCGATGAACCATGACACAGTTGTTTCATTTAAAGTTAACAGATTTAATAACATTTTAGACACATAATAAGTTTTGATTTATAAAAAAAAAGTTAAATACCTGATTTTCTGTTTCTTTGTCATTCATAGACAGCTTCATTCGCTGCAGTTCTCCTTCGGTGGAGCGTCGAGCGAGTTCCAATTTGGTGCATCTATTTTCGGCATCATCCACACTAACTCTCAACTGCTTTTTGTCTTCTTCAAGTTTAGATTCAGTCTGTTTCATTCTTGCGATCTTCTCCTGTAATAAGAATTTATTTATTTATTTATTGGAGTTTAAGGTCACATATTTCTGCACGATGGCTAATCATGACCATGACAGTTTTACGGGTGGAGAAAGTCTGAGTACCCGGAGAGAACCACCGAGCAACTGTCAGCTCCCCAACATACTAACTCCACATACACAGGGTTAGCATTGGTTGAATACAGGTGCACCATCGAAGAGCAGTACGCCTTAGCACACAACGTCACCGTGCCCCCACATGGGCAATGAGGATGGGGATGAAGTGTCTTGCCTAAGGACACAACGTGGTTGCCGCAGGTGAGATTCGAACTGAGGACCTCTCGGCTTGCAGTCTGCACCTCTACCAACTGAGTCACCGTGCCCCCCCCCCCCCCCCCCCCCCCCACCCCCGTAATAAGAAAAATGAAATTTGATCTGGATGTTCATAGCTTTAAGTCTAGCTAATAATTGTGTGTCTGAATGATACCACACACCTCTATTTAACTGGTTGAGTGCTAGAAGCCACTATAATGGCTCCATTAAAAATTGCTGAAAGCCACTTTAGTAGTTTTACATTGTATGCATTAGCTTGTTGTTTGCTGAGCAATAGAAATAAAATGATAGCGTAAATTTATCTACGCACTCTCCAATAAATTGAATCAAAACAATTATTTAAGAACAGATTTATTTATTAAGGTTTAAACGACACTTTAACAGCCAAGGTCATATCGTGTCGGTGACAGTTTTACAGGTAGTGGAAGCCGGAGTACCCGGAGAGAACCACCGAGCAACGACGAGCAGCTGCCAGCTCCCCAACATCGTAACTCCGTACTGCAGCACAGGCAGGGTTAGATTGGGTGAAGACATGCGCACCATCGACGTGCAGTACACCTAAGTACACAGCATCATCGTGCCCCCATCTGGACAATCTGGGTTAAGTGCTTTGCCCAAGGACACAATGTGGGAGTCTGAATCGATCGCTCAGATGGTCACTCATCCAAGGACTAACCAGGCTCGACATTGCTTAACATCGGTGTACTGACGTGAACCGGTTACTGCAACGCCATTCTGTCATGTAATATTCTTTTGGAAAGGGCTCTCTTAGATCTTTCTAACAGTGTATAACAACAGAGCATATCTGCTAACAGAAATGCATTAAAACAAGAGTTATTGCTGGAGGCAATTCATACTACTGCGGAGATGGACTGATGTAGCATAAATGTATTTTTAAAAATCACCAAAAATTTGACAAAGTAAGGGCCATAACTCAGGTGAAAATGATATGAGAAACCCTGTTCAACGTGAAGCATAAATGAGTTAAAAAAAAATCACTGAAAATGATACAAACTTAAGGCCATAATTCAGATGAAAATAGTGTGAGCAGCTCTGTTCAACATGTGGTGAAAGCAGGTCATCACAATGATACTATATACCGAATTTCGTTGAAATCCATCCTCTCACTGCTGACTTATGGAACCGAACAGATGGACAGACATGTAATCCAGAATACATTATTATTCTTTTTTAAAGATTACCCGTAATAACCTCCCCCCCCCCCCCCCCCCCACACACATGTCCACTACTCCACTATATTACACCCTGCATAAGTCTGTCCATTTTTGAGTAAAAATTCTGGTAATGTTGCAGATCTTGCTTGGTATAAGGAGCACCTAGCCGCATATAAGGTACATAAGCAAGTATCTTCCCAACATACACATGGGATCGACTAAAATATCTTACCTGCAACTGTCTCTTCTCTGAATCTGATGATGTAATATTGCGCTCCATGGTCTGTATCTTGTCTGCCATAACTTTCCTCTCACGCTCATTACGGCGGATTGTCTCCTCTTGGAGCATGAGAGCCGTTTGAGCATTGGCAAGGCGTCCATCAGTGCCACGCTTGTCTATAAATAAAAGAACATATCTTATATTTTAATGAATGGCACATAATTAACACTTCTGAGTTATTAACCAGATTGCTTGCTGAATTGCTTCCAAATCCATCCGCTCAGTGCTCAGATAAGGATCCGGATAAATGGATAGAAGGATGGTTGGATGTAAAGACAGATGGATGGACAAATGCATGGATGAACAAACAGATGGATGGACAGACGTATAGATCAAGGACAAACAGACAGATGCATGTAATCCATTATACCCCCCCATTCTCTTCAAGAGTGTGTGTGTGGGGGGGGGGGGGGGGGGTATTATTATTTAAGCCCCCATTCTCTTTAAGAGTGGGGGGTATTATTAATTAAGCTCCTATTCTCTTCCGAGAGTGGGGGTATTATTACGAGTGGGGGTATATTTAATAGTGAATTATTTCTGACAGAAAAACGAATAAATATTTTCTTATAATTTTCAACAACTTATTATGAATGGTACTGTACATGATGAGCATAGAGGCAATTGTAAATGAAAATCAAACATCAATCCAAATTCAACTTAATCTGCTGTGCCGGCTCCCCTTAACAAACCAATAGTTTTTACAGTCTATAAAAGATGTCCAACAAGAAGAAGCACTTACCAATTGATTTCAGCATAGGTAATAACTTGTAATTACGGTAAGATCTCACAAATAGGTTTAGCTGTCACATAATTTCTTTTCAAGTGTTCAATAATTCATAATTCCAATATAATTACTGCTATTGTGTAAAGACCGATTCTTATCCATAACAGAAGTAATAGTTAATATATTTTAATTATACCAATTATTTATAATGTCAGAAGTGTTGATAGAGGCCTATCCATTTGGAAGACATTTTTTTTTAGTGATTCAAGATCACACTTTTGGTAACTGAGACAACTTTTGACACCATGTCTGCTACCGTCGAAAATTTTTAACCCCTTATGTAATACAGAGAACTTGAGAGAAGCCCACTTAATTCGGTATCTTTTAACTGAATAACCCTGTTAATTGAATATAATTTCCCAACACAAAACCATTTACCATACGCCCAATACATTTATTTATTTATTTATTTATTTATTTATTTATTTATTTATTTATTTATTTAAGGTCACATATTTATGCACAATGGCTAATCATGACCGTGACAGTTTTACGGGTGGAGGAAGCCGGAGTACCCGGAGAGAACCACCGAGCAACAACGAGCAGCTGCCAGCTCCCCAACATCGTAACTCCGCACTGTAGAACAGGCAGGGTTAGATTGGTTGAAGACATGCGTACCATCGACGTGCAGTACGCCTTAGTACATGGCATCATCGTGCCCCCACGCGGGCAATGGAGATGAAGTGTCTTGCCCAAGGACACAACGCGGTTGCCGCAGGTGAGATTCGAACCGAGGACCTCTCGGCTTGCAGCCTGCACCTCTACCTACTGAGCCACTGCGCTCCCTACCCCCAATACAAATTTGACCTGTTAATTAAATACAGATTATAGTAAACTCCTGTTAATTGAATAAAAAATCTTGTAACCTGTCGAAAAATTACCTCGACTCTCCCCAGTTTTCCTTTGTTTATAGACCTATTTGGCCTCAGTACATCCAATACAAGCATTTAATCTATTATATCTTGTTTGACAGAGCTCACAGAGCTCTGTCAAACAAGATATAATCGAATAAATGATAAGTTTATCTCTAGAATACAGGAAAGTGACACAATACCTGTTAATTGAATATGCCTGTTAACTGAATAATTTTCATTGGAAAAATGGCTATTCAATTAACAGGGTTCCATTGTATTCTATCACTTGTGAGCCTATATAGGCAGCCAAGATTTGCCTAGAAAAAAAACTGCAATGCCACGGGATACTGACTGTCTTTAGTTATGCTCTACAGATTTCAGTTACATACATCAATCAAAAAATGTAAAAACTCAATCTCCCAATTTTTTGGAAATATTGGAAGACACTGCAAGGCAATAAAAAATGAGGGGGTTTAATTTCAGTAAGGTATTGCCTTAGAATCAAAACAATTTTTTTTGCCTTAGCTATATTTTTGAGACAAGAATTGATATTAAAAAAAGCCTATAAAATGTGAATGGAAATTTTTGTGAATAACATTTGTCAGACATTAAGTAAAGGGACAAACAGAAAAAAGACACCTAAATTTCTCCCTCTGTAATAACCAAGTTTAGTCACTTTAAACTGAAGAATGGGACAGTTTTAATTTTCCTACTGAGAGTTCAAGAAAATACAAATCCAACACAGATAAATAACACTGACCTAAATCCATTTCAATGAAAAACCTTTTATAAGTCTTTTGAATCTATTCTCATACTTCAGTAGATAATTAAAGAGTGACAGACTACATAATCCATTCACCTGAGGCTAAATATTTTATTTTAAATTACTTTCAGTCATAAAACATAATCCTGTTCAATCATACGTTTTAAACTGAAAGTAAACTTAAACAAGAACATAGTAACATACCTTTAAGCAATAACTAAAGTAACAAGTATGGGGTTGAGAGGTGAATTTTCATGATTTACTAATAAAACAGAACAAAAAGTAGAGCTCATCAACCCAAGATCAAACCAGGATAATTTCTCAGTCTTTAAATCCTGTTTCTCGCAACCATGAGCTCATTATTGCCTCACTGAAAGAGGTAATCACCACTGAATGAGCTCATTGAGCTTGTTCCAGAGATGAAATACAGATTACAATTAGGAAGCAGATAACTTCAATTAAGAACCACACTAGAGGAGCACTGCATTAATTTCAGGGTTTTCACACAGAGTGATTTTATGAATTTTGTGGCAAAAAAAGGCTTCTGACAATTAGTGTGCTTTTATTGCAAATTTACAACAAAATTGTGTATATGACCAGTATTCTCATTTCTTGTGGATTTTTTTTCCCCTGACCCTCAGCTGTTTGGACAGAAAGGTTTGTAAGGGTACCTGTACTTGACAAAGATATCTAAAAGCTCAAATTATAACTAGAGGTACTGTGAGCAAGCTCACAAAGTGCCCCCCCCTGCGCCTGAAATGTTTTAGTATCTCCCCTTGGAAATGTCAGAACAGAATTATATTGCTTCATGCACATCTTCATATGGAGTTCTTCCATTGTGTAAAGTTTCATGAACATTCTTCAAACGGTTAGGAGGAGTTGCACTTATAAGGATGGACAGACGGATGGATGGACAGATGGACAGACGGACAGCGTGATTCCAATATACCCCCCAAACTTTGTTTGCGGGGGTGGGGGTATAATGATGTGATCATATTTTTTTCACACAAATGTTATAATGAGAAAAATAGCCAACAACAGGCCTGGCATTTTGAGGAGAGCGATTTAACTGCCCGCCTTAAAAAAAATAAGGAGGGCGAAAACGAGCCATACTGGCCTTAGAAAATAAAGATTATGATAACAGCCCATTCCTAAAACCCACATCTTTTCAGATCTCTGCTATGTTAGTGATCTCTGTAAGACGGCCACTCTGCTACCTTGTTAGCAGCACCAAATAAAATGCACAAACTTCACTAGACAGAATTCATTAATAGTAAAACTTCATTTTGCCACTTTTAGCTCAAGGAGAGCTAATCGCTTGGCAAGGCCATGCGAGGGGAGCAATTTTTAGCCCTCCTGCATCATTAAGAATGCCAGGCCTGCAACAAAATTTAATCCTTTAGCTAAAACAATGAGCCGACAAAACAAAAATGCCTCCAAAACACAGATTATGACCCCCTATTTAAACAAGGTTGATGAGAAGTGGTCATTAGCTTTAGCTTGAAGCAAAAAATGGTAAAAATAATAAAATGAAAGCCCACCAATTTTTCCTCCAGAAAGGCATATTTTTTTCAATTTATTTGGTAAATGTTTGACAGGATGAAAACTTAAAATATTAATCTTTAACATTTTAGAAAGAATATTGTATTAAAAAGGAAATATCATTGTGAATATTTGTTTAAACTGATCAAATACAAGCCTGAAAATAAGCAGACTGTCATCTGCAAAATGAGGTCCCCAGAGAGTGAATTTAATGATGCTACCCCCGCACAGCAGGGTAGCATCACTAAATTTACACTCTGTGAACCTCAATCTGAATCAGTATCTCTAAACTAACCAGAAAGAGATACCCAGAGGATAAATTGGCCCACTGTATAGTTTAGCATCATCAAATTCACCCTCTGGGGACCTCACTCTGCAGATAACAGACTGCTTATTTTCAGGCCTGATCAAATATTGTTGTGTGATACACTGTTAACATTTGAAAGGACTTTAATTTATTTCGCCAGATTAATTCATAAAAATCACCATTCAGATTTTAATATTTTCAATTTTTGCCTCCAAAATTATGACTGCTCACTGGGATGGGCTCCGTAGGCTCATCTCAATGAGGGGGTCATAAACTAAGTTTTTGAAGAAAAAATAAAAATGTGATTTTTTGGCAAAAATCATCTGCTAGTTATGCAAGGTAAAGAAAATAAATAAAATTGTTATTATACTGTGATGACAAAGCAGGCTTTTTTGTAGTCAGATTTTTGCTCATGCCACACTAACAAAAGTGGGTCGAGATATCTTAAATAAAATACTACAAATCAGGAATGCATCAAACACAGAAAACAAAAGGGGCATCTCCAAGTCCATGTTCTTGCATTTCTTTTTCAGCACATGAGCTATTGCAGAGAGGAAAGTGGACAGTGAATTTTGACCGGATTACGATTGTAGCAATCCGGTCAAAATTCTCTGTCCACTTTTGTGACCATGGTACTGTAATATTAAAAAGAATTATAGCAGGATATTACTATTAACCCTTTATCTAATAAATCAGCTGTAACCATTTACAATTTAAGCAATTTAAGCAGTTGAAAAAAATATTATTTTTAAAAATTTCAACAAAACCATATTACAATCCCATAGGAACGAGCATGTTCCAACAAGTTTGAATTTTTTTTTAAAATTTGGGAAAAAAAATTAAAATAACAAATTTTGATATTGTGTGCATTGGGTAAAGGGCTAAACTAAGTCAGTAAAATATTAGTTATTAAGGCCTAAAAAAATAAAAAATCTATTTCTCAGGCCCTCCCGCATGGTACTTTTGGCTGCCGCATGCTCTCTTTTTATAACCAATTTAAACTTTAAAAAAATTAAAATTAAATGGTTTATGTCTGATATTTTACCCAAGTTAAAAAAATTTATGAATTTGTCCCTTGAGTGCAAGAAGGCTTTGCAATGCTTTAGCATTGCAAAGCCTTCTTGCACTCAAGGGATGAAATACACCACCCCCCATGCTATTCTGTAGATTATGAGGCCTAAAACTTGAACCAAGAACATGAACTTTTGATGGCAAAGAAGTAATTACTGAAATAAAAAATAAAATAAAAAAAATGCTCGCCCGCATGCAATTTCACAAATAATGGCCCGAGAAACAGAAGATCTACTTTGTGTGGCCTAATCTGAATATTTTTTAAAAATACCTATCACCAATCCACAATAATCACAGATTTTATATTCAACACCATCAACAACTGTCACATCACTCAATGTGTTAACAACATGCTTGTTGTCCTCTGACGTCATATAAGCTCTCCACATAACTTCAGTGAGTGGAAACACCGGCAAGGCTGGCAGTGAACAGCTGACAATACTCCCCTCTTCTCAGAAACAATCACTTAAGGCACTCCAGAAACCATTTGTAAATGAAGGCTAACTACAAGAACACTTTGCAAGGGTAACACACTGTATCAACGATCAGACCATTTCAATAAAGTTCCAAAGTGTGTAAACATCATTAGGATAGAGAACACATCGAGAGGATTAGAGGGTCGAACTCGTTCGCACATGTCTCATTCAAGGCGGGAGCTTACCTGAGAGATTAATATTTTCACTATGTCTGATATTCAATTGATTTTGACAAAGGAAAGAAATTACCTTCTTTCCAAGTGGGTCAGTAACAAGTGGGGATTTAAAGGCGAGATAGAATCTTATTCAGAGCTAATGGACTGGAGAAAAGTACTTAAGGAGGGCAGTGAGATATAACTTTTGTTTCCGTGTATCACTATGTAGTTTTTCTCAAGAAATGAAATTGATTTGATTGATTGGGTTGGGTCTTATGACATTGAATAACCAGTCCCTCTTTATTGATCTTCAATCACATAGAAAGTACTTAATAATCCAATAACTCCATAATACTTCTTTATAAAATAAAATATGATTTTATTTCAAGGATAATTTTTTCAACAGATGAACATTCTTCTCACCAGCATAGCAACCAATGAAAACTGTACTATTCAACTGGTTAACCCTTGGGGGCCAATCTCCGACTTTGACAAACTCTGGGCCACAGAACATCTAACATGAGGATGCCATCTGGGCTAGCATAAACATACCATGGAACTTTGGTCTAGTTCAGGTCTTGGCTGCCTATACAAGCAGCCAAGATTTCACAAGAAGTTACTGCAATAACACTTGTACAAGATGCTGTTTTGAAGAGAAAACTCTGGAAATTGTCCTGGTTCTTAACCCTATGTACACTGATGGCAAAATATTAAAATTTCAAACTTTTCAAATTTTTATCCCTCATGCAACTATGAATTTAACCAATTCTCTCTTATTTGACTGACAAGCCAGAAAATAAGCAGACTATCATCTGCAAAATGAGGTCCCCAGAGGGTGAATTTAGTGATGCTACCCTGCACAGCAGGGTAGCATTACTAAATGTACCCTCTGTGAATATCAATCTGAATCAGGGTCTCAAAAACTAAACAGAAAGAGGTACCCAAAGAATAAATTGGCCTACTGTATGGGATAGCATAATCAAATTCACCTTCTGGGGACCTCATTCTGCATATTTCAGACTGCTTATCTTCAGGCCTGTTGCTCACTGATGAGCTCTGTCAAACAAGACTGAATGTGTTAAATTCCTAGCTACACTATAGAAAACTTTGATAGTTGAAAATTTGGTGTTTTGACATGAGGGAGCAGAGGGTTATGGGTAAAGCCCTTAATTAATTTAACTGGTAGAGTAGAAAATGTTCTGCCAACCCTTTACCTAACATAATCTATAAATCTGGCCAGTGCTATCCACAAAAATCATCATTCAAATAGGTTATAACCCTTAGTAGAATGAGCTCATCAAGCTCATTCTAATGAGGGGTCATAAGCTATATTTTTAAGGCCAAAAATTAAATTTTTTACTTCATCCATGGAGTGCAACAAGTGCTCTAGCATAGCAGTCTCCTTTTGCAATGGAGAGATGACTTAAGACAAAAGCCACTTCTTTTCAAAGTTTGATGTGTTATTAATAAATAAGATGGAAACAGAAAATGAAAACAATTAGTTATTCAAGAATTTTGTTTGCAAGTGTCGTCTGCTTTTCATGTCAGGTAAAGGGTTAAACAGTTTTTATAAAAGGATGAATACTTTATGAAGGTGAAAAAAGAGAAGAAAAAAATTCCAGTGCCCTTGTTCAAATTTTGTTTTGTTGGTCATAAAGCGTCAATACATTAAGTGTAAAATTGATAATTATTTGTCGAGTATTGACAGGGAACTCTTACCTACACACACCTCTGATACAGAATAAATATATAAAATGTTTATTTTATAAGAGTGAACAAACATACTCGGCCTGGATATAAAAACATGACAAGATATGCTGGTGTGTCAATAGATTAATCTCAGTTCACTAACAATGATTACAGTTAATAAGATATGGGCAGCTCCATTTAAAGGGAAACGATTCCAGCTCTTTATTCAACTTGGAAGAATTTATTGAATGTGCTGAACATTTCAAAGCAATATATTCATTACAAAGCCGAAGAAAGCTGACGACTGCTCGTTGAAAATATTTGTCAATGTCAATAAAATGTATTGACAAGTACTCAATTGAATTATGCACATAGCATTTAAACCCTATGTGTGATGCATCTCAGGCTAGAAATTGCAGAAGGGTAAAGGCCAATAAACAGAATTGCAATACATGGCTAAGCCACTCACTTTTTTTCATTTTGCCGTTCACTGAAGGCCGACAAATCTATAGTACAGTGGAGCCTATTTAATTGGATATCTCTTAACTGAATAACCCTGTTAATTGAATATAATTTCTCAACACAAAATCATTTACCATACCTTCAGCACAAATTTGACCTGTTAAATGAATATAGGTTATAGAACAAACTCCTGTTAATTGAATAAAAAATCTTGTAACCTGTCAAAACATTACCTGGACTCGCCCCAGGTTTCCTTTGTTTGCAAACCTATTCAGCCTTAGTACACCCAATACAGGCATTTAATCTATTATATCTTGTTTGACAGAGCTCATGGAGCTCTGTCAAACAAGATAAAATAGAATAAATGCTAAGTTTATCTCTACAATACAGAAAAGTGACACAATTCCTGTTAATTGGATACTCCTGTTAATTGAATAATTTTCATTGGCAAGGTGGCTATTCAATTAACAGGGTTCCACTGTACTTGTTTCTGGAATTTCAATGTGTAGCACTTTACATACTGACATGATAATTTTTTTTTTTTCTTGGTTAGTTTCATATCGGCTAAGGTATCTGCCCTCCGTAACTTCATATCAGCCAGAGACTGATGGTCAAGGGCTGATAAGATATTACCGAAGATTGCAGGCTGATATGAAATTACTGAGGATTGATATCTTGGCCGATATGAAACTAACCAAGAACAATAATGTTCCTTGTATTACTAACTGGGATGCTGGAAAATTCAAAATATACATCTAAGCTAAAAATACGAAATGCAAAGTAACTCTTACCTTCTTCAACTTCAGTCATAGATCTTTGGAGTTGTTGAAGTCTGTCCTCGGTTCTGTTACGATCTTCTTCCAACTCTTTCAATTGAGTCGCCATGCCGCGAACTTGAACAAGTGCATCATCCTATAAGAAATTACAACAGAATAAACACTAGCTCAAACAAAGCACTTTTCAATGTTTTTTATGCTCATGATATTAAAATTGAGAACACCAGAAATAAAAAGCTGACCATACCAGGGTCACCCAAACAAAAGTCGAAATGAACAAATAATAAATTCCACTATGACACACTTGTTAACCCTTTACCCATCGTAACATCCAAAACCGGTCAGCACTACAGTGAAACCCTGTTAACCCTTTACCCAATGCAGACGATATCAAAATTTATTATTTTAAATATCATTTTTTCAAATTTTTCAAAAAATTTCAACAAAACCATATCATGTGAGTTCGACAAGCTCGTTCCAACGAGGGGTCACATGATATGGTTTTGTTGAAATTGTTTGAAAAATAATATTTTTTCAACTGCTGAATTTCCATATTATGCGGGCGGATGTGGCCGATTCGTTGGGTAAAGGGTTAATTGAATAGCCACTTTGCCAAAGAAAATTATTCAATTAACAGGAGTATTCAATTAACAAGGATTGTGTCAGTTTCCTGTATTCTAGAGATAAACTTAGCATTTATTCTATTATATCTTGTTTGACAGAGCTCTGTGAGCTCTGTCAAACAAGATATAATAGATTAAATGCCTGTACTGGATGTACTGAAGACACACAGGTCGATAACCATAGGAAAACTGGGGAGAATCAGGGTAATTTCTCGACATGCTGCAAGATTTTTTATTCAGTTAACAGGAGTTTACTCTATAACCTATATTCAATTAACAGGTCAAATTTGTACTGAAGGTATGGTATATCGAAAAAATTACCGTGACACGCACCAAATTCCCCTTATTTATCAACCTTTTTGGCCTCACAAAATCCAATACAGGCATTTATTCTGTCAAAGAAGATATAATAGAATAAATGCTCAGTTTACCTCCAGAACACAGGAAACTAACCAAATCCCTGTTAATTGTATACTCCTGTTAATTGAATAATTTTCACTGGTAAAATGAATATTCAGTTAAGAGGAGTGTACTGTATATGGAGATATTACGGCGATAATCACCATATTCACCTTGTTTATAGATCCATTTTGCCTCAGTTTATCTAATAAAGGCATTTAATCTACAATATCTAGAATAAATTTAATTGTTATTTGATTATTCCTGTTGATTGACAAATTTTCAAGTGGCTATTCAATTAACAGGGTTTCCGTAAAGATTAAATTTAGAAGCCTGTACTTACCCTTTCTCTCTCAGCACCAGCCAACTGTTGTACAAAGTTTCGAAGAGCAAGTCTGACAGCTTCTGGATCAACATCAACAGCACTTGGTTCCTGGAACCTGACTGGAGAGCAACTGCGACTTCTAATTGGACTTCCTGGTCTAGCAGGAGAACCGGTGCGAGGAATGGGGCTTCCACGACCATCAGTGGTCGTTGCATAGGTAGAGTCAAATCCTAAAACAGAAATAAAACAGCCAGTAAGTCTATTGGCTTTGCGGCAATTTTAAACAAATCATAGCTACCTGTAAAGGTAGCAAAGATTTGACAAGAAATCATATTCATAGTTATCTGACTACCGTCTGCAAGGATTATTGTTCTAAAACCAAAAATTCTATCAGTCAGGATTGGACTTCCGTGGCCTAAGTTTTAAGCCTTTACCTAACATGAAAAGCAGACGACACTTGTAAAAAAAATTCTTGAATAACTAATGTTTTCATTTTTTGTCTCAAAAACATAGGTTATGACCCCCTCATTGGAACGAGCTCCACGAGCTCGTTCCAAAGAGGTGTCATAACCTATGTTTTTGAGACAAAAAATGAAAAAATAATGAAAGTTAAAAAATTTATAGTAATTTATATATTTTTTATACTTACCAATGACCCAGACATAGCTGGTGCTAACTCTTAAAATATAGGGCCAAACACAAATTTTGCCCCCCAATCCCCAAAATTTGCATCTAAAACTAAAGAAAACATGTCCTGAGAGGCCCTCCACACTTCGCCCCTACTGCGCATGCGCAGTGTCAAGGACGTTCCGAAATTGGCGCCATTTATCATTCTAATAACCAGTGCCTGGTAAGCGCTATGTACTCAGCGGGGAGGCAAGAGTTCCCAACTCCTGGGAGGGCCATCCCCGTCTGGGTCATTGGTAAGTATAAAAAATATATAAATTACTATAAATTTTTTAACATTTTTATACTGTACCAATGACCCAGACATAGCTGAATAGTAAAAAGGCTGGAGGGCCAAGGACATAGAGCAAAATGGAATACGCTCAATAAAATAAAATAGAGTCATCCCCTGTAGGGAAAAGAAGTAATAGGCCTTACATGTATCTTTCTTATTTATGATAAATTAGAAAGATACAACACCTTCCAAAAATTGAGCTTCATACATCCATGTACTCTATTAATATCCAATAATCCTTATACTAATAATTTTTAAAGTAAGCCAATAATAAAGTAAGTCTAGAGAATAGAGACTCTTATACTCCTAAAAGTGTGTGAGAATTGCATAATCATGTCCGTTGACATATGCAATATTCAAAAGCTATACTTTAAAAACTAAGACTTGAATGAATTTTATAAACTTAAACTTCTCACTAAACAACCATCCCAATAACAGCTCAGAATTACTAACTCCGGAGGAGGTATCCCCTTGTTTTCATAGTAAAAACAGGTGACCCAAGGGAACACCCTCTCCCCCCCCCCTTTTTCTTGCCCTGGGTCAAATAGCCCAGAGCGAAGAGGGCAGCCGAACGGAGACACTGCCGAAACAGACAGCCTACCTAGCTATAGTAGCAACTGTTAAGTGAATGACATTCTGAGCAGTAGATAATAGACCTAACAATAGAGGCCTCCAGAAATGGACTCGATATTTCTGAGATAAAATTCATGAATGGATGGCTGAGCGCAATGAGCAGCCTTCAAAAATCTATAATAGCAACACTATTAATGTAAGCCCAAGAAGTAGAAGAACTCTTACTTCATGAGCCGAAATCTTAAGCACAACTGCTAAGCCAATGATATACCATAAGCAGTTCGCTAGTTAATAGAATCCATTAACAATAAAATGGAGCGTAACGACCTTCTACTAGACATCAAAGACAGAAGAAGCTTACGCCCTTGTAATAAACAGATATCTGTTTATAAATACATAAACTGTACCCGGAAAGAGTAATGGCCTATGCCCATACGAAGACGGAAGGACCTTAAAATAATAGGATCCGGATAATAGGAGCCTAACTCTTATGCAACAATCCAACCTAAATAGTAACGGAAGTATTGATTCCGAAACTATGAAAGTGAAAATCATCCATCGATAGTGCATGAAACTCACTGACTCTACAGTAAAAGAGAAACCAACAGAATTACTGTCTAAAAGGCCAGAATTTGAAAAGTTAAAAAATTTATAGTAATTTATATATTTTTTATACTTACCAATGACCCAGACTTAGCTGGTGCTAACTCCACAAAAACCAGGGCCAAACACAAATTTTGCCCCCCAATCCCCAAAATTTGCATCCAAAACAAAAAGAAATCATGTCCTAAAGGACCTCCATAGTACGACTCTACTGCGCATGCGCAGTGACGCAGTCGTCCCGAAATTGGCGCCAAATATCATTCTTACTGGCAGTGCCTGGTCAGCGCTATGTACTCAGCGGGGAGGCAAGAGTTCCCAACTCAGGGAGGGCCATCCCCGTCTGGGTCATTGGTAAGTATAAAAAATATATAAATTACTATAAATTTTTTAACATTTTTATACTGTACCAATGACCCAGACTTAGCTGAATAGTAAACAGGCTGGAGGGCCTAGGACATAGAGGAAAATCCAATAAGCTCAATTATAAAATAAAGAGATAACCCCTTAAGGAGAAAAGGAGTATTAGGCTTTACATGTATCTTTCTTATTTAATATTTAAATTAGAAAGATACACTACCCTTAATAATTGAGCACAATAACATTCATGTTCTCTATTAATATCCAGTATAACCTTTATACTAATTAATATTAAAACAAGCCAATAAATAAAGTAGTCCAGAGAATTGAGACTCTTTATAATCATTTAAAAGTGTCCGAGTATTGTATATTAAAGCCCGTTTGACACTTGACATATACAAATGCTTCACACCGAGCTACACTTTAAAAATAAGACATGAATGAAATTAAACATTAATATTACACTTTAAAACCATCCCGGAAGCGACTCAGAAATACTGTCTTGGAGGAGGCATTCCCTTGCTTTTCACTATAAAGCAGGTGACCTAAGGGAACACCCGCCCCCCCCCTTCCCCTTGCCCTGGGTCAAATAGCCCAGAGCGAAGAGGGCAGCCGGACGGAGTCACTGCCGGAACAGAAAGCCTGCATAACTATAGTTGCAACTGTTTAGTGGACGACATTCTGAGCAACAGATAACGGACCTAAACAATGCAGGTCTCCAGAAATGGACTCAATATTTCTGAGATAAAAATTAGTAAATGTGGATGGCTGAGACCAATAAGCAGCCTTCATTAAATCTGTAATAGCAACACTATTAGCATAAGCCCAGGAAGTAGAAAGAGCTCTTACTTCATGAGCAGAAATCTTAAGCACAGACTGCTGAGAAGAAGATAAATCTTCATACGCAGTACGGATAGTTAACTGAATCCATCTAGCAATAGAATGGACTGAAATGTCCTTTCTATTAGGCATCAAAGACAGAAAGAAACGTTTCCGTCCCTTTCTGATGAACTGAGATCTCTGTTTATAGATACGTAGTGCTCTAACAGGACAGAGTAAAGGCCTACGCCCGTCTGAAGACGGAAGAGCCTTAATAACAATAGGTTCCGGATATTTATTAGGAGCCTGATTCTTAGCTAAAAAACCGACGTTAGTAGTGAAGGTGATAGTGTTCCCAACACTACGATAATGAGAATCATCCACCGATAGTGCATGAAGCTCACTGACTCTTCTGGCAGAAGAGAAAGCTAAGAGAAAAGCTGTCTTATAAGATAAGAATTTGAAATCTACTGTCCCAAGAGGTTCAAATGGCTTTTCCTTCAATTTAAGGAGAACCCAAGCTAAATTCCACTTAGGAATTAATCTAAGAGTTCTGGGTCTATTTATCGAAAAGTTTCTAACCAATTTCGATAAAGAGACATTAGATCCAATTTGTAAACTATCATGATGTGCATAGGTATCAGATAACATAGATCTATAACCCTTTATAGTAACCGGTTGCAGTTTGATTTCGTCAAACAAGTATACTAGAAAGTTAGCAATGTCTGGTATAGAGGGATCAAATATATCAACAGAATGATCCCTACACCAACGACGGAAAACCTTCCACTTAGCCGCATAGTTTAGCGAAGAGGAGGTCCTCCTACAGTTAGAAATCGCGTCCACTGCTCGTCCTGTAAAGTGCTTGCCATGCAAGAAGGACCGCACAACGGAAAAACGTGAAGGTTGAGACCTTGCGGGTTGTGATGCAGTTGGCGCGATTTCCCCTGCCAAAGAAGATCCTCTCGTGGAGGGAGCTTCCGCGGTAGGTCCCACAACAGACACCTGAGTAGATTTATCCACGGTCTCTGTGGCGACAGAGATGCTACCAACAGAATCTTGCATTGAGATTGTTTTATCTTTAGCAATACTTGTTGAATTAACGGCGCTGGAGGATACGCATATCCTATCATTCCGTCCCAAGGGATCGACAGAGCGTCTACTGCAAATGCTCTTGGATCCGGACACGGGGACACATACGTCTGCAACTGATTGTTGAGATGTGTCGCAAATAAGTCTATCATTGGCCGTTCCCATTGGTAGCAAATCTGATTGAATACTTGTTTGTTGAGAGTCCACTCCGACGGCAACAAGCGACCCTTTCGAGAAAGGGAGTCTGCTAGCACATTCAGACGACCCGGTATGTGACGGACCGAAAGAAGAACGTGATGTTCCAACGCAAACAGAAGGATTCTTTCCGTTAGATTGAACAACGGAACTGAATGAGTGCCTCCCTGATTCCGTATATACGCCACTACTGTCGTATTGTCGGATAGGATTTGGACATGAGCATCGTGAATAATGTCCATCCAGTGACGTAACGCAAGCCAAATTGACATCATTTCCTTGATGTTTATGTGCTTGCACAGGACTTGCGGATCCCAAAGACCCTGGCATCTCGAATCCGTTGGGATTAATGATGCACCCCAACCTGTTTGACTGGCATCCGTCATAATGGTAAAACTCGGATCCGGCAACTGCAGCGGAACTCCTTGAGTTAACCACTGAATGTTTGCCCAAGTCTGAATCTCTTGTTTCACTTGATCTGACAAGAGAACGTCTACATCGAGCGAATGAATTTTCACACTCCAATTCTGAGTCAAGAAAATTTGAAGAGGCCGTGTGCGTAGCCGTCCCATCGGAATGAGATCCGCAGCGGCTCCGCACAGACCTATCAGTCTCATAAATTCTCTCGCTGTGACTTTGTCTGTATTTAGACAATAGCGAGCGTAACAACTGACTAATTTCGCTCTGGTTAACGGCAGACGAACGAGATTGTTGTGCGTCTCGAAGCTCATTCCCAGATGAGTGAATGACTTGGACGGCACCAGATCCGACTTCTCCTCGTTTACTATGAAACCGAGACGTCGGAGCAATAGAAGAAGATTCTGAACATCGTTCTGAAGCGTTAACTCGTTGCCGTACCTCTGAAGAATGTCGTCCAGGTAGGCCGACGTTACCGCAGACGAATGAGCTCGGAAGTAAATCATTACCGAGTTCATTACTCGAGTGAAAGCCCAGGGTGCTAGATTCAATCCGAAGCACATGGCCCGGAACTGATACACCACTCCTAGGACTGCGAAGCGTAGATACTTTCGGAATGTCGGATGTACCATGACGTGAAAGTACGCATCTTTGAGATCTATGCTCGTTGCATAATCGTTCACCCGAATACTCGCTCTGACCGATCGAATCGTCTCCATATAAAACTTCGGAGCGATGATCAGCTTGTTTATCCAGCTCAAATCTATGACTGGACGGAACGAGCCGTCTGGTTTCGGAACCAGAAACAGATGGCTGTAGAATCCCAGCGATTCCTGGTTTTCTACGACCTCTACCGCGTTCTTCATTAAAAGAGACTGCACCTCTGATAGCAGAGCGTCTCTTTTCTGAGGGTTTGACGGAAGATGAGTCCACTTTGGACTTCGAGTTAATGGAGGCTTTCGTTTGAAGGATATCTTTAGACCTTCCGAAGTCACTCCTCTCACCCAAGGGTCGTCCGTAATCGACGCCCACTCTTGAGAAAAACTCGACAACCTTCCGCCAACCGGAACGCGATAGAGGTTTGAGCCATCACCTCCTGGATCTGCGAGGCCTGCGGTAGGAGAAACCACGTCTTCCACGACCCGCACCTCGCCTCGTCGACCTCGGGGCGTCCGACCGATTGTCCCGGCCTGAAGGACGTCCCGAACGAGAGTCGCTATCCTGACGGTCTCTCGAATAAGAGCTAGAGGACGCACCGGAACCTCTATAGGAACCTCTCTTGGGCGGATAAGACCCAGAAGTGCCCGCCTTATTCGTGTCTGCTGAATCCGACCTTTTAGGAGCGGATCTAAACAACAGAGAATCACTAGCTTTCTTTTTAATATTATCATAAATAGCGGAAAGCTTGCCGTCAAAGAGAAGATCTCCTGAGACCGAAGCGACTCTAAGAGAGTTCTTCACCTTAGAATCCACTAGTGTGGATGTAGACAGGGCTGCGTCACGTCTAACCAACTCCAGATTAGCCACTGAAAGGGCGGAGTTACACGTGGAATAAGCTACTGCCCTTGAAAGAAGTCTTAAGGAGGATTGTATATCCTGAAACTCTTCCCCTTGAAGACGCAGAGATAACGCCTTCGTAAGGTGATCTGCGTAAGATAAGGCATCTAAATTGGCTCTGTTAGACGCAATAGCAGTTTCCAACACTGCGGTTGGAATAGAAGCTGACGACGGTAATGATAGCTCTAAGTCTTCCGCCTCGTCGTCCATACGCAGAGGAACTCTCGGTATACCCTGACCTGCCGTGTCGAATTTATTCCTTGCATTAATGAAAGGCAGGTTGAGAGTATTTGCGGACAAGAAGCCTGCTTTCCCTGTCCTGGAAGCAAGTTTAAAAATAGCGTCGTTCAATAATTCAAATGTTCTTGCAACATTATTGGACTGCGACGGAAACTCGGGAGCGATGTCCCTGAACCGCTCGAAAAAATCAGAGTCCAATGACGCTATAATTCTCCTGTCCGGAAGCGCAGCAGTCTGGCCCGACGGAACAACTTGAGGAAGAAAGTGCCGGATGAAGTCTACGGCAGCTTTGTGTTGTTCCGAAAGGGATAGCTCCAATTCATCCGTATCCCTTTCACCATCCGGTCGGACCTCCCGATGTTCCCGGTCGTCCGCCCCCGATGCTTCGGCGGAGCGTACCGACCCAGCGCCGTCGGATAATTCTCGATCCGACACCGTCTCTGTCGGCTGCTGGGATGCTGCGATAAGCTGTGCTATCTGCACTAGAATGTCCGACGTCGAGACCTGCGGAGGAGCGGTCTTTCGCTGCTTTGCCGAGGGCAGCTCCGCATCGGATGGCTCCCGCATACTTTTCCTATGCGAACGTCCGGAGTCCATCGGTCTCGAGTCCCTGGCTGCCGGATGGTGTGACCTGGTCGCCGAATAATCCTTCCTCGGCGAAGCTGGCAAGATATCGGAGGTCACGCAGCCAAGGTGCGGTCGTGTGCGCCGGCGAGAAGAGGAAGCCTTAACAGTCTCTGCGGACTGCTTATACAACGGAGCGTCCCGAGCGACGGACGTATGCTCCGCTAAAGACACATTTTGTACCACAACATCTGGTCCCAGATGTTGTTGTACGAGAGAGGGGCCTCTCTCGCTCGCGGCCCGGCTGGACCTGGACGAGCTAGGAACCGGACTAAAAGGCTTCCTCCGTTCTCGTTCACTATCCGCCGTCACTGGGTGTGCATCTATTATTTTTATAGTGCTCGCATCACCCAAAATTTCCTCTTGGACCGCATCGGACGAACCCGGCTGCCGAACCATTCGGTGAATGGACGCTACACCGGGCGAGCTAGCGGACGACATTTGTCTAATCTCCATGAGCACTTTTGCCGCTAGCTCTGTATTTAATTGTGACGACGGACGCACACTTGAAGAAGATAACATGGAAACATCACCCTGTTCTGGTTCCTCTGAAATAGAAACTGAGAGAGTAGAGTGACCTTGTGGAGAAAGAGCCGGCATCGCTCTTTCTCCAGAAACAACATATCGTGACACACGTTTCCAATGTTTCTCATCCCAATGTTCACATACAGGACAGGGATTAATGCGAGAACACTGACTACAATTTATGCAATAATCATGAAAGTCAGAGGAAGATTTCTTCCTATTACAATTTGAACAAGTTCCTTTCATTGTGAAGGAACAACAATAAGTCCTAGTTACTCGCAAAAACCCCTGACACAAAGATACATAATAACATGATCCATTAATAAATGAAAAAACAATTGCAAAACAAAATAATTTTGAAAAAATATTTTTTCAGAGAAGCCCAAGTTGCTGAAAAGTAACGTTGAGCCCCGATGGATCCGATGGCAAAGTGTGGTCAAAAATTTTAAAATTATATAAAATAATTAATGAGACACTTTCGGATAATATAAATGTATCTTATAATGAGATAAACTACCTCAAAGACAAACAGCCCCCCTCAAAAAAGGCTGTTGCCAATGAAAACAAACAGTGTAAACACAGAAGAAAACATGACTCCAGGCACTGAAAAAACTGGCCCGGAATCAGTCCTCAATTACACTCTATCTGATGCAAAACAGAGACTCCCAGGGGAGAATCTGCAGAACATCAGATGGAAGATGCAGAACACAAACGTTATACACCCATGGGTGAAAACGTAACTATGGGGAAAATAACAGAAAACATTCTGTAACCAAGCAACTCTCCCAGGGAAATTTTAGAAATGAAACTTCTCAAAAATATGCCAAAAGCATGGGAGAATTGCAAGGGGGGACTTTAGAAGGTTAGGGGAGAGGAAACACTGAATAAGCAGTGCAACAATTAGCAAGAATGACAACAAGAGGCGTTTGCCTCGAAAATAGGCAACTTAACATAATTTTAACAAAAAATTTTAAGTACAGCCCTGATTATTTTTTGCCACTTCTTTTTTCCTCTCCTCCTTCTATCCTCCTTAGAATCACATTTTCTCCAAGAATTACGTGTCTGGCATCCTTTAAACTGAGATTTACAAGCACAAAGATCAGTGAGATGTTGACTGATGAAGGGCCAAACAGAGAATGATATTTGGCGCCAATTTCGGGACGACTGCGTCACTGCGCATGCGCAGTAGAGTCGTACTATGGAGGTCCTTTAGGACATGATTTCTTTTTGTTTTGGATGCAAATTTTGGGGATTGGGGGGCAAAATTTGTGTTTGGCCCTGGTTTTTGTGGAGTTAGCACCAGCTAAGTCTGGGTCATTGGTACAGTATAAAAATCTACTGTTTCCAGAGGCTCAAATGATTACTTAGCTAAATAAGAACCTGAAGTTAAAATCCGTATAGGAATTTAATCTAAAGATTCTAAGTCTATTTATCAAAAAGTTACTAACTGACTTAGATAAAGAGACAAAAGACTCAATTGTAAACTATCATAGAGTGCATAGGTATGAGGTAACATAAACCTATAACCTAAATAACCACAGGCTGCAGTAGATCTTGTGAAACAAGTATACTAAAAATAGCAATGAGTAGTATGGAGGGATCAACCATATGAACATAATGATCCCTACACCACGACGGAAGAGCCTCCACTTTAGTCGCATAGAATAGCGAAGAAGAGGATCTCCTATAGTAAGAAATCGCGTCCAAAGCTCGTCCAGTACAGTGCTTACAATGCAATACGGACCACACAACGGAATACATGAAGGTTGCGACCTTGCTGGTTGTGATAAAGATGACACGATTTACCCAGTGAAAAAAGATCCTCACATAGAGGAAGATTTCACGTTAAGATCCACAGTAGACAAGAGAGTAAATTACTCATGATCTCTGTGAAGATAGAGATGCTATCAACAGAAATGTATTGTGGTTGTTTATCTTAGCAATACCTGCTAAAAACAACAGCGCCGGAGGATACGCGTATCCTATCATTCCGTCCTATAGATCAATAGAGCGTTAACAGTATTAGCTCAGAGATCTGGACAAGCCAACACATACGTCTGCAATTGATTAGCAAGCTGTGTCATAAATAAAACATCATTGGGCGCTCCCATAGATAGCAAATCTGATTGAATACTTGTTTGTTGAGAGTCCATTCTGACAGCAACAAGCGACCCGTAAGAGAACGGGAGTGCGATAAAACAATCAGACGACCCAGAATATGACGGACCAAAACTGAACTTGGTGTACTATAACCAACAGACGGATTCTTTCCATTAAATTGAATAACGGAAACGAAAGAGTGCCTCCCTGGTTCCGGAGATACGCCACTACTGTCGAATTAAAGGACAGGAATTTGGGCGTGCGTTTCTGAATAATGTTCATGCAATGACATAAAGCAAGCCTAAAAAACATTATTCCGCGGAAGTTAAACTGATAGCTAAAAGACTGCGGAACCCAAAGACCCTGGCACTTCGAATCCGTAGGGATCAGTATATATCCCAATCTGTTTGACTGGCAACCGTCATAACAGCCACACTCGGGTCCGGCAACTGCGGCGGCACTCTCTGAGTCAACCACCGAATGTTTGCCCCAGTCTGAATCTCTTGTAACACTAGATAGACAAGAGAATGTATAATCAAGCAATTCATGGATTGCCGGAAAGTTGCTGTCGAAGAGAAGCTCCTCCGAGAACGAAGCGACTCTGAGAGAGTTCTTAACCTACTATCCACGCGTGGATGTAGCTAGGGCTGCATCACGTCTAACCAACTCCAATCAGCCACTGAAGGGCGGAGTTATACGTGAACAAACTACTGCCCTCAAAAGAAATTACATTGAGAATAATATCCCGTAAATCTTTTCTTAAAGACGTAATGAAAACGCCTCAGTAAGGCGGATTACGTATAACAAAGCGTCTAAGTTAAGTCTACTATACATAATGTCGTTCCCAACATTGAAATTGGAAAAGACATAAACGGCGAAAAAGAATATATGCAGTCTTTAATCACACCGTCTAGACGCATATGAACTCTCGGTATGCCCTGCTCTGCCAAAATAAACTATATGTAAAAAAGATAAAATGGCAGAAATGAGCCACGCGGACAAGAAACTAAACTACCATGCTTAGTAGCAGGCTTGTATATATATATAAATATATAGCGTCGAAAAATAAAACACATGTTGTAATGACAATATTGGACTGCGTCGGTAAGTCAGGGACAAAGTCCCTGTACCGATCGAAAAATCCGAGTCCAATGACGCTATAAGTCTCTTATCCAAGATCGCAGCAATGAAGTCCGAAAAATAATCACTGGAAGAAATGCCAGAAGATATGAAAGGCATCTTCCGATACTACTAAAGGGAAAACTCGAAATCTTTCGAATCCCTTTCGCCATCCTGTCGGACCCTATAAAGCGTTCGGTCGTCCGTAGCTTGATGCAACCGCGGACCGCACCGACCCAGCGCCGTCGGATAATTCCTGAATCGACCGAGAAACCGTCAATTGCTGGGATGCTGCGAAACAACTGTGCTAACTCGGATAGCACGTCCGTCACTGAGGCCTGAGGAGCAGCGGTCTTACGATGCATTGCCGCAGGAAGCTCCGAGATCGTTACCCCGTGCATACTTCCAATATGCGAGCGAACGGAGTGTATAGGCCTCGTGTCCCTTGGCTACCGGATGGCGCGACCTATTCGCTGTGGAATCACTGAATGCCGAAACTGATCGGATACTCGAGGTCACGTAGCCAATGTGCGGTCGTGTGCCCTGCTGTGAGGATGAGGAAGCATTAAAGACAGTCTCTCGGACTGTCAATATAACGGAGCGTCCCGAGCAACGGACATATGCTCCGAATGTAAAATATCTGAACCACAACATGCGGTCCCCTATGTTGTTGGCTTCCTCCGATCTGTCCTCAATCTGCCGTCACTGGGTGAGTACTAAAGTAATTAAAGTGCTCGCATCACCCAAATCTCCTTCCTAGACCGCAACGGACGAACCCGGCAGCCGAACCATTCGATGAATGTACGCTACACCGGGTGAGCTAGCGAATGTCACTCCGTAAGCGATAGACATATTCCATGAGCACTTATTGCCGCTAACTCTTCATTAACTATGACGACAGAGGCACACTTTTGAAAGACATCTCCATAACTCTTCGAACAAGAAACCAGAAATGCTTGGATAGCAAGCATAAAATAATAATATATATAGCGTCGTTCAATAATTCGAAAGTTTGTGTGACATTATTGGACTATGTCGGAACTGAGGGACGATGTCCCTGAACCGAACCAAAAATTTCTAAGTCCACCGACGCTATCAGTTTCTTATCCGGTATCGCAGCATATGTTGTTCCGAAAGGGAAAGCTTGAAATCCACCGAAACCCTTTCGGTATCCCGTCGGACCGGATGAAACTTTCGGACGTCCGTACCCGCTTCCGCGGAGCGTCCCGACCCAGCATCGTCGGATAAAATATATGCGACAGATTCAGTTGATGCTGGGATGCTGCGATAAACTGTGCTATTAAGGAAAGCACGTCCGTTCCCGAGGCCTGTGCAGTAGCGGACTTACGATGCATTGCCGCTGGAAGCTCCGTGTACGTTGACTCCCGCATACTTCCTATGCGAACGTCCGGAGTCTGCAGGCCTCAAGTCCCCGGCTACCGACCCAGCGCTGTCGGATAATTCTCGATCCGACACCGTTTCTGTCGGCTGCTGGGATGCTGCGATAAGCTGTGCTATGTGCACAAGAATGTCCGGCGTCGAGACCTGCGGAGGCGCAGTCTATCGCTGCTTCGCCGAGGGCAGCTCCGCATCAGATGGCTCCCGCATACTTTTCCTATGCGAACGTCCGGAGTCCATCGGTCTCGAATCCCTGGCTGCCGGATGGTGTGACCTGGTCGCCGAAGAGTCCTTGATCGGCGAAGCTGGTAATATATCGGCGGTCACGCAGCCAAGGTGCGGTCGTGTGCGCTGACGAGAAGAGGAAGCCTTAGCAGTCTCAGCGGACTGCCTATACAACGGAGCGTCCCGAGCGACGGACGTATGCTCCGCTAACGACACATTTGTACCACAACATCTGGGGCCAGATGTTGTTGAACGAGAGAGGGGCCTCTCTCGCTTGCCGTCCGGATGGACCGGAACGAGCTATGAACCGGACTAAAAGGCTTCCTCCGTTCTCCCTCCGATCCGCCGTCACTGGGTGTGCATTAAGTTAATTTTATAGTGCTCGCATCACCCCAAAATTCCTTCTAGACCGCAACGGACGAACCCGGCTGCCGAACCATTCGGTGAATGGACGCTACACCGGGCGAGCTAGCGGACGTCAAAGGCCGTCGAACCTACTAGGGTCCTCTTAGGCAATTGGCGTATTACATGAGCACTTTTCCGCTAGCCCTTCATTAATTGTGACGACGGAGGCACACTGTTGGAAGACATCACAGATACATCACCCTAATCTTGATCGTCTGAAATAGAAATTGATAAAGTAGAGTGACCCTGCGGGGAAAGGACCGGAGTGTCCAAATCCCCAACAACATACCGTGACATACGCTTCCCATATTGTCATCGAAATCATACGATACAGAACCGGAGTTAATGCGAGTACACTGACCACATATAGAATGATAATAAGGTCAGAGGAAGACTTCCTCTTAAAACAATTGATCAATATCCTTTCAATGTGAAAAGAAAACAAGTCCTGGTACTCGCACTAACCCCTGGCAATCAAAATACATAATAATAATATGATCCATTAATATAGAAAAAATAATTGAAATCAAAATATTTTGAAAAAATATTTTTTCAGAACAGCCCAAGTTTCTGAAAAGTAACGTTGAGCCCCAATGGATCCCAAGCCTAAGTGTGGACAAAAATTTTAAAAATATTTTAAACAATTTATTCAACACTTACGAACAATAATAATGTATCTAGTTATGATTGAAATAACATAAAGATATTATTATTTAGAAATCCCCCCCTCACACAGAGGGCTGTTGTAAATGTAAACAATGAGTGTAAAAACACTAAAATAAGACTCCAGGCACCCAGGCCCGAAATCAGTTATCAAAAATACACCATCTGATGCAAAACAGAGACTTCCAGGGAAGAAACTGCAGAACATCAGATGGTAGATGCAGAACACAACGCCTAACCACCCGTAGGTGAAGACGTAAACATGGGGAAAGAACAGAATTCATTCTGTTATTCAGCTAAACTCCCAAGAAATTTTTAGTAATAATAATTACAGAAATTATGCCAAAAGCATGGGAGAATAGCAAGGGGGAACTTAAAGGACAGGGAGAGAGGAAAAACACTTGAAAAAACAGTGTAACTAAATAATCAGAATGACAACAAAATGGCTGCTGCCTTGAAAATAGGTAACTTAACATAATTTCATTAAAAAATTTTAAGTTACAGCCCTGATAATATTCTGTCACACATTCTTTTCCTCTCCTCCTTTTCTATCCTCCTTAGAATCACCATTTCACTAATATTTATGTGTCTGGCATCATTTAAACTGAGATTTAAAAGCACAAAGATCAGTCAGATGTTAACTGATGAAGGGCCAAACTTAGAATGGCGCCAATTTCGGAACGTCCTTGACACTGCGCATGCGCAGTAGGGGCGAAGTGTGGAGGGCCTCTCAGGACATGTTTTCTTTAGTTTTAGATGCAAATTTTGGGGATTGGGGGGCAAAATTTGTGTTTGGCCCTATATTTTAAGAGTTAGCACCAGCTATGTCTGGGTCATTGGTACAGTATAAAAATATTAATTGGCGATTTTTGAGAATAGCGCTGGCCGGTTTTGGACGTTACATTGGGTAAAGGGTTAAAGCAGTAAAGCATCACAAAGTAGATCTTCTGTTTTGCAGGCCATTTCTTATTTTATTTTTTATTTTTATAATTATTTCTTTGCCGTCAAAAGTTAATGTATTTGGGTTGTTTTACGTTTTAGGCCTCATAATCTACAGAATAGCATGTGTGGTTGTGTATTTTGTCCCTTGAGTGCAAGAAGGCTTTGCAATGCTAAAGCATTACAAAGCCTTGTTGCACTAAAGGGACAAATTCATCAATATTATTAACTTATTAACTAGAGAGCATGTGGCAGCCAAAAGCACCATGCAGGTGCATGGTTAGACATTATACTAACCTAATAAGGCTTTTATATCGATGATAATAAATAAATAAATAAATAAATAAATGAAGCTTGAATTACAAAATAGTTTTACCTTTAGCTGGAGATGTTGGTCTGGATCTGCGTGGGCTTGGACTTCTAGATCTAATTGGGCTACGAGATCTTGGCATCTCCTGGCGGAATCCAATGGAACGTCTCAGACTCGATACAATACTGTTCAGCTTGAATTCTATATCACGCTTGGAGCCTTCCATTCTAGCCAATGTTGCTTCAAGAGCATTTACTCTACCCTCTGCACCACTCAAATTCAATTTCAGATTGGCAATTTCAGAATTAGCATTCTCCAATGTGATCTCTAGATTATGTCTCTGGTCTTCCAGTCTTCTCTCAATTCTCCTACTATCTTCTAAGGCAAGCTGATAATCTCTCTCTTTGAGGCGAGATTCATCGATCAATTCTCCCATCTTTCTCTGAAGATTTGCCAGTTCCTTTCTCAGAGCTTCTCTGCTGGCTTCTGTTTCTACAACCTGCAACATATTAAATTGTACATTAAAGTTCAACAATATTCACCAATTTATTCCCCAAATCCACTAATTCCCATAGCTAATGACAGAAAAACAAAGAAAATGCTGATCAGGATCACCGATCCAATGTCGAGTTGTGACAACAGTTCCTCGCACCAAGGCCAACACACCTATGAAGTTTCATGACTCTAGGTTGAACCACTATCAAGTTCTCATCCAGAAACCAATTGTTGCGATATACTATGTTCAAGGTCACTGTGACCTTGACCTTTGACCTGGTGAGTCCAACATCAATAGGGTTCTTCCTCGCACCAAGGCCAACACGCCTGTAAAGTTTCATGACTCTAGGTTGAACCACTATCAAGTTATCATCCGGAAACCAATTGTTGCGATATACTATGTTCAAGGTCACTGTGACCTTGACCTTTGACCTGGTGAGTCCAAGATCAATAGGATTCTTCCTCGCACCAAGGCCAACACACCTATGAAGTTTCATGACTCTAGGTTGAACCACTATCAAGTTATCATCCGGAAACCAATTGTTGCGATATACTATGTTAAAGGTCACTGTGACCTTGACCTTTGATCTGGTGAGTCCAAGATCAATAGAGTTCTTCCTCGCACCAAGGCCAACCCACCTATGAAGTTTCATGAATGTACGTTGAACTACTATCAAGTTATCATCCGGAAAGGAATTGTTGCGATTTACTATGTTCAAGGTCATGTTGACCTTGACCTTTGACGTAGCGAGTCCAAAATCTATAGGGTTCTTCCCCTCACCAAGGCCAATCTACTTATGAAGTTTCATGAATGTGAGTTGAACCATTATCAAGTTATCATCCGGAAACCAATTGTTTAAGATTTACTATGTTCAAGGTCACTGTGACCTTGACCTTCGACGTAGCATGTCCAAAATCAATAGGGTTCTTCCTCCCACCAAGACCAACCTACGTATGAAGTTTAATGAATGTGAGTTCAACCACTATCAAGTTATCATCCGGAAACCAATTGTTTACAAACGCCCGCCCGCCCGCCCGCCCGTCTGCCCGCCCGCCAGACATTCACCAAACTATAAGTCGAGTTAGACTTCGTCACAACTCGACTAAAAACCCATCTCAGCTGAGAAAAACAACCTCAGTTAAATGGATGAGTGCAAATTTAATTTGGTCATCAAAATTTGTTCTCAAACATTTGCCTTTTGATGATTAATTAGAGAGTGCCTCTAAGCACTCTGCAATGAACTGCAACAGGACAAAGTAACACAGACAAGACTACTTCCAACCCAAAGAGAATATTGTAGCCCATAGAATATGAAGCTATTTCCAAATATGGACTTCCAGCACTCAACCAATTAACACTCTACTAATTGTGAACAGGGAACAAAATTTTCAATTCACGTCAATTAACCCCTTACACACTGATGTCAAAAAATCTAAAGTTATGGGTGCAAATTTTTCCCATAATGCAACTAGAAATTTAACCAATTCAATCTTGTTTGACAGAGCTCATTGAGCTCTGTCAAACAAGATTGAATTGGTTAAATTTCAAGTTGCATTATGGGAAAAATTTGCACTATTGAGCTCTGTCAAACAAGATTGAATTTGTTAAATTTCCCATTGCATTATGGGAAAAAATGGCTACTTGAAATTTGGATATTTTGACATCAGAGTGAAGAGAGTTAAAACAACACATAGCTAATTTTTTTTTCAACAAGTCCCGACTTGGCTACATATTTAAGAGATTCAGATAATACTTTTTGCAAAACTGTAACTTTCGATTTTAACCCTTTACCCAACCGAACAATATCAAAAATCTGTTATTTTAATTATTTAAAAAAAAAAAAATTCCACAAAACCACGTACTGTGACCCCTCATTGGAATGAGCTCATTGAGGGGTAATATGATATGGTTTGAACGTATGTTGAACATTTTGAAAAAAGTATGTTGCCACTACTTAATTTGTAAATTACATGTGTTACTGCAGCTGATTCGTTACGTAAATGGTTGATGGAATGCCAATCTATATGATCATTCTGACTTACTGAATCATAACTTTCTAAAGAATTTACTTTGCAAAGGTATAATCTAGGTTCTTCTTAACAAAATATGTCACTCTCTCTTGGATCAGTTCATTTATAGATGATGTCTTGACATCAATTTTCTTGAAATTTCATGAAACACAGTCGTTGCTGCTTCACAATAACCATGAATGTATACAATAAAATTTCAAGAAAATACTCCTCTGGTTAAGAATTAAGACACTGGAATTATGGTATTTAGTGTGATACCAGCTGCAAAAACAGGAATCAAATCATAATTTTAAATACCTTCTGCTTAAGGTCAAAGGACTGTCTACGAGCTTCTTCCTCTTTCTCCTCATCCCTAGCCACACGTGTTTGCAGGTCAGAGACTTCCTTTCCAAGTTTACTTCGCTCACCATCCAACATCTTGACCTGTCTTCTCAAATCCTGCAATTCTCTGCGAGCATCCAGTCTAGCTTTTTCAACTTCTCTTAAGCTGGCTCTCAAATCGGCAGCCTCTTTCTGGACAGCTTGCTTCTGTTCATCCAGAACTGAACAAAAAATAAATTGTTGAAATAAATAATTATCTAATTAAAAATGAAATCCATCAAACTGTAATCCCCAACTGACATTAGTATGTAAATGTTGACATAATACCCAGCAAAGAAAAATATACCCATCTGAGCCATCTAACTGCCAAATCAGAATACTGAACCTTAGAAAAATCAATGAGCAGCATGCATTAACTGGAAGTGTGCTAAATTATTTTTGGTCATCAAAATTTGTTCACCTGCCTTTCCCTTTTTAGTTTTGGGGAGAACTGTAATAAAACAATTCCACACAGAATAACTAATTTCACTTCAAAGATAATATGAAGCACATCCATAGTATATGAAGACTTTAAGTTGCGGTAACTACAATTCGAATAAAGCAGAGCTGTCAGCTTCCAGCACTATTACCAATTAAGGAAGTGCTTAATTTATTTGGACCCTTGCAGGATTTTGTCAGTAATTCCAGTACACTGCAGCCTATCAGTCTGCTGGCCTGGCAGTAATTTCAAGTCAAATCTTGGCTGCCTGTACATGTAGCCAAGATTTGATTAGAATTCAGTGCGAAATAAAGTTACTCTAGGCTGGAATACCTACTTACGACTACAAGTGGCCACACTTGACCTAAGGCCACAAAGATAGTCAAAGTAGAAGCACACATTTTTTCCAGAAAACTATATTTTTTTATGCTCCAAAGTTTGGGACATTCAGGAGATTTGTTTCCAGTTGACACGTCGCTAGTAGCAGACGACACTCATAAAAAAAATTATTGAGTAACTAAAATTTTTTTTTTTTGCTTCCAAAACATAGCTTATGATCCTTCATTGGAACATGCGCAATGCGCTCATTCCAATGAGGGATCATAAGCTATGTTTTGGAAGCAAAAAATGAAAATATAAAAAAAAACTGGACAGCGATTTTCGTATATAGTGATGGAAAACGAATCACACACAACTTTATTCAGCATCAAATCAGGACCAGGCTGTGTTCTTTCCCCATTTTCTAAGAATTGGGACACCTGTGAAAATAATTATTTTTAGCTGTCCCAATACATGTAAGTCATCACCTACATGTTTGAATATTTTTCCACAACTTTTTCAAGCACTCTCAATGGTCTGGAATTTCAATTTTAAATTTCAAACAATATGCAGTACTTTCTTTTAAGACACAGAAAACATTGGAACAGATAATCTCATTGAACATCCCAGGCATTTAGTTATAAAATATGTAAGGTTGGAATATTTTTGTTTTGTTAACTTGGAACAATTTTTGTATAATGTGGAACCAAAGAATAGTGTTCAAAATGTATGCCAATTTAATAAAGGTTATGTAATGTCTTGATAATATACCTGCAGATCTCTGTTTGGAATCTTGTAGCTGGCGATTAAGATCAATCTTTTCAACCTCTGTTCTCTTAACTTTGCCTCGCAGCTCATCGGCAGTTCTACAGACTGCTTCTTTCTCACCGATCTCATCATTGATGTTACGTTTCAGATCTACAATTTCTTTACGCATCAGATCTCTCTGCTCCTCTCCTTCTCTGATCTTTCTATTGGCTTCAATCAGGTCTCTTCTGATGGCATCCCTGGTTTCTTCAACCAGTTTCAATTGGATTTTCAGCTCGGCAACTTCCCTGTGGGCAGCTTCTCTCTGTCGCTGAATGTCACGAATCTGATTGTTCAAATCCTTGACTTCTTTCTCATGAGCAAATCTGTAAAGAACATTATTTACTTCATTTTAAAATCAAGCTTGGACAAATATCCTTATTGACAAAAATGAAAAGCACAACAGAGTTCCTACTCCCTTCTTGGGAAAAAATCCATGACTTTTGTAAGGAGTTTTCAACAAACAGGACCTTCACAAACACTTATTGTAATCATTTCTGATGGATGTATAACTGTTATTTGAGACCTCTAAAACATGTATTCCTGACAAAACGCCCAGACTCTACATTTTCTCATCACAGATAATATCTGTACCTGGCACTTATCTCTGAGAAGCTCTCACAGAGAGCTTCTCAGAGATAAGTGTTAGATACAAGCATTATTTCAGCAAATAATTTCCAACAAAAGCCACACCTTGTAGGCACACACTTCGACCAAAAACAAGCCAAGTAATTACCTCAAAATATTTTTTGAGAATTTTCCATGATTTCTTTTGAGAAAGTCCAAATTTCAAGCACTTTTGAGGACCTAGAATTTCCGGTTTAAGATTCATGCACTTTAAAGGAACAGTCTAAACCTGGCATTAGTTTATCAAATATTTTAAGCAAACAGCTAATTACCCCAAAACAGAGATAGACATTCAGGTGATTCCTATACAGCCTCCACTTTGAAAAAAAGTTGGGTTATAAAAGTCAACTTACGTTGCTTCTTCAAACTGAGCACGGAAGTTTTTCAATTCTGACTGCAGGCCATTAATACTGTTACGGTCTTGCTCTTGTTTTGTTTGAGCCTCACGTTTAAGTCGGTCATATTCTGTGTTGGCACTGGTCAGCTCACCAAGGGTGTTGTTCAGTTTTTCTTGAAGAGTACATTTTTCTTGTTCAAAGAGAGATAAAGCCTGTTGCTTATCATTCTCAGCCATGAGAAGAGAATCATCACGATCTCTCTGGATTGTAGCAAGCTCTGTCTGTAGTTCTTCTCGTTCTCTGTCAAACTTGGCCACTATTTCTTCTTTCTCCATACTATGAGTATGTAAAATGCGCTCACGTTCAGTCTCCAGTTCTCCCCGCTGACATTCCTGTAAAGAGATGTAATGAATTGTAGTAAATCAATTGAAAACTGTTTATATTATACATTATATATTATAGTGGTTCTACAGTCCTGCAACAAACACTCAAAACTGTAAGTATAGCAGTACTATTACAAAAGCAGACAAAGAATTTTGACCAAATCTCAACACAGTTGTAATCTGGTCAAAATTCTCTGTGTGCTGTTTTGGTCACCTGTCGAAAAGACATGAAAGTTAAAAAATTTATAGTAATTTATATATTTTTATACTTACCAATGACCCAGACTTAGCTGGTGCTAACTCCACAAAAACCAGGGCCAAACACAAATTTTGCCCCCCAATCCCCAAAATTTGCATCCAAAACAAAAAGAAATCATGTCCTAAAGGACCTCCATAGTACGACTCTACTGCGCATGCGCAGTGACGCAGTCGTCCCGAAATTGGCGCCAAATATCATTCTTACTGGCAGTGCCTGGTCAGCGCTATGTACTCAGCGGGGAGGCAAGAGTTCCCAACTCAGGGAGGGCCATCCCCGTCTGGGTCATTGGTAAGTATAAAAAATATATAAATTACTATAAATTTTTTAACATTTTTATACTGTACCAATGACCCAGACTTAGCTGAATAGTAAACAGGCTGGAGGGCCTAGGACATAGAGGAAAATCCAATAAGCTCAATTATAAAATAAAGAGATAACCCCTTAAGGAGAAAAGGAGTATTAGGCTTTACATGTATCTTTCTTATTTAATATTTAAATTAGAAAGATACACTACCCTTAATAATTGAGCACAATAACATTCATGTTCTCTATTAATATCCAGTATAACCTTTATACTAATTAATATTAAAACAAGCCAATAAATAAAGTAGTCCAGAGAATTGAGACTCTTTATAATCATTTAAAAGTGTCCGAGTATTGTATATTAAAGCCCGTTTGACACTTGACATATACAAATGCTTCACACCGAGCTACACTTTAAAAATAAGACATGAATGAAATTAAACATTAATATTACACTTTAAAACCATCCCGGAAGCGACTCAGAAATACTGTCTTGGAGGAGGCATTCCCTTGCTTTTCACTATAAAGCAGGTGACCTAAGGGAACACCCGCCCCCCCCCTTCCCCTTGCCCTGGGTCAAATAGCCCAGAGCGAAGAGGGCAGCCGGACGGAGTCACTGCCGGAACAGAAAGCCTGCATAACTATAGTTGCAACTGTTTAGTGGACGACATTCTGAGCAACAGATAACGGACCTAAACAATGCAGGTCTCCAGAAATGGACTCAATATTTCTGAGATAAAAATTAGTAAATGTGGATGGCTGAGACCAATAAGCAGCCTTCATTAAATCTGTAATAGCAACACTATTAGCATAAGCCCAGGAAGTAGAAAGAGCTCTTACTTCATGAGCAGAAATCTTAAGCACAGACTGCTGAGAAGAAGATAAATCTTCATACGCAGTACGGATAGTTAACTGAATCCATCTAGCAATAGAATGGACTGAAATGTCCTTTCTATTAGGCATCAAAGACAGAAAGAAACGTTTCCGTCCCTTTCTGATGAACTGAGATCTCTGTTTATAGATACGTAGTGCTCTAACAGGACAGAGTAAAGGCCTACGCCCGTCTGAAGACGGAAGAGCCTTAATAACAATAGGTTCCGGATATTTATTAGGAGCCTGATTCTTAGCTAAAAAACCGACGTTAGTAGTGAAGGTGATAGTGTTCCCAACACTACGATAATGAGAATCATCCACCGATAGTGCATGAAGCTCACTGACTCTTCTGGCAGAAGAGAAAGCTAAGAGAAAAGCTGTCTTATAAGATAAGAATTTGAAATCTACTGTCCCAAGAGGTTCAAATGGCTTTTCCTTCAATTTAAGGAGAACCCAAGCTAAATTCCACTTAGGAATTAATCTAAGAGTTCTGGGTCTATTTATCGAAAAGTTTCTAACCAATTTCGATAAAGAGACATTAGATCCAATTTGTAAACTATCATGATGTGCATAGGTATCAGATAACATAGATCTATAACCCTTTATAGTAACCGGTTGCAGTTTGATTTCGTCAAACAAGTATACTAGAAAGTTAGCAATGTCTGGTATAGAGGGATCAAATATATCAACAGAATGATCCCTACACCAACGACGGAAAACCTTCCACTTAGCCGCATAGTTTAGCGAAGAGGAGGTCCTCCTACAGTTAGAAATCGCGTCCACTGCTCGTCCTGTAAAGTGCTTGCCATGCAAGAAGGACCGCACAACGGAAAAACGTGAAGGTTGAGACCTTGCGGGTTGTGATGCAGTTGGCGCGATTTCCCCTGCCAAAGAAGATCCTCTCGTGGAGGGAGCTTCCGCGGTAGGTCCCACAACAGACACCTGAGTAGATTTATCCACGGTCTCTGTGGCGACAGAGATGCTACCAACAGAATCTTGCATTGAGATTGTTTTATCTTTAGCAATACTTGTTGAATTAACGGCGCTGGAGGATACGCATATCCTATCATTCCGTCCCAAGGGATCGACAGAGCGTCTACTGCAAATGCTCTTGGATCCGGACACGGGGACACATACGTCTGCAACTGATTGTTGAGATGTGTCGCAAATAAGTCTATCATTGGCCGTTCCCATTGGTAGCAAATCTGATTGAATACTTGTTTGTTGAGAGTCCACTCCGACGGCAACAAGCGACCCTTTCGAGAAAGGGAGTCTGCTAGCACATTCAGACGACCCGGTATGTGACGGACCGAAAGAAGAACGTGATGTTCCAACGCAAACAGAAGGATTCTTTCCGTTAGATTGAACAACGGAACTGAATGAGTGCCTCCCTGATTCCGTATATACGCCACTACTGTCGTATTGTCGGATAGGATTTGGACATGAGCATCGTGAATAATGTCCATCCAGTGACGTAACGCAAGCCAAATTGACATCATTTCCTTGATGTTTATGTGCTTGCACAGGACTTGCGGATCCCAAAGACCCTGGCATCTCGAATCCGTTGGGATTAATGATGCACCCCAACCTGTTTGACTGGCATCCGTCATAATGGTAAAACTCGGATCCGGCAACTGCAGCGGAACTCCTTGAGTTAACCACTGAATGTTTGCCCAAGTCTGAATCTCTTGTTTCACTTGATCTGACAAGAGAACGTCTACATCGAGCGAATGAATTTTCACACTCCAATTCTGAGTCAAGAAAATTTGAAGAGGCCGTGTGCGTAGCCGTCCCATCGGAATGAGATCCGCAGCGGCTCCGCACAGACCTATCAGTCTCATAAATTCTCTCGCTGTGACTTTGTCTGTATTTAGACAATAGCGAGCGTAACAACTGACTAATTTCGCTCTGGTTAACGGCAGACGAACGAGATTGTTGTGCGTCTCGAAGCTCATTCCCAGATGAGTGAATGACTTGGACGGCACCAGATCCGACTTCTCCTCGTTTACTATGAAACCGAGACGTCGGAGCAATAGAAGAAGATTCTGAACATCGTTCTGAAGCGTTAACTCGTTGCCGTACCTCTGAAGAATGTCGTCCAGGTAGGCCGACGTTACCGCAGACGAATGAGCTCGGAAGTAAATCATTACCGAGTTCATTACTCGAGTGAAAGCCCAGGGTGCTAGATTCAATCCGAAGCACATGGCCCGGAACTGATACACCACTCCTAGGACTGCGAAGCGTAGATACTTTCGGAATGTCGGATGTACCATGACGTGAAAGTACGCATCTTTGAGATCTATGCTCGTTGCATAATCGTTCACCCGAATACTCGCTCTGACCGATCGAATCGTCTCCATATAAAACTTCGGAGCGATGATCAGCTTGTTTATCCAGCTCAAATCTATGACTGGACGGAACGAGCCGTCTGGTTTCGGAACCAGAAACAGATGGCTGTAGAATCCCAGCGATTCCTGGTTTTCTACGACCTCTACCGCGTTCTTCATTAAAAGAGACTGCACCTCTGATAGCAGAGCGTCTCTTTTCTGAGGGTTTGACGGAAGATGAGTCCACTTTGGACTTCGAGTTAATGGAGGCTTTCGTTTGAAGGATATCTTTAGACCTTCCGAAGTCACTCCTCTCACCCAAGGGTCGTCCGTAATCGACGCCCACTCTTGAGAAAAACTCGACAACCTTCCGCCAACCGGAACGCGATAGAGGTTTGAGCCATCACCTCCTGGATCTGCGAGGCCTGCGGTAGGAGAAACCACGTCTTCCACGACCCGCACCTCGCCTCGTCGACCTCGGGGCGTCCGACCGATTGTCCCGGCCTGAAGGACGTCCCGAACGAGAGTCGCTATCCTGACGGTCTCTCGAATAAGAGCTAGAGGACACACCGGAACCTCTATAGGAACCTCTCTTGGGCGGATAAGACCCAGAAGTGCCCGCCTTATTCGTGTCTGCTGAATCCGACCTTTTAGGAGCGGATCTAAACAACAGAGAATCACTAGCTTTCTTTTTAATATTATCATAAATAGCGGAAAGCTTGCCGTCAAAGAGAAGATCTCCTGAGACCGAAGCGACTCTAAGAGAGTTCTTCACCTTAGAATCCACTAGTGTGGATGTAGACAGGGCTGCGTCACGTCTAACCAACTCCAGATTAGCCACTGAAAGGGCGGAGTTACACGTGGAATAAGCTACTGCCCTTGAAAGAAGTCTTAAGGAGGATTGTATATCCTGAAACTCTTCCCCTTGAAGACGCAGAGATAACGCCTTCGTAAGGTGATCTGCGTAAGATAAGGCATCTAAATTGGCTCTGTTAGACGCAATAGCAGTTTCCAACACTGCGGTTGGAATAGAAGCTGACGACGGTAATGATAGCTCTAAGTCTTCCGCCTCGTCGTCCATACGCAGAGGAACTCTCGGTATACCCTGACCTGCCGTGTCGAATTTATTCCTTGCATTAATGAAAGGCAGGTTGAGAGTATTTGCGGACAAGAAGCCTGCTTTCCCTGTCCTGGAAGCAAGTTTAAAAATAGCGTCGTTCAATAATTCAAATGTTCTTGCAACATTATTGGACTGCGACGGAAACTCGGGAGCGATGTCCCTGAACCGCTCGAAAAAATCAGAGTCCAATGACGCTATAATTCTCCTGTCCGGAAGCGCAGCAGTCTGGCCCGACGGAACAACTTGAGGAAGAAAGTGCCGGATGAAGTCTACGGCAGCTTTGTGTTGTTCCGAAAGGGATAGCTCCAATTCATCCGTATCCCTTTCACCATCCGGTCGGACCTCCCGATGTTCCCGGTCGTCCGCCCCCGATGCTTCGGCGGAGCGTACCGACCCAGCGCCGTCGGATAATTCTCGATCCGACACCGTCTCTGTCGGCTGCTGGGATGCTGCGATAAGCTGTGCTATCTGCACTAGAATGTCCGACGTCGAGACCTGCGGAGGAGCGGTCTTTCGCTGCTTTGCCGAGGGCAGCTCCGCATCGGATGGCTCCCGCATACTTTTCCTATGCGAACGTCCGGAGTCCATCGGTCTCGAGTCCCTGGCTGCCGGATGGTGTGACCTGGTCGCCGAATAATCCTTCCTCGGCGAAGCTGGCAAGATATCGGAGGTCACGCAGCCAAGGTGCGGTCGTGTGCGCCGGCGAGAAGAGGAAGCCTTAACAGTCTCTGCGGACTGCTTATACAACGGAGCGTCCCGAGCGACGGACGTATGCTCCGCTAAAGACACATTTTGTACCACAACATCTGGTCCCAGATGTTGTTGTACGAGAGAGGGGCCTCTCTCGCTCGCGGCCCGGCTGGACCTGGACGAGCTAGGAACCGGACTAAAAGGCTTCCTCCGTTCTCGTTCACTATCCGCCGTCACTGGGTGTGCATCTATTATTTTTATAGTGCTCGCATCACCCAAAATTTCCTCTTGGACCGCATCGGACGAACCCGGCTGCCGAACCATTCGGTGAATGGACGCTACACCGGGCGAGCTAGCGGACGACATTTGTCTAATCTCCATGAGCACTTTTGCCGCTAGCTCTGTATTTAATTGTGACGACGGACGCACACTTGAAGAAGATAACATGGAAACATCACCCTGTTCTGGTTCCTCTGAAATAGAAACTGAGAGAGTAGAGTGACCTTGTGGAGAAAGAGCCGGCATCGCTCTTTCTCCAGAAACAACATATCGTGACACACGTTTCCAATGTTTCTCATCCCAATGTTCACATACAGGACAGGGATTAATGCGAGAACACTGACTACAATTTATGCAATAATCATGAAAGTCAGAGGAAGATTTCTTCCTATTACAATTTGAACAAGTTCCTTTCATTGTGAAGGAACAACAATAAGTCCTAGTTACTCGCAAAAACCCCTGACACAAAGATACATAATAACATGATCCATTAATAAATGAAAAAACAATTGCAAAACAAAATAATTTTGAAAAAATATTTTTTCAGAGAAGCCCAAGTTGCTGAAAAGTAACGTTGAGCCCCGATGGATCCGATGGCAAAGTGTGGTCAAAAATTTTAAAATTATATAAAATAATTAATGAGACACTTTCGGATAATATAAATGTATCTTATAATGAGATAAACTACCTCAAAGACAAACAGCCCCCCTCAAAAAAGGCTGTTGCCAATGAAAACAAACAGTGTAAACACAGAAGAAAACATGACTCCAGGCACTGAAAAAACTGGCCCGGAATCAGTCCTCAATTACACTCTATCTGATGCAAAACAGAGACTCCCAGGGGAGAATCTGCAGAACATCAGATGGAAGATGCAGAACACAAACGTTATACACCCATGGGTGAAAACGTAACTATGGGGAAAATAACAGAAAACATTCTGTAACCAAGCAACTCTCCCAGGGAAATTTTAGAAATGAAACTTCTCAAAAATATGCCAAAAGCATGGGAGAATTGCAAGGGGGGACTTTAGAAGGTTAGGGGAGAGGAAACACTGAATAAGCAGTGCAACAATTAGCAAGAATGACAACAAGAGGCGTTTGCCTCGAAAATAGGCAACTTAACATAATTTTAACAAAAAATTTTAAGTACAGCCCTGATTATTTTTTGCCACTTCTTTTTTCCTCTCCTCCTTCTATCCTCCTTAGAATCACATTTTCTCCAAGAATTACGTGTCTGGCATCCTTTAAACTGAGATTTACAAGCACAAAGATCAGTGAGATGTTGACTGATGAAGGGCCAAACAGAGAATGATATTTGGCGCCAATTTCGGGACGACTGCGTCACTGCGCATGCGCAGTAGAGTCGTACTATGGAGGTCCTTTAGGACATGATTTCTTTTTGTTTTGGATGCAAATTTTGGGGATTGGGGGGCAAAATTTGTGTTTGGCCCTGGTTTTTGTGGAGTTAGCACCAGCTAAGTCTGGGTCATTGGTACAGTATAAAAATATATTGCTTTTCTGTGATTTTTGTTTGTCTTTTCTTGATTCTGCCTTGATTTTGCAAAATTTTATTTGTAAAATCTTGATTCTCTTACGTCAAGTCACAACCAACGCTATACAAGGTATGTTTTATAAATTTATTTATTAAGGTTTAATGACACTTTAACAGCCAAGGTCATATCGTGTCGGTGACAGTTTTACAGGTGGAGGAAGCCGGATTACCCAGAGAGAACACCCGAGCAAAGACAAGCAGCTGCCAGCTCCCCAACATCATAACTCCGCACTGCAGCACAGGCAGGGTTAGACTGGTTGAAGACATGTGCACCATCGATGTGCAGTACGCATTAGTACATGGCGTCATCGTGCCCCCATGTGGACAATCAGGGTTAAGTGCCTTGCCTAAGACACAAAGCGGGAGTCCGAATCGATCAGGCGGTCACCCATCCAAGGACTAACTGAGCTCGATGTTGCTTAACTTCGGTGATCTGACAAGAACCGGTTTCCACAATGCCACCGTGCTCCCATTTTATAAATTAGGCCAAACAAAAAATACATTTGGTTCACATGCATTTAATTATTTAAATCCATGAGTGAGGGAGGCTTTTATTTTTATTTGTCATCTTTATTCATCTTTTTCAAAACATAAATATTATCCACATATTATATGGATTATTTTCTGGAGAATATAACAAACTGGATATCACAAGACAAATATAATAAACAGATACTGTATTTTAATCATGTTTGTTGCAAACACATGCAATAAAATTTTCATCAATCAAAAAAGGTAAAAAATTTTAGTTTCGTGATTTCTTAGTCACTTTGGATGACACTGCAAGCCAATAAATCATTCAATGTGGGGTTCAATTTCAATGAGGAATTACTTGGGAACCAATACCCTTTTTTAGCCTAAACCCCTAAATCTTCCAAGCATTTTCTTGAACCTTTTGTCTGAATTTTCATCAAATTCAGTCATGGCTGCTGTAAAGCAGCCATGACTGAATATGATGAAAATTCAACCAAACGAATCCTAGAAATCATTCCTAAAATGATTAATCCAATTTACAGCAGCATATTTTGTTAATTGGAGGCATTATTATCCCAACATTGGTGAGTACTGCGGATCCAATGGGAATATCTTCCAGTGGCACACGATAAGTGGTATAAATGTTTACAAACCCTTTCTTTAGATATCCTGTCCACATCCTCTTCATGTGCTTGTTTTTCTTGGGTCAAAGCCAGTTTGAGGTCACGTTCCATCTGAGCCATGCGAACGTTCAAATCTTCCTTTTGATGTTCGAAACGCATCTGATCATTATCTTTCTCCTTTACTAGCCTCTTGATTTCAGCTGAAATTAAATTGATGAGAATAATTAAATTAAAAATCCAAACTTTCGACATTTTCACTCATTACCTGAATTTTAAGATGGCCAAAACTGAACAGTTTATCTTGAGGATTACACCTTGACTACTTTTTGAAATAACTGGCAATTTTCACTATTTCCTTCAAATACATGATGCATATATTGACGGGTGCATCACAAAAACTAACTTTTTTCCTGCCCATAGATGAAAATGAAAAAAATAATCCATTGCAAATCAAGGGAGATAAAAAAAAGTTGTAGAAGCAAATTAAGGGAGATAATCAAAGTATAGACAAGACTGGAATTCATCTTCACCCCATTCAACCCTTTGGCCCAAATTACAGTGATAGAAATCTGACAGAGACATTTTTTGTGTGCCTACCACTCGTGCAATTTTAATCCCACATAAATGTTTATTTTGCATGCCTAGTTTCAGTCGTTTTCAACATTGCTTGTATTTTTGACACTCCGACAGCTCCCTTCCCGAGGGGTAAAACTTACGAAAAGAAAATAGGAAAAAATGATTTCCTGTGGCATAATCTCTTTACCTAACACAAACAGAAAGGCACTTGAAATATAATTCCTTGAATAACTAAATATTTATATTTTTTTGTTTTAACCCTTTCAACCCCAGAGGCTGTTTTCCAGTCGGGTCACAAGCTACGTCATAATGTTATTAAGTGGGACGGTTACAAGGTAAATGTGTGGTGTAGACCAATCAATATTTTCAAGTGCAGCCCTAAGGCAGCACGTTGAAAATATTAATTGGTCTAACCCCAAATAATAAATATGGACTCTTCCCATTACTGACTTTGAACTGATATGAAAGATACCACCAGGGTTCAAAGGGTTAAAAACATAGTGTATGTCCACAAGATGAAGTCACTCATTCCTAGGAGGGGTCACAATCTCTGATTTGAGTCAAAAATGTTTTTAAATTATAAAATTTTATTGCCGATTATTGTGAACAGCATTATGATGTTATGGCTTTTATATGAGGTAAAGGGTTATAACAGAACAAAAAGAGAACATCTGAACTTACATTGTAAGTTTTCTTTTCTGACAATGAGTTCCTGATTTTCACCCTCAAGTTGTTCTCTTCTCATTTCTAGCTGGTTGATTTGTTGTTGGGCTTCATAAAGGTCAGTATTAAGGGCATCTTTTTCAGATCGTAAGGAAGAAATGACTTCGCTCTGTTGTCTGTTTTCACGTTCAGTGGCAGTGACTTGCACAACTAGTTCACCCTTGTCTTGGTTGAGAACCTCATTCTCCTGTTTCACCTTGAGTATAGCAACTTGAGCTCGTTCGACATCTTTACGAGCAGTCAGAAGTTCTTCAGCAAGAGCTTGCTTCTGTCGTGCAACCTGAAATATTCAAATACAAAAATTCAATAGACTTACCTAGATATTATAACAATGATGTGACTAGTGATATTCATAACTGTACAGACAGGGTTCTCACACAAGTTTTGAAACAATATTCAAGGATTTTCCAGGTGCTTTATATTGTTGAATTTATTTGTTGTTTAACTCTCTGCACACTGATGTCAAAATACCAGAGTTTTCAGCAGCAAATTTTTCCCACAATGCAACTGAAAATTTAATAAATTATATCTTGTTTGACAGAGCTCATTGAGCTCTGTCAAACAAGATATATTTTATTCATTTTTTCATTCAACATGGACAATATGGAGTCAATGATTGAAATTTTGAAATACTACCAGAGTGCTAAGAGTTAACTGGTAGAGTGCTAAATTATTTTTGACCATTAAAATTTGTTCAATTGTCTTTGCCTTGTTATAATTTATGGGAGGGTGCCTGTAGGCACACTCCCATAAATTGTAACAAGGCAAATCCTAACAGACTGAATAATATCACTTTATATGTAATATGAAGCATAGCAACTACAACTGAAGCCTTTAAGTTGTGGAACCTGCACTTGAGAACAGAGCCCAAATATGGGCTTGCAGCACTCTACCAGTTGAGGATGTTTTGAAACCAGTCTCCAAACATTGTACAAGAAAAAAATGAATAACCAGTCAAAAAATGTATGACCACAAAAGATTTGGTTTGAAATTCATGAAATGAGTTCAGCATGCAGCATGTTAGATTCAGACTGGACTGTTGGTGAAATTGACCTAATATACAACAGGAATTTCCTGAATTTCACTATAAACTGAGGACGTGCTGAAGATTTTATTTATTAATTGATCGTAAACAATATAAAATATGTACACTCTCTAATATATTGTAACAAAGAGACTTATGAACAAAACCTTTCTGAAATGACTTCGCTCTTATTCATTTTTTTACAAGAAAAAAATGAATAACCAGTCAAAAAATGTATGACCACAAAAGATTTGGTTTGAAATTCATGAAATGAGTTCAGCATGCAGCATGTTAGATTCAGACTGGACTGTTGGTGAAATTGACCTAATATACAACAGGAATTTCCTGAATTTCACTATAAACTGAGGACGTGCTGAAGATTTTATTTATTAATTGATCGTAAACAATATAAAATATGTACACTCTCTAATATATTGTAACAAAGAGACTTATGAACAAAACCTTTCTGATCCCCCCCTCCCCCCCCCCCCCCCCCCCCGCCTCCCTTGGAAGTCATCTTTAAGAATAAATTGGCACTCTGCCAGTTCAAAAAATTCTTTCTGAAAGAAAGATCAGGAAGCACCAGCCAATTTTTTGTCCATAAACGTTTTGAGGATTGCATACCTTAGGACCCCTCACTGGAAAAATCTCATTGAGCTCATTCCACTGAGAGATCATAAGCTATGTTTTAGAAGTAAACATTTAAAATTATGATGAAATTTGATGGGACATATTTGAAGATAGTGTTGGCATATACTGCTGTTACATAAGGCAAAAGGTTAACGGATGAAAAATAATTCTAAATATCACTTACAGCTGATAACTGTTCCTGAACGTCTCCTCTCTCCTTATTCAGTGTCATTATTTCATCTTCTAACTGCTGTCTTGTCATCTCACTTAGTTCTAAAGTATGGTTCAACCCTATAAAATTCAATATAAGACAACAGATGAACATTTGTGAGATATTTCTGGTTCTAACCATTACTGGTGACAAAAATGCCAAAGGAAAAATAGATGACAGGTTTTTTGTTTTAAGCTTATATGTTTTACAGGGATTGGCAAGCAAGTTATGCAACTTCTATGAATGCTATATATCAATGGAGCAGGTGTGTGAGATGAGCTTCACAGCAGCAACTTTGTGGCATTGCTCTTCTTGAGGATCTTTAGTCTGCACGGAGTGTGTCTCTCTCCGCACAAAGGACTGCTATTTTACGTACCCCACCTGATAGGACGGTATACTGTGACAGCATCAGCCCCAAATTTATGCTGACAGAGAGAGTTCGGACACCTCACAATGACAGGTTATTTAAAATTGTGAGTCGTATGATACCAATAAAAATGTTGAGAATTCAGACACACTGGATAAAATGAGAAATGATTCTGTTCATTATATAAGGCAAGATAAGCGAGTGTTATTCAGTTCACAGAGGCTTGATGTGATCCTTCAAGACCTAATTCTGACTCTGGTTAGTTTTACTCCTCTAGAATAGTTGCCTAATACCATGCCTGTGTCTAAACATATGTTACATGCAGTGTACTCAAGCAGAACTTCCTCGTCAAGTCTTGGCTGCCCACATAGACAGCCAAAACTTGATCAGAAACCACTCCAAAGCTACAGGACAAAGCATGAGTGACATAAATTGAGCAAAATTTTCCAGACCTTAAAGAGTTAACCCTTTACCCAATGCAGATGATATCAAAATTTATTATTTTAAATATCATTTTTTTTAATTTTTCAAAAAATTTCAACAAAACCATCTCATGTGACCCCTCGTTGGAACGAGCTCGTTCCAACAAGGGGACACATGATATGGTTTTGTTAAAATTTTTGGAAAAATCATATTTTTACAATTGCTGAATTTGCATATTACACGGACGGATACGGCCGATTCGTTGGGTAAAGGGTTAAACAAAACTCTGAACTGGACATTATTTTAAATCAGTTTTGAATTTGAGAAAAAAAAAAAACGTACCTATTTTCTCAGTATCAAGATCCATTTTTTCTTGCTCAACTCGAACCAGTTCTTCGCGGATTCCAGTTCTCTCCTGCTCTAAGGCCTGTTTCTCACCAAACAAAGCAGATTTTTCCAATTCCATCTACAAAGATAAAAACCTTTCTTTTTGAAAAGGAGAATTGAGAAAAGATGCTTATTTTACAAGGGGGGATGGGGATCATAAGCTATATTTTGGTATAAGATTAAAAGATTTTAACACACCAGACAGATGTAGAGGTTGATTTTAAGAAGCTGGAGTGGACAGAGAGCACAACAGAGCATTTGCAATTAAGTGCCTGGCTTTCAAATTTCTGGCACAAGCAATGAGCTATATACTCTCCACATACTGTATACACCTTAACTCACTCTGCCACACTACTTTAAAATGTCAATGAAGATGTAAGCAGCTGATAGAAAAGATCTAGTTATGTGAAACAATGGGAAAGGAAGGAGATTTCCAACAGCAAACTAAGGGAGGTAACTTCTCATAATCATCACTCCAGAGATATTTACAAAACTGTTTTGTTTGTAAATAAAATCATAAACTTAAGAACAGCAATGCTCAGTTATCATGATTCATTTTTTCTAAATTTTGTGTTTGTTATTGGGGTTTAACGACATTTTCAACAGCCAGAATTATATTTTGGAAAATTTTCTAAATACGATAATTGTTATTCTACTTTAATGAACCAACTGTAGAATAGGTATAAATGATTGACTAAACTTGCTGCGGTCACGATTAGCCATTGCAAACGGCAAAGACATGTGAACAAATTTTGACAACCAAAACTAATTTATCACTCTACCCACACTAATGCTCTAACATTTAATAATGAAACATGAAATTCATTTGTGCTTACTTATATTTATACACTTTTTTACAAAATTAAGGCCAAACAAAGTAGATCTTCTGTTTCTCAGACCATTATTTATAAAATTGCATGCGGCGAGCAGTTTTTTATTTTATTTTTTATTTCTGTAATTATTTCTTTGCAATCAAAAGTTCATGTTCTTGGTTTATGTTTTAGGTCTCATAATCTACAGAATAGCATGGGTGGTGGTGTATTTTATCCCTTGAGAGCAAGAAGGCTTTGCAATGCTAAAGCATTGCAAAGCCTTCTTGCACTCAAGGGACAAATTTATAAAAAATTTTAACTTGGGTAAAATATCAGACATAAACCATTTAATTTTTACTTTTTTTAAGGTTAAATTGGTTATAAACAGAGAGCTGGCGACAGCCAAAAGGACCATGCGGGAGGGTCCAAGAAACAGACTTTTAATTTTTTTTAGGCCTAAATACCTTCCAAATAATATTGAGTTATTTTCAGTAGAATATAGAAAACTTTACAAAACAAACAAAATAAAGAGATACTGTATTTAAATCATGCTTTGTTGCAAACATGTGTAAACTAGAGGTACTGTGAGCAAACTCACAAAGTGATACCCCCCGCGCCTGAAATGTATAAGTTAGATTATCTCCCCTTGGAAATGTCAGAACGGAATTATATTGCTTCATGCACATCTTCATATGGAGTTCTTCCATTGTGTAAAGTTTCATGAAAATTCTTCAAACGATTTAGGAGGAGTTGTGCTTACAAGGATGGACAGACGGACGGACGGACAGATGGACAGACGGATGGACAGGGTGATTCCTATATACCCCCCCAAACTTTGTTTGCGGGGGGTATAATAAATATACATCAATCACAAAAGTCAGATTTTAAAATCTCACGATTTCATACTAATTTTGGAAGACACTGCAAGCCAATCAAAATGTTCAATGAAGGGGTTCAATTTCAATGAGAGATTACTTGAGAACCAAAACTTTTTTTTTACCTAAAAATCTACCACTTGCAAGAAATCAAAAAAACTGAGACATTTAATTTAATTTGTGTATCGTTACCTGCATGATAATTTTATTTAACTCAATCTTGTCCTGACCCAATCCTTCATTAAGCGCTTGCATCTTCAGCAGAGCATCCCTCAGTGCTGCTTCCTCTGTTTTAAGCTTATTAATCTCAACTTCAAGTTCTGCTTTCTGGAGCTCAGCTTTCGACAAAGCTTCACCTAGATTGGAGAGAACAACATAAAAGACTAAACTTGCACAAAAATTAATATTATATGTAACCAATAACCCTTTATCTAATAAAATGACTGCTTCTGCCAGCGTAATATATAAAATTTAAAAAAACTATTTAAATTTTAAAATAATAAATTTTGATATCATCTATGTTGGGTAAAAGGTTAACAGTCTTATTTAACACTTTACCTAACATGAAAAGCAGACGACACTTGCAAAAATAATTCTTGAATAACTATTTTTTTTCATTTTTTGTCTCAAAAACATAGGATATGACCCCTCATTGGAATGAGCTCCATGAGCTCATTCAAAGAGGGGTCATAACCTATGTTTTTGAGACAAAAAATGAAAAAAATAATGAAAATTAACTGCCGATTTTTGAGAAAAGTGCTGGCCGGGTTTGGCTGTTACGTTGGGTGAAGGGTTAAGCATTTTACCTAAGGAAATGGCCATAACTGGTCAGCGACATTTTCAAATTTGCCCTTCAGATTTCATTATTTCTTTTCAATTTCTGCATCAAAAACATAGCTTATGACTCCTTACTGGAATGGGTTCATTGAGCTTGTTTCAATAAGAGGTCATAACCTATGCTTTTGAGGCAAAAAAATGTTGTTCAACATTTTTTTTGATGTTAGGTTCAGTGTTAACCCTTTACCTACTGAACTGATCATATTCACCTGCATAATATACAAAATGAGCATTGTAAAATAATTATTTTTCAATACATTTCAATAAAACAATATCATGTGACTCCTCATTGGAACGAGCTCATTAAGCTCGTTCCAATGAGGGATCACATGATATGGTTTGCCCAGTAAAGAACTGTAAAGAGCTGGAAATGCCCAGTCTAACAATGGAATAAAGGAAAATGACCCCATTCCTATTACATTTAACTGAATATTCTTGTTGATTGAATATTTTTCTCTTCAATTAACAGGGTTCAAAAGTACCCACTACAATTCTGTAAATGACATTAGGGTACTCACAAACTTCCATTTTCTGTTGTTCCATCACTTCTTTATCAAGTAAAGCTCTGTTAAGAGTCTCCTTGGTTGTGACTAATTCCTCTTTTATGTTAGATATCTTGGTTTCCAACTGGTCAATGACACGGTGACTAAAAGAATAAATAAAAAAACATATTTATGGAAACATTTCATCAATTCAGTGAATGAATCTCTTACATAAGAGGTAGTAAAAATTTATCTTTTGTTATTTTCAGTATCTATTTTATCATACCTGCTCTTTCCAATCATAAATACATGTAAAAAGGCATTGAAAGGTTGAATGTGTAGTAAAATCAAGGAATTTCTCAGGAATAATTTCAAGGGTTTTCAATGAGCCTGAGATGAGAAATTCAAGGAATTGCAAGCATGTTCTAGGTGAAAACAAAGTTGCTACTTCCCCCTTCCCCTAGAGATGTACACAGTTACATGAACATGTAACCTGATTTGTCATCAATAATTCCTATCTTAACCCTTAACGGCCTATTTCCGACTTTTACAATCTTAAAACAGGTGCCCATAACATACCGTCATGAGTAGGTCAAGCTGACAATAAATAAATTACATAGGCAGTGGTTTCTAGAAAAGCCTTGGCTGCCTGTGAAGGCAGCCACAACGTCACTAGAAATCACTGTTAAGCCACTGGATGTGTATAGGCTGTGGCCAGGTGTGAATTCAGGACAACTGTCCAGGCCCTTAACCCTTTCAACACTAGTGGTATCTTCCATGTCAGTTAAATGGCAGAAATTGAAAGCATCCATATCCATTATTTGGGGGTAGATCAATTAATATTTTGAACGTGCAGCCTTCAGGCTGCATGTTGAAAATATTAATTGTTCTACCACACACTTCTCTTATTAAGCATCATACTTAATGAAATTATGACGTATTGTGTTCCTGGACCAGAAAAGCGGCTTCTCGTGTTGAAAGAGTTAAGGGCTAATGCTGTATCATAATCAAATATGTAATCTCACACATAACTCTAAGTCTATCAGGCAAAAAAGATACATTCCAGCAATATTCAGCTCTCTGTGGGGCAAGCTTAATAATGTTGAAAGGAATCTCCTCTGATCACCTGATATCTCAATTTTCAAAGGTTGTACTTACCATCTCTCATTTTCTTTGACCTGTCTATCCTTGTCTTTGTTGACATCATCCTTGTCATCTTCCAGGTTATCCCTCTGCCTCTGCAACTCCGAGTTGGCAGCCTGCAGCTTCTCATTCTCCTTATGCAAAGCCTCAATTTGATCATTGAGCTCAGATCTTATCTTTTCCAGCTGAGATTTCTCAGTTCCAGTGACATTCAGAGCATTCTTGATGCGTGCTTTGTCACGATTCGTATCCTCCTTCTCTCTTCGCCTAGAATGGACAATATTAAAAGCTTGTATTGTTCCTTTCCAAAAGTTGTTGTTGGCTCTACTGTATCTCGCAGCAGCCATGTCTAGATCTGATGAAAAATTCATAAAACTTTAACTCAAGAAAACTATAGTGAAAAAATCCATTCAATTTACAGGGGAAAAGTTTACCCAACGAATCGCCCACATCCGCCCGCGTAATATGCAAATTCAGCAGCTGAAAAAATATTATTTTTTTTTAAAATTTCAACAAAACCATATCATGTGACCCCTCTTTGGAACGAGCTCGTCGAGCTCGTTCCAATGAGGGGGTCACATGATATGGTTTTGTTCAATTTTTGGGTGAAAAAAATTAAAAAATGATATTTAAAATAATAATTTTTGATATCGTCTGCGTTGGGTCAAGGGTTAAATGTGCCCAAATTATACTTATTTCAATGACAAAGTGTCTTTCAACTAACGTGGTTCTATTGTATTCTTTTAATGGAAAATGACCAAAAGCACTCTCCAATGAACAGTTACAAAACAAATCCTATCGGACAAAGCTAATAGTTCCAACTACACAAAAAGCTCATCCAATGTTGGGATCTGCACCATAATCAGTTAAAGCCAAATGAAATTCCATTATCTTCTTTCAATGAGTTATGTTTTAGGAGGTGTGGGGTGGAAGGCACAAATTGACTAATTAAGCAAATTTGAAAGGTAATTTTTGTGAATAGTGCTGGCAAGATTTCGTTGTTACATTAGGTGAAGGGTTAACAGTGTCCAGTTAACCCCCTACACACTGATGTCAAAATATTTAAATTTCAGGCAGAAAAACTTTCCCATAATGCATCTGGAAACTTAACCAATTCAATAGCTCTGTCAAATGAGATTGAATTGGTTAAATTTCTAGATGCATTATGGGTAAAAACAGCTTCCTAAAATTTTGCTATTTTGACATAGGAGTGAAGGGGGTTAACTCTCCACCAATGTCAAAATAACAAAATTTCATCAAGCACATTTTCCCCCTCTAGGAATTTAACTAATTTTACTAATTCAATCTTATTTGACAGAGCTCAATGAGATGTCAAACAAGACTGCAATACATGGTTCCTGCAGGCAAGGACTGATAAAATTCACGGCCATTTAAGGACATTTCACGACTTACTTCAGCATTTTTCAAGAGCATACCTATGTCAAATTCAAGGATTTTCAAGGCCTGCCTTCACTAGTTATAACTAGGCTACTCCGGTCATTACCTCCTCCTCCCACTTCCCCTTAAGGGAAGTGGGAGGAGGAGGTAATGACCTAAGGAGGTAATGACCTGAAGATCCTAGATAGGACTGCGTCTTTACGATTCCTGGGATATAGAACTATACAGTAATGATTACATGCTTCATTTGCATTTTTAGTTCATGAATATGCAAGGCTTTTCAAGGCCTCCTGGCACATTTTCCAGGATGTCAAGGCCTTGAATGACCCAAATTCAAGGCCATTTCTTGAATCCAATGCCCCATGGGAACCCTTTAATTACAAGTTGGATTATGGGAGAAATTTGCAGCTTGAAATTTTCATATTTTGACATCAGTCTGCAGAGGATTAAGTAGTGTTTAGGCCACACAAAGTAGAGCTTCTGTTTCTCAGGCCATTATTTGTGAAATTACATGCAGACGAGCGTTTTTTTATTTTATTTTTTATTTCAGTAATTACTTTTTTGCCATCAAAAGTTCATGTTCTTGGTTCAAGTTTTAGGCCTCAATCTACAGAATAGAATGGGTGGTGGTGTATTTAATCCCTTGAGTGCATGAAGACTTTGCAATGCTAAAGCATTGCAAAGCCTTCTTGCACTCAAGGGACAAATTCATCAATTTTTTTAACTTGGGTAAAATATCAGACATACACCATTTAATTTTTATTTTTTTAAAGTTTAAATTGGTTATAAAAAGAGAGCATGCGGTAGCCAAAAGGACCATGCGGGAGGGCCTGAGAAACAGATTTTTTATTTTTTTAGGCCTTACTGTATCGTAATACTTACATTGTTTCAATTTCCTCTCGATACTGTAAGGCTTGTAACTCAAGGCGTCTTTTTTCATTATCAACATCATCCAGCTGCCTCTTGGTTGAAGCACTCTGGTCTTTCGCTGATATGATTTTGGCACGTAGTTCAGATATTTGCAGCTGTCTCTTGTTGAGAGCAGCTTGGACGGCAGAGAATGTTGCATCAGCAAATGCTGGTGAACGTGATCGGGCAAGTGGAGACGGCGATCGTCGGCGAGCTGTTGGTGATCTAGCTCTTGGTGAAACAGATCTTGGACGGTATGGCGAAATGGAACGAGCTCTTGGAGCGGGAAGAGTATCGGCTTCGAAATCTTCTGGTTGATCAGCATCATTAATGACAGCTTCCGCAATATTTCGGAGAGCTGCATGAAGTGCCTCTGTTTCTTCTCTGATCTGTCTGGCAGTGTCAGTCTCGGCTGGCTCATAGTCGCTCAATCGACCTTCAAGATTGCCAATGTTTCTCTGAAGAGAAGCAATGGTCTTTTCTTTCTCTTCCATATGGATCTTAAGTTTTTCATTCAGCATTGTCAGTTCATTGACCCTAAAAATACAAAGCGAGGAATATTTTAAGATTTTATAAAGAAATGACCGATCATTCTCTTGTCACAAAGTATGAAAAATAACATACCGTATTTACTCTATGTATTGGGACACTCTATGATTTGGGACACACATTTTTTCCAGAAAACTATATTTTTTTATGCTCCAAAGTTTGGGACATTCAGGAGATTTTGTTTCCAGTTGGCCCGTCGCTAGTAGCAGACGACACTCATAAAAAAAATTCTTGAGTAACTAAAAATTTTCATTTTTTGCTTCCAAAACATAGCTTATGATCCCTCATTGGAATGAGCGCAATGCACTCGTTCCAATGAGGGATCATAAGCTATGTTTTGGAAGCAAAAAATGAAAATATAAAAGAAAATTGGACGGCGATTTTCATATATAGTGATGGAAAACGAATCACACACAACTTTATTCAGCATCAAGTCAAGACCAGGCTGTGTTCTTTCCCCAATTTCTAAGAACTGGGACACCTGTGAAAATAATTATTTTTAGCTGTCCCAATACATAGAGTAAATACGGTAATTCATGATTTCTGTTCAAACTCTACTTAATTTTTCAGTAAAAAGTACTAATAGCTAATAGCTTTATTCTTGAAAAGGATTTGATGCCAGTCTGTGTTCAGATTTGGAACTAAGTTTGTGTTTATTGGGGTTTAACAATAAACTATCAACAACCAGGGTCATATGACGTTGGTCAGTTTCACATGTGGAGGAAGCCTGAGATAACCACCAAGCAGTAGCAGGTAACTGTCGGACTCTCCAACTCACTAATGTGGCACACATGCAAGTTTAGCAGAGGTTGAAGTAAAGTGTACCATCGACATGCTGTAAGTTTTAGAACTCACATGCCACTATCAACTGTTTTATCCGGAGTCCAATGCCTAACAAATGTGCCATCAAGCTGCCTGTGGAACTTCAAATATAGGTAACAATTACAGATACTGACAGTTTTAAATATTTTATGCTATTGTGCAACCTGGGGGTTTAGTGGTTTCTAGTCAACTCTTGGCTGCTGATATTGCCTATTCTCTGAATGTTACCTGCATGTCTACCCAAGGCTGCAGGTTGGGGCCTCTATTCTAAGGCATGTAAAAGTGACAAAAACAAAATTATGCTCTTGAGACTTCAATATATTTTGTTACCCACTCTTCCACAATCAAGAGACATTTCAAAAGTTCATGCACTAGAAAAAATAGATATGGCATTTCTTCACTAGAAATGAAAAATATTTCTTGTGCTTCTAATCTCTGGTTTTCAGAGCAATTTAAAATTAATTTCCACTGTAAAAAATGAATATTAACAGGATGCGAACAAATCATATATGTGCAGTAAGAAAACTTTTATAGATGGAAAAATAAGAATGATGCAAAAATAATTTGTGTATGGATAAGTCTATAAATGGCTAAGGCCACACAAAGTAGATCTTCTGTTTCTCAGGCCATTATTTGTAAAATTGCATGCGGGCGAGTGGTTTTTTATTTTATTTTTTATTTCAGTAATTACTTCTTTGCCATCAAAAGTTCATGTTCTTGGTTCAAGTTTTAGGCCTCAAAATCTACAGAATAGCATGGGTGGTGGTGTATTTCATCCCTTGAGTCCAAGAAGGCTTTGCAATGCTAAAGCATTGCAAAGCCTTCTTGCACTCAAGGGACAAATTCATCAATTTTTTCAACTTGGGTAAAATATCAGACATAAACCATTTAATTTTTATTTTTTTAAGTTTAAATTGGTTATAAAAAGAGAGCATGCGGCAGCCAAAAGGACCATGCGGGAGGGCCTGAGAAACAGATTATTTATTTTTTTAGGCCTAACCTTGAATTCAGTTCTGCGCTGTGACAATCATATCTAGCCTGCACTTCAGCGGTCTCTCGAGCCTTGTCTCGCAACTGTTGTTCAATGGAAATCTTATCTCCTCGCTCACGATCTATCATCACCTGAAAAATAATATAAAAGATTTAATTACTTTATGAAATTTATTTCAATTCAGTTTGTAAAAACCAAGTCTCCAACTAAAGTCAAACAGCAGATTTCGCGTTTCCAACGAACTAAAATATTCCATACAGGTGAATTTAAACACGCGATGACTATTTGAGGGCTAGACTGGTTCCAGGTGATAACGGCACCAATTTCTTACAGAATTAGACTGGTGGCCTAAGGGCTTGTATTTCAACATCAACGTGCAGAGGGTGAAGACCCAGTCATATGAAATGAAATCTGTTAACCCCCTGCACTCTGATGTCAAAATACCAATATTTCAAGTAGCCATTATTCCCATAATGCAATTAGAAATTTAATCAATTTAGTCTTGTTTGACAGAGTTCAATGAACTCTGTCAAACAAGACTGAATTGATTAAATTTCTAGTTGCATCATGGGAAACATAAGCAGCCTGAAATTTGGAGATTTTGACATCAGTGTGTAGGGGTTAACCAGTTTAGCAATGACCACAACACTATGAATTATAGATTAGGCCCACAAAGTAGATCTTCTGTTTCTCAGGCCTTTTTTGTAATATTGCATGTGGGCGGGAGTTTTTTGTATTTTATTTTTTTATTTTTGTAATTATCTCTTTGCCATCGAAAGTTCATGTTCTTAGTTTGTTTTATGTTTTAGGCCGCATAATCTACAGAATAGCATGGATGGTGGTGTATTTTGTCCCTTGAGTGTAAAAAGGTAAATCTTCTGTTTCTCAAGCAATTTTTTTAAACTGCATGTGGGCGGGCATTTTTTTATTTTTGTTATTATTTCTTAGCCATCAAAAATTCATATTCTTGATTAGTTTTAGGCCTAATAATCTACAGAGTAACATGAGTTGTATATTTCGTCCCTGGAGTACAAGAAGGCTTTGCAATGCTAAATCACTGCAAAGCCTTGTTGCACTCAAGGGACAAATTTATTAATTTTATTAACTTGGGTAAAGTATCAGACATAAACCATTTATTTTAATTTTTTAAGTTTGCATTGGTTGTAAAATGAGAGCATGTGGCAGCCAAAAGAACCATGTGGGAGGGCATGAGAAACAGATTTTCAACTTTTTTGAGACTTAGCCGATTTCGCAAGTGCTTGCAGAATGATAGCAATGAGAAACACTGGGTACATAGGCTAATTACATATTACCCAGTTTGTAAAATTGGAATTATTCAGATTTTTACAACTCACTTACCTGAGCATGAGAATCAGAGTGTCGCATGTTGGCACTGAGGTTGAGACAGGCAGAATGCATACTTCTTGCTGATCTTGTGACATCTCCACGTAGATGAGATAAGTCACGTTCTGTGGAAACCTTCATTTCACTGAACTGTCTTCTGAATGCGACAACTGCTCTCCAGAGAGCTAGAAGTCGACTGTGCTCTCCACTAAAGTACTCATTGAATGTCTGAAATAAGACAAATCACAAACAATTTAGTACATAGTACACAGGAAAAAGAAAGGCCATAGCAGAAGTTGATTTATATTTAATTCAGTAAGCATTTTCTTTATAATTTTTTATGAACTGGTCCACACTAATGTTTGGGACATTAACATGCAAGAAATAACTCATTTCTCAAAGATGTCTGAATGAAATTGATAAAATTAATGCAACTTGGGCACATTGCGCCCTAGTTTTCCTAGGGGTTCTTGTCCAGGTTCTTTATCTTTGGCTTGTGAAAGAAAACAGAGCTCAAAGAGCTGGAAGAATACATCTGTTGTGGTGTAAAGACCCAAGCTGGAATCTTTGTTGGAAATTATTTTGGTAATTTTACATTTCAAATAATCACTTCAAACTTGAGTTGAAAATTAATTCTTATACAAAATAAAGATGGACAAAAAAGAAGTTTCCAATGAATGGTAACTAAATGATATTAAAAAAAAACAATTTCCAGGCTATGGAAGATAAAACTGGTGCTTTGTTTGTGATACCCTCCCACACAACTCTCCCCCCCCCCCCCCAAAAAAAAATAAGGCTTAAAAAGATAAAGATATTTGATTCAGCAAGAAAACCAAACCATTTAATCCCTCACCCCAAAATTCGGCTCAATTAACCCACACAGATTCAACAAATTATTTTATTATTATTATAAGTCCCAAAATATAATGCAGTAGATGCTCAGGCATTGATGCTTCTGATAAAAGCGAGTAGGGAAAAATCAGTGCAGTTGTTTCTAGTAGAGTGTCATCTGCTTGAAGAGGAAGATGATACTTGACAAGAAACACCTGCTAACCCTTACATCTTGAGCAGCATGTGATGTTAAATTTACCTGTATTTCCCAGGTTTGTTTGATTTAACCCTTTACCCAATGAATCGCCTGCATCTGCCCATGTAATATGCAAATTCAGTAGTTGAAAAAATATTATTTTTCCCAAAATTTCAACAAAACCACATCATGTGATCCCTCGTTGGAACGAGCTCTTTGAGCTTGTTCCAACGAGGGGTCACATGATATGGTTTTGTTGAAATTTTTTGAAAAATGTTTAAAAATAATATTTAAAAAAATAAATTTTGATATCGTCTGCATTGGGTAAAGGATTAATTTTTCATATTTGATACCAAACCAAAAATAGCTTAAGACTCCTTTACTATTCAAAATTACTTTCTCTTCCACATCAAAGACACTTACATGCTCTTCCTCATTCCACTGCATTTCTTTTGCTTCTAACTCTTCTCGGGCTCGTTGCCATTCAAGTGTTAATTTATGGATGTCAGCAGTTAGTGACTGGTTTGCTGTTGTAGCTTGGTCCAACTGATCTCGCAGCATGGCATTTACATGAGCTAAGCTGGCAGATCTGAAACAACACAATATTTTTTGTTAGGCCTAAAAAAATTTAAAATCTGTTTCTCAGGCCCTTCCACATGGTACTTTTGAAGGCCGCATGCTCTCAACCAATGTAAACTTAAAAAAAATAAACGATATTTTACCCAAGTTAAAAAAATTCACAAATTTGTCCCTTGAGTGCAAGAAGGTCTTGCAATGCTTTAGCATTGCAAAACCTTCTTGCTCTCAAGGGATGAAATACACCACCACCCACGCTATTCCATAGACTATGAGGCCCAAATTTAAACCAGGAACATGAACTTTTGATGGCAAAGAAATAATTACAGAAATAAAAAATAAAATAAAAAAATGTTTGCCTGCATGCAATTTTACAAATAATTGCCTGAGAAACAGAAGATCTACTTTGTTTGGCCTTGACTGCAATAAAATTTCATCAGTTTTAAAATACTGTGATTGCAGAAGTAGTCCGTTTCTCAAAAAGATCATGATAGGATGGTAATCAGAATGCGACATATTTACAACAGTGGATCGAGATTGCATAAATGAAAAACAACAAAATACAGTGTTTTGGACTGAAAATCAGACAGAGAATTTCAAGCAGATTGCTACCCAGCTGTGATCTGGTTGAGATACTCTGTCTGCTTTTGTAATCAGAGTACTGCAAGTTTACAAATCCAGAAGGTAGAACTTCTCTCCCCACCCCAACTCCACCCCTGCCCTACCCGGCACTTTGTCTGAAAAATGTATACATTCATACCTGAAATCTGAAGTCCTTGCAACAGGTTCATGAACTCTCCACCCCCCCCCCACACCCAATATTTCTTGGGTCATTTTTCAATAGTAATACCTTTACTTTGGATCATTTTTCAATAGTAATACCTTTGCTTTCTGAATATTTTAAAACATTATTTATTGGTGGTTAAGGTCACATATTTCTGCACAATGGCTGATTGTGACCGTAACATAGCGATCAAGTCAATCGTTTATACACTCATGTTGTTCAGAGGACTTCCACCCCAAGCATTTGTGAATGGATCCCATTTTACCAGTAAAACACAGCTTGTTTACCACAGTAAACAAGTACTTTTTCACGTCCCAAGGTTCCTACAGGGGTTTGAATCTTTAACTGGTGAAGAGCAAATATTTTTTTTCAAAGCAGATTTGAAACATGGGTATTTTTTTTTAAAGATACCATGCTATCAGCCAGTAGGCACTCTCCAATTGCATCCAAACACAGCTTCAATTCAATACTAGGTAAAATGAAGTGGAGGGAGGGAAATATTTTTCTGCTGCTGTTGATAGCAGAATATTTTGTTCCCAACTTCATTTACCCTGGTTATAAGCCACTGCTCAGTGTTTCTTGAATTTTTGTCATATTCAGCTAATCAAAAGGTTCATTTTGCCTTAACCCTTAATACTTGACTAGAAACCACTGCCAACCTAATTTGTTTGTTGCCAACAGGCCCATCTCATGATGGCATGTTAAGGGCACCTGTTCTGAGGTTATAAGAGTAAAAAATAGGCCTTTAAGGATTTAATGCAATTATGCAGGGAACTGTAATTACTCTCTAATTTTGAACAGACTGATTAACCCTTTACCCAACGCAGACGATATCCAAATTTATTACTTTAAATATCATTTTTTCAAATTTTAAAAAAAATTTCAACAAAACCATATCATGTGACCCCTCGTTGGAACGAGCTCGTTGAGCTCGTTCCAACGAGGGGCCACATTATATGGTTTTGTTGAAATGTTTTGAAAAATAATATTCTTTCAACTGCTGAATTTGCATATTACGCGGGCGGATGCGGGTGATTCGTTAGGTAAAGGGTTAAGCAAAATGGAAAAATCATGACTTGCTAGGTCTGCCACAGATTATGAAAACTTGCAGTATTCCCAGAAATAGCCTCCAAATACCACAATCCAGATTCTACCATTAGTTCTCAAGATTTAATATATATAGAAAAAATATAATCCATTTTTATGGATGTTGTTGTGATTTCTAAATTCCTTCTTATGATAGTCAAACCCACAGAGTACCAGACAATATATATACAGTGGAGTCCACTTAATTGGAGATCTCTTAACTGAATAACCCTGTTAATTGAATATAATTTCCCAACACAAAACCGTTTACAAAACCTCCAGTACAAATCTGACCTGTTAAATGAATATAGGTTATAGAGTAAACTCCTGTTAATTGAATAAAAAAATCTCGTAACCTGTTGAGAAATTACCTTAACTTTCCCCAGATTCCTTTATTTATAGACCAATTTGGCCTCAGTACATCCAATACAGGCATTTGATCTATTATATCTTGTTTGACAGAGCTCATGGAGCTCTGTCAAACAAGATATAATAGAATAAATGATAACTTTATCTCTAGAATACAGGAAAGAGACACAATCCCTGTTAATTGAATACTCCTGTTAATTGAATAATTTTCATTTGCAAAGTCACTAATCAATTAACAGGGTTCTACTGTACAGAAAATTTCTGTAAAGTTTTTCCTTTGTTGATAATTCCAACCATTAACATCAAATCTTTGGCAGTTCATGAAATGTCATAGGTTGGAATTATCATGAGAAGGGAAAAAGATGTCAGAATGCTCCTGTGGTTATTCTGCATGTATTTCAGTTGGTACTGTCCTTCATACAAAAATTCACACTGAAAATAGTGTTCACAAGTCATTATAACAACAGATTTTGATTACAACTGTGGTTCAAGCAATTGTTGACAATCAATTGACATAGATTGGCCTCTATAACTATCTCACTTGTATTATCTTGATATACTAAATATTTTTTTTTTAAATACAAGCATACCTCTGTTGCTCCTCTTCCAGTCTGATAAGGGCACTGTCTAAATCCATGACTGCCTCCTTGTCAAATTTCAGTCGATTGTCTACAGATTCTAGTTTGCTATGCAAGGTTTCTTGTGTGGAAGTGAGCTGCAAAAAAAAATGGAAAAGAATTTAATTAGCCAGATTTCCATAGATCAGTTGCTCTCAAACTCTAAAGTTTGATAAGGGAGTTTGATACTGTTAAACCCTTAACCAATGTAATGGTCTAACCCGGACAGAGCTATTCGCAAAAATTTAATTTTCAGTATTTTTTGTCTCAAAAACATAGGTTATGACTCCTCTTTGGAATGAGCTCATCGAGCTCATTCCAAAGAGGGGTCATAACCTATGTTTTTGAGACAAAAAATGAAAAAAATTAGTTATTCAAGAAATATTTTTGCAAGTGTCGTCTGCTTTTCATGTTAGGTAAAGGGTTAAAAGATTAGAATAACCCTGCTTTTTGCATATAACTTCAAACACCAAATCATTTACCCTTCAAGAACAGATTTGACCTGTTAACTGGTAGAGTACTAAATTATTTTGGGCTGTCAAAATTTGTTCACATGTCCTTGTCTTGTTACAATTCATGGGAGAGTGCCTGCAGGCAATCTCCCATAAATTGTAATAAGGCAAATCTAAACAGACTGAATAATTTCATTATGATACACATCCAGCGAATATAAGGGTTTCAAATTTGGGCACCTGCACTTAATTGTAAAGCCCAATTATGGGCTTCCAGCACACTATCAGTTAATTGCCCGTTGATTATTGAATAAGTGTCTGTTAATAAAAAAAAATATCCTGATATCTACTGCAAGTTGTGTATTGACAACTCCCAAATTCTTCACCTTCAAAGACATTTTGATATAATACCTTTAATCTATTACATCTTGCTTGAGAGAGAGCTCTATGCCTATGGGCACTCTCCAATAATTTGTAACAGAACAAACATTTTGAATAACAAATTCAGACCACCAAAAATAATCTAGCCCTCAATCAGTTAAGCAAATCTTTACAAAGAAAAATTGATACAAATTTCAAATTCTCCTCACTCAAAATTTATCATGGTGCTCATACCAGATATGATTCATCATAAGTTATGATCTGAAATAAAATTAACAGAGAACCAAGTTTTTTGTGAAGGGAATATGTAACCTTTTACTTAATATAACAGCCTAACCTGCAAGTCTTAATCAAAAAAATTCACATTGGAATTTTATTGTTTTCATTCTGGTCTCAAAAAAACTTTCTTTTAACCTCTCTTCAGAATGAGTTCATTTCATTGAGGGGTCTTAACTCCTTTAATGTTGCAGGCAGATATTCCTTTCCAGGACAGTGTTTCTCTTTCCTCTGAAATAAGTATAAACTGGGCACATTCGATCAAATTTTCCTTCTGTAAATTTAATGGAATTTTTTGCCAATGATTTCTTGAGTAAAATTTTGATAGATTTTTCATCAAATCCAGTCATGGCTGCTTCACAGCAGCCATGACTAGACTTGATGGAAATAATCTTGAATATACTCAGAGGGTAAAGAGACAAGCAAGGTTTGGGAAACAAAATTGAAACTTTTTTACTTATTCAAGAAGATTGGGGGTAAGAGTCACCTTAACTGTGTTGAGTAAAAGGCTCACCAAATACATTAGAAGAAAGGGTAAAAACATTACCTTATAATTGCCAGATGAATGTTGTAAAGTGTCACTAGGTTTATACATATAGTTTTCACTATATGGTCCATCCATGTATTTTCTGTCACTTGACATTTTATTACAAGTTTCCTTTGATTCTGCTATCTTAGAAAAGTAATCGTCAACTGTTGCCTTATTGTAAAACTGCTCCAGTGTTTTCCTATCGTAGAACTTAGCCAATGTTGAAATATCTGAGTGCCTATACTGGGTATCCATTTAATGAAACACAATTATATGCCAACACTAAACAACTCTCCACAAAGTTGTTCTGACCACCAGGACTAGCTGAACTAACAACTGAATAAATGAACTGGGTGATTCAAACCAATATATATATGACTTCAGGTAATCCTACTAATACATGTAGATAGGATTTGTGAAGGTATTTAACAACTGATATGTTTATGGCAGTCCAATGCATGTCTGGACAAATATTGTGCAGTTAATCCAATACTACTGGAGCACTACCTACTTACTTGATTGTCCCTATTATTTCATTAACACCTAGAAACAGATCAAGTCTTGTGATAAATAATAAGCTATTCGATAATTTGGTCTATTGTATATCAACAACAATTAGTATACTAAAAATCCTCATTAGCTCAATACCTTCTTTACCACCCATGGTAACTAATCAGTTACTTCCTACAACTGAGTGATCTACAAGTTTTCAAACAATATTTTCTCTAGCAACTAATTTTTATTGTTAATTTGGTCTGGTAACCCACATTTTACATTAACTCCTTATGCTGCTGACAGATATTCCTGCTCAGGACACTTTTTCTCTTGCTACTGTAATAAGTATAATTTGTAGATATTTAATCCAATTTTCCCACGAAAATTTCATGGATTTCTTTAGTTAAATTTAGAGGATATTGTCTTCAAATCTAGTTATGGCAGCTTCTCAGGAGACATGACTAGATTTGATGAGAAATATCTTGAAAGTACTCAGTGGGTTATGTCAGGGAACACCTAAGGCCCCGTAAGGCCTGGGGCTGACGTGGGGTTATTTAGTCCCGCTGATGAAGTTGCGGGAAAATTAGACCAACGTGGGGGGTCGGAATCCAAGTGTCGCGAACTCGGCGCAGGGAGCTGAGTTAGACCGACACCGTGATTCCTTCTCTGCCAAATTGGCCTGAAATAGGTTCGATTTCCGTTAGGTGTGATTCCTAATCACTTCAGGCTGTATAATGGAAAGAATGATTTAAAGTAACAACGATTCTTTTATTTACACATAAAAATAAATCCGTTTCAATATTTCAACAATCAACAATTCGATTCTTTTCACAGAAAATGGGTCGCTACGGTTAAATAATTCTAAACAATCATATAGTCGTTCTATAGCCCTGTACTAGCACTATAGTCTACACACTGGAAATGTTACTACCGTGAGCTCGCCACAAGAGCTTCACAAATCTGAAATGTTATTACTGTGAGCTCGCCATAAGAGCTTCACCCGCTTAGGCTCAAATGTCAACGTCTGCGCGTAACTGTACCTCTGGCTGTCGGAGGGTTCCGACCAGCAATGTTCGTCATCTATAAACCACCGTACTTCTGATTTGGGTCAGATATTGTCTACTCATACCTTATGTGCCTTTTGAAAGTCCTCCGTGAAAGTCCTATTGAAATATCCACCGTTCCTGGTTGAATTCACGATTCACAGATGCCCCTTTTTGTGCTAGGGCGAAATTGTCACTCACACCGATCTCCAGTCGGTATTACGATGTTCCGACAGCAAAATAAACTACTCAGAACGCAATCAGGCTGACGCTTCAAAGGGTTAATATGCACAATACAATTAACCTACACTTCTGACTATTGCAGGACGATACCTGCTACTCGACAATCTAAACTTTAACGTTCCACCTGGGGTGTTCCTTCTCACGAATTCGGCCCCGTAGCCGCCTATCAACTTTAAGCTAAATCAATCATGGAATGCCCTCTCTGGCGATTCCAGCCGTTTCAGGGTCCTGTGATCGAAGGTACCCTTATGCCAGGAAACAGAGTCCGCCTGTCCTGGACTTCACCAACGCGTGTGTGACCCCAAGTGTGTGTCTAATGCTCTGCTCTTCCAGGTATATATATACTTTTTACCCTAAACTGTCAGGTGGACCGACGCTCATCTGTCCACCTGTCAAAACGGTGGGAGATGACGTATATCGAGGCAGAATCAATACAAGTTAACTCACGCGTGACTTAACGGTGATTCGTTCCTGACACGCATTGCCATAACTAATGATGACACGACATTTCTATCTTTTAGAATCTCGTTTCTCAATTAGCCGTGACGAAAACCGATTACGTCTCGTAAGACTCCGACTACTGTAGAAACTAAACGAGATTAGACCTTATCTAACATACCGTTTCTCCCCTGGGTCCCTGTGCTAAAGCTGGATATACACCACGTGTGTTTTTTTCCAGCTTTACAGAGAAGTGAAATTCATGTAGGTTTTTCGCCTTGATGCGGAATATATTTTGAACTTACAATATCTTTAAATATGAGGCCCCTTGCCCCTATATTTAGGCTGGCTTTGCCCTGACAGGTTAACCCTTTTACCCAATGCAGACGATATCAAAATTTATTATTTTAAAAATCATTTTTTAAATTTTTTCAAAAAATTTCAACAAAACCATATCATGTGACCCGTCATTGGAACGAGCTCGACAAGCTCGTTCCAAATAGGGGTCACATGATATGGTTTTGTTGAAATTTTTTGAAAAATAGTATTTTTTCAGCTGCTGAAATGCAAATTGAGCAGTTGAAAAAATTAAATTTTTCATAATATTTCAACAAAACCATATCATGTGACCCCCTCATTGGAACAAGCTGATTGAGCTCATTCCAATGTGGGGTCACATGATATGGTTTTGTTGAAATTGTCTGAAAAACTTTAAAAAATGAGATTTAAAATAATAAATTTTCATATCGTCTGCATTGGGTAAAGGGTTAACTCCTTGCATGTTGCTGGCGTATGTTCCAGCCCAGGACAGTAAATTACTTGCCACTAAAATAAGTAAACTTTTAGCACACCTCACCAAATCTTCACCTACAAACTATATCAACCTTTTGACAAGTGATTTTTTGAGTCAGATTTTAATGAATTTTTCATCACATCTAGTCAGGCCTGCTTCACAGCAACCATGACTAGATCTGATGAAAAATATTTAAAAAATACTCAGCAGGTTAAAAGTTAAATCTCTTACCCTTTACAAAATGCCGATGAGATGAAAATTAATTTTTTTAAAAATCACTTATTAAAATTTTTCAAAAAATTTCAACAAAACCATATCATGTGACACCTCATTGAATGAGCTTGATGAGCTTGTTCCAATGAGGAGGGGGGGGGGGGGGGGTCACATGCTATGGTGTTCCTAATAAACTTTTTTCAACTGCTGAATTTGCAAATTATGTGAGTGGATGCTGCCGATTCATTTGGTAAAGGGTTAACTATTTATTTATTCATTGGGGTTTAATGACACTTTTGACAGCCATGGTCAATTCGTGTCTGAAAAGGATTAACTAGCTGAATAACAATCAAAACTTGCAAAAACACTAACAGGATAACTAAAAAATTTCATTTTTTGCCTCCAAAACATAGCTTTTGACTCCTCACTGGAACAAGCTCAAGGAGGTTGTTCCAATGGAGGGGGGGGGGGGGAGGGAGGGGGGGGGGGGTTAAAAGGTATATTTGTGGCCAAAATTGAAAAAAATTAATGAAATTTTAGTTATGATTTTTGTGAATAGTGCCGTCCAGTTATGTTGTTTGGTAGAGTGTTACATTATACACTCTGGGAGTGTATTATCACAAAAATACTAACGGAATGGAGTTTATACACAGGAAATAACTCACTCATATTCCATGAAAAAGCACAAGAAACAAAGCATTGCATTTCAGATAATGGACCTGCTTACTGATCCTAGAGGTCCAATAGCTGAAACTCTGTTTGTGTTCCTTAGCTTTTTTAAGAATATTACTGTCTTGCTGGAAAATCCACTCCAAACGTGTTTAATCTTTTACCAAACATAAATAGGGCTGACAGTGAAATGAGCTCTGTCCATTGAGGGGTCATAAGCAATGCTTTGAGGCAGAGATTGTAACAATGAAATTTGAATGGCAACTCGTTTGAATAGCATGGGGGCAGTAATGCTTGTTATATTAACCATCCACTACACACTGCTATTAAAACACCTAAATTTTTAGCAGTGATTTTTCCCACAATGCAGATAGAAATTTAACATGTTCAATCTTGTTTGACAGAGCTCAATGAGCTCTGTCAAACAAGAGAGAATTGTTAAATTCATAGTTGTATTATGGGATACATTTGTGGCCTGAAATTTTGACTACAGTCTGTAGAGGGTTGGGTAGAGCAATAAATCACATACTTATCAAAATCCTACAGCAAGAGTTATTAGATTTTCATTTTAACCCTTTACCTAATGAATCGCCCGCATCCGCCCGCGTAATATGCAAATTTAGCAGTTGAAAAAATATTATTTTTCGAAAAATTTCAACAAAACCATATCATGTGATCCCTCGTTGGAACGAGCTCATCGAGCTCGTTCCAACGAGGGGTCACATGATATGGTTTTGTTGAAATTTTTTGAAAAAATGGTATTTAAAAAAATAAATTTTGATATCGTCTGCGTTGGGTAAAGGGTTAAATTGTGTTTTCCTACAATTTATTGGAGAGTGTTTGGAAAACAAATTTGTTTAGTCCAATAAATGAGAGGTAAATGTTGATGTATTAACTGTTCTGGTAACTCACATTGACAATTATTTATTTATTTATTTATTGGTGTTTAATAGTACTCAAACGATTAGTCGACTAGTCGATGTCGACTCTGGGCAAACCAGTAGTCGACTCTCAATTGTGCAGTCGACTAGTCGGAGGAGTTCAAGCTTTTAGGTAAATACTATCCCTTCTGTGCCACTGTCAGACAGTTTGAACAGCAATATTGGGCAATCAATGTATACATCTATTGCCATCTAATAGTAGTGACAGTAGTTTGTTTTAACTGGTACTAGTAGAGTGCTGAATTATTTTGGGCTATCAGGATATGTTATTAATTTGCCTTGTTGCAATTTATGGGAGAGTGCCTATAGGCACTCTCCCATAAATCGCAACAAGGCAAATTAAATAAGACTATATAATTTCACTCTTAGCATAATTAGAAGCACATTAACAGAATAATGTTCCAGTAAGTTGCTGTATATGAATGCCCAAGTGAAGCCAAATTTGGACCTTCAGCACTCTACCGGAACACCAACACTGTTATAAGGAGACAAGTTATCACCAATGACTAGTCAAAGTCGACTTGACTTTTGGGTATTGACTAGTCGACTTTGGAATTCACTAGTCGTTTGAGCACTAGTGTTTAAGGTCACATATTTCTGCACAATGGCTAATCATGACCTCGACAGTTTTACGGGTGGAGGAAGCCGGAGTACCCGGAGAGAACCACCGAGCAACTGTCAGCACCCCAACATACTAACTCCACACAAGCAGGGTTAGCATTGGTTGAAGACAGGTGCACCATCGACGTGCAGTACATCTTAGTACACAGCGTCACCGTGCACCCATGTGGGCAATGGGGGTGAAGTGTCTTGCCCAAGGATACAACACGATTGCCGCAGGTGGGATTCGAACCGAGGACCTCTCGGCTTGCAGCCTGCACCTCTACCTACTGAGCCACCACACCCCCCACATTGACAATTAAACTCTGTTGATTCTGTGGTATTTATTTCTTTGTTAGTGTTTAAGGTCACTACCAGCATCTATGGCTATGGCAACATAGCTATGAAGTCAAGTCTAATACTTATGCTGTCCATTTTAGAGCCTGACTTCCATCCCAGGTGCTGGTTACTGTGTCCTATTGTACCAGTGAAGCAAAACTCATGTATCCACAGAAAGTACTTCCTGGGGGTCCCAACAGGGCTAGTTCAGTGGTGATTTTTTTTTTTTACAACACTTTGATCGACTACTGATTTTCCATAGCAATACATATCCTAATTTCATATTTTTGTTCATAGATTTTATACAAATTTATTGGAGAGTGCTAACAGGCACTCCAGACCTTTAGGTTACCCCAATTTCACACCATTTACAGGGGTGCTGAAATTAGAGACGGTGTGAAGATTTCAAGAAAAATATATAAATTCTCTGTGCCTCTTCTACATTTAAGAATAACTTCCATCTTAACCCTTTGAACACTGGTCCAGTTCAATAGCAGCAATTGGAAGGGTCCATATTCATAATCTGGGGTAGACCCATCAATATTTTCAATGTGCAGCATTGGGGCTGCACATTGAAATTATTGATTGGTCTACCCCACATATTTACTGAACAGACATCCTATTTAATGACGTTAAGACGTATCACCTGGCTGGAAAAGCGGCCGCTCAGCTTCAAAGGGTTAATATGACCATAGAAACACAAAGAAAGCCTTGGCATTAAAGCATAAGAGGATAAATCTATTATTTCTGGTTTTAATGTTTCCAAATTAGGGGAAAACGGTTTGTCTAAAATAAATGAATTTAAAGGACTGGGCACTCTCCAATAAATTTTAATAAATATTTTTATGAACAGAAATTTATTTATTGACTCAGTTTACTGACACTTTCAACAGCTAGATTTATTCATTTTTCTTTATTTATTGGCTTTACTTACACTTTGAAGGGTAAGAGCAAAGATATATCAGACAGTTTTATGGGTGGAGGAGTTGGTAACTGAGTCCGACTTTACCAATAAAACAGAACTTGTTTACTCAAGTAAACAAGCACTGTACCACTTCCTGGTGTTCTCATGGGGAAACCTCTTATTAACCCTTTAGCCAACGCAGACTCTATCAAAATTTAATGGTTTTGTTGAAATTTTTTGAAAAATATTTTTTCAGCTGCTGAATTTGCATATTACGCAGGCAGATGTTGCCGAATCATTGGGTAAAGGGTTAAACACACTCAACAACAAGCCAAGACCAATACCGGGTCTGGATCTGCGTCGCTGCATGCAATTGATCTGAAAATTAGATACACGATACAACTCATCATTATGAAGCAGCAGATCAAATATAAAATCATTCCCTTTCATAGAAGCCAAGAAAACTTTGACGGAAGAAGTGTTTCGGACGGACTGACGGATGGATGGATGGACTGACGGACAGATGGAGTCGAGCGGTTACTAGACCTGCTCTGCCGCTGGCGATGCAGGTAATGAAAAGTGAAATACAGTGCCAGTCAAAATAAACTGTATAATGACTGCATACAAAACATCTCTTTTACTATTACAGTGGAGCCCATTTAATTGGATATCTCTTAATTGTATATCCCTGTTAATTGAATATAGTTTTCAAACACAAAACCATTTACCATACCTTCATTACAAATTTGATCTGTTAATTGCATATGGGTTGTAGAGTAAACTCCTGTTAATTGTATATAAATTTTTGTAATACGTCGAAAAAAATTACTGTGACATGCACCAAATTCCCCTTATTTATCAACCTTTTTGGCCTCACTACATCCAATACAGGCATTTATTCTATTATATCTTGTTTGACAGAGCTCTAAGAGCTCTGTCAAACAAGATATAATAGAATAAATGCTCAGTTTACTTCAGAACACAGGAAACTGACCAAATCCCTGTTAATTGTATACTCCTGTTAATTGAATAATTTTCACTAGCAAAATGGATATTCAATTAAGAGGATTCTACTGTATTTACTTATAATATCAGCCTCTTGAGACCAAGTCTTGGGAAATGTTACCAGAGAACTTTCCTGAAAATCAATATCATGATCTGGTATTCCGTGAGTAAAAGTAAAAGAGAATTTTTCATGCAGTTATTCACTACTTATTAGCAATGGTAGTAAATAGTTTGCTTACAATTTGAATTTTTGTTCTCTGTTTGAATGAGCTCCACACTTCTCCTCCAGAATGATCTTTATGTGCTTATTTCAAAAAAGGGTCATTAGGTCCCACAAAGTAGATCTTCTGTTTCTCAGGCAATTTTTTGCGTTTTTTTATTTTTGTAATTATTTCTTTGCCATCAAAAATTCATGTTCTTGGTTATTTATTATTTATTTATTGGTGTTTAAGGTCATATACTTATGCACAATGGCTAATCATGACCGTGACAGCTTTTCGGGTGGAGGAAGTACCCAGAGAGAACCACCGAGCAACGACGAGCAGCCGAAAGCTCCCCAACATCATAACTCTGCACTGCAGCACAGGCAGGGTTAGATTGGTTGAAGACATGTGCACCATCAACGTGCAGTATGCCTTAGTACACGGCATCATCATGCCCTCGTGTGGACAATCGGGGTTAAGTGCTTTGCCCAAGGACACAGTGCGGAAGTCTGAATCGATCGCTCAGACGGTCACCCATCCGAGGATTAACCAGGCTCAACGTTGCTTAACTTTGGTGATCTGACGAGAACCTGTTACCGCAATGCCACCGCACCCCGCTTGTTCTTGGTTAGTTTTAGGTCTAATAATCTACGGAAAAACATGGGTTGTATATTTTATTACAGTTAGGCCACACAAAGGTATATCTTCTGTTTCTCAGGCCATTATTTGTAAAATTGCATGTGGGCGAGCATTCTTTTTTTTTTTTTTTTTATTTCTGTCATTATTTCTTTGCCACCAAAAGTTCATGTTCCTGGTTTATGTTTTAGGCCTCATAATCTACGAAAAAGCATGGGTGGTGATGTTTTCTTGACCTTTTAAAAAACGAATCGGCTTAACACCTACATAATTAACAAACTGAACAATTAAAAATTTTGGGGGGTGAAAATTTCAACAAAATCATATGATGTGCCCACCTCATTGGAACAAGCTTGTTCCAAAGAGGGGACACATAATATGGTTTTAGGCCACACAAAGTAGATCTTCTGTTTCTCAGGTCATTATTTGTGAAATTGCATGCGGGCGAGCATTTTTTTATTTTATTTTTTATTTCAGTAATTACTTCTTTGCCATCAAAAGTTCATGTTCTTGGTTCAAGTTTTAGGCCTCATAATCTACAGAATAGCATGGGTGGTGGTGCATTTCATCCCTTGAGTGCAAGAAGGCTTTGCAATGCTAAAGCATTGCAAAGCCTTCTTGCACTCAAGGGACAAATTCATCAATTTTTTTAACTTGGAAAAAATATCAGACATAAGCCATTTAATTTTAATTTTTTTAAGTTTAAATTGGTTATAAAAAGAGAGCATGCGGCAGCCAAAAGGACCATGCGGGAGGGCCTGAGAAACAAATTTTTTATTTTTTTAGGCCTTATTGAAATCTTTTGAAAAATGAGAAAAAATACAATTCAAATTAATTTGAATATCATGTGCATTGGATAAGGGTTAAAATTATTTTCATAAAATTTTCAAGGAAATAAATTAAGCAATTCTCCCATGTTCGACATAGCAGCCGTGGCAAGTTATTTTTCACAGTTTAGATTAAAAAAATAGAAGATTTTTTATTGATCTGTCACAGTCAACAGAACATGCTTTCAAAGATTTACGACAAACTTATTTGTTACAACTAATAATTAAATTAGTATGTTTGTGACAAACTCTACGACTGATTTTATTGATTTTGCCAAGTCTAATTCAGATATTCGTCTGCATATGAAATAATACTGAATAATATTTCTAGTTTCTCATTTCCCTTAGTTTATTTTCAATCTACTTATTCTTTGGAACAAAGCTTGAAGAGATACATTGGAGCCCACTTAATTGGATATCTCTTAATTGTATATCCCTGTTAAATGAATATAATTTTCAAACACAAAACCATTTACCATACCTTCAGTACAAATTTGATCTGTTAATTGCATATGGGTTGTAGAGTAAACTCCTGTTAATTGTATATAAATTTTTGTAATATGTCGAAAAAATTACTGTGACACGCACCAAATTCCCCTTTTTTATCAACCTTTTTGGCCTCACTACATCCAATACAGACATTTATTCTATTATATCTTGTTTGACAGAGCTCTATGAGCTCTGTCAAACAAGTCATAATAGAATAAATACTCAGTTTACCTCCAGAACACAGGAAACTGACATAATCCCTTTTAATTGTATACTCCTGGTAATTGAATAATTTTCACTGGCAAAATGGATATTCAATTAAGAGGATTCTACGGTATTATGGTGGACCGTTCATTTCTTTGAATTCACAAGAAAATATTTTTCATACCTTGTTATGTAAGTTTGATGAAATAATTTTTTTTATTCAGATTGTCAGTACAAACAAGTGCACCGCCAGGCGGTGGATCAATATACGGCCACGTATGAAGAAATTGCGCTTGTGAAAAATTTTTTAGTTGAACAAAAGGTCAATAATTTCTTCAAAAATAATTCTACATTCCTGGCTTACGACCCATTAAAGCTGAATATATTGTTTTCAAGTTATTGCGAGGAGAATCAAAAGTCACCAAAACTTCCAGATGGTTGACATGGCGACCATATTGGAAATGCTAGAATGCTGATTATCGAAAAGAACCATCCTCTAGTCATGAGTAATCAACCATAAAAAACCAGGTATCTGTTGGATCTATAGTTTTCAAGTTATCGCATGGACAATCAAAAGTCCCTGAAAATCCAAGATGGCTGCCATGGTGGACATATTGGATATGCCAGAATGCTGGTTATCGAAAGGAACCATCCTCTAGTCATGACTAATCAACCATAAAAAACAGTATCTGTTGATGTATTGTTTTCAAGTTATCGCGTCGACAAACAAAAGTTAATGGACGGATGGACAGACAAATGGATGGACATTGCCATACCATAATACAGGCCGCATAATAATAAAATACAATTCATTTATTTACTGAGATTTAATCACACCTTCAACAGCCAGGGCAATACTGTGTCAGACAGTATCACAGGTGAAGGAATCAGGAGTATCTGGTAACAACCACTGATCAGTGGCAAGTAACTGTCAGAATCTTCAACTTACTGACCTCCTACCTCAACAAATTAGCGGCCGGCCAAAGTGTCATTATCAACAGGCAGTACACTTTCACACTTGGGCAACTGGGTTTGAATGTCTTGTCCAAGGATATAACACAGATGACACAGGTCAGGATCAAACCTACAACCTTTTGATCTGAAATCCTTTGCCCCAACCAATAAACCTCCACCCTCCCTGGAAATCTAATAACTAAAATATAATATCCCTGTTACCAAGTTAAGAAAGCTCCAGAAGTTATTTTTCATGAAAAAAAAAATACAGTGGAACCCTGTTAAATGAATAGATACTTTGCCAGTCCAAGTTATTCAATTTATTTATTTATTTATTGATTGGTGTTTTAAGGTCACATATTTATGCACAATGGCTAATCATGACAGTGACAGTTTTACGTGTGGAGGAAGCTGGAGTACCCAGAGAGAACAAGCGAGCAATGGCGAGCAACTGTCAGCTCACCAACATACCAACTCCACACAAGCAGGGTTAGCATTGGTTGAAGACAAGTGCACCATCGACGTGCAGTACGCCTTAGTACACAATGCCACCGTGCCCCCACGCGGGCAATGGAGATGAAGTGTCTTGCCCAAGGACACAACGTGAGTTATTCAATTAACAGGGATTTGGACACTTCCCTGTGTTCTAGAAACTGAACATTTATTCTATTTATTTATTTGGGTTTCATGACATTTTCGACAGCCAGGGTCACCTCGTGTCAGACAGTTTTATGGTTGGAAGAAGCCGGAGAGAACCACTGAGCAATGGCAAGCATCTGTGGGGCTCCCCAACATACTAACTCCACTCATGCAGGGTTAGCATTGGTTGAAGACAAGTGCACCATTGACATGCAGTACGCCTTAGTACACAATGCCACCGTGCCAACTGGGATGAAGTGTCTTGCCCAAGAATACAACACGGTTGTCACAGGTGGGATTTGAACAAAGGAGCTCTCGGCTTGCAGCCTGCACCTCTACTTACTCAACCACCGTGCCACCATGTATTCCATTACAACTTGTTTGACAGAGCCCAAAGAGCTCTGTCAAACAAGTTATAATAGATTAAATGCCTGTATTGAATGTACTAAGGCAAAATAGGCTGATAAATGAGGGCAATTTAGTGACAGGGTAATTTCCATATTACCAAGAATTTTTATTCAATTAACATGACTTTACTCAATAACATTTTTGTAATTAACAAGCCAAATTTATACTGAAGGTAAGGTAAATGGTTTTGTGTTTGGAGGTGATATCCAATTAACCCTTTACCCAATGTAACGGTCAAAAACGGCCAGCACTGTTCACAAAAATCACCATTCAATTTTCATTATTTTTTTTATTTTTTGTCTCAAATCCAAAGTTTATGACCCGTAGAATGCGTTCCAATGAGGGGTGAAAAGCTATGGTTTTGACACAAAAAGTAAAAGAAATTAGTTATTCAAGAATTTTATTTGCAAATGTCGACTTCTTTTCTTGTTAGGTAAATGGTTAACAGGATTATTTATTCAATTAAAAGAGATCCAATTAAGAGGGCTTCACTGTATTTAATCTACACAGTGTTATTGAAAAAAAAATGCCATTCAAATTTTCTTATTTTTTCAATTTTTGCCTCTAAAGTATATATTAAGACACCTCAATGAACCAAGCTCATTAAGTTCATTCCAATGAGAGGGCATAAGCTAAGTTTTCTAAAAAAAACCCCTGAAAATCTTTAGTTATCCCATAAAGCCTCATATCAAGTTTTACATTAATTACTGCCGTATATATATGTACATAGCAAACAACTTATCTATTTATATATTGGGGTTTAATGACACTTTCAACAGCCAGGGTCACCTCGTGCCAGAAGCCGGAGTACCCGGAGAGAATCACGGAGCAATGGCGAGCAACTGCCAGACTTCCCAACGTACTAACTCCGCACAAGCAGATTAGCATTGGTTGAAGACAAGGGCATTATCGAAGTACAAAAAAAACAACAGATGCTCCCTCTCCAATGTGGATGAATTCATTAGCACATTCCAATGATGGGTAATAAGCAATGTTTTGTGAGGAAAAAATAATTTTGGGGGGATATAGCAGAAAAATACTATACAATCTTCAAGTTATTTTAAACAAGGGGTTAATAACATGTGGTGCCTCTGTAGATAAATCCATTTTCAATCTAAGTGAGGAAAAGGGTTAATATCCAATGTAGTGTCCCTTCAGACACATCCATATGTTTTTTCTTTGTGAAAATACTGACAAAAAAAGAATTAATCAAGAAGTTTTCCAGTCAATATTCTGCATCTAACATTATCAATAAAATCAATAAACACAGGCACAGTTAACCCTTTCAACACTGGTGGTATCTTCCATGCCAGTTAAATGGTAGAAATTGGAAGAGTCCATATTCATTATTTAGGGGTAGAGCAATTAATATTTTCAACGTGCAGCCTTCAGGCTGCGCATTAAAAATATTAATTGTTGTACCACACACGTTCACTTAGTAGCCATCCTACTTAAGGAAAATATGACATATCGTGTTCCTGGACCGGAAAAGGGGTCTCTCGTGTTGAAAGAGTTAAAATGAACTCAAGGTCAACTAGAGGTACTGTGAGCAAACTCACAAAGTGATACCCCCCGCGCCTGAAATGTATAAGTTAGATTATCTCCCCTTAGAAATGTCAGAACAGAATTATATTGCTTCATGCACGTCTTCATATGGACTTCTTCCATTGTGTAAAGTTTCATGAAAATTCTTCAAATGGTTTAGGAGGAGTTGTGCTTACAAGGATGGACAGACGGTATAAGTTAGATTATCTCCCCTTGGAAATGTCAGAACGGAATTATATTGCTTCATGCACATCTTCATATGGAGTTCTTCCATTGTGTAAAGTTTCATGAAAATTCTTCACACGGTTTAGGAGGAATTGCGCTTACAAGGATGGACAGACGGATGCTCCAACATTTCTGGTTTATGGGCTTCCAAAAAAACATTTTGTATGTCCAAAACCTTATTTTACCCAGAACCCCACCCCTCCACCCTAGAACTTATATTTAACCCTAATCCCACCCCTCCACACCAAAACCACACCCTAACCCTACCCCACCCTGACCCTAAACCCTAAAAGCCCACCCCAGACCCTAACCCCCACCCCACCCCACCCCTGACCCAACCCCACCCTAGCCAAACCAATAGGATTAGGAGCTATTTTTCAGTTTAGGGGCTACTAAAACTAAAACCCCACCCCTGACCCCCCCCCTACCCCCCCCCCCCCCCCCCCCCCCCGGGACCTAACCCTCCCCAACCTTAAGCCCTACTCTGGGGCTACCCCTAACCAGACCCCACACCCCACTCCTAACCCTAACACTACCTTAATTTGGAGGTAACCCCTAATAATAATATCCCCTAAACCCAAAATGTTGGCCCGGACAGACAGACGGATGGATGGACGGACACGGTGATTCCTATATACCCCCCAAACTTTGTTTGGGGGAGGGGGGGGGGGGTTATAATAAAAAAAGAGGATAATATTAAAGCTTTTTCAATGACAAATATCATCTTTTAAATCTTCATCTGGTTCATGACCTAATTTTCCCCCACAAAAAGTGCAATGAAAGTTTTTTGAAAGAACATGTGCACAAATAAGACAGAGAAAGGAATAGAAATTCTAAGATCAAGGATATTAAAGATATTATAATAATAAAATGATTTACAGATTGTTTTCAGAAAGAATCAATATAATAACCATTTTGAATTCAAAAAAAGAGGAGAATAACTAAGCATACTGTTTATAAATAGGTCTACTGAAAAATTATGGTGAGTTGAAAAAAAGCATTTTATTTACATAAGAAAGAAGTTTCTGAGCCAGTATATATGAATTTCATAACCCTCTGTTCTCTGATGTCAAAATGGCCAATTTTTAGCAGCAAATATTTCCCATAATGCAGTTTGATATTTAACCAATTATACCTTGTTTGACAGAGCTCAGTGAGCTCTGTCAAACAAGGTATAATTGGTTAAATTCATAGTTAAACAAGAGAAAAACAGAGTGATTGGAGAAAATTCTGTTGCACTATCAGTGCGCTAGGGGTTAATCAAGATTAACACATCATTTATCTTTGATATGGCTGATTTGTTCAATGGTGTTTCACTCTTTGCCTCCAGCAGGTGGATTTTTCTGCTCAGTATTATTTATTATTTATTTATTGGTGTTTAAGGTCACATATTTATGCACAATGGCTAATCATGACCGTGACAGTTTTACGGGTGGAGGAAGCCGGAGTACCCATAGAGAACCACCGAGCAATGGCAAGCAACTGTCAGCTCCCCAACATACTGACTCCACACAAGCAGGGTTAGCATTGGTTGAAGACAAGTGCATCATCGACGTGCAGAACGCCTTAGTACACAATGCCACCGTGCCCCCATGCGGACAATTGAGATGAAGTGTCTTGCCCAAGGACACAACACGGTTGCCGCAGGAGGGATTTGAACCGAGGACCTCTCGGCTTGCAGCCTGCACCTCTACCTACTAAGCCACTATGCTCCCTTCTGCTCAGTATAAAAACACTAGACAAGGTAAAAATATACCGTAAAATAGTTTAGGCTCTCTTATTAATTTTTTTAGGCCTTATTCATTTAATTTTTTCATCAAATGAAGTCATAACTGCTTTGCAGCAACCATGACTTGGTTTTATAATAAATACTAAGCAGGTTAATTCCACTGCGAGATATGAAGACTACACCACAACTTCAAAAATTTATTTATTTATTAGTGTTAAAGGTAAAATTATTTATTATTTATTTATTTATTTATTTATTGGTGTTTAAGGTCACATATTTCTGCACAATGGCTAATCATGACCACGACAGTTTTACGGGTGGAGGAAGCCGGAGTACCCAGAGAGAACCACCGAGCAACAGCGAGCAACTGTCAGCTCCCCAACATACTAACTCCACACAAGCAGGGTTAGCATTGGCTGAAGACAGGTGCACCATCGACGTGCAGTACGCCTTAGTACACAGTGTCACCGTGCCCCCACATGGGCAATGGGGGTGAAGTGTCTTGCCCAAGGACACAACGCGGTTGCCGCAGGTGGGATTCGAACCGAGGACCTTGCAGCCTGCACCTCTACCAACTGAGCCACCGCGCCCCCAAAGGTAAAATATTTCTACACAATGGCTAATTGTGGCCATAACATGGATATAAAGTCAAGTTTTGCCAATCGTTTATAAACATGTTGCCCAGTTTAGAGGACTTCCACCATAAACAAAGGTTACCGGGAGCTATTTTACAAGTAAAAAAGAGTTTGTTTACCACAGTAAATAAGCACTACCTCAATTCACAGGGTTCCCACATGGAGCTTCCACAGTTAATTGCCTAATTAACACAGGTATATTATATTTATTTATTTATTGGGGTTCAATGACACTTTCAAAAGCAAGGGTCATATTGTGTTGGACTGCTTAAAGGGTGGAGGAACCCGGAGTGCCTATAGAGAACCACCAAGCAGAGATGAGCTACTGTCAGACTTTCCAACTTACTAACCCAGCGCAAGCACGGTTAGCACTGACTGAAGGCCTGTGTATCGTCAATGTGCAGGATGCCTCAGCACACTGCACCAACACAAATGTCTTGTCCAAGAACACAATGCAGAGGATGTGGGGACAATCAAAGTCCAATGCTTTGACCATTGCACCCCTTGCTCCCCGAGAGGTATATCTACATGTATTAAACAACACAACTAACAACGCACACTACAGTTTTATAGATGTAAAGAAATTATTATTTAGTGAGCAAAAAAACCTTGTTTATTTATTTATCATGTGGGTTATCTTTCACTTTCAACATATTTTGCCGTAGAGAGTAATCGCTTGACTGGACTGGTTACATGAAATAATTCATGAGAGGTGAGGGACGTTGTACAAACACGAGTGCATGAATGTGCGCGAGTGTTTTACAATATAGTCCCTCGCCTCGAATGAATTATTTCACGTAACCAGTCCAGTCAAGCGATTACTCTGTTTATTACTTTTCATTATTAACGATAATTATATTATTTAACCGCTTACCTAACGTAACGGCCAGCGCTATGTAGGGTACGTGGAGAGTGTATTATCACTAAATCACCCGCAGAGTGGAGATTCCCCCCGAGCAATAATTGCAAATTTGTTGCAAAGCATAACCAGCACCAGCAAACTTTCAGCCCATGGACCTCTGGGTCCATTGGCTGAAACATTGCTTGTGTTTTTTGTCGATATATACAAAATTTGAAAGTTATAGCTTGGGTGATAACTCCACTCTGCAGGTGATTTAGTTACAATCCACTCTCCACGTACTGTAGTCCCTCGCCTCGAACGAATTATTTCAAGTAACCAGTCCATCAAGCGATTACTCTGTTTATTACTTTTCATTATTAACAATATTTATATTATTTAAACCTTCACGTAACGTAACAGCCAAAACCGGCCAGCGCTATTCTAAAAAATCACCAATTAATTTTAATTATTTTTTCATTTTTTGTCTCTAAAACATAGGTTATGACCCCTCATTGGAACGAGCTCACCGAGCTCGTTCCAATGAGGGGGTTCATAACCTATGTTTTTGAGACAAAAAATGAAAATAATAGTTATTCAAGAATTTTTTTGGCAAGTGTCGTCTGCTTTTCATGTTAGGTAAAGGGTAAAAAAAAACCAACAAAAAAAACAATGAAGTCCCCATTACACCCACGGCAAAGCGTCTTCGATTTCGCGCACGGATACATGACCCAATTGTTGATTCAACAATTCACTTGTGAAGTTATCATTTATAATCAAACCCGGAAATCCCAGTTAATCACACTTTGGATAGTAATAAAGTATCATGATAACACACATTTACTTTGTGGGTTACAAATAACCAAGGAATAGAAAATGGTAAGAAAGAAAAAGTGGAAAGAAAAGAAAGTGGGAAAAATACAGGATTAGTTGACAAATGTTTTACAATGCTAACAACTAATTCTATAAAAAAAAAAAATCTAACTTTCTTGTTCACTATGATGACTTTTAAATAACAAAACTTATAAACAGCATTTTTTCAGTTCTGTTGTATCTTTATTGACAAAAGCCCCAGAGATTCATTAAGCTTGTCAGATTCAGATATTTTTATTCACCAATATAAGATTAACTGTTGATACAACCTGTTTCACAACTGTTAAAGATATGTTTCTTGTTGGGGATGGTATAGCTAGATTAGCTTTCTATCTGTCATCCCCAAGAGAACAATATCGAATTCCATACAAACAGCTATTAATTTATCTATTAATGTTCAATATTACTTTGAGTATCAACAGTGGCGATGCTATCCCATACAGTGGGCCAATTTATCCTTTGGGTACCTCTTTCTCTTCAGGCCTAAACCTTCATTCAGATTGAGGTTCACAGAGGGTAAACTTTGGTGATGCTACCCTACTGTGAAGGGTAGCATCACCAAATTCCCCCTTTGGGGACCTCATTCTGCAGATGACAGTCTGCTTATTTCCAGACTTGAATACAAGTATAAAGTCAATCATTTATACATATGTTGCCCAGTCGAGAGGATTTCCACTGCAGGCACTGACGACCAGGTTCTATTTTACCAGCAAAAACAGAAGATGTCTACAACAGTAAATAAGTGCAATACAAAGCATGTTATTTATTATTGGAGATTAACGACATGTTCGACAGCCAGGAGCACCTCGTGTTTTATGGATGGAGGAAGCCGTAGTACCCAGAGAGAACCACAGAGCAATGGCCAGCAACTGTCAGAATCCCCATCGTATCAACTGCACACAAGCAGGGTTAGCACTGGTTGAAGACAAGTGCACCATCGACGTGCAGTACGTCTTAGTTCACAATGTCACCATTCCCCCACATGGGCAATAGGGATTAATTGCCTTGCCCAAGGACACAAAGCATGTGCACATGTCCACAATGTTCAAAATTTTACGATAACAAGGGCTGTAATGCAGTACTTTTCTACAAAAGTATACAAGTACTACTCCTCTTCACAGAATTAGCATGAGGTAGCCGTGTCAAGTAAGAGGTTGAGTAATTAAGATTTAACCCTTTAACTCCTTGCATGACACTGGCAGATATTCCTACCAAGGACAGGAAGTCTCTTGCCACTAAAAGTAGTAAAATTTGAGCACACTTTACCAAATTTTCACCTACAAATTGTATCAACATTTTGGCCACCAATTTCCTGAGTCAAAATTTGATGAATTTTTCATTAAATCTGGTGATAACTGCTTCATGGCAGCCATGACTAGATTTATTGAAAAATATTTTAAAAATACTCAGCGTATTAAGAATTAACTAATGAAACAACCATATCTGGCCAAAAATATTCATTGGGAAAAAAATGAAAAATTAACATTTGAATGGTATTTTTAGTGAATAACTCACAAAAAATACCATTTAGGCTCCACAAAGTAGATTTTGCATTTCGCAGGCCATTTTTTGTAAAATTGCATGTGGGCGGGCAATTTTTATTTTTGTAATTATTTCTTTGCCATCAAAAGTTCATGTTTTTGGTTTGTTTTATGTTTTAGGCCTCATAATCTACAAAATAGCATGGGTGGTGGTGTATTTTGTCCTTTGCGTGCAAGAAGGCTTTGCAATGCTAAAGTAATGCAAAGCCTTTTGCACTCAAAGGACAAATTTATCAGTATTATTAACTTGGGTAAAATATCAGACATTAACCATTTAATTTTAATTTTTTTAAGTTTGCAATGGTTATAAAAAGATAGCTTGCCGCAGTCAAAAGGACCATGCGGAAGGGCCTGAGAAACAGATTTTTAACTTTTTTTAGGCCTTAAATTCTATTTTATTCATTTTTTTCCTTACAAACCTAGCCTATGATCACCATATTGCAGTGAGTATCATTTAGAAGGCAAAAAATTAAAAATTTCAATTAAAAAAAAAATTATTTACAAAAACAGGGTTCCTGCACCTGACCTGACATGAAATTCCAGGCATTTCCAGGCCATATACACCCCAAATTCAAGGAGTTTCAAGGCTAATAGAAAATTAAATTCAAGGTTTTTCCAGGCTTATCGTAGTTGAACCACTCGAACCGTCACAGACGTATTTCATTCATCTCAACTCGGCGCGCAATGTTTCATTTTTCAAGGCTTTTCCAGGCCCAGGGAGCCAAATCAAGGCTTTTCAAGGCCTTGAATTTCATTTTTGAAATTCCAGGCTTTTCCAGGCTTTTCAAGGCCCGCGGGAACCCTGGTAAAGGTATAAATATTTCAGATATCAATCATCTATGGCTATCGGCGCACAATAAACTGCACATAATTTATGCTACGAGCTACAAATGTTAGTTCAGAACCACTTTCTACAAGAAGGAAATCTACAGTTCCATGTATTCTTACTCACATGACGAACAGCGTCTGATTCGTACTTATGGCTAGAAATACAATTTTCTAGTTCTGTACACTTACGCTTGTACTGCAGTACCTGAATGCAAATGATCAAAACAAAGGTTAATAAACGCGTAAAAACTCTCAATATGTTAGTTCTCGTCTGGAACACCAGAACCAGCAAATGCATTCTGAAATGAAGATATGGAATGTCAAAGTTTTATAGAAAAAATACAAACGACTTATTTGTCCTTGTAGACTGAGGCCAAGTAATTTTTATTTGTTGAAGTTCAACTCTCTGGAAACTGATGTCAAAGTGCTGAAGTTTCATGCAAGTAGTTTTTCCCATGATGAAAGTAGGTATTTAACCCTTTACCTAACACAGTAATTTTAAAAAATAAATTAAATTCCACATTTTTAGAAGACAATTTTCACAATCTTTTAAAAAAACCATAGAAATATGGATATCATTAGAACCAGCTCAACGAGCTGGTTTCAATGATATCCATATTTCTATGGTTTTATTAACCCTTTACCTAACATGAAAAGCAGACGACACTTACTACAAAAATTCTTGAATAACTAATTTTTTTCATTTTTTGTCTCAAAAACATAGGTTATGACCCCTCATTGGAACGAGCTCGACGAGCTTGTTCCAAAGAGGGGTCATAACCTATGTTTTTGAGACAAAAAATGAAAAAAATAATGAAAATTAATTGGTGATTTTTGAGAATAGCGCTGGCCGGTTTTGGCCGTTACGTTAGGTAAAGGGTTAAGAAACTTCTGAGATATTTTAGGCGGTGGTAGAATTATTGTGGTTAATTTTCTGGCCGTTTTGGCTGCTGTGTTAAGTAAAGGGTTAATTGATTCAATCTTATTTCACAGCGATCAATGAGCTCTGACAAACAAGACTGAATCAATTAAATTTCTATTTCTATTTGCATTATGGGAAACATCTGCAGCTTAAAGTTTTTATATGTCGACATCTGTGTGCAGGGGGTTAATATCACTAACTTTGTACGCTCTTTTGTCATAAAACCCAACATTTTCAGCAATTACAAGAATGATGAGTAACGCAAAACTTTACATATGACCCCCTCATGCAATACCGCGGCTAGCATATGCAGCTCACAAGAGTTAGTTACCAGTACATTTTAGATGTAAAAAAAATTAAAAAGAATTTATAGTTATTTTTGAAAATAATATATTTTAATTACTATTTACTGCTAGTGTTAGGCAAAGGGTTAACAACCATTGTGTCAGTTTTGTGTCAGTTTTACGGATGGAGAAATCATGCCTAAAACAACAATTAACTGGTCAGGTGCTATATTATTTTTCAAAGGTCATTTGTGACATGAGTATTTTTTTAAGGTACAATGCTATCAGCAAGGCGTGCCTTACTTTAGCAATATTTTATTTATCATTAATCGTCTTCTTACTATTTCCTGTTGGCACTCTCCAAAAAATTGTAACAAAACGATGAGCTCATTCCAAAGAGGGGTCACATGATATGGTTTTGTTGGAATTTTTTGAAAAATAGTATTTTTTCAGCTGCTGAATTTGAAAATTACGCAGGCAGATGTGGCCAATTCGTTGGGTGTTGGGTAAAGCCATTAAAGTGGCTTTCAGCACTTTTCAGTAGAGCCCTGATAGTGGCTTCTAGCACTCAACCCGTTATATCTTTTGGAGTTAAAATAGTTTATATTTAAAACAATAAAACTTTGACATATCCCATTAGAGATTTATTCATCAGTGTACACCAAAACACCACTCATTTTCGTATGTCACTCGTGTTACCTTCTCCGTTGTTTTCTTCAACTCAGACTCTTTATAAAATACTTGATCTTCTAATTCCTGACACTTATTCTTGTATTGAAGAAGCTACAAAAGTGATAAACAGGTTACCTTATATGCAAAGCTGTTGACATAAAATACCACAAATGTTCACTTGTAACATTCAATGATATTTTTTGAGCTGAAATATAAGGTTTGGTCGAGATAGGCGGCATACTGTAAATACAGTATCGGTGTTGTTCCAATAATGATTTGCCACAGGGTTCATACAAAAATTTGCACTCAAAGTTCAATGTTTTTTCAAGGGCTTCTTTTTTTTTTCAAGGGCTACATATACTATTCAGCTAGTTGTATGAGCTCTAAAAATCTAAGATTCATGTGACACGGATCTGATTTTGGAAGTCAGGAAGTACTGGTACCCAAAGTGTGATCTGTGTTACAGTAATCTTGGTAAAACGTTCCATACTTTTTTATGTTTTTTTTAACTGATCGGCACGAGCGCAACAAACAAATAAAAGGCAAGTACACATATATTTACAATGCCCAGGAAATAGCTTGGTATTCAAGGGTTTTTCAAGAGATTTCTGAAAGTTCAAGGGTTTCTCAAGGGCTAATTTCAAATTCCAGGGTTTTTCAAGAAAAAACTCATTTTCAAGGGTTTTTCAAGAGCTGTATGAACCCTGTGCCATACTGAGAGAATCTCAAAATACCGAAATTTCGATTGAAAAATATTCCCGACATTAGGTAAAACATAAAAGATCAGACAACAGAACACTATTCAAAGTACCTGACAAGACAAGCACATAGACTATACATTTCTACAGGAACTTACAACCAGTAATTTCTTGTGACACAAAAGCTGAGAGAAAATACCCCTAGTATCTTTAACTGGTTGAGTGCGAGAAGCCACTATCAGTGCTTTCAAAAAATGAGGATACCAGAGCAAAAGCCAACACTGTCCTTTCTTATATTTCATATTCAGTCCTTTCTTGTATTTCATATTCAATGATATTTTGTTGATATAAATTTGTTTTATTACAAATTATTGGAGAGTGCCTGTGGGCACTCTCCAATAATTTGTAATAAAACAAGTTTTGAATAACATATTCAGACCACCAAAAATAATCTAGCCCTCAACCAGTTAAATTGCATTTTCAGAAAATAATGTGCACAAGAATAGACTGTACTGAACACATATTGTAACATCTATCATTTGATACTTCTAAGAAGCATACCATATTTACTCTATATATAGGGACACTCTTCAATTTGGGACACACATTTTTTCCAGAAAAATTTTTTTTTTTTATGCTCCAATGTTTGGGACTCTCAGGAGACTTGTTTCCAGTTGGCCCAGTCACCTGAAAACGGTGCAAAATGCTCAATATTAAAGCTAAGTTTGTGTTTAATTTTCCTTTTTAACCCTTTACCCAATGCAGACGATATCAAAATTTATTATTTTAAATACCATTTTTTCAAATTTTAAAAAAAATTCAAATGAAAATCTAAAAAATAATTGGATGGTGATTTTTGAATATAGTGATGGAAAATTAATCACACACAACTTGATTCAGCATCAAAACAAGACCAGGTTGTGTTTTTACATATTTTCTTAGATGTGGGACATCTGTGAAAATATTTATTTTTAGCTGCCCCAATTCATAGAGTAAATACGTTTTTTTTATTGCATGCTTGGTTGAGATGATGAGCACTGTTCTTGACTCTCAAAATATAAAAATTACAGGATCGATGGTGTACCTCAAAATCGAAAGACTGGTATATTGCCAACACTGAATACCAAATATTTGCCAAGGTAAATCATCCTAAAAATTTGGATACTAAGGCTGAATTTGAAATTTCAATATTGCTCAGCTTTTTGATTGGGGGATGGGTCGTTGGGGTGTGGGTGGGGGGGGGGGGGGGGGTACCACAAAAGGTAGTGTGGAATAATACTTAATCTCATTTTGATTAACTGTAAACATAACAACTATGTTAACAGCAAAAAATAAAGATGAAGTCATTTACAATACATTTAATAGAAGTTTGATGTCTTAGGCTCATAAAAAAAATTTCTTGTTTCTCAGGCAATTCTTCCTCAATTTAACGATGAAGGCGAGAGGCCTTTTCTGTTTATTCACAAAACAGTTCTAAAATGGTTGAATCAGAAATTTAACCACTTACACTATTATGTGCCAAACCAATATTTTCAGCAGTGAAAAATTTCTCATAATGTAGTTGAAAATTTAAGAAACTGTATTTTGTTTGAGAAAGCTGTGGGAGCCCTGTCAAACAAGGTATAGTTGGTTAAATACTTGTCCTACAAGTGCAAAATAGTATCACAGGAGAGATTTCCAGGTGAAAAAAAAAGGTGATAAGGCAGATATTCTATGATGAGGGAGGTGCCTGAGAAACAAAACCCCTTTTTTTAACAGCATTAACTGCATATTTTTTTTTCATATTAGATACCTGCTGTTATCTGAATATAAAATGTTTGGGAGGAACCATTTATTAAATCAATAATAATCGCATTCAAAATAGGGGTGTATTGATACACTATGGTTCTAGAAAATTACGATACTGTGCCAATATATTGCAAGTTTATGATTTCAGATGGACAAATGGATCTGCAGGCAGATACGCACATGTAATCCCGTATACCCACCTCTCTATCTCTTTAAGAGTGGGGGTACAGTACGAGTGAAAATAAGTTGTAGTATAACCACTATAAACTATGTATCTTTCTCTTCCTACACGGATAAGATCAGAAGCCGACATAATTTTCTGGAAAGCTCTCACGGAGAGCTTTCCAGAAAATGATGTCAGATTCTGATCTTCTCAGTGCAGGAGCAGTATAATTAGTTTCTTGCTGTTATGCTACAACTTATTTTGAGTTTCAAATTTTCAGTAGGCAATAACCTTATGATGAACATATACCTTATCATAACCTCCACTGTACATTTTTCAACAGTTCAATAAATCACAAAAGTAAGCTCAAGTAGAAAGAAATCCACACCATTTACAACCCGTCCAAACATTTCCCGATCACTGAATATTGATAACACAGGGTATATTTAAACTAATTTATGGTTACCAACAACTAGAAAAAAACCCTTGTGTGATTCACAGTAAATTCATTTGAATGCTACTTAATGCACCCATTTTAATTTCATTCAATTGCCTGTTTACTTAGCACAAAAGCAGTGATCTGACATGGAGAAATATCAAGGTGAAAAGATCGTGTCTGATCTATCTACAATGCTTGATAAAAGTTTTAAATACACTTCAAATATTGAGTGGATTGATAATATGGTTATGAAATTCAGATTAGTTACACAAAGCCAGAAAGAGCTCTTTCTACTTTTAACTCTCAGCACTCTGATCTCAAAATAGTAAAATTTCAAACAGTAAAATTTTCCCATAATGCAACTAGGAATTTAACAAATTCAATCTTGTTTGACAGATCTCAATGAGATTCTGTATCCTTTCTTCTTAACCTGCAGCTCTCTTTTGTCAAAATACTAAAATCTCAAGGAGTAAAATTTTCCCACAATGCAACTCGAATATAACCAATTCAACCTTGTATGATAGAGCTCAATGAGCTCTGTCAAACAAGACTGAATTGGTTAAATTTCTCGTTGAATTATGGGAAAAATTTGTGGTTTGAAATTATAATATTTCGATATCAGTGTGCGAAGGGTAGAGCTATACGGCTGCAAAATGTTGCCTCAATTTCAGTTTTGGTGTCGGTTGGGATACAAGAGTTGAGTCTCGGTTTCGATTACACATTATTTAAGCAAACTGGAAAACTCAACGAAATACAGTGAAACCCTGTTAATTGAAGAGCCACTTTGCCAATGAAAATTATTCAATTAACAAGAGTATTCAATTAACAGGGATTGTGTCACTTTCCTGTATTTTAGAGATAAACTTAGCATTTATTCTATTATATCTTGTTTGACAGAGCTCCATGAGGTCTGTCAAACAAGATATAATAGATTAAATGCCTGTATTGGATGTACTGAGGCCAAATTGGTCTATAACCAAAGGAAAACTGGGAAGAGTCAGGGTAATTTCTCGACATGTTAAAAGATTGTTTATTCAATTAACAGGAGATTTCTCTATAACCTATATTCAATTCACAGGTCAAATTAGTTCTGGAGGAATGCTCAATGGTTTTGTGTCGGGAAATTATATCCAATTAACAGGGATATCCAATTAAGAGATATCCATAGCTTGATGAGCTGGTTCTAATGATATCCATATTTGTATGGTACTAATGGGCAACTTTCGAGATATTTTAGGCTGTGGTAGGCTTATTCTGGTAAATTTTCTGGTCGTTTTTGACCGCCATGTCAGGTAAAGGGTTAAGTAGGAGACATTGTATATAAAAGGCTCACGCAAGAAAATCCTGTTTTAAATCTGGACAGATTTTGTTTGAAAAGTGTTATTAATCTACAGTAAATCACAAATGATATGAATAGAAAAACAGCTGAAAGGACAGCATGAATGGTTCTGCTATTAATGGCTGATTGAATTTCATGCCAATATGTACCTGAATATATTTATATATTGCTGTGAATCAAATAGGTGGGCAGCAAGAAAGGTGTTTGAAATCAATAAGTCAAGAATGAAAGTCATAGGAAGGTAATGACTTTTTAATTGGTTGAATTAACAGTTTGACAAGTTACTGGAGTCATAATTACTGTGTGCTTTATATTTTCATACTCATGCTGCTCTGTACTGAGATTCCTGAATTTATATAATTACAAAAGAATCTTGTTACAAGAATCTTGTGACGTATGAATGGTGGGCGCTGTGATTTCTTCAACTGGTGCTTCCCTACTGGTGAATTATCACACAAATACTGCAGTGTTTTGTTACTTGGAATCAGGGCCCTGTTGGGGGAATAATCGCCCGGCAGGACCAAATTTGGAACCCTATTGGCTCATCAAGCTGGTTCTGATTATATCCATATTTGTATGGTTTTATTGAAAAATTGTTTTAAAAAGTTATGAAAAGGGTACATTTCCTCCATAAAGGAACATTCTGCATAAAGAATTTGTATTTATCAATTCAAATCATGATCTGATTATTCCTTTATCTGCAATTCACATAAATTCAACCATTAACTCTTAACCCTTTCGCACCTCAACCAAACCGACCCCCCATACTTGGGATACTGGGGTTAATTTCGGGATCATCTCATCCGTTAGGTAAAGGTATAAAAAAACGTTCCATTCATTTGGATTGTCAGGTAAGTCAAGATATATTTTCCCAGTTTCAGAACATGGGATATCTAATGGAACAAAATCTGTGCATTTTTCCCATTGAAAAATTGGACAAATTCCACAACAACGCCAGCTCCCTCATATTCTGCCTTCTCCTTGACCAGCACTTCTTTTTCTGCTGCGTCCCGTCCCACTGAACAGTCCTATTCCACTCCGTCATCTGGATTATTAGTGGCAACATCATATGAACGACCACACAAAGGATAGGGCTGCACGATATTCAAAACTGAATACCGATATCGGTATTAAAAAAAATACCGCGGTATACCTGTATATCGAAAACTGTTCAGATATATGAACACAAGTACCACAATCGAGACTTGAGGCATCACAGTCGAAACAAATTATCATGCCTTGATGATGCGGTTCGAAAAACCTTTACCCAACGCAGACGATATCAAAATTTATTACTTTCAAAACTAGTTTATCAGATTTTCCCCAAAGATTTCAACAAAACTATATCATGTGACACCTCACTGGAACGAGCTCAATGAGCGCGTTCCAATGAGGGGTCACATGATATAGTTTTGTTAAAATTTTTGAAAATTATTGTTTTCAACTACTGAATTTGTATATTACGAGGGCACAAGCAAACTATACGTTGGATAAAGGGCTAATATTATTCATTCTGGGATACAGTTAAAAAAACTCAAGACATCTTGAAAATTAAATTGTAGGTAAATAAATAATGATGATAAACCAATATTTTTGTAATTACACCGGTATTCAATCGATATTGGTTTGAATACCGGTATATATCAGTTTATCGATATACCGTGCAGCCCTAACAAAGGATCAGAAATATTACCATCAAGTGTCTGAAGTCTCAAGGATCTAAGGACTGTCTGTTGGGCACCTACTTTGTTGCAGTCAAAAGTGATCAAAGTCAGAAGTAAGCCTTTCACCTTTAACCCCTTTACCCAATGCAGACAATATCAAAATTTATTATTTTAAATATCATTTTTAAAATTTTTTCAACGAGAGGTCACATGATATGGTTTTGTTGAAATTTTTTGAAAAATAATATTTTTTCAACTGCAGAATTTGTATATTATGCGGGCGGATGCGGGCGATACGTTGGGTAAAGGGTTAAGGCCTTGACAAGTATCCTGAATTCCCACCAGCCCACAGCCTTAAATGTCTAGTGGTTCAGCAGCGATTTCTAGTGGTTTCTAGTGTAATTGGAAACCACCGCCTAGACAATTTGTCTATTGCCAGGAGAATCTCATCATGATGGCATAGTAACGACACCTGTTTTAAGATTGTAAATGGAGCCTTTAAGGGTTAAAGAAGAACCTGTTGTTTGCCCTTGAATTCAGACACCTCATTAGCTGGTATAATTATTGGTTTTCTGAGGGCTTGCTATCACCCAGTTCAGGACACCAAATGTGAATTAAATTATTGTTTGAGTGGGGATTGAGATTTTGGGTTGGAATTGGAAAAAAATACGTCCAAATGCCATTGGGAAAAGGTCTGATATTTGGCCTAACTGGGAGAGTATTTGGTTCCTACTCTCCCAGTAGGAATCTGTTAAGGTACAATGTACCGTATATAGTAGTATATATTTATTGATGTTTTAAGGTCACTGTCAGCATCTACAGCTATATCATGACAGCAACATTGGTATGAAGTCAAGTTTCACCAATCGATGATACCTAGGTGCCCACTTAAGAGACTTCCACCCAGGCATTGGTCGCCAGATCCTACTCTAACTGTAAAGTAGAACTTGTTTTCCACAGTAAATAAGCTCTGCTCCACTTCCTGTTATTTCCAAACTGATGCTGCCGTAGTGTGTTCGGACACCTCAAGAACCTTCCTGACTTGGGAATGATCCCAGGATCTCTGGCATGAGAGACATGCACATATCCACTAGACTCTCTTATGAGAAGAGTTGCCTAAACTAATATCCTATATTACCCATGGGATGACATATAGCAAAATTTTGAACTTTCCACAATCAATCCATGGAGTTTGTTGTATAGGGATTATATTTATAAAGCTCACATTGATTGAACAAATGTTCTGTAAAACATCCACTTTTCTATGTTCCGCAGAAAATATCTCAAATATTATGTGGATGATATTTATTTTTCGAAAAAGGTGCATAAATATAACTAAGGCCCAAAAAAATTAAAAATCTGTTTCTCAGGCCCTCCTGCATGGTTCTTTTGGCTGCTGCATGCTCTTTTTTTATAACCAATTTAAACTTAAAAAAAATAAAAATTAAATGGTTTATGTCTGATATTTTACCCAAGTTAAAAAATTGATGAATTTGTCCCTTGAGTGCAAGAAGGCTTTGCAATGCTTTAGCATTGCAAAGCCTTCTTGCTCTCAAGGGATGAAATACTCCACCACCCATGCTATTCTGTAGATTATGAGGCCTAAAACTTAAACCAAGAACATGAACATTTGATGGCAAAGAAGTAATTACTGAAATAAAAAATAAAATAAAAAAACGCTCGCTCACATGCAATTTCACAAACAATGGCCTGAGAAACAGAAAATCTACTTTGTGTGGCCTAAACATAAATGTATTTCATACTTTTTTGTTAACTGGTAGAGTGCAAAATTTGTATTGGTTTTTGATTGTTCACAAGTCTTTGCCTTGTTACAATTTATGGGAGAGTGCCTGAATTGTAAAAAGGCAAATCCAAACAGATAAAACTAGAGGTACTATGAGCAAGCTCACAAAGTGATACCCCCCGTGGCTGAAATGTAAAAGTTAGATTATCTCCCCTTGGAAATGTCAGAACGGAATTGTATTGCTTCATGCACATCTTCATATGGAGTTCTTCCATTGTGTAAAGTTTCATGAAAATTCTTCAAACGGTTTAGGAGGAGTTGCACTTATAAGGATGGACAGACGTATAAGTTAGATTATCTCCCCTTGGAAATGTCATAACGGAACTATATTGCTTCATGCACATCTTCATATGGAGTTCTTCCATTGTGTAAAGTTTCATGAAAATTCTTCAAACGGTTTAGGAGTTGCGCTTATAAGGATGGACAGACAGACGGACAGATGAACAGACGGATGGACAAGGTGATTCCTATATACCCCAGTAAACTTTGTTTGCGGGGGGTATAATAAATTCACTTTAACACTTAACTGGTAGAGGGCTAAATTATTCTTGACTATCAAAATTTGTTCACATGTCTTTTTGCCTTGTTACAATTTATGGGAGAGTGCCCCACCAATTGTTACAAGGCAAATCTATATAGACTAAATAATTTCACTTCAAAGATAATATGAAACATTTCCACTGAATATGAGGCCTTTTCATTACAGTCCCTGCATGTCGGTGTAAAGCCCAAATATGGTTCCAGCACTCTACCAGTTAAAGGCCTATTTCCGACTTTTCTGATGTTAGAACAGGTGCCCTTAACATGCCATGATGAGGAAGTCCTACTGATGAGAGACAAATTATCTATGAAGTGGTTTCTAGTCAAGTCTAGCCAAGACTTGACTAGTAATTACTAAGCCGCTGTACTTATAGAGGCTGTGGGCTATTGATAATTCAGAACCCATGTCCAGGCCCTTAAGCAGGGTATTTTTTTTTCGGGTTTGCATCGTAGTTTGCGAGGTAAGATCTCCCATGTGAGAACCAATCACCGAAATTTGGTTCGCATTGTGCGATTAAAAAGTTTATGTGCTCATCCAATATTCCAATTCAAAAATGGTGATACTACAGATAAACAGGGTAACAATACACCAATTTATTTGGTCATGCGAAATGATAAATTTAACCACCATTTTACGAGTGTTTTCAAATCAGTTGACAAAACTCCACCAATGTTTTCTACGATGTCGGTGCCTATAAATTAGTTCCCTTGATGTGCACCAGTCATTCTTCATAATCAGGGCCGGCGGAAGTAGCAAAGGGCAAAGGGGGCGAAACTTTCTGATGAGGGCAAGTGCAAGTATATCGCCTAAAAATTAGGAGGGGACGCCTTAGATGCCGAAGGCATCTGCACAGAGTGTCGAAGGCACGAGGTATTAGAGGGGTGGTCCACCCAGGGAATTTTTTTAATGGAGCTCTCAAATTGTGCATTTTGGTGGCCTTTGGCCTGAAATTCCTCTTGTATTTTATAATAGAAAAAAATGTTTTTTTACGGTCGGAGGCCGGACCCTGGGGCAGTTGCCCTGTTTACCTACCCCCTCTCAGTGCTATTATAAGTCTCGGATTATCTAGTGCCATAGGCTTCGAACCAGTTTTGCTGTCGACAAACACGGCTTTTGGCCATCTCACTAATAAAACAGTCAGGCTGAGCAGGTAGGCAAAATTTGCTGATACATAGGCCTACTATCCCTTGAATGCCATGCCCATGGGCAATTATGTATACATATACATCCATGCAGGAGAATTGGTTATTCAAAGATACAGCTAAATAATAGGCTGATCAGTATGATTCTGTTTTTTTTCTGATGATTGATCAATAACAATGCTAATTTTTTATTTTCGGACACTTTCGCCCCCGCTGGCCCCCGTGGGCGAGGGCAACGGGGGCGACTGCCCCCGTCGCCCCCCTTGTTCCGCCGGCCCTGTTCATAATCATCTTCCACGACTTTTTTTGTTTGGGTGGATCGATTTGAAAATTGCAACATGGAAGTTGAATTATGAACAGCAAGAGCATGTTTCAATCACTGATGTATTTATTTTTCATTGCCAACCCACGGGACCAGGGTACTATCTCTTTTTATGTATTTGGAAAGGTTAGTTATCGCGATCATCAGATGAATACTTACCTATTTAATTACCAGTGCCTGTGACTAAAATCGTCTTTATTCGAAAACTGAAGAGTACATGTGGAAGGGTGTGCTTAGACTCAGCCACTTGGTAACTCACATTTGTAAAATTACAGATGGGGTTATGCTAGAGTATGAGCTCAGAGACAAGTAACCAGGCAGTGCAGTATGTGACAGAAATTGGGTAATTTGAGGGGGGTGGGGGCTGAAGTTGAAATTGCTAATCAATTTTCTAGTACAGCAAAAAAAACTGCTAATCAAATTTTTAAAAACAAAAAATACCCTGTTAAGGGTTAAAGATCATGTGAACCACATCCTCAGAATATGAAACCTTTAAGTCATGGTGGTTGCACTTAAAAATGGAGTCCGATTACGAACTTCCAGCATTCAACTAGTTAACAAACAGAAAAAATATAAGCACCCTTCGTCACTGATGTGAAAAATTAAATACTTGAAAGCCAAGTGTATTTTTTATTTGGACTTGAATGTATTTTCATAATTCTCAAAAATTCCAAAGGACTACTTGGATGCCAAAATCAAATCCATGAAATTTTTTAAAACAGGACTAAGCACTCTTGGCTTATTTGACACCACTAATTTTATCTTCTGACAAACCTTTGTAAAAATGAAATCCTGTAATTAACAAGTCATGGGTTAAATACTGAACAACCACTTCATTCTCCATTCCATTACTGGCAGAGAATACATGAATCGCTCTCAACTCTCAATCATTTGTGAACCATTAAGTAAGTATTCAATAGATATTTATTGAACACGTATAACCATACTAGATGATAGAGATTTCTAAAGACTTTCTATCTATTCAACAGGACACTGATATTATTGCGATATTATATCAGCACTGTTTGGCACACTTTTTAATGCATGTAGAAACTTGTATGCCGCTAAAATGCAACTTATACTTTCTAATTAGGAATAGAAAAATGACTGCAGTCTTGTTAAGTACAGCACAGTTCACAGATCCAAAGATAGGATCTTAAAATTTTCTGACATGGTGGGATGAGAATTAAAATTTTTCAACAGTAGTCCCGAGTCAATGACCATCAGACATGTTAACCTCTGAATATGACTGTCAATGAGATTTTAGTGAGTCGTCAGGGAGATTTGCACATGCAGCCAGCATATCAATAATTTACATTTCATGCTTCCCACCACCCGTCCACCCCCCACCCTTACTTCATCCTAATACATCATATTTAAATTTAAATAAAAGCAAACAAATGATACATGGACACCACTAGATCCAGCTCTCAGAGCTTGTCCCAAATTCCCAATGACATCCATATTTAAATGTTTTTCTTGACAAAGTTCTAAAATATTCCAGGTTTTCTGAGAAATGTACCGTTAGAGCTGCACGATATTCAAAACAGAATACCGGTATCGGTATTCAAAAAAATACCACGGTTTATTTAATGCTCAGGCATCAATTCACGCTGAAAAATTAAGTCATATTCCCCTGTCGGTCGGCAAAACGAAATATCAAAATGATATTTAGAAATCGATATTTCATTGTAGGTTCGGATGACGAATCACATGTACTTTAAACGAGTCAGCACATCAGTAATGAATTCCAGAGTCCCAAATACAAACGAATTCGAATAATTGATAGTGACAGTGACTAAATCAATTCATTAAATCAGCGGTTTCAAAGTTTGACTTTCTCATTCACCTTCCAGCGAAAAGCCGAAATCACTTTCAAATTTCTTCAGTTCAACTTCACACGTCTTCAGTGCATTGAGTTCAAAAAAAATAAAATGACGTGTCTTGTTATTGAAAATAAGAAAGCGGTGTTTTTTGTTATTGTTCTATTTCTTCGAAACACATTGCGATTATTTCAATTCGCCAGCCTTGGTAAATCGTAAAGTTAGGGGAGAAATAAGACGGGACTACTTTTTGTGCGGATATTCACACATTCCAATGGTTGGAGTTTGGTTGTTGTAATTTTTGTATGGACGCCGGTTCGACACATAAATTTTGCGCCTTAATGGCAAATAAAGGCCACAAATTGGAGAGTTTGTAGTCGTAGAGCATTAAATAAAAAGAAAATTCACGAAAATTTGATGAATACCGAAAATATCTCGTTCGTGGCTACAAGAAATATGAGAATCTTCACTCGCGACTGCGTCGCTCGTGAAGATCCTCATATTTCTTTGTAGCCGCTCACAAGATATTTTCGGTATTCATCAAATTTTCGTGAATATCCTCTATATACCGGTATATCGAAAAAATGTTCAGTTATCTGAACATAAGTACCACAATCAAGACTTGAGGCATCACAGTCGGAACGAATCAGCATGTCTTGATGATGCCGTTTGAAAAACCTTTACACAATGCAGACGATATCAAAATTTATTATTTTAAATCAAATTTTTCCAAAAATGTCTACAAAACAATATCATGTGACCCCTCTATTTTTTCAACAGCTGAATTTATATATTACGTGGGCTCATGCGGACGATTCCTTGGGTAAATCGATAATATTAATCATTCTGAGCTACAGTTAAAAAACTCAAGACATCTTGAAAATTAAATTGTGGGTAAATAATGACGATAAACCGATATTTTTGTAATTATACCGGTATTCAATCGATATTGGTTTGAAAACCGGTATATATCGGTCTATCGAAATACCGTGTGGCCCTATGTACCGTATGAGTTGTTTCTGGTAATTTAATATCCCTTTTGCTTAGTGGTAGTTGGTTACAGATAAAGTGGATAATTGAATAAAAGCTGATGAGTATTTGAAATGAATAAATAAAGATATATTGTTTAACCCTTTACCCAACGTAAGGGCCAAAACTGGCCAGTGCTATTCTAAAAATCGCCAATTAATTTTCATTATTTTTTCATTTTTTTGTCTCAAAACATGATTATGACCCTTCGTTGGAACGAGCTCGTCAAGCTCGGTCCAACGAGAGGCTATACATAACCTATGTTTTTGAGACAAAAAATGAAAAAATTAGTTATTCAAGAATTTTCTTTGGAAGTGTCGTCTGCTTTTCATGTTAGGTAAAGGGTTAATTCTTTTTAGTGCATTTTATTCATGAGGAATCATTATTTAAATGAAAGTGAATGTCAAGAGGTGATGTGCTTAAGTTTTTGTTATTTTTGCTTCCGCAGGCACTTGTGTACATTGACAAAAGCAACTCAATTGGAAAGAATAAAACAAGAAAAAATGTGGATATATAAAGAGAAAATATATTTCAAATGGCATTTTCTGGTCTTGATGGGTGGAGGGTTGAAGAAATTTTGGTGACAAACTATGACACTGAATGTATGATTAATGATATCCCAAAACATAATTATATCACCGAGATGACAACATAAATAAATGACAATCTCAATCGATCTCGTTTGAACAGAAATAAAAAAAATCAAAACTCAACAATACAAGAGATTTACTGAAGTCATCCTAGGCAAAACCTTTTACACAGTGAAAAACAGTCAATTTTATTCGATAATTCTCTACCAACAGAAGACATTGTTTGACTGGAACAATGGCACGAGTCACAACCCTGCATCACACCGTTAGAATTCATTTGCCACCATACTCAGTGGATATTTCCCTAAAGAGGTCTTCTTACATTAGTCAATAAGATACTGAATGGGTATGATGAAGATATGAATACCACAGTGAATGAATCCTACCCTCTTCACATATAAGACAATATTTTCCAATAAATCATAATAAACTGATAAGTAACTCAGTCTGAATCATTTGTCTATCAAGTCTGGACGTGTCCTAGCAAATCATTACTTCATTCATTAACCCTTCAGTCCTTGGATTAATTTTACGTTAATAACTGCCGTTTATACATGTACACAGCTGGAGATGACTTGACAGTGTTTCTACTTTATTGTTGGCTGCCTGTACAGGCAGCCAACAATAATGTAGAAACACAGTCAAGATAAATGCACCATACCAGTGGAGTCCTGAAGGAAGAATACACTTGGGACAACTTTTTCAGAACAATATAACGGGCAGTTTGTGGATGTATGGGGACTAAAGTGTTATCCCTCTACCTAATGTAATACCATAAACAGGAGAGTGAGAGCATGGTGGCTCAGTTGGTAGAGGTGCAGGCTACAAGCCGAGAGGTCCTCGGTTTGAATCCCACCTGAGGTAACCGCGTTGTGTCCTTGGGCAAGACACTTCACCCCCATTGCCCACGTGGGGGCACAGTGACGTTGTGTACTAAGGTGTACTGCACGTCAATGGTGCACCTGTCTTCAACCAATGCTAACGCTGCTGGTGTGGAGTTAGTATGTTGGGGAGCTGACAGTTGCTCGCCGTTACTTGATGGTTCTCTCCGGGTACTCTGGCTTCCTCCTCCTGTAAAACTGTCGTGGTCATGATTAGCCATTGTGCAGAAATATGTGACCTTAAACACCAATAAATAAATAAACAGAAGAGTGGTGGCCAAGTGGATAAGTGCGCTGGTCTCTCATGCCTGAGGTCCTGGTTCGATCCCCGGTCGGGGAAAGTTCTTGAGATGTCCGAACACTCTCTGTCAGCATCAATTGTGGGATTGATGCTGCCACAGCGTATGGTCCTATCGGGTGGGGACGTAAAATGGCTGTCCTCTGTGTGGAGAGAGACACACTCTGTGCAGGCTAAAGATCCCTTTGTAGTATTTGAGAAAAGCGAGGCTACGAAGTTGCCGCTACGAAGGTCATCCCACACACCTGCGCCATTGGGCCAAGGAGAGGCGTTAATATAAGTTGCATAACTTGTTCGCCAATCTTTGTAAAACAAATAAGATTTAAAAAAAACAAAAACATGAACAGCCAGTACTATTCACAAAAAATTGTCACTCAAATTTCAGTATTTTTTCAATTTTCCTCAAAAAAAGCTTATATTCCTCTTGCTGGAATGAGCTACTTTAAATGAAATGGAATGGAATGAACTACCAAGCAGTCAAGCAACTGATAGATGCTCCAACTCCTGAACAAACAGAGGTAGTTAAAGGCAAGTGCACCATCAACACATGCAGAGCACCTTAGAACAAAGCACCATCATGCACCCACGTGAGCAATCAGAATGAAGTGTCTTGCCAGGTCAGGATCGAACCGCCAGCCTTTTGGTTTAAAATCCAATGCCCTATCCACCTAACCACCATGCTCCCATATACTTTCCAATGAAGGGATCTAAATAGTTGTTCTTTTATAACAATATAATCTGATGTTACTTCGATTGGGGTAGTTTTCCGTGGCCCATTTTACTGGGGTGGCAGTTTCCCAGGGGGGATTTTTTTTTTGAAGGGGGTCATTTTCAAGGGGGGAACTTTTCTTAAAGGAGGCACTTTTCCTAAGGGGGGCACTTTCAAGAGGGGCTATTTTTTTGGTGGCCGCTTTTCTTAAAGGGGGGGGGGGGGGGGGAACTTTTCCAGTTTCCAGGGGAGACAAAGTTTTGGGCTGTTTTTCGAGGGGGGGGAGGGGGGGGCCAGGGCTCGCCTTGAGTAAAATGGTCGGGGCCTAAAAAAAGTGCCCCACATATTGAGGTCGGGGCCTTTTCGGAGCTGATTTTCCATTTTGTCCATTATTGTTAGTGCTTTTTTGTGGAAAATGTCAGGGCTTGAAAAAAAGCCCCCAGCAAGTGCTCCTCGGGGCTGATCTCGGAGCCTGGGCTGATCAGCCCCGACTCAAGGCAAGCCCTGGGGGGGGGGGGGGGGGCGTGGAGTTTTTCTGCTTCCGATGAGTAAATAGATGCCAAAAAGATATTTCATTGCTGTTAGACTGTACAATAAGTAACATTCTAACAGACTTTGTCAACATGTGATTGAAGATTCAAAATTTAATTCAATCTGATATCATTTGGCTTCTTTGATTTGAATCCCAAACTAATTAAGAAGGCCCTAAGTTTTGGTATGGATGTTTTCAACAAAGAAATTACAGATAAGGATGTTCAGACTTGACTACTGAAATAACTCCTGGATCATAATACACTTAACCCTTCACCTAACATGAAAAGCAGATGACACTCGTAAAAATAATTCTTGAATAACTATTTTTTTTCATTTTTTGTCTCAAAAACATAGGTTATGACCCCTCTTTGGAACGAGCTCGTTCCAAAGAGGGGTCATAACCTATGTTTTTGAGACAAAAAATGAAAAAAATAATGAAAATTAATTGGTGATTTTTGTGAATAGAGCTGGCCGGTTTTGGCCTTTACGTTAGGTAAAGGGTTAACTGAGCATCTCTTGAGATGTCAACTGATATAACTTCCCAACACAAAACCATTTACCCTACTTTCCATACATAAGCTATGTTTTTGAGGCAAAAAATTAAAAGTTTAGTTATTCATTTTGTTTAGCAAGTGTCATATGCTTTTTGTGTTAGGTAAAGAGTTAACCCTTTACCCAACGAATCACCCGCATCCGCCCGCGTAATATGCAAATTCAGCAGTTGAAAAAATATTATTTTTCAAAAAATTTCAACAAAACCATATCATGTGACCCCTCGTTGGAACGAGCTCCACGAGGCGTCACATGATATGGTTTTGTTGAAATTTTTTGCAAAATTTGAAAAAATGATATTAAAAATAATAAATTTTGATATCGTCTGTGTTGGGTAAAGAGTTAACAGGGTTCCAGTGTATAACACAAGTATCATACAGGAATAACAATATAAGGAAATGGGGATACAGAAACCATAACTTGATATTATTTATGTGGTCTTCCAACCTCAGTACTAACCTTGGACTGCAGTTTTTGCACAAGTTGTGCCTGTCGCTGTTGACCCTCTTGATACGCCTGCAATTTTCGTTTGTATCCACCGTGTTCCTCTTCTAACTTGCGTCTGAGTTCAATGTTCTGCTGGACCAGGCTTTTAGAAGCTGTATCACCAACATCGAAACCCTCAGTTTTTAAAGATGTCTCCAACTGAAGAGATAAAACAAAATAATGTAAGTTACAAAGATTACTGAGCAGTTTGTAACCTTCAATAACCGATGCTGAATTTTACTTTGTGACTAGTTGACCCAAAGAGTTCAATGTCACCCATCGCAGTAAATGCCATTGTCTGTGGATAGTTTCTGGAGTGTACTGTTCTACAGAATAATAATTACAGGTCAATACAGGAAGACTATGAATATGAAATACTAAATATCATGTATAGAAGTCAGGAAAAAGTGGTAATAGTTAATCCTTTACCTAGTGAAACCAGGAATTCTTCTACCCTCTTTGGGAAAAGGTCCGTGGCCCATGCCACTGGGAAAATTTGTATCATGGGTGCACAAATTAGGAATTTGTTTTTAGGGGGACGGAACATACAAAGACTAAGAAATTTTATATTCAAATTGAACAGAGAATAATAAAGCTGATACCTAAGGCCACACAAAGTAGATCTTCTGTTTCTCAGCCCATTATTTGTGAAATTGCATGCGGGCGAGCGGTTTTTTATTCTATTTTTTATTTCAGTAATTACTTTTTTGCCATCAAAAGTTCATGTTCTTAGTTCAAGTTTTAGGCCTCATAATCTACAGAATATCATGGGTGGTGGTGTATTTCATCCCTTGAGTGCAAGAAGACTTTGCAATGCTAAAGCATTGCAAAGCCTTCTTGCACTCAAGGGACAACTTCATCAATTTATTTAACATGGGTAAAATAGCAGACGTAAACCATTTAATTTTTATTTTTTTCAAGTTTAAATTGTTTATAAAAAGAGAGCATGCGACAGCCAAAAGGACCATGTGGGAGGGCCTGAGAAACAGATTTTTTATTTTTTTAGGCCTGACCAACTACATGTATACTACAAGTAAGTTTTAAAACAAACAGTTACTCCTGGAATCTTGCTCACTTCTGTCTCTGTAGACTTTATAATACTGTACTTATACTATTTATTTATTTATTGGGGTTTAAGGTCACATACTTATGCACAATGGCTAACCATGACCGTGACAGTTTTACGGGTGGAGGAAGCCGGAGTACCCGGAGAGAACCGCCGAGCAACGACGAGCAACTGTCAGCTCCTCAACATTCTCTGTTTCAGCTCCGCTCAAGCAGGATTACAGCGGTTGAAGACATGTGCACCATCGACGTGCAGTACGCCTTAGTACACGGCGTCATCGTGCCCCCATGTAGGCAGCCGGGATAAAGTGCCTTGCCCAAGGACACAATGCAGGTCGTCCCGGACGGCGATCGAACTCAGGACCTCTAGCCAAGAATTCCAGCAGTCTACCACTGAGCCACCGCGCTCCCACTTATACTATTAAAGAAGAAGTTATAATTTGCCTTTGAATTCAGACACTTTCTAAGCTTTATTAGGTAAGCAATTTAAATTTTAAGATACAGTTGGTGTCCGGAACTGGGTGGTTATAAGGCCTCAGAAAACCAAAAGGTTTCGGAGGCCTTACAACCACCCAGTTCGGGACACCAACTGTGCATTATATTTTTCTCTGGGTGGGAACTGAGATTGGGACATTTTGGGTTGAAAATTGGGAAAAATCATGCCCAAATGCCATTGGGAAAGGGGCCCATATTTGGCCTCTGTAGACACACAAAAGAATCCCTGGAAACGGCCACATTCACCCATGTAATTTACAAATTAAGCAGTTAAAAAAAATATATTTTAAAAAAAATGTCAACAAAACCATATCATGTGACCCCCCCCTCATTGGAACGAGCTCGACGAGCTTGTTCCAATGAGTGGTCACATGATATGGTTTTGTTGAAATTTTTGGAAAAATGTTGAAAAACAATAATTAAAATAATAAATTTTGATATCCTGTGAGCTGGGTGAAGGGTTAACATGTAAAACATTGGGTACAACTCCAGTAATTGCACATGGATAACAGTGAAAATCCAAATTCGTTAACCCTTTACCTAACCTGAAAAGTAGACGATACTTGTAAAATAAATTCTTGAATAACTATTTTTATTCATTTTTTGTCTCAAAAATATAGGTTATGACCCCTCGTTGGAACGAGCTCGTCGAGCTCGTTCCAACGAGGGGTCATAACCTATGTTCTTGAGACAAAAAATGAAAAAATAATGAAAATTAATTGGCGATTTTTGAGAATAGCGCCGGCCAGTTTTGGCCGTTACGTTGGGTAAAGGGTTAAGAACCTACCGAAGTATATTAACATATCAAGTTTCAAATGAAATGGATAATAAAATGTAAGTGAATGGCAGTGTGGGAGCGTGGTGGCTCAGTAGGTAGAGGTGCAGGCTGCAAACCGAGATGTCCTCGGTTCAAATCCCACCTGCGGCAACCGCGTTGTGTCCTTGGGCAAGACACTTCATCTCCATTGCCCGCATGGGGGCACGATGACGCCGTGTACTAAGGCGTACTGCACGTCGATGGTACGCATGTCTTCAACCAATCTAACCCTGCCTGTGCGGCAGTGCAGAGTTACGATGTTGGGGAGCTGGCAGCTGCTCGTCGTTGCTCGGTGGTTCTCTCCGGGTACTCCAGCTTCCTCCACCCGTAAAACTGTCATGGTCATGATTAGCCATTGTGCATAAATATGTGACCTTAAACATCAATAAATAAATAAATACAATGGCAGTGTTCACAAAGATATCATATGCAGACTAATGGACACAGCCCATTTTAAAGTCCATACTGTGTTTCAACGTGGGACAACAAGACTACAAAAACGTAAGTAAGCTTCAGGTAGATTTCCCAAACCAAAATATTCATGTACTTTCAAGAACATTTTTAAAGTATTTTTCAAATGTTTTCAAAGGCAAAATTAAAGTTCCTGAATCTCTAAAGTTACTAAACAAGAAAAAAAATTAAAAGCATTACATTTCAAAGAAAAAATCCTTCAACCCTAGCCTATCATAAGCCATGACATTCACAAAGGGTGTGATTGTAACTAAAATTTATTTAGTTCTGATAATTTCTGTTAAAGATTTCATGTAAACATTCAAATTTCCAGTGAAGTGGAATAAACAAATGGCAATAATTCTAACCATTCTCAACACATCAAATGAGAATAAATAAAAATGATTGAAATCGCCTATTTATTATTAATGCTTATAATTATGTTTCCTCCATGATATGTTGAAAGTGTCATTAACCCCCCTCCACCAAAACAAACAAACATAATTATGTCGCCCACTTCAGAGTACTTTTAATTGGTATTTAATGTCACTTACAGAATCTTTGACTAAAATATGACCGCAACATAGGTATGAAGGAATTAGTTTTGGGTTCTATTTTACCAACAGAACTTGTTTACCACAGTAAACAAGCACTGTTGGACTTCTCAGAGTCCCCATGGGGCACACCTTGTATGGTTACCTAGTATTATTACACCAGTAAAAAAAATGTGCTTACCACGCTCTTAAGCAACTAGTCTAACTTGGTAAGGAATACAATGCAGGTATGGTCTAGAAGCAGTATTTATGATATCATGACAACAACATACGTATAAAGCCAGATTTAGACAATCATTTATACTTATTCAAATAAATAAATAAATAAATAAATAAATAAATAAATAAATAAATCTCTACAATTTCAAAGATCCTAGCTAACCCTCCCATCAAAAGGCATAATAGTAAACTGCAAATCAAGGGAGATAATCAAAGAGACTTATAGAAGCAAATTTTGCCTTTTCACCCCCTTTTCATTTTCACCCCATTCCATCCCTTTGGTTCTCATATAAGGACCTCCTCCAGTGACACTCTGAGGTGAGTACCAATGCCAGATCTGGTGGTGATTATACTGATGGTTAGGAGAAGTTAGGGATCAAACAGAATATAGGGTCTTTCACCACATTCTACCCATCTGTCCCTCCCACACAGAAACCCCAACCTTCCAGTGATACTCTCTGGACTGAGATGAGTAGACATGGCAAATTTGGTGGGGATTACCGGGTAGATGGGGGACTGAGGGAACAATCACAAACAAATATACCACAAATCACAGTATAGATGTGGAAACTATGTAACCAACAAGAAATCAAATGTTACCCATCCAAAACTTTAGTCAGAGTGAAAAACATGTCAAAATCATGGTTTTCAAAAAGTGTCATTTACAATTTTGCAGCTGATAGTAGAGGTTTCTCCCTTGTCTACATTTTTACGAATTGTGGAGAACAGTGTTGGCTGGTTAATTCTGTTGTTGTTATTTTGAAATATTTACAATGCCAAGCTACGTGATAAACCCACAACCATTTATTGCATATAAATACATAAGCGTTTAACTGGTAGAGTGCTGGAAGCTCACATTTGGGCTTTATTCTTTAGTGCCAGCACTGCAATCTAAAGGCCCTTTTATTCTGTGGATGTGCTTCATATTATCTTTCAAGTGATATTATTTTATCTGTTAGGATTTGCCTAGTTACAATTTATGGGAGAGTGCCTCCTGACACTCTCCCATAAATCGTAATAAGGCAAAGATGCACAAAGAAATTTGAAGGATCAAAAATAATTTAGGCCTAAAAAAATTAAAAATCTGTTTCTCAGGCCCTCCCGCATGGTCCTTTTGGCAGCCGCATGCTCTCTTTTTATTAAATGATTTATGTCTAATATTTTACCCAAGTTTAAAAAATTGATAAATTTGTCCCTTGAGTGCAAGAAGGCTTTGCAATGCTTTAGCATTGCAAAGCCTTCTTGCTCTCAAGGGACGAAATACACCACTACCAATGCTATTCCGTACATTATGAGGCCTAAAACATAAACCAAGAGCATGAACTTTTGATGGTAAAGAAATAATTACAGAAATAAAAAATAAAATAAAAAAACCGCTCGCCCACATGCAATTTTACAAATAATGGCCTGAGAAACAGAAGATCTACTTTGTTTGGCCTTAGCACTCTACCAGTTAATGCTAATTGTTCAAATGATGAAATCTTAATAATATATTGGTTTTGCCACAATAATCTCAGAGATTTCTTTCACACTGACACCTCTCACTGTTTTTTGACTTGTCCACACACGGACTATGGCTATAATTTATTTTCTTGATTTGGTATGTCCTACAAACTAAATAAAACTAGAGGATGGCCACCAAAGGGTGGCTGATTTCCCTGAAAAAAGCCTTGATAGCCATCCCAACCTTATTCGCGACACACCCTCTGGTTGTGGGCAATAATAATACCAAGTATCATTAATATCCTTGAAGGCTGTAAGAAGTTATGGAGCGGACACAAATTCCGTCTACGGACAGATGGACAGACAGACGGATGACGTCACGGCTAGATTCCCCCAAATTTTTTTCGGGGGAATAATAAACTACAGCCTTACAGTCCTTCTTTGGAGTTTGGACCAACACCCGTGCAGTCAGGGCAAGGAGAAAATCTGTCCATCCAAAAAGTGGTGGACGAGTTGAGGGATAAACCACTGCCAACAGGGTAACATATCCTTGACGGTGAATTAATGAGTACAAGGAACATTTGTTTATGCACAGTAGGTATTTATTTATTTATTTATTGATTTTTAAGGTCACATATTTATGCACAATGGCTAATCATGACCGTGACAGTTTTACGGGTGGAGGAAGCCAGAGTACCCGGAGAGAACCACCGAGCAACGACGAGCAGCTGCCAGCTCCCCAACATCGTAACTCTGCACTGCAGCACAGGCAGAGTTAGATTGGTTGAAGACATGCGTACCATCGACGTGCAGTACGCCTTAGTACACGGCGTCATCGTGCCCCCTCGTGGACAATTGAGATGAAGTGTCTTGCCCAAGGACACAATGCAGTTGCCGCAGGTGGGATTCGAACCGAGGACCTCTCGGCTTGCAGCCTGAACCTCTACCTACTGAGCCACCGCACTCCCATGCACAGTAGGTAATAAATTGCATGATTACAAATGGTTCACCGCACAAATTTATTACAAGAAGTGAATGAACCTTGATTCAAATAACTTTCAAAATCCATTAATTAGCATATATGATTTTTAATACTTTTAAATATGAATGTTTGACTTGTTCAATGAGCAAAACCAACTGAATTAAGAATAAATTGAAATGCCAAGAGACAACATGAAATGTGTATTGAAGCAAATAATTTCAACTTGACTTAAAGTCAGTCTATTGAATGTTTTTCATGATTCCATGTTTTCTTTCAATATTCCAATATTAAATATATAAAAAATACTGTTTTTTTTATTAACCCTTCTCTTAATGAGTCAGAAAGACTTAGAACTGAACACAGAAATTGTGTTTCAAATTTTTGTCTATCTTGTCATGGCTCAGATTTTCAATGGAATGAGCTTACCACTCACAATTCCAATGACGTGTCAAAATCCACAACTAAGAACATACTGACATTATAAGTTATCTCCGCCAACATGTACGGTATATGGAGATTTAATACCTGGATGTCGGTTTTTAAACACCGAGCCACAGGCGAGGTGTTTAAATGAGACATACAGGTATTAAATCTCCATATACCATACATGCTGAAGGAGATAAAGTTTTTGTCCCATTTAAAGCACAATAGAAACATAGTGGAGAAAAATCTGTGGATGCGTTTCTCATGCTCCGCAATCAGTTGGAACAAATACAGAAGACAACAGATAGAGTTACATCCCTTGGGTCATTAAGGAAACGAGTAAACAGCATTTTGTTGACAAATCGTCCCCTGAGTTCTTACGCGTTCTTGTGCCTACTGGCACATAGAACACACTGGGACTGAGGGGATGATATTTGCCCTTATTTTATTTTTCTCAAGTTGTTTCGTTTAATTATTCGACTATTTAATTTATAATGGCAAAATATGATTGAACTGGCAGAAATCTGATGATATTTGTGACTATTTTCATGTTTTTTGGTTCGACTTTTATATCAAGGCGAGCAAACATGAAAAGTTTTCATTTAAACCATCATCAGATATTTAGTCACAAATATCATCAGATTTCTGATTTCTGATCCAAGGCATTCTGACCAATCAAAAGACAGAATTTATCGGGATATAGGGACAATTCTTATTAGTTATTTAGGAAACAGTATGGGCACTGTCATATGCAAATTGTGTTCTTAATTATTGATGCTTAAGGTCACTTTCAGCATCTATGGCTATAATATGACACTAACACAAAATTATCAAGTTAAGTTTAGGCCTAAAAAATACAAGATTCTGTATCAGAGGTCAGCCATATGGTTATTTTTATTGTGAATATAAACAATTTAAATGTGAAGGCTCTCCAATGAGTCACGATTTAATATGACATTTTTAAACCAAGTAAACCTTAGCTCAGATCAATTTTAGTGAATGAATGACTCTGTGAGCCATGTTTACCATCCAAGTGTGTGCGACTGGTAATTTTACTGGACCTGAGTGAACGGAGTCTAACACTGAAGTATGTTCAATTTAATGCAGTTTTTTCGAGTCTTGACTTATCCAGTAGTGAACGGACTGTAAACACTGTAAAATATGTTCAATTTAATGTGGTTCTTGGCAAGCCTCAACTTGTCTAGTTGTGCACGGTATTACAATCGGAATCCGATTGTGAACACAAATAACCAGTAATCAGTCAGCAGCCATTTTTGGTAATCGGTTGAACACTTACCCACTCACAATGTTACGTCAACTTCTGACGTACTTCACACATTTATTAGACATGTTGTGAATGATATTTCAATAATGAGCTATTTGACATTGATTATGTGATAAATGTAGTTATCAGGTTGGACAATTTTGATCCTTCACTTAATATAGCAGCCATATTTGATTAACACCGTTGACAAAAACTACAATGTAAATTTTCAAAGGTGCTAAACACCTCACCAGTCCATCATGTAGCAGAGAAGCAAATCCACAGATCTTGCACAGTTGAGTTGCAATTTAAGCCTTTGAACACAAGGGGTGCCATTTCTGGCCAGGAACATGATTTTTCATAATTTCATTAGGTAGGATGGCAACTAAGTGAAAGTGTTGGGGAGGAAAATCAATATTTTCAATGTGCACTCCACCCAGACATGTTAACTTCCAGAATAATTTTTCAGGGAACCTGAGGGTGATTTTCAGGGAAATGGGATGGATTTCACAGAAAAGTTCGCACGGGGACAAAATATAAGAAAAAACTTGTGCATTTTCGGCTCATGGACCACTATCAACACCAGGTTATATCCAGAACTAGTTGTCAACTATGCAGATGCATTTATGCTATGTTAAAAAATCATAAAATAACTGTTGATTTGACCCCCCCCCCCAACCCCCCCAGAATCCTATTCTTCATGAGCCCCATCCCCCTCCCCAACACCACCCACCCAAACTGTCCCACAGAGCACCTCCACCTGTGGTTTGCTCTTATCAAAGTCTACTTAGCTAATAATTTCCCAAATCTGGAAATGTTAAGAGGAAAAGATGTCCTAATGTTCAGTTACTTCAAGAACATTAGTACTTAGAAAGTATCTTTATCAAACTTCATGCATGTGGGACGTTTGTGCCCTACACAAAACTTTTCTTTTCATCATTGAAGCGTTTTTTTTTTTAAATCCATTCGAAATTTTCTGGGTACAGATGGCCAACAGTTAACAGTTCTGTAGTCAGCACAACAGAATAAATGTAGTGTTCGAAAATAAGTCCATTGTGTTTAAATATGCAGTCATAACTTTTTGGCATCCTAAGCGACTTTAACCTACTTTTAAACTGTGCTAAATAGTTGTTGTTTACATTTTGATTTTGGAAAAGAGATAAGAATTAAAGCTATTCTATGAAGGAATAAATAAATATATATTATTTAGTTCCTTTTCAAATATTTTAATTTCCAAAAACTCCATTTAAATGAAGGTGAAGTTTTCAGTTTTTTGAAAGTAAGTCACCTATTTTCACTTCGACACTCACACATTGATCACGAATCTCCGAAGAAAAAACCCAGAAATAAACATGAACACAGTTGAAATATATATCATAAAATATAAAAACCACCCGGTCATTTTGGCTGCTGCATGCTCTCTTTTTATAACCAATGCAAACTCAAAAAAATATAAAAATTAAATAGCCTATGTCTGATATTTTACCCAAGTAAATAAAATTAATAAATCTGTCCCTCGAGTGCACTCAAGTAAATGAAATGCACCACCACCCATGATCCATGATATTCTGTAGATTATGAGGCCAAAAACATAAAAAACAAACCAAGAACATGAACTTCTTTGTTGAAGTTTTTACAGAAAACCAAAACCTGGCCTATTTTTGTTAGCGCACAGCTCCATGTTTGATAAAGATTAAATACTTCCAACAGCAGAAAAAAAAAAAAAAAAACAAAACATAAAATCAACTTGCTTGCTTGACGCGACTTCTAACATATCCTTGTCGCCTGGATGCTGCATCCTGTCTAGACACAGATCCTTCTTCTTGTTTTTGAGAGACTACCTCTGACTGACTTTCAGATGAAGCATCTTCGTCTGAATCATTAATGTTTTCTGAATCCTTTTCAGCCATTTGTTAGAGTGCTGGAAATTATAACGCCATCCACAAGAAATGTAGTAATTTCAAGATATTTTATGAGGTCATAATTGTTTTACAGTACCAGTAGTTTAAAAGATCATCAATGGAATCGGGCAACAAACCATTAGCCCAATGTTATTTCCTTAATTACGTACCAATAGTGTTGTAAAACTGAAAATTTGTTTTTTGGATCAAGTTTTTACTCAACAAGTCAATAAGGGCATGAATTTCCACTGATTGGGTGGAGTAAGCACGAAGTTGCACTTTGTGTACAGCAACTAATGAGTTCTATTCTACAGTAGAGCACAACAAATTTTCTCAACATACAACGACTGCCCAACTATTAAGAATTCCAAACAGAAAAATTCCATCACAACTGGAAAAATATGGCAGCAGGTGGCCAGTCTTCAAGTAGTCAATCAATCTATCAATTTCGGTATATCTGATGTCAATTTCTGGAACGTCCAAAGTGAACTGACAAAACACAGTTGATATTTCTAAAAATCTCTTAACAGATTTTACAAAAACACTTTTTTCCAGAAACTTAACTAGGGGAGTGTTAAATTATTTTTGGTCATCAAAAATTCACATGTCTTTGCCTTGTCACAGTTTATGGGACAGTACCTAGAAGTAGGGCTGCACGATATTTAAAACTGAATACCAGTATCGGTATTCAAAAAAATACCGTGGTATACCGGTATATCGAAAACTGTTCAGATATATGAACACAAGTACCACAATCGGGACTCGAGGCATCACAGTCGGAACCAATTAGCATGCCTTGATGATGCGGTTCGAAAAATTTTTACGCAACGCAGACGATATCAAAATTTATTATTTTCAAAATAAAGTTTTTCAGATTTTCCCCAGATTTCAACAAAACTATATCATGTGACCCCTCATTGGAACGAGCTCGATGAGCTCGTTCCAGTGAGGGGTCACATGATATAGTTTTGTTGAAATTTCTGAAAATTATTTTTTCAGCTGCTGAATTTGTATATTACGAGGGCACAAGCAGATGATTCCTTGGATAAAGGGATAATATTATTCATTCGGGGCTACAATAAAAAAAACTCAAGACATCTTGAAAATCAAAATTGTGGGTAAATAAATAATGACGATAAACCGATATTTTTGTAATTACACCAGTATTCAATCGATATTGGTTTGAATACCGGTATATATCGGTTTATCGATATACCGTGCTTGCCCTACCTAGAAGGTAATCTCCCATAAATAGTAACAAAGTAAATTCCATCAGGTTAAATAATTTCTCTTCAACAATAATAAGAACTTCTCCAGAATTTGAAGAACTTCAGAGAATAACGCCTAAATATGGGCTTCCAGAACTCAACCAGTCAAGTAAGATTAGAAGACAAAACCTATTTCATAGAACACAACTGCTCCACTGAACATGACATGATTTTTCCTTGTCCTTTTAAAATCTACGATCATAAATTATAAATCTTGTCTTTAAGTGATACTGGCTATCAATGAGCATCATATCTGAATTATACATCTCATCAAGTGAGGATATAAAAAGACATAAAAGTCATACAGTTGTAGTGAAAGTAGGTAATCTAATAACCCTTCTCAAAGACACCACAACTGTGAAAATTTTCAAAAGCTATGCCCAAACGATTTGAAAAGCCGATATATTTTTTTTTGAAAACATACCGGGTGACCCCTCACTGGAAAATGCTTTAGTATTCACAGAGAATATCAATTTATTTACATATTTATTGGAGTTTTACAACACAATTGACACCCAGGGTCACCTCGTGTTGGCCAGTTTTACAGGTGAAGGAAGCTGGATTACCTGGAGAACTACTGGGCAATGGCAAGAAACTCTCAGACTCCCCACCATACTAACTCTACACAAGTAGGGTAAGCATTGATTGAAGACAGGTGCACCATCGACATGCAGTACGTCTTAGTACACAGTGCTCCCACTCGGACAATCAGGATTAAGTGCCTTGCCCAAGGACACAACGCAGTTGCCCCTGGTGGGAAACAAACCGTAGACCTTTTGATTTGAAGTCCAATGCCATAGCCAGTGAGCCACCACACTCCCATGTAATCTAATAACCCTTCTCAAAGACACCACAACTCTCTGTGAAAATTTTCACAAGCTATACCCAAACAATTTGAAAACCTGATATATTTTTGGAAAACATACTGGGTGATCCCTCACTGGAACATGCTCAAGTATTCACAAAGCATATCAATAAACATTTTCAACCTGCTTCCAAGTGCATATCAAAGGGAGGTTTAGGGGTATGTGACATCAATCCCAAATCCAGCCCCCCACTCCCCATAATATTTTTTCCAGTCGGAACATTTTCATCTGGATTGGAGTCTTAGATAACAATTTGCACTTGGAAGTAATCATAAACTTTCTTAACTGGTAGAGTGCTAAATTATTTTTGGCCATCAAATCTTGTACACATGTCTTTGCCTTGTTTCAACTGATGGGCACTCTCCCATCAATTGTAACAAGGCAAACCCTTACAGACTAAATATATCACTTCAAAGATAATACAAAGCACATTCACTGAATATGAGCCTTCAAGCTGTGCACTGGCACTTCAGAATAGAGCCCAAATATGGACTTCCAGCACTCTATCAGTTAAATGACTACATTTGACATTTCACTACATTTTGGTTAGACAAATGGATGACTGTGATACCCAATTCGGGCAGTCGGGTGAGCGTAGCACATGTAATTTGGAGTATGTGCATGTTAACTTTTTACCTAACATGAAAAGCAGACGACATTTGCAAAAAAAATTCTTGAATAACTATTTTTTTTCATTTTTTGTCTCAAAAACATAGGTTATGACCCCTCATTGGAACGAGCTCGACGAGCTCGTTCCAATGAGGGGTCATAACCTATGTTTTGAGACAAAAAATGAAAAAAATAATTAAAATTAATAGGCGATTTTTGAGAATAGCGCTGGCCAGTTTTGACCGTTATGTTGGGTAAAGGGTTAATTAAAATAAGAAGTTGCATCATAACTCCTACGTGTATATATTCCAATTAAGTGTCTTAGCCAAGGACACAGCACAGATGACACAGATCAGGACCGAGCTGACTCAACCTTTCGGCTTAAAGTTCAATGCTCTGATCAATGAGTCAGCACTCCTACTGACACTCTTTTAGAATTCAAGTTGTTAATCCATTACCCAACAAATCAGTCCTATATGCCCACATAATTCATAAACTGAGAGGCTTAAAAAATATTATTTTTTAGACAATTTCAAGAAAACCGTATCATGTGACACCTCATTGGAACAAGCTCTTTGGTGGCATGGTGGTGGCAGGGACAAAAGCAGCTATAACTTCTCACTGGAGTGTGCTTAAGTCTGTTCCAGTGACTTATAAGCAGCTTGTGTAAGTGGATAGGTTAACCCTCTGCACAGTGATGTCAGAATACCAAAATTTCAAGCAGCAAACCTTCCCATAAGGCATCTAGGCATTTAACCAATTCAATCTTTTTTGACAGAGCTGAATAGACTTGTGTAAGTTGATGGGTCAATGAATATACAAATATTATCAACACAAAAATCTTTACCAAGTTTGGAGTTGAAGACTACCAACAAAATAGATAATATTTTCTGCACTGGGAGACTGTTTATTTTGACTCTAGTTACCACTGCCTCTCTGAATTATCATTTGTCTGAACATGCCCTCCTGCAATAAACATGCCCTCCTGCAATACTTTCATTCTTTTATAGTTCTATGTCTTATTGGGCACAGCATCATTTGAAAAAGAATGTTAATTAAATATGGATGTTGAAGAAATACTTGTGACGTAGCCATAAGCAACATGAAAATGAAAAGAAAACTCAGTCCTTGAGGCATCCAGCATGGTTACCAGTTGCCACTGACCTTGGAAAATATCATAAGTTTAACTCTTTGAACATTAAAACTTGCTTTTGGGGTTATGGATCACGATATCTGCAAATTTCATAAAGTGAATGGTTGCTCGGGGAATTTGTGTGGTAGACCAATCAATATTTTCACCATCCAACCTCAAGGCTTTACACTGAAAATATACTACTCAAAGTTTGCTAAGCACCAAATATTTGACACATCATTGTGAAATTAGCTTGTGACATATTTGCGATATTTTTGTGGATATGATTGAGGAATGAATTGAGATGGTCCCCAGTGTTTACATTAGCTCTCTTGACAGGCAGACTTTTCGTGACAGTCATAGAAAGCATGTACCCCTTGATTTTCATGATGTTTTTGCGTACTGTCTACATGTACATGACATGTGTAGGGTATTCAATCTTCATTTCAACACAAACCCTTGTGATTTAATGATTGAATATTGCAAATGCAAATGTAAGAAGACATTTGTCTGAAGCAGAAATGTGGTGGGCTGTAGGGATGGTGGAGCAAGGGGCTACCCATCGTCAGGTTGGTGAAGCCCTTGAACAAAATAAAAGACACAGTTCAGTGCACTTATTTATTTATTTATTGAGGTTTAAGGGCACTTTCAACAGGCAGAGTCACATCATGCCAAGCAGCTTTATGGGTGAAGGAAACCGGAGTAGCCAGAGACAACCATTGAGCAGTATAGTAACTATCAGACGCTCCACGTTACTGACCCTGCACTGGCAGGGTAGTATTATTTAAAGGCATGTGCATCAATCGATGTCCAGTGTGTCTTGGAACACTGCCCAACCATACTCTCACTTGGGAACTGGGATTAGTTCCCTGCATGCTGCTGGCAGATATTCCTGTCGAGGATTACTCTTGCCACTGAATTAAGTATAACTTTTGCATATTTAATCAAATTTTAGCCCTATAAATTGGATGGATTTACACAAAGTTTTATCATCTTTATTAAACTAACATAATAGTCCTGGAAAAAATAATAAATGAACAATTAAGTTTACCCTTTACCCAATGCAGACAATATTATTTTAATTGTTATTTCAAATTTAAAAAAAAATTCAACAAAACCTTATCATGTGACCCTAACTGAAACAAGCTTGGAAAGGGGAAAGAGGGGCAAATTAATTGCTTCTCAATTGGTACAGGACTGGATAACCTGATGCTAGCATTTAAAAAGTTAATATCTCAACATAAAACTCAAGTCACTGTAAGTCATTAACTGTAAATTCTACGATCTGACCTTTGATACCAGTTAGCTTATGTATATCAGCCAATATTTGCAATCAATCAATTTGTTAAGAACTTAAGAAGGTTTAATGTGGTCAAACAATTCATTTTTCCATATTTAGGTCACCTTCTATTTAATACTGTAAGGACACAAACAAGCTCTATTCAGTGTATATATCTTTACACAATGAGCTTCCAGTTCTGCTGATAAAACAATATAATCCTATCAGAGAAGTAAGAAATTTTTTCGCTTTTATTGTGTTGCTTGCTTTGTACTAAATGTCTTTCATTGAAAGGATACATTCCAAAAGTACTGAAAGCACTTCTGGAGGGTATGTGGTCATCTCAACTCAAAGTTAAGTAGCCCCCTTAAAACTTTCGATCTTGAAAAACGTAGCCGCACATTAACCCATATAGGATTATTTCCAATTTTTAGGACCGCAGAACAAGTGCCCTTAACATGCCATCATGAGTTGGTCCTGCTGACAATAAACAAATTACATTGGCAGTGTTTTCTAGTCAAGTCTTGGCTGCACCCTTTACCTAACGAATCGCCCACATCCACCCACGTAATATGCAAATTGAGCAGTTGAAAAAATTAAATTTTTCAACAAAACCATATCATGTGACCCCTCATTGGAACGAGCTCATTGAGGTTGAAATTTTTTGAAAAATTTTAAAAAATTATATTTAAAATAATAAATTTTGACATCGTCTGCGTTGGGTAAAGGGCTAATAGGCAGCCAAGACTTGACAAGAAATCACTGTTAATCCACTGGATGTGTACAGGTTGTGGTCATGTGTGAATTCAGGAAAACTGTCCATCCCTTATGGTTAAGATATATGCCTTTTTTTTTTAATCCAGGTATGCCATTTTTTTTTTTTGCACACCTACTGGGATTTGATTGAATTCACATCTAGGGCTGCACGATATTCAAAATTGAATACCGGTATCGGTATTCAAAAACATACCGCGGTATACCGGTATATCAAAAACTGTGCAGATATATGAACACAAGTACCACAATCGAGACTCTAGGCAACACAGTCGGAACAAATTAACACACCTTGATGATGCGGTTCGAAAAACCTTTACTCAACGCAGACGTTATCAAAATTTATTATTTTCAAAATTATTTTATCAGATTTTAACCAAAGATTTCAACAAAACTATATCATGTGACCCCTCATTGGAACGAGCTCGTTCCATTGAGGGGTCACATGATATAGTTTTGTTGAAACTTTTGAAAATTATTTTTTCAACTTCTGAATTTGTATATTTTGAGGGCTCAAGCAGACGATTCCTTGGATAAAGGGATAATATTATTCTTTCGGAGCTACAGTTAAAAAAATCAAGACATCTTGAAAATTATTTTGAGGGTATATAAATAATGACGATAAACCGATATTTTTATAATTCCACCGGTATTCAATCGAAATTGGTTTGAATACCGGTATATATCGGTTTATCGATATACCGTGTAGCCCTATTCACATCTGCATGTATGGACATGTGATAAGAATAAATCCTGTTGCTTATGGAATTGAGTATCACATGGACTAACACTTTTATCTTCTCATGTTTCCCAGCTTACACAATAATTTTCTACTCACAAATTTTCTGACTGTATCAGCTGACTTTACTCAAGAATCCAGCCACCAAGGCTACGTTTTCTATTGCCAGCACGACTGAGTTGTGCTTGCAATATATAACATAGCCTTGTGTCTGGATGTCACATTAATAATAATCAAAAAACATCAGGAAAATTCAGCAGAAACCAAGGCCACATCTACCCAGTCAAATCTTCCTGGGACAGAATCTTCATGTACCCCTGATAAAACTAGGTTCGCCGTGGGTGAGAGTCGCACATGCACAGTGAGTGATGACTAGTACTCAAACAATTAGTCGATTAGTCGATGTCGACTCTGGGCAAACCAGTAGTCAACTCTCAATTGTGCAGTCGACTAGTCGGAGGAGTTCAAGCTTTTAGGTAAATAGTATCCCTTCTGTGCCACTGTCAGACAGTTTGAACAGCAATATTGGGCAATCAATGTATACATCTATTGCCATCTAATAGTAGTGACAGTAGTTTGTTTTAACTGGTAATAGTAGAGTGCTGAATTATTTTGGGCCATCAGGATATGTTATTAATTTGCCTTGTTGCAATTTATGGGAGAGTGCTATAGGCACTCTCCCATAAATCGCAACAAGGCAAATTAAATAAGACTATATAATTTCACTCTTAGCATAATTAGAAGCACATTAACAGAATAATGTTCCAGTAAGTTGCTGTATATGAATGCCCAAGTGAAGCCAAATTTGGACCTTCAGCACTCTACCGGAACACCAACACTGTTATAAGGAGACAGGTTATCACCAATGACTAGTCGAAGTCGACTTGACTTTTGGGTATTGACTAGTCGACTTTGGAATTCACTAGTCGTTTGAGCACTAGTGATGACGTTGCAATTAAATAACAAAGCCCTCTTCAGTGACACAGTATCTTTCATGCTGTTTGCGACACTACACACACTGAAAAAATAAGTTGCTACGTCAGTCGACTCTGATGTAATAATTTTGATATTTCATCATCAGTGTGCAGAAGGTTAACTGTTCACTGATTCTGTACAACATATCTTGTCACTAACACTACCACTTTAGTCTATCCCTTCAACATGGGTACATACTGTACAATTTTCTTTTAACTCAATTTCCTGCAGTTGTAAGCAAAAAATCTATATAAAACTTCCATTCTACACAACTACCGGTATGTATGCATTGTCAAGCACTTTTGCCCTGAATACATAGCAATGTTAGAAATAACTGCAGACATCTGAATCAATTTTTCAATTGTTTCAAAGCAGCAGCAATCTACACTGTTGCAACTTGAGAATTTAACAAGGTGTCTAGTATGTATGGTTTGTTGGAACATGCCTCTCAAATCCTGAAACTTCTCGTAAAAATACAAAGTGACAAGGAACATTTTACAAACACTTCTCAGGAACTTAGTATCAATTTTTAACCCCTCCCCCCCCCCCCCCCCCCCCCCCCCACCTATCATTCTAGGTATACTCAAAAAAAAAAAAAAAATTTATGCAGTACAGGTCACAATAAAACAAATTAAAAACTTAATAAAACAAATAAATAATTAAAAAAAAAATTTAAATGAGGGTTTTTTTAGATTAAGAAAGTGCACCTATGTTTATCGTTAATTTACTTGTTGGGGTTTTATGACACTTTCAACAGAGTCACATTGAGACAAACAGTTGTACAATAATATGCATATGTTGGCCCTGCTTTTATGGATTAAGAAAACTTAGAACTGCCTTTGTTTTTTTTTAATTTGTGACGCAGAATTTCTTATTTCTTGTAAAAAGCATCTGGATCTGGTTGATGAAGCAGATGCAGGAATAACCCCTCTTAACTAATATTTATTTACTATTGTGAAAGGTCACTTTCTGCATCTACAGCTGTACAAAGAAATGTAGCACGAATGTAACACAAGAATATAGTTATGCCGAGCCAACTATTTGTCTCTTAACCCAATGAGTATTTTTCAAATATCTTTCATCCATTCTAGACAGGGCTGCTACAGTTAAAACTAGAAGTCCTGTCATCAAATGAGCACAAATCGCACGTCGACCTGCTGTTTAATCTATGCGTTATGGCCATAGTAAGGCTTTCAAATTCTGTGCATATGGCAATGTTTCAGCCAATGGACCTTCGGGAAACCCGGAGGTCCATTGGCAGAAACATTGCCTGTGTTGCTATGAGTAACCAGAACCTGCCGTGCTTTAGATGTCATTCGATATGACAATTGCGCACAATTCCTAAGCGCAAGTAAGCCTAGAAAAGCACACAGTTCGTAACAGGATTTCTAGTTTTAACTGTATGAAGCATTAAACTTTGATACTAAATCACTAGTCAAAAAGTTGGTACAATTTGTACCTGAAAATTTGGTTAGGTATGCTCAAATTTTTCTTATTTTCATGGTAAGTGATTTCCAGTGTTGGGCAAGAATATGCGCCAACAGCATGTTAAAAGTAAAAATTGTAAAACCCACTTTAGAGGCATTGTTGACTGGATACTATATTTGGCCAAAAAAAGCAGAATTTTTGTACCACAGTAAACAAGCACTTCTCCACTTCTCTAGGCCCCCACATGGAACCCATTCCCTAATTTAACAGCCATAACGTGCCAGGGTTACACACAAAAATAGCCTTTTCAATTTTATTATTTTTCAATGTTGAGCTCAAAAACATAACAATCCCTCGTAAGAACAATCTTTTTACAATGAGTCATCATAAGCTGTCTTTGAGTAAAAAAATGAGAAATTTTATTTGTTCAAGAATTTTCTTTTTTTAATAACCCTTATTTATTGGTTTTTAAGGTCACATATTTTCTGCTCATTGGCTAACTGTGACAGGAACATGGATATTAAAGTCAAGTCCAACCAATCTTTTATAGCCATGATGCCCATTTTAGAGGACTTTCACCCCAGGCATTGCTTACCAATTCCTATTTCACCAGTAAGACAGAGTTTCTTTACAACAGTAAATAAGCACTTTTTTCATAAACCTCAAGTCCCAATACAGCCACAAACTGCCCCTTTTATATTGCTCCGGAAAAGCTGTCCCAAGGGTATTCTACTTTTGAAAACTCGACTGACAGGATGCATTTATCTTGTGAGTGTTTTTACATTATTGTTGGCTGCCTGACCAGAGAGCCAACAATAATACAGGGCTCGCCTTGAGTAAAATGGTCGGGGCCTAAAAAAAAGTGCCCCACATATGGAGGTCGGGGCCTTTTCGGGGCTGATTTTCCGTTTTGTCCATTATTGTTAGTGCTTTTTTGTGGAAAATGTCGGGGCTTGAAAAAAAGCCCCCAGCAAGTGCTCCTCGGGGATGATCTCGGGGCCTGGGCTGATCAGCCCCGACTCAAGGCAAGCCTGATAATACAGAAACACTGTTAAGTCATCCACAACTGTGAAAATGTATATGGTACCAGTAGTTCAGAGACCAACCTAAGCATTTACAAATACGAGCCAGTCGTGGAGCCTACAGTACTTTTGAAATCTGGAAGCCAGACTTACTTTTTAACTAATAGAGTGGAAAATTATTGTTTTCAAAATTTGTTGATGTGTTGTGCCTTGTTACAATTTATGGGAGAGTGCCCATAGGCACTCTCCCATAAATTGTAACAAGGCAAATCCACACAGATGATATAATTCCACTTCAAAGATAATATGAAGTACATTTACAGAACAAGAAGCCTTTATGTTGTAGCATCTTCACACCGACATAAAGCCCAAATATGGGCCTCAAGCATTCAACAAGTTAACTGTAGTTATATTACTTTTCTTAACGATCTTCTTGTTGGAATCTTTCAGTTGTGTTGGACATACATTTATGCATTTAATTACATTCCTTTTTGACATAACTAAAATTACAAAAGCAATGCTAAGGCATGTGCTGATGCCACCGAAGGTAGCAAAGTCGGACTTGCATGTAAATAAATAACTTTTGAATGTTTGAAGAGAATTGGTTCATCCAAACAACCCTATAGGCTATGGTACAATTTACCTTAGTCAGAAACAGAGGCCAAAAACAAACAGGGGCCATAACTCTACCAAACATGAATGGACAAAACGCTATGTATGAGGGCATCCATTCCCCCAAGCTGCCCTATCGCCATACCAAAGAAAATTAAAATCCGACAACTGATGCTTGAGTTATAATACAAAATGTTCGTATGGAAGTATGAACGGATGGAGACCTAGACTATATACCCCCCAAATTTTTTTTCGGGAGCATAATAAGTATGTTCAATATAATGTAGTATGAATGTAATACCAGTATACAAATATAGACACCCCCAAAGACTCTCAGATTACACAAAAAATCTGAAATCCTAGATAAGGACAAGACACTCAAAAGACACGAAACTTTATCAATGACCCAGAATGCACCATACTAGCCATATACATATCTTAGGTTTATAGATGACATTTTCATGATGTGGACGGAAGGCCCCGATAAACTAAAAACTTTTATTGAATACTGCAATAGCTACCATGAAACAATTAAATGAGCTCTCCATCCGGATCATTGAAATTATGCGTGGTAACCCAGAAAGAGCATCAAGCACCCGAACCAGAAAATAATGGAAAAAACACTGGATCTACACAATGCATACGCTAAAACAGCATGCCTCAACAGCCTTGACTAGGGCACCTCTCTAAAATTGTAAGTACAGTAGAATCCTCTTAATTGAATATCCATTTTGCCAGTGAAAATTATTCAATTAACAGGAGTATACAATTAACAGGGATTTGGTCAGTTTCCTGTGTTCTGGAGGTAAACTGAGCATTTATTCTATTATATCTTGTTTGACAGAGCTCATAGAGCTCTGTCAAATAAGATATAATAGAATAAATGCCTGTATTGGAAAAAGTAAGGCCAAAAAGGTTGATAAATAAGGGGAATTTGGTGCGTGTCACAGTAATTTTTTTGATATATTACAAAAATTTATATACAATTAACAGGAGTTTACTCTACAACCCATATGCAATTAACAGATCAAATTTGTACTGAAGGTGTGGTAAATGGTTTTGTGTTTGAAAATTATATTCAATTAACAGGGATATACAATTAAGAGATATCCAATTAAGTGGGCTTCACTGTAATTGAAAAATATTTTTATAACACCACAATAATCATTCATTTTCACAATAGTTCCCAGTCAAGTCTTGGCTGCATAAGTGACCAATGGAGGGAATGGTATCTTACGGTTACAAGCCAACTTAGAGAACTATAGTTAAGGCCACACAAAGTAGATCTTCTGTTTCTCATGCCATTATTTGTGAAATTGCATGCGGGCGAGCAGTTTTTTATTTTATTTTTTTAATTTCAGTAATTACTTTTTTGTTATCAAAAGTTCATGTTCTTGGTTCAAGTTTTAGGCCTCATAATCTACAGAATAGCATGGGTGGTGGTGTATTTCATCCCTTGAGTGCAAGAAGACTTTGCAATGCTAAAGCATTGCAAAGCTTTCTTGCACTCAAGGGACAAATTCATCAATTTTTTTTAACTTGGGTAAAATATCAGACATAAACCATTTAATTTTTATTTTTTTATGTTTAAATTGGTTATAAAAAGAGAGCATGCGGTAGCCAAAAAGACCATGCGGGAGGGCCTGAGAAACAGATTTTTTATTTTTTAGGCCTAAGCTTCAGAAGCTGAATCAGAATTTTAGGAGTCAAATTCACACTAGCTCTTAATAGGTAAGACCCTGCGGTAGTTATTAACAGAAAAAATCTGAGAACTCATGGGTTAAGTGTTGTATACTATATTGTGTTAGGTAAAGAAAGAATGTAGAAAAAAAAAAAATGACCATTCAGAAAAATGTTGCTTTTAACAACTAATTCGAAAAAGAAAGTTATATGGATGTCAGCAACTTTGAAAATCCATACTGTAGAAAAAAGTTCAAGCAATTTTGTAGTGTTTCTTCAAAGTATCAAGGGCAATTCTTAATACTCTATGAGATCAGTGTGTGTGCTTGCCCTGTAGTCGAGAATACGTGCAATAAGTACTTACCAGTTGAGATGTCATTGTGAAATATTAGAACTGAGAAACTGAAGTGACTGCTGGGGAATTCAGCTAAGGACACTAAATGAGGGGGGCAAAACTTTTGAACTCGGATAAGTAAACACATCAATGGGCAGAATACAATACTTGTTTGTTTAATTCTAAATGCTTTTAGATCAATATGATATATATTAAAAAAAAATAAATGATTGACTGTGTTTACTCCAGGAAATCAATATGGAAAATAATGGACCAAGTAAGCAAGCGACATACATTATTACTTAACTGTACCTATTCACACCTGTGTGGCAATTACCTGCCTACATTCACGATCGATGGGGGATATTACACCGGTCAGGTTTTTCAATCCATCAATAAAGTTTATTTAATATAAACTATTGACAAAGCAAATAGTATGCAACAGGTCAATTACTTGAAACTAAACAAAGTATTTGTGGACTTAATGAAATATTTAATTGAAAGGCCATTGACCAAACAGAAACGGAATGAACAATAACTTTTCAAGCAATAAAAATAAAAAAACTGTTATTCAATATTAAAGCTTTAACACTTAACTCTTTAGGCCTAAAAAAGTAAAAAAATTGTTTCTCAGCACTCTCCCGTATTGTCCTTTTGGCTCCAGAAGCTCCACTTTTATAACCAACGTAAACTTAAAAAAATCATAATTAAATGGTTTATGTCTGATATTTTACACAAGTTAATAAAACTGATAAATTTGTCCCTTGAGTGCAACAAGGCTTTACAATGCTTTAGCTCTCAAGGGATGTGATACACCACCACTCATGCCATTCTGTAGATTATGACGCTTTAAACATAAAACAAACCAAGAACATGAACTTTTGATGGCAAAGAAATAATTACAAAAATAAAAAATAAAATAAAAAGCCACCTGCAATTTTACAAAAAGTAGCCCGAGAAACAGAAGATCTACTTTGTGAGGCCTTACCCTAATTATAATGAAGTTGTCACATCTGCCCACACAATTTATAAATTGAGCAAGCAAACAAAAAAATCAGTAACACTCATAGATGCTTCCTGACAGTCGACTCAGTTAACAAGTAGATTCGGAAAATTGTGGTCCTCTGCTATGGGAAATCATTCGGCACATGCAAGGACCATAACTCCAGTGAAAAATACATGGGAAACTTTTTTATAACATGTGCAGGAGCGGCTCGTCACAAGGATCCCTCAAAACAAATTTCATTGAAATCCATCTACTCACTGCTGAGATATCTCTGTAAGCGGACAGACATTAGACAGAGAAAGCAGCCTTTTTTATAATGTGCAAGAGAAGCTTGTCACAAGGATACCTCATACCAAATTTCACTGATTTCCATCCACTCACTGCTAAGATATTACTGCTGACAGAAAAAAATCAGGAAAAGTTAATAAAACAAGAACCATAACTCTGGTGAAAATTATGCAGGCAACCTTTTATAACATGTGCAGGAGAGGCTTGTCACAAGGATCCCTCATACCAAATTTCATTGAAATCTATCCCCACACTGATAAGAGTGAGTGCAGGACAAGAGGTGATTAAAGGCCTTTTCTAATATGCTTAATGGTGCTGTATGTGATATTGGGGAGATTTAGTGCTGATTTAAATATCATTCAAACAAGGTGCAACGCCACCAGTATCCCCCCAACAAGGGTTTCTAAGTTGAAAAAAGCAGAAAAAGGCACCTAACTCTAGAGAAAAAAAATGGACAAAACCTTTTAATTGTGAATATCCTTTTCCCCATAGTGGTCTATTAGGATACCAATGATCATTTAAATCCAACATCCACTGACTGAGATATGAAGGTCGAAAGTTGTTATGGATGGACATATGGATGGATGAACAGATGGATGGACAGACAGATGGATGGATGAATGGATGGACAGACAGACGGAACCCATTTCTATAAAAAATGTCAACAACACCATATCATAGACTGAGGTTGGTGAGCTTGTTTCATTCAATGAGGAGTCACACGATATGGTTAAGTCAAAAAAAATTTAAAATTTTTTTTCAAATGCTGAATTCGTTTTTTTTGTGAGTGGATGCGGCCAATTAGTTAGGGAAAGAGTTAAGTGCAACAATTTCATGATTTTTTTTCTCTGCCAGGTACTTTTGTATATGTGGACATTAACAAGTTCAACTAATTTACATACTATCGTGTTTACCCCGACTAATAACAAGAAGAAAATGCCAGGGTTATTAATTTGTAATGTCTGGCAGTTTGGCTAGTACAGTAGAATACTCTTAATTGAATATCCATTTTGCAAGTGAAAATTATTCAATTAACAGGAGTATACAATTAACAGGGATTTGGTCAGTTTCCTGTGTTTTGGAGGTAAACTGAGCATTTATTCTATTATATCTTGTTTGACAGAGCTCATAGAGCTCTGTCAAACAAGATATAATAGAATAAATGCCTGTATTGAATGTAGTGAGGCCAAAAAGGTTGATAAATAAGGGGAATTTGGTGCGTGCCACAGTAATTTTTTCGATATATTACAAAAATTTATATACAATTAACAGGAGTTTACTCTACAACCCATATGCAATTAACAGATCAAATTTGTACTGAAGGTATGGTAAATGGTTTTGTGTTTGAAAATTATATTCAATTAACAGGGATATACAATTAAGAGATATCCAATTAAGTGGGCTCCACTGTATTTCATAACTACTGATATAAATACTGGAATTGGGGATAAAAATCAATAAAGTTGGGGGCTAAATCTCTCAACAAAATAATGGAAAAATCTTGAACTTCACCAGCACGCAATAAAACAGGCATAAGGGTCTTTTATTCCAATTATGTTCAACTGAACTACTGGTAAAAAAATCTAGAGTGATTATCAATACATTACATGCAAAAGTTCAGTTCTCTCGTATGACTTAACAGTTTACTCAATAAAACATTGTCTCATAGACAAACTGAATAAGAGAGTCGTGAAGTGGAGTAGAATGAAAGTTCAAGCTATATTGAGATTACTGAAAGTCTTGCACTGACAAGTCAAGATTGACTAATAGCGGTATGTGATTGGACTATCAGTAGTTGCCAAGTTCCTTATCTTTAAAGGTATTTACTTGAGATATATTTGGTATGAATGCTATGTATACCCCCAGTAATGCACAATTCTAAATGCTATGGAATCGAACTGAATAGAGGATTGCCAATCGGGACACTACTCTGGGGATCCAAATAAACATACGGGTACTCTTATTAAATTTTGAGACAAAATCCCCCCTGTACTCTTCTTATTTGGGTCTCATTATTGTATTTTATTTCATTTCAAATGATTGATTTTTATATAATAATCACTTCAATGTAATTTTAAATAATTAATGACAGTCAAACAAAGGCTGAGGCATATTCTTTTGGTTCTTACAGGAGTAAACAAAGAATATTTTGGAAAATTAATCCATTTTTTCACCCCTGTACTATTATTTAATTTTGAGGAAATTTCCACCCTGTACTATTATTAGGACCCGTATGTTTATTTGGACCTTAAGAGTATTCTACAAGTGTATCAGTAAACAAATTTAGATAAGTGATAGGAATACACTGAAAATGAAAACAAATGTCGCCAAACTTGAAAATGAGCAATCTGTCATTTGCAGAATGAGGTCCCCAGAGGGTGAATTTGCTGATTCGGTCCCATACAGTGGGTCAATTAACCCTCTGGGTACCTCTTTTTGTTTAGGCTTGAGACCCTGATTCAGAGTGAGGTTCACTGAGAGTAAATTTAGTGATGCTACCCTGCTATGCAGGGTAGCATCACCAAATTCACCCTCTGGGAACCTCATTTTGCAGATGACAGTCTGCTTATTTTCTGGCTTGAATGTCACTACCATGCTAAACAACTCCAGACCTATACAATCGGTGAAAATAATACTTTTGTTCATCACAAAATAATGAAAACAAATTTCCATTCCCTACATTACCAGACCTTATGCCAGTGTTTCCACTAGAGGTAAGTTGTTAGGCGGTTTGATCTCTACAGAAAAAGACAAGTTTGGCCAGAACAACTAAGATGTCAGTCGATGAACAATACTAAATTGAACAGGTTCATGCTACATTGTAGCTAACACGCACTATCAGAGACATGCCTTAAAAGTGGTCCAAACTCAAGAGAATCGGGTTTGATTCTCGCAAATTCTTTTATGAGAATCAGTGAGAAACACTTTTTCAGTTTTTAAATAATTTAGAATTCGAGAAGACTATTTTATTTTACCCTTGTGAACAGTGCCTGAAATAAGAAAAAATGGAATGGCGGGACAAAATGTATATCATGTCACCTGACGCGCAGTCCAACTAACACAGGAACATTCTGTGAGAGTAATATATGGTTTGAATGAAAAGAGACCTTTCAAACAGTGTATTGCATTTAACTGGCTGAAAGAAAATATTTCAGGTAATAAGTTTCTGTATTTTAGTTTACTCAGCTGACCCTTTTCCTCTTGTAATGACCCTTGATATCAGGTCAGCAAGATTTACAAAAACTGCTATTCAATTTTTTTCAATGTTTCCCCCCAAAACATATCCTATGACCTCCCATGTGAATAAGCTGAAAGAGCTCGACCAAATGAGATGATGGATGGAGGGAGGTGGGTGGGGGTGGGAGATGAGGGGGTGGTGGTGGGGGGAGGGGGGGGTGGTGTGGGGGGTGGGGTAGGGTACTCATGCAAATTAAATTTGCATGTAAATATTAACTCTTAACTCTTTACCTAACAAATCGGCTGCATTTACCCACATAAATTACAAATTAACCCTTTACCCAACGCAGACGATTTCAAAATTTATTACTTTAAATATCATTTTTTATTTTTTTTCAAATAAATTTCAACAAACCCATATCATGTGACCCCTCTTTGGAACGAGCTCGACGAGCTCGTTCCAAAGAGGGGTCACATGATATGGTTTTGGTGAAATTTTTCGAAAAATAATATTTTTTCTGCTGCTGAATTTGCATATTACGCGGGCGGATGCGGGCGATTCGTTGGGTAAAGGGTTAAGGAGGTGCAAAAAGTATATTTTCGAAAAATTTCAAAACATTATGATATGACCCCCTCATTGGTACAAGCTTGTCAAACTCATTCCAATGAGGTCCCACAATATGGTTCTGCTGACAATTGTTAAATTTTTTTATTTATTTATTTATTGGTGTTTAAGGTCACATATTTCTGCACAATGGCTTATCATGACCACAACATGGAGATAAAGTCAAGGTCTGTCAATCGTTTATACCCCATGTTGCCTATTTTAGAGGACTTGCACCCCAAGCATTAGTGACTGGTCCTATTTTACCAGTAAACAGAGCTTGTTTACCACAGTAAACAAGCACTGCTTCACTTCCTGGGGTTCCCGCGGGGAGTTAAAAATTTTTGAAAAATATTTTAAATAATAAATTTTAACATTGTCCGCTCATTCCAATGAGGATCACATGAAATGGTTTTGTTGAAATTTGCTGAAAAATTTGAAAAAAAAACAATAATGAAAATAATAAATTTTGATAGTGTGTGCATTGGGTAAAGGGTTAACCTCCTAAATATTTATTTGAATTTCCCATTAACAGAGTTTGGCATCAAGAACTCAATGTCAAAATGGCTGTACTCCTATTTCAAGGGGAATATTTGTTAACAGAAGTGAGCAATGTTCCTCTACCTCTTCACAGTATTTTTGTTCTGAGCAGAGAAACCTGCCTGCAGCAGACAAATATTTTATATTATTTGATGAAGTAATGTTTTGACTCCCCCATGGGCCTCTTGTCTTGTAGTGTTGAGATAAGAGAAGGGAGAGGAAAGAAGATGAGAAAAGAGAAAGTAAATATTTTTTTTAAAATACAAAAGACAAAAGTCTGTCAGTGTGGTGGTACCATGTTCAGACTTGCTTTTGTGTACAATGTACACAGGAGCTTATCAACCAACAGTACAGAGTGATCAATCAAGCACAGGGCTGTACTACCTCACTCCACATGTCAGAGCCAGAATAGTTTTGGTAGGTAATAGAAATTCAGCATTATCTTTAACCCTTTACCCACCGCAGGCGATTTCAAAATTTATTATTCAACATATCAATTTTAAAAATTTTTTCAAAAAATTTCAACAAAACCATATCATGTGCCCCCTCTTTGGAACGAGCTCGATGAGCTCGTTCCAAAGAGGGGTCACATGATATGGTTTTGTTGAAATTTTTCGAAAAAAATATTTTTTCAGCTGCTGAATTTGCATATTACGCGGCGGATGCGGGCGATTTGTTGGATAAAGGGTTAACCCCTTGAATAATGCTGGTGGATATGAATAATAATATTAATGTTTAAGCCTTAAATTCACATTGTGCTCTATGGCTTTACAAAAGTAACTGACACAGACACACACACACACATGTACACGCACGCATGTATGCACACGCATGCATGTGTGCACACGCACGGACACGCGCACGCATGCTAATAAAACTATGTGTAATAATCAGGAATTACAAAATCAGCAGATAAAGGCCTGTTTGTACAAAGGGTTTTGAGACCCAACTTAAATTGATTTATGGCCAATACAGATTTTAGATGCACTGGGATGGAGTTCCAGAGAGCTGGTGCAGCACATATGAAAGCTCTGTCACCTGCTGATGCAAGTGTAGACTTTGGTACCACCAGATTATAGGATTCAGAGGAGCGGAGATTCCTGACTGGGGTATATGGCTTAACAAGTGTAGATAAATATTCCGGAGCCAGGCCGTTAATACATTTGTATGTAATAAGTAGAATTTTATATTTTATCCTTTGCTGGATGGGGAGCCAATGAAGGGTTTTGAGGACTGGACTGATTCGGCAGAACTTACGTTTTTGAGTGAGGATCCTGGCAGCGCAATTCTGAATATATTGGAGTTTGTCAATAAGTGAATTTTTGCACCCATACAGCAAAGAATTGCAAAAATTCACTTACTGACAAACTACAGCAAAGAATTACAGTAGTCAAGATGACTGGTGACAAATGCATGGATGAGTTGTTCTGCAGTTTTCCTATCAACAGTTGCCCTTATCTTACTGATATTTCTCAGGTGGAAAAAAGGCTGAAACGGTTAGCTCATTTTTGAAACCAACTAACCGAGACCTATAACCGGATAATATCTGGTTATCCGTGGCCATTATTTCACCAAATATGGGATCAAAACTTTAGGAACTGGAAAGCAGTATCCTCAAACTATTCCGTAGTGTGTATACAAACGAACATTGTCGAGTACTCGACAACGTTCATTTATATACACACTACAGAATAGTTTCTGCGATTATTCATTCCTCACGGAAACTGCGGATCATTCACGAAGTCTCGAATGCCAAAGTCAATTATTTCTCAATATACACAACGCGGCTTCGATGTGTAATCTATCACAAATGAGAAGCAGCAGATTTATTACTTTTAAACATGGAATGACGATCACTATCGGTATTTCGGATAACCGGTTGACGGTTTTTCTAATCGGTTAGGTAGCTAACTGGTTTCAAACCGATTATCCAGTTAACCATTTCAGTACTAATATTCCTGCCAAGGACACACAAGCTCTTGCCACTGTAATAAGTTTAATATGGGAACATTTAATCAAACTTCACCCTTGAAAATTGAATGGACTTTTTGACTAATGATTTCTGGAATTAAATTAAGATGAATTTTTCATAAAATCTAGTTATGGTAGTAATGTTGCTCAATCACAACCTGATTTAATCAACATTTTGATGACATTACAATCAGATATAACGACTCACCACAATCATACTTTTATGATTAGCCCTTTACCTAACATGAAAAGCAGACGACACTTGCAAAAAAAATCTTGAATAACTAATGCTTTTCATTTTTTGTCTCAAAAACACAGGTTATGACCCCTCATTGGAACGAGCTCAATTAGCTCGTTCCAAAGAGGGGTCATAACCTATGTTTTTGAGACAAAAACGAAAAATTCGCAACATCGACGCCGTAGCTGCGACGGGTGGTGCAATCTCACAAAATTCTAAGTTCATCAAGGGCCATAACTCCAACAAAAATGTTTGGAACAACACATGCATTGAACAGTGGCTATACATCAATAAGATACACTTACATGCCAAATATAAAGTCATTCCATCAAGTATTTCAAAAGTTATTGAGTTTTGAAACTGTTGGTCACAGACAGACCGACCGACAGACAGACCGACATTGCCACTTATAGAGCTGCTAGTCGCAGCTAAAAATAATGAAAATTAATTGGCGATTTTTGTGAATAGCGCTGACCGGTTTTGGCAGTTACGTTGGGTAAAGGGTTAAGTCAAATAGTTCACAAGCTATGTTAATATCTTGATGCTTTCAATGGGAATTGAATACTTTTTGATTGGAATATCTATAACAGGGGTAGAATATATTTGTGGGTAAAGGGACATCACATTACAGTCGTCTGTATACAAATTGCCACAAAAAGTGGGTAAACAAACAACCCATAACAGCATCAAAATCTGAACAGAATTAAACTGTTGGCCTGCGAGTTTGAGTATTTACCTCATTAATTTTGAGAGAATTAACTCGTTATCCAATGCACACGATAACAAAATTTATTCTTTTTATTACATTTTTAAAAAAATTTATAATAAAATATCAAGAAACCCAAATTGTGTGACCCCTCATTGCAACGAGCTCAACGAGGTCATTCCATGAGAGGTCACATGATATGATTTATGGAAATTTTTTCAAAAAATACATTTTTGTTCAATAACTTAATTTGCAAATTAGGGTTAATTGCATTGTGTCCTTGGGCAAGGCACTTAATCCAGATTGCCATGTGGGGGCATGGTGGCTAGTGTCCAACCGATTACCAAAAATGGTCGCTGACCGATTACTGGTTATTTAAGACCACAATCGGCCGATTCTGATGCCAATTCCGATTGTAATACCGTGCACTACAAGACAAGTCGAGGCTCGAAAGAACTACATTAAACTGAACATTTTTCAAAGTGTTAAACTTCGTTGACTGGGGTCCCAGTAAAATTACCAGCCACACACATTTGGGTGGTAAACGTGGCTCTCAGAGCCACGTTTACTGCCCAAGTGCGCGCGACTGGTAATTTTACTGCGACCTGAGTCAATGGAGTGCATCCTTCACTTTCCCGGTATGAACTGGCGATTGCTGCAAGTGTGCTCAGTTGTAAGCTTTACATTCGTTTAACACATGTATCGCGTAAAGGGGCTTCTAGAGAGATTAGGAATACACACTGTGGTTGTTTCTCAACTTTATTGAATGGTATCATCGACATCATTTTACATTAACAATTGAACAATTGCAGAAGATAATAAAATGCGATTCAGAAAAATCACAAATTGCTTGGCAACAATCGGTTGAACTGATGTTCCAGGAGCCGTTGTCATCTGATTGCCCATAATCGGCCGATTGTGGTGGCCAGTTCCGATCATCGGTTGAACACTAATGGTGGCACTGTGTACTAAACCATACTGCAAGTCAATGGTGAACTTGTCTTCACCCAATGCTAACCCTGCTTGTGAGGAGTTAGTACACTGGAGAGTCTGATATTTGTTTGCCATTGTTGCAGTAGTTCCCTCAAGGTACTTTGGCTTCCTCCACCCATAAAACTGTCCAACACAAGACTGCTGAAAGAGTCATTATATGGGTGGGTGTGGCCAATTTGTTAGGTAAGGGTTTTTTAAAAAGCCTGGGCAAACACTCAAAAATATAATGTTGAATATGTTTGTCACCTAATAACCCTGAAAGCACTTGGGAATTTTTCATCAGAAACAAGCCTGACTTTTAGCTCTGACAGGGTCATTGTATTCTAAGCTACTTCCTTTCATTAAAGTATTAACGTTCTGTTTACTTATACTGATAAGCGTGTGATTGACAACCAATGACAGTTAGCATTAAAAGAAAGAAAACAAATCACTTAACAGGTCTTTTATCAGTATTGAAATCTACAAAATAACGAATTACATAAGTACGGGCATATTATTCAAAATGAACTAATGTAAAAAGCCTATATCCCTTGCATGCTTTCATTTAGAAATAATAGTTATTTAAATGTCCTTATATTAGACTAATATGTTCTGACTTCTACATGCTGTCGGTAGGAAATGCTGTGTGGACTGAAATTAACTCATAACCTTCTAAGTACAGTGGAGCCCACTTAATTGGATATCTCTTAATTGTTTAAGCCTGTTAACTGAATATAATTTCCCAACACAAAACCATTTACCATACCTCCAGTACAAATTTGACCTGTTAATTGAATATAGGTTATAGAGTAAACTCCTGTTAATTGAATAAAAAATCTTGTAACATGTCGAGAAATTACCCTGACTCTCCCCAGTTTTCCTTTGGTTATAGACCTATTTGACCTCAGTACATCCAATATAGGCATTTAATCTATTATATCTTGTTTGACAGAGCTCATGGAGCTCTGTCAAACAAGATATAATAGAATAAATGCTAAGTTTATCTCTAGAATACAGGAAAGTGACACAATCCCTGTTAATTGAATACTCCTGTTAATTGAATAATTTTCATTGGCAAAGTGGCTATTCAATTAACAGGGTTCCACTGTATTTTCATAAATTTTTCAGTTATGGTAGCTGTAAATATTTTTCGTTGTCAAAGTTACTTTTTTCCAAGCTATTAATTGAAAATAGAATATGTTTTCATTTTTGGAATTCACAAAAAAAAATGTTTTCCACAATCCATTCCAATGAGGGGTCATAAGACGAGTCTGAACACTTTTTGAAAATAGTAGTGTCCTGGTTTTGACCAATACATTAGAAAAGAAATTATAGACAAAATTTACTAGGGCTGTACAGTGCACTGGGTTAGTTACTCAGTTAATATTGAAAATGTTTTGTAACCAGAAAGTGTGACTAACCCTGTGCAGTATTTCTCAGGGTTAGTCATATTTTGTGATTATAAAAACTTTGTAACAGCCATATCATGCACTACATGAAAATGTACACTCACTAAAGCTGAGCAATGCACATGGATAGTCACATAATAGAGAATGCAGTCAGAGCTGCATGAAGCACGGCTTATGAAGTAAGCTCTGCAGGTAACACATGTGCATATGTAGAGAAACACGCAATTTCTAACAAACTGAAAATTGTGTCTTCCGGTTTGCCCATCGGGGGAGGCCATTTTTTCGTTTGATATTGAATTCTGGGATAGTTGAAAATAAAAAAATAGCAACAAAAAGAAGAGGATGCACCGTGTCTTGGCCGTGTCTCTGAATAAATGACGTTATTATTTCTTTTAACCCTTTACCCAACGCAGATGATTTAAAAATTTATTATTTTAAATATCATTTTTAAATTGTTTTTCAAAACATTTCAACAAAACCATATCATGTGACCCCTCTTTGGAACGAGCTCGACGAGCTCGTTCCAAAGAGGGCTCACAAGATATGGTTTTGTTGAAATTTTTCGAAAAATAATATTTTTTCAGCTGCTGAATTTGCATATTACGTGGGCGGATGTGGGCGATTCGTTGGGTAAAGGGTTAACTTGAACACTGTCATCCTAGAATTCAGTATTAAACTGATTTTTGTTACTTGAAAATTTTCAAATCCTACTTTTGATCATGAATCTCTTCTCTTTACATTTACTGCCATTATCAAATGTTGACAAAACTACCGACGGAAGCAGGAATAATTTTCTTTCAATTTTACAATACAATAGAGTCCTTTGCGACTACGTTCTCTTCTAGGTCTAATCTAATTTATAATAGAGATGATCTAACTAGACAGAAAGGAGTAACTAAACCTATGTAGTGCACAGAGTTAGTAGGTAAACAAACATATACTTGCTGGGGTTCATTCCCACTAGACCAATTCCCTTTAGACCAATTTATTTATTGTATTTATTGGTGTTTAAGGTCACATATTTATGCACAATGGCTAAGCATGACCGCGACAGTTTTACGGGTGGAGGAAGCCGGAGTACCAGGAGAGAACCACCGAGCAACGACGAGCAACTGTCAGCTCCCCAACATACCAACTCCACACAAGCAGGGTTAGCATTGGTTGAAGACAAGTGCACCATCGACGTGTAGTACGCCTTAGTACACAATGCCACTGTACCACCGTGCCCCCATGCGGGCAAGGGAGATGAAGTGTCTTGCCCAAGGACACAATGCAGTTGCCGCAGGTGGGATTCGAACTGAGGACCTCTCGGCTTGCAGCCTGCACCTCTACCTAGTGAGCCGCCGCGCTCCCTTTAGACCAATTCCCTTCAGACCAATTCCCCTTAGACCAATTGATACGTTCTACTTTTAAAATAATTCTATATAAATAATTTGATATATTTATAAATATTTATAAATGTATTTGATGTTATTGATAGTCAAGCCTGAAAATAAGCAGTCTGTCATTCACAAAATGAGGTCCCCAGAGGGTGAATTTGTGGATGAGGTTCACAGAGAGTAGATTTAGTGATGCTACCCTGCTGTGCAGGGTAGCATCACCATATTCACCCTCTGGGGACCTCATTTTTCAGATGATAGTCTGCTTATTTTCTGGCTTGTTGATATTTTATAGATGTTGGGCAGATTTTTCATAACAATTCTTATAGTAATTACACACTTTCAAAGGCTGTGATTCTTTTTATTGTTTTGCAGTAAACAGATGTTGAGCTGATTTCCACAACAAAACAAACACAATCCTTTGTGTGTATTGATGTTATAAATCTATATTTTTTGTAAAATGTCATATGTACTGAGCTATGCTGAAATGTTATAAACCTATATTTTTTGTATGTTATGCATATAAATATTTTTTTTATCAAATAAAGTGCTTATCAGTAAATGTTTTCTTAATTATCCTTAATCAACCCTTAATCAATAACATTATTATGTAGTTGGTCTAAGGGGAATTTGTCTTTTGGGAATTGGCCTAAAGGGAATTGGTCTAGCGGGAAGACACCCTGGCTGGCATTGCACAGGATTGATTGATAGGCAGTTTTTGTCTTAATAGAATTTCTGCCACAATAAATAGCTTTGGCAAGGTCGGGCATTAGTTATTGTTATTTATTGCGGAAATTCTGTTAAGACATAAATGGCTTGCTAGTTTACTCATTTGTGGATGCAATGCGTAACCAATGACTTTTGAGCTAGTTCCGAGAGATTGTCAAGTATGTCTGGCAAAACATGCTAGATTTGTAATTTAATTTGCTGTTGTGTTATTTTGTTGCAACCTGTAGTTCGATTGCTTGTTTCACAATCGATGTAAGCTCCACCTAACCGAAATGGTCATTTGTGGGTTATTTCCAGACCTGTGATAAGATACCGCTCTTATCATGAAATAGGCACTTTTGTAATCACAGTACTGTAATGGTAATTATGACAAGTTAATTAGTACCTGTTAAACAAGCAAAGCTTCAAATTGTGCATGTCAATGACCAATACAGGCTGCTTATTTGCAGGCCTGCTTTCACACCCAGGGTTCCTGCAACAAACCTCTAAGCAAATTCCAGGAGTTTCAGGGAGGTTTTTAGTGCTTTTTCAAGGAATTTCAAGGAGAAAAACAGACAAAATTCAAGGATTTCCCAGGAAACATTTTCCACTTGCATCCAAGAGACAGAAAATATAACTCGACCCTTTACCTAAGCTAACGGAAAAAAAACGGCCAGCGCTTTCCATGAAAATCACTGTTCAATCTTTTTTTATATTTTCATTTTTTGCCTCTGAAACATAGGTTATGACTCTCATTGGAACGAGCGCATCATGCTCGTTCCAATGAGAGGTCACAACCTATGTTTTGGAAAAAATGAAAATGTTCAAATGCACAGTAATTTTTTCACAAGTGTCATCTGCCTCTAGATAAAAAGGTAAAAGAATGGACATCAGATGTACAGTATTTTGAAATAGCACACTGTCCATGCATAGCCGACTCCATTTCCAGGAGTTTCCAGGATGGCCTTAATATTCAAGGAGTTTCCAGGTCCTTGGGAGGGTGTTTTGAGATTCAAGGACTTTCAAGGAATTCAAGGAGGTGCGGGAACCCGGAAACCTATCCTTCATCCTTCAAGCATTTATCCCTTTTTTCATCAGAGTTCAGACAAAATTCTCCTTCCAGTGGTTTTAAGCCACTTTATGAACAGGAAGGGAAGTAAGAAAACAGTTGTTTGCAGTTAACAATTAGCTGCAATCTGCTGCCACAGTAACACTGAACAACATTCAAGCTAAATAGCATACTGTTACAAAGCTTTGTCAAAGTATCGTTCAGGTTATCATGTCATGAATGGTGTATTTGAACTATGTGGTGTATACAATAGATAACAGTTCTTTGTTGGCTAATGATATGTTGTGATTTTAACAAACGGTACTCTCCTGACACTATTTTTTAATGCTTTAATAATTTTAACCCAAAAGAATTTGATCAATACCATGAATAAAGGAAAAAAATTGATTCAAAAGTCAATAGTAAATTCAGCATGTTTAGGAGATATTTAATTTTCTCCTATTGTCAGGTACCTTTTATTCCCTCAAATCATGTGAACATGCAATATTCTGATGCATAAAAATGTACTAAGAACCTCTTATGGTCAACTCTGTTTGTGCTACTCAGTTCATTGTTACTCTGTCAAATTTATGATGAGAATATTTTTAGATCCCTCCGGACTCACAAGCAATATCTTTAGTCCTGACCGACATCCTTCACTATACTCTTTCCTGACCGACATCCTTCACTATACTCTTTAAGTCCAAAAGTTGCTAAAATGGCTATCAGCTTCAATTGGTGACATTTATTTATTATTGGTGTTTACGGTTACTTTCAGCATCTATCGCTATAGGGAGCATGGTGGCTCAATGGTTATACCACTGAACTTCAAACTGAAAGGTCCATTGTTCGATCCCTGCCAGGGGTAACTGCATGGTTTCCTTGAGCAAGGTACTAACTAAATCCAGATTGTCCCTGTTGAGGCACGGTGACGGTGTACTGTATGTCGATGGTACACTTGTCTTCAACCAATGATAACCCTGCATGAGTGGTAGAGATGGGCAATATACCGAAAAACCGAACCGATATCGATATCATGGGGATACCGAAAAACCGAACCGAACCAATCTTTGAATACCGAAACCATTGGTATTTTCAGTTCCCCTACATTCGCTATTTATAAGGCCTTATTGAAGATTGACTGCAGTTGAAGTGTTCATTTTCATGAAAGAAGTGACTGATTTTCTTTTTCTGTTTTGTTATACCTTAATGGCCTGGGCAGTTGAACTGAATTCTCAATAGACTATACGACATGTACATGTCTTGCTTAGCAGTGATTTTTCTACTGTCATCAGGCCCACCTAAAGATAACATCTTCAGAACACACATTCTAAGATTACAGATGCCTTAAGTAGGCCTTGAAAGATTAAGGCGTGTTTAGAACAAGTCACCAAATTACTGTAGATGTGATTTGTATTGGCAAAAGCATGACAATGTTGAGCTCATTAGCAGTGACATGTATAGCACTATGATAGAATGATACAAGAACAACTTATTCTGTATTTTTCTGACATGGATTCCCCTTTCGTACTATCTGTGAATCTCAAGTCACAAACCGAATACCAAACCGATACCGCGGTATGCCCACAAAAAAATACCGAAACCGATACCAAACTCAAAATTCCAATACCGCCCATCTCCAATGTGTGGAGACAGTATGTTGGGGAGTCATGTCTTGGGAGTCATTCAGTATGTGGACACGTGATGACAACTAAAACACCCATAGAGTTGAGTTTTCATAAAAAAAATAACCACAAATTCTGTGAGAAAGAAAAGAGCCTCCGAGTTGACTTATTCAAATATTTACCTTTGCAATTGTCGCCTACTATTCATGTAATTAGAACAAGCTGCATATATTAATTGAAAATAGAATATGTTTTCATTTTTAGGAACACAATAAAACTAGAGGTACTGTGAGCAAGCTCACAAAGTTATACCCCCCGCACCTCAGTTATTGCGCTTACGAGGACACAACCATATGATGTAGCAATTGAAATGTATAAGTTAGATTATCTCCCCTTGGAAATGTCAGAACGGAATTATATTGCTTCATGCACATCTTCATATGGAGTTCTTCAATTGTGTAAAGTTTCATGAAAATTCTTCAAATGGTTTAGGAGGAGTTGTGTTTATAAGGATGGACAGACGGACGGACAGGGTGATTCCTATACCCCCCCCCCCCCCCCCCACAACTTTGTTTGCGGGGGTATAAAAACACTGTCCACAATCAATTCCAATGAGGGATCATAAACTGAGTTTAATGCTTTTTGAGAATAGTACTGGTTGGTGTTGGCCATTACACAGGGTCAAGAGTTGATATAGTATAGATTTACACTAAAGCTGTACAGTTCATAGGGTTGGTTAATAAGGCCACAAAAAGTAGATCTTCTGTTTCTCAGGCCATTATTTGTGAAATTGAATGTGGGCGAGCGTTTTTTTATTTTATTTTTTATTTCAGTAATTACTTCTTAGCCATCAAAAGTTCATGTTCTTGGTTCAAGTTTTAGGCCTCATAATCTACAGAATAGCATGGGTGGTGGTGTATTTCATCCCTTGAGTGCAAGAAGGCTTTGCAATGCTAAAGCATTGCAAAGCCTTCTTGCACTCAAGGGGCAAATTCATCATTTTTTTTAACTTGGGTAAGATATTGGACATAAACCATTTAATTTTAATTTTTTTAAAGTTTAAATTGGTTATAAAAAGAGAGCATGCGGCAGCCAAAAGGACCATGTGGGAGGGCCTGAGAAACAGATTTTTTATTTTGTTAGGCCTAATGAAAATATTTTATAACCCGAAAGTGTGACCAGCCCTATGCAATGCACACCGTCAGTAACACTTACTGGTTATAAAAAAAATGGTTACTGTCATATCACATACTGCATGAAAATGTACACTCCTCACTATTATGCAGGGTTAGCTGCACAATAGAAATGATCTTATTTAAAACCAGAAAGAAAACAATGACTAGCCCTGTGCAATGCACAGACATCATTGGTAAGCTTACATACACTGGCTGGCATTGCACAGTATTGGTTTATAGGCTACCAGATCACACGTGACCTGAAATATACACTAAGGCTGTATTAATACACAGGGTTAGCTGATTACATAGGATTCAATGAACTAATGGAAATACTAATACTGAATTGTATTTGTTTACCTATTTATTTATTTATGTTTAAGGTCGCATATTTCTGTACAATGGCTGATCGTGACCGCAGCATGTGAAAAAGTCAAGTTTAGTCAATTGTTTATACCCATGTTGCTCATTTCAGAGAACTTCCACCCCAAGCACTGGTGACTGGACCCTAATTTACCAGTGAAACAGAGCTTGTTTACCACAGAAAACAAGCATAGCATCACACCCAGGGTTCCCACTGGGATATACTGGATTGAGGTGAAAAAAAAACACAAAACAATTTCCACTATACCGGATTGTGAATTTTTTTTTAAAGTGAACTCCAAAAACTTCTATTTTCAATTACCGGTATAGCTTGTTTTTGTTAAAGGGTTAACTCACATATTATGCAAAAAAAACATTCAAGATTAATTGTAAGCATTTAGGTTGATGTACGCCAAACATTTTTGCCACCACGAAGAATTACTATAACTATCTACCTACTCATATTACATATATTGTTCAATGGGTTATGTCTTCCTAGTATCAATACATGGGGGCTCATGTGTGTTGTGGATCTACCATCCTGCAGCTGTTAACTGGTAGAATGCTAAAAAATTTCCCACAGTTCATTTGTGACATGAGTATTTTTTTTTAAAGTTACTATGCAACCAGCAAACAGGAGCCTCACTTTCGTAACAATTTTTCTATAAACAATTGTTTTGCAACAAAACAATTTTAGGCCACACAAAGTAGATCTTCTGTTTTTCAGGCCAAAATTACATGCGGGCGAGTGTTTTTTTATTTTATTTTTTATTTCTGTAATTATTTCTTTGCCATCAAAAGTTCATGTTCTTGGTTCATATTTTAGGCCTCATGACATATGGAATAGCAGGGGTGGTGGTGTATTTCGTCCCTCGAGAGCAAGAAGGTTTTGCAATGCTGAAGCATTGCAAAGCCTTCTTGCATTCAAGGGACAAATTTATCAATTTTTTTAACTTGGGTAAAATATCAGACATAAACCATTTAATTTTTATTTTTTTAAAGTTCACATTGGTTATAAAAAGAGAGCATGCAGCAGCCAAAAGGACCATGCTGGAGGGCCTGAGAAACAGATTTTTACTATTTTTAGGCCTGATATAAACATTTTTTTCCTGCTGGTGAGCAAACAAAAGGCTTCTGTGTACAGTGTAAATTAACTAAAGTGGCTTTCAACAATTTTCAATACAGCCATAATAGTGAATTCTAGCACTCAACTAGTTAATCTTTTAATTTACACAGGTTGAAGAGACAACAATGCCAATCTTTCTTGTAAATAACAAAAATGATTTGATGTACAAATGCAGAATGGTAAAACTAAAAATACAAAGAGTGAAAATAACACTGCTTTAAACTCATTAAACAAAAGAAGGGACACAACTCATAGCAAGCAAACAGAAACTTTGAGAAAATGAAGCTATCAGTCTGCTGTGATGCCAAATGCAGTATCAAATCACTTCAATCAGAAGGCAACATTTCTTACCCATCAGGCACTTTGTATTTTTTCAGTTGCAATGTCAATTTAGAACTACTAGGTGTTCCTTCCCTCCTGCCCCACCCTCACTGATATGAGGAAAAATAATCAACCACAAAGACATAAATGGGTGAAATTAAAGTACATGCATTTGGATCCCCCTTGTGCTCCAAGTATGGACCCAAGCCGGAAAATAAGCAATCTGTCATTTGCTGAATGAGGTCCCCAGAGGGTGAATGAGCTGATGCTATCCCATACAGTGGCCCAATGTATCCTTTAGGTACCTGTTTCTGTTTAGGTTTGAGACCTTGATTCAGATTGAGGTTCACAGAGGGTAAATTTAGTGATGCTACCCTGCAGGGTAGCATCACCAAATTCACCCTCTGGGGACCTCATTTTGCAGATGACGGTCTGCTTATTTTCTGGCTTGTATAGACACGCCCCCCCTCCCCCCACAGTTCAATTTTCTAGTACATTTTTAGTACTAATTTTCTGAGTACATGTGTCTAGCTTGGTAATGATTGAATGAATGGTGTAGGAGAAATCACAGTACAAACAAACACATAAACAAACTTTGCGCAGATTATACTGCAGATAACCGTGCATATTCTTATTTGACAGCACTCTGCTCTCTGTTGGACGAGTTATCGATGAGCTCGTTCCAATGAGGGGTCACATGATATGGTTTTGTTGAAATTTTTTGAAAATTAATATTTTTTCAACTGCTAAATTTGCATATTACGAGGGTGGATGAGGACGATTCGTTGGGTAAAGGGTTAATTGGGCTGGAAAATCCATCTGTAACAACCATAATGCAACCATAATGTATTGCATGACCACACACAGCTGGCACTCTCCTACAAATTTGCACAATTTTGTTTTTACAAATTCAATATGAAAAGACGACTCAATGAGCGCGAGAGGGCCTAATACTTCAGAGATCCCATATAAAGGCCTAACCGGTTTTGTTCTTATTTGAACTTCATCGGAGGCAAAAGCACTGCTGTTTGGCTCTCCTTTATGTTACTTCTACACCAATTTTGTGGCCACAAGTTTTGGCGGCCACAATTTCTGGCGACCACAAGTTGTGGCGGCCACAATGCGTAGTTATTTCTAGCGGCCACAAAAAATGTTGTTTGGCAGTCACAAAATAAACTCATGTCTACCATTACTAAAAAATACCAAGTACCTAATACACAAATAACTGGTGGTATCAATTTGTTCCCATGCAGTTGTTTTATTATAATTTATTATGCACCACCCAGTTATTAGGCATTAGCTTTTTTTACCATTTATCAAGCACCCTCTGTTAAACTGTAACAAAACACATCAATATAACAGAAATATTTTTGCTTCTAAACAGTGTTCATGCTGTCGGCTCTCAATGGTGCCAAATGCACTAAAAAAAATTGTATGGCACCAAAAATTCAGTATTTGTCACAAAAAAAATTGCACCAAAAATATACTTTTGGTAGGTCTTAAAGGCTTTGTGGGTTATTATTTCACAGGGCTTAAAATTCGTCTGACATCACGCGAATCTAACATAATTCTCGCGAAATATTTCCACGCGAATCCATTTAAACCATGATATGAAATCCCCCGTGGGGACCCGGGAAGTAAAGCCAATGATTGAGGTGGAAATCCACTAAAATGTGCAACATGAGATATAAATGATTGAAAACCCTTGACTTTATATCCATGTTGCGGTCATGATTAGCCATTGTGCATAAGTATGTGACCTTAAACACCCTTAAATAAATAAATAATGATATGAAATTCTTCAAAAACTAGCTGAATGTTGCTGGTGAGATCACGAAATAAGTTGTCAAAATCTCCACCCATGATTTACCACATGCTTCACATTTTCTTGAGTTTGGTATCAAATCAAGTCATGGCTGCTACAGCAGCCATGACTTGATTTGATACCAAACTCAAGAAATATGAATAGACAGTTTTTCATAATTATATATTTTATGATAACCCAGGTCAGAACTTCATCATGAATCAACGACATCATACATAAAGTGAATCCAAGCAGTAAATTGATGCGAATCCACTTGGATTCGCGCCAGTGTAGTTTGCCAGAATCATTACGAGAATCGATTCGCGGATTCGTGTGTAATTTTAAGCCCTGTTTCAGTGCATTGTTTTTGATACAATTGCTGTCTGAATGATGTCTTAATGACGTTATAACATAACATGTTCCTGACCAGAAAAGTGGCCGCTAGGGTGCAAAGGGTTAAAATTTTGTTCTTTTGAGTGCAACAAGATGCCATCTGCAATGCTTTGGAGTGACGCCAAACAGTGAAAGAGTTAATTAAACTGCAGGAGAAAAACAACAATAGACTGGCCAAGGTGAGCTTTTAAATTCATGATAAAAAGGAATGGACCCCCTAAGTTTATATTGTTCTATGCAAATACAAAATATTTGGGTCTCCATAAATCACTAAGACAAATAAAGGACAGCTATGAGACAATATTACCTCTGTAAAAGTGGCCATTATCAAACCATAAATGTAAATATACGTACATTAAAAACTTGAAAAGTCCTATAAAAATCTACAAGTGGTCAATATTACTCCAAGACAGAGATCAAAGTCGACAATAAGAGTTAATTACCTTTCAATTCATAATTCAATAAGAAAGCCTGTCATCAGATAAGTGAATCTTGCTATTTAATGGGTATCTGCTAATGAGAATCTTCTCTCTGCACCCATACAAATATGTCTTGACAAACTAACAACAGAGCTTATGTGGTTGCCTTATGCCAGAGTGAAAGCCAATACACAGGTTCTCCTGACTTGTAAAAACATGTATTGCACAGTTCCCGCTTCAAGGTTCAATGAGATCATTTAACACATAGATTTTAGGTACTTATAAAAGAATAGACACACACAAGTAGGTATTGAAATAAAAATTTAAATCCCACACCTTAACAAATGAGGTAATATCTAGCATTGATATGTGTATTGTCCTGGAATAATCTTCAAATCCAGAGATATATGCTGAGAGTACAGTTGGATTTGTGTTATGTTGTAGTCTTACATGCACCTATGTACAGTTTATCGTACAGTAAAATACACTTCATTACACACTGGATAAAAGAATAAAACACTAATTGCACATAACTGTCAAACACCAAACAATTTACCTCACATTTTTAAACAAATTTGACCAGTTAATTGTAAATGGGTTTGAGAGTAGAGATGGGCAATACATCGAAAAACTGAACCATTACTAATTTCATAGGGATAACGAAAAACTAAACCGAACCAATCACTGAATACCGAAACCATCTGTATTTTCAAATTTTCCTACATTCGTTATTTATATGGCCTTGTTGAGGCTTGAAAGCAGGTGAAGTGTTCATTTTCATGAAACAAGTGACTGATTTTCTTGGGTCTAGGCAATTGTTCTGAATTGCCACTAGACTACAACTTGTACATGTCCAGTTGCTTTGCTGTGATTTTCAGTCATGTCTTGGCTGCCTTAATAGGCAGGGATAAAAAAGGGCTGAACTTTCTCAGTCATAGGTACAGAGGAGCTCATTTAATTGATATTTTTTAATTGAATCAATTAATTTAACCCTGTTAAATACATACATGTATGACTTCCAAAAACAATATGAATGTTGGGCCTAAAAAAATAAAAAATCTGTTTCTCAGGCCCTCCCGCATGGACCTTTTGGTTGCCGCATGCTCTCTTTTTATAACCAATTTAAACTTAAAAAAAATTAAAATTAAATGGTTTATGTCTGATATTTTACCCAAGTTAAAAAAATTGATGAATTTGTCCCTTGAGTGCAAGAAGGCTTTGCAATGCTTTAGCATTGCAAAGCCTTCTTGCACTCAAGGGATGAAATACACCACCACCCTTGCTATTCTGTAGATTGTGGCCTAAAACTTGAACCAAGAACATGAACTTTTGATGGCAAAGAAATAATTGCTGAAATAAAAAATAAAATAAAAAACCGCTCGCCCGCATGCAATTTTACAAATAATGGCCTGAGAAACAGAAGATCTACTTTATGTAGCCTTGACAAACCTGAATAAATGAGGTTCATCATCCACAAGTTGATGTCTTCGACATTCACTTCTGAGACTGTCAAAAACTAATTTGCCTATGTCCCCACAAAGTAAATCTTCTGTTTCTCAGGCCATTGTTTTGTAAAATTGCATGTGTGCAGGTGGTTTTTTAATTTATTTTTTATTTTTATAATGATTTCTTTGCCATCAAAAGTTCATGTTCTTGGTTTGTTTTATGTTTTAGGCGTCATAATCTGCAAAACAGCATGGGTGGTGGTGTATTTTGTCCCTTGAGTGCAAGAAGGCTTTGCAATGCTAAAGCATAAAACAACAGACCTAAACCATTTTATTTTTATTTTTTTTAAGTTTGCATTGGTTATAAAACGAAAGGATGCGGCAGCCAAAAGGACCATTCGGGAGGGCCTGGGAAACAGATTTTTAACTTTTTTTAGGCCTAATTTATATAAAAAAAAATGAAGCATGAAATGTTTATTAAACACATCCTGTCTGTAACACCAAGAATGTTAACTTTTCACCCAATGCACATGATATCAAAATTATTCTTTTTCAATTTTTCAAAAAATTTCAACAAAACCATACATGTACATGTGGCACGTGACTTCTCATTGGAACTAACTTGTTGAACTCATTCTGATGAGGAGTCACATGATATGGTTATGTTGAATTTTTTTTTAACCCTTTACCCAACGTAACGGCCAAAACCAGCCAGCGCTATTCTCAAAAATCGCCAATTAATTTTCATTATTTTTTCATTTTTTGTCTCAAAAACATAGGTTATGACCCCTCGTTGGAACGAGGGGTCATAACCTATGTTTTTGAGACAAAAAATGAAAAAAATTAGTTATTCAAGAAACTTTTTTGCAAGGGTCGTCTGCTTTTCATGTTAGGTAAAGGGTTAAAAGTCTGAAATAATAATAATTAAAATAACAAATATTGACATCATGTGCATTGGTATATAGACAGAACAGCATTCGCATTTGAACCGTCATTTTTTTTATCGCAGGAGACTGATTTGGGTGGAGGGATAATATTGAACAAGAAGCAATTTCCAATAGTATCCCTCCGCCAAAATCGATCGAGTGTGGTAAAAAATTATTGCATGCCTACAGTTTACTAAAAAATTATTAATCGATTTTGCCGGAGGGATAATATTGAACTCAAAACCTTTGGCTTCTTGTTCAATATTATCCCTCCCCTAAATCGGTCTTGTCCGATAAAAAAATGACAGTTCGAACATGTATGCTGTTCTGTATTTATTGCATGCCTAATACAGTTTACTAAAAAAAATATTAAAAACACAAACTATTGCCAAAAATAACCCAATCGTAAAAAAAAAGAAATATTTAAATAGTCATTGCACGTGATCTGTATTGATCAAGGACAATACAAAAAAACTTATTGTTCACTTTGGTTTTTGCAGAAAAAGCATGTATTTTACGAAAATAAAAGCATAGGCATGCAATAAAAAGGGTTATTTATTTATCTATTTATTTGTGTTTGAGGTCACATATTTTTACACAATGGCTAATCGTGACAGCAACATTAAGATGAAGTCAAGTTTATTCAATCGTTTATACCCATGTTGCCCATTTTAGAGGACTTCCACCCTAAGCATTGGTGACTGGGTCCTATTTTACTAGTAAACCAGTGCTTGTTTACCATAGTAAACACGCACTACTTCACTTCCTGGAGTTCCCACAGGTGGTGTAAAGGGTTAACATTCTTGGTGCTACAAACAAGATGTATTTAATAAACATTTCCTACTTCAAAGTAGGGGCAGTTTATTCTGCAGTATGACAATTGATTTGCGGTATCAGATTTCAAGAACATCCTTATTCAAGTGACAGATGAAAATATTTGAAATTCTTAATCATAAAATAAATTGGTTTTGTTACACTTATTACAGGGTTCATACAAAAATTTGCTCACAAAGTTCAGGGGTTTTTCAAGGGTTTTTCAGGGGCTTCTTTTCTTTTTTTTCAAGGGCTACATATACTATTCGGCTTGTTGTATGAGCTCTAAAAATCTAAGATTCATGTGACACAGATCTGACTTTGGAAGTCAGGAAGTACCAGTACCCAAAGTGTGATCTGTGTTACAGTAATCTTGGTAAAACGTTCCATACATTTTTATGGTTTTTTTAACTGAGCGACACGAGCGCAACAAACAAGTAAAAGGCGAGTACACATATTTACAATGCCCAGGAAATAGCTTGGTATTCAAGGGTTTTTCAAGAGATTTCTGAAAGTTCAAGGGTTTCTCAAGGGCTAATTTCAAATTCAAGGGTTTTTCAAGAAAAAAACAACTCATTTTCAAGGGTTTTTCAAGAGCTGTATGAACCCTGTATTAGAAAGTTCAACAGTAATCTCATCAATAAAACACAAAGGAACACAAACCGTTGCTATGGTTTTAAAGCTGGGTTAATTTTAACATTGCAAACATTTTTATGAAATCTGCACCATGACCCAAATTTTTTCTCTCAATGCACTCAATTCTACTCCAAGGGGCCCAAACCCTGCCCCCTCACTTCAGCAAAGAAGGTTTAGTTTTTTAACCCTCGACCCAAAGCAAACGATATCGAAATTTATTATTTTAATTACAGTGGAGCCCACTTAATTGGATATCTCTTAATTGTATATCCCTGTTAATTGAATACAAGTTTCAAACACAAAACAATTTACCATACCTTCAGTACAAATTTGATCTGTTAATGGCATATGGGTTGTAGAGTAAACTCCTGTTAATTGTATATAAATTTTTGTAATATGTCGAAAACATTACTGTGACACGTACCAAATTCCCCTTATTTATCAACCTTTTTGGCCTCACTACATCCAGTACAGGCATTTATTCTATTATATCTTGTTTGACAGAGCTCTATGAGCTCTGTCAAACAAGATATAATAGAATAAATGCTCAGTTTAACTCCAGAACACAGGAAACTGACCAAATCCGTGTTAATTGTATACTCCTGTTAACTGAATAATTTTCACTGGCAAAATGGATATTCAATTAAGAGGATTCTACTGTATTAATTTTTTTAATTTTTGTAAAAATTTCAACAAAATCATATCATGTGACCTCCTTACTGGAACGAGATCGATGAGCTCATTCCAATGAAGCGGTCACATGATATGGTCTATGTCAAAATTTTTTGAAACCCTTTTTTTTATCTACTCTATTTGTAAATTACGTGGGCGGATGCAGCCAATTCATTAGGTAAAGGGCAGACAAATTTAAATTTTGGACTATTGAACTGTATTTTAACCCCCTAAACACTGATGTCAAAATATCCAGATTTGAAGTAGCCATTTTCCCCATAATGCAACTGGGAATTTAACCAATTCAATCTTGTTTGACAGAGCTCATTGAGCTCTGTCAAACAAGATTGAATTGGTTAAATTTCTAGTGGCATTATGGGAAATATTTGTACCCTGAACTTTAGATATTTCGACATCAGTGTGCAGGGGGTTAAAGTACTGTACACTTCCTGGGAGAGTGGTCGTACACAATGGTTACATCACTGGATTTCAAACCAAAAGATCCGATGCCCACCAGGGGTAACTACATTGTGTCCTTGGGCAAGGCACTTAATCCCAACTGCCCATGTGGGGGCATGGTGGTGCTGGTTAGTTACTAAGGCATACTGCATGTCGATGGTGCACTTGTCTTCAACCAATGCTAACCCTACTTGTGTGAAGGTAGTATGTTGGGGTGTCTGACAGTTGTTTGTCACTGCTTGGTGGTTCTCAATGACTAAAACCTATAAAACTGTCAGGCACAAGGTGATCTTGGCTGTTAAAAGTATCATTAAACCCCAATAAATAAATGAAATAAATAAGTACTGCACACTTCCTGGAGTTGCTATGGTGATACTCACTTAATAATAAAGCTGTTTCCAAAAGGAAACTATATTTCAACAGAATCTGTACTAATACTGCCTGCCGTGCCTGGTAGTCAATACACAAATACCATATTGATATGTTATTGAGTATTAACTAATAGGAGACAATAATCTCCAGGGACTGTAAATCCATAGAATTCAATACATAATGCAGCAAGGATTTTAAACAATAGGCCCACTTCGTGGATTAAGTTCTTTCATTTTATGCATTCAATTCTTGCATAATATACTACTATTATGACTTATACAATTGTATAAAGCTCTTTAACAAATATTATCCTAATACTGTCCAGTCAGACATACCAAGAATCCAAATGCTTCACACAATCGATTCCTTCACACCTGATGCCCTAAATCATATTTCTGTAGGGAACATTCCAGAACTTCCACATTGTCTACCCGACTTGCCTACACATTGTTCATACAGACTAGTCAATTTGGTTTTCCATAACTTTTCCATACCTCTGACATCAAATTTCCATAATCTCAAGGGTTAAATATAACTCAATATATAATTCTATTTTCACACCTCCTGACAACTCTTTTGACCCAAAAAGGGCCCCAATTCAAACTTTGATACCTTTGTACTACAAGAAAACCAAGGCTCTAACATAGAGGCTTTAGGTAAACTTTTAAGTTACATTCAAAGTACCTTGGCAGTTGTTTCTAGACAGGCAACCAAGACTTGCCTAGAAACAGTTAGGCCACCAGATGCCTCCCTCAAAGTGGGGCAAAAATGTATACATAGCACCAGCCCTTTAATGGGTAGAGTGCTGAAAGCCCATATTTGGGCTTTAATCCGAACCACGGCGGCCCCAAATAAAATGCTTCATATTCAATCGACATGCTTAATATTATCTTTGAAGTGAAATTATTTAGTCTGTAAGGATCATAGGCGTTGGCTTGTAACCATAAGACCCCATTTCTGCCATTGGTCACTTAGTCAGCCAAGACTTGACACAGAACTATTGCGAAAATGAAGTGTTGTGGTAATATAAAAATATTTTTCAAACATTTGAGAAAGCACTTTAATTTAGCAAAAAAAGAAGAATGTAATTAAATGCAAAAGTAATACAATCACTGTTAACTGGAAGAGAGTTTGAAGCCCATATTTGGGCTTTATGTTGGTGTGCAAGTACTGCAACTTAAAGGCTTCATGTTCTGTAAAGGGACTTCACGTTTTCTTTGAAGTGAAATTATATCATATGCGTGGATTTACCTTGTTACAATTTATGGGGAGTGCCTTATAGGCACTCCCTATAAATTGTTACAAGGCAAAACACATGAAAAATTTTGACAATCGGCAATAATTTAGCACTCTACCGATTTAGAAGTAAATCTGGCTTCTAGATTTCAAAAGTAGGTGCCAAATCTGGCTCTTATTTTTAAATGCTCAGGTTGGTCCCTGTACATATTAATATGTTTTTTAAGAAATGATTGCAATATTTTCATATTAACCCATGTTGTTTCATTTTTAATATCAGGCAGAAAATCAAATTTGAGGTCTTCCTGCCAGATAGAGAGACCTGTGCATAGAGTATGTTGAAACGTTTACTGCAATAAGCCATCTAAGTGTATTTTTATTAGACCTGAATGGCAACTGATCTTGTAAGTGGACTTGAGACTGGCAAGTAATAAACGTGACAGATTTTTTGATTTTGTTTGATTTGAAATACACATTTTATAATTATAAAACTTCCCTCATATATTCTGTGGGCTTTGGATCGACAAATATAAAAAAAACTTGGCCGATTTTGATTTTGTTGTTTTTCCATCTTTTAAAGCCGTTTTGTTGATTCGATCATGTCACTTTATCTTTATACAGAGGTTCATGCTAAGCACCATCCGTCATGGCATTACACAACCCAAAAGAGGCATTCCAATTCCACGAGTAGTAGCCTATGTATGTGGTAATAATGAGTGAGGGAATAAAAGTTATGGCTGTTTCAAAGTTTGATAATAAATTTAATTTTTCAGCGCACACCATGTTTCATTCACTTTTCTAAGTGCACCTGGGTGTTCATTCATTTTGCAAGATTACCGGTACATGGGCAAACATCACTATGCATATACTTTTCAGAGAATTTTACCTTCTGCAACAATTCAGGTTGTTCATCCGAGATAAATAATTGATTCATAGACAATAGTCTTTCACAGAAGTAAAATATATCATCTGTTGTATATTTTTCGTCAACAGGTCTGGCATTCTGAAAAATGCAGGAGGGCAAAAAATCGCTCACCTCAATCAACTTAGGAGAGCAATTAGCTTTACACAGCATTTTAAGTATCCAGTTGAACGAACGCATTGAAACTGAAACCAACAGTCTACATCAGTGATTTTATTAACTTTACTAAGGTAAAGCAAAATCTCTTAGACATCTAGATGTCTCACTCAACAACCGAACACACACTTGACAAGACCTGTGTGTCTACCCAGACCTGTTGTCCAAGAAAGTCATACCCCTACCACTACCACCTTCAACCCCCAAGGGGAGTTGAAGGTGGTAGTGGTAGGCGTATGACTTTCTTGGACAACAAGTCTGCTTGAATCTACAGTCACATCCTGGTGCAAGTGCTTCAAGTGACAGGGTAGTAGTAATGATAGTATATTATAGTGTCAATATTCCTTGAATAATTACCCCTCAAACTGTGATGTCAGTTGAACTTGAAACTGACAGAAAAAAAAATATTGCTGTGACCCATTTTGCTTCAAATGATTGCAACTGTGTTTGGGTATGGTTGCAGCCATTACCTTTTACCACTAAACCACTTTCAAAATGAAATTACGTGATGTTATGTGACTTCGAAGTTAAATTGCATTTTTGCTTTACAACAAAAATTTAATGTGAGCATAATACATGTAATCTCAATCATCCCAGACCAAAATATTTAGGAGGGCAATTTTTCGCTCTCCTTAATTCTTTCAGGAGGGCAGTAAGGAGAGCTAAAAAATCGCTCTCTTGAAATTGCCAAGCCTGCGTCAACCATGCTTCCATCGCCTGTTAGCTTTTGCATTTCAGGTTTCGCTTGAAACACGGAGTTGTATCTAAAAAGGCTATTTTTCTTTTGGTTTTTGGGGGTTTTAATTTTTGGTTGGTGAAGCCGTTTCCACGTTTTTTCGAATGAGGATGTTCAGCCTCATAGTTCAATAAGCTTGGAATTCTTTAATAAGAGTTTCTCATCAACCCCCAATTATGATGCTTCGGTGGATGAGATTCAAGCTTTTTCATGCTATGATTATTGTTCATGTTCTGATTACGAAGAGATTTCATGATCTAGGAACAAAATTTTTGTTCTGGTCCTTTTTTCATGTGTTTGACCAGAAATTTTCTTGCTATATCTTATTTGACAGTGCTCATACTACTCCGTCAAGCAGAATATAATGGAGTATGTCAGCTCAGTCAGAGTGGAGGTAGAATCAATGCAAAGCAATGGGTGCCAAAGTGAATGTCCGAACCCACTGATACAGGTTCTTAAAAAAGTTCAAATAGTCACTGAATTTTCAAATCAATTGCTGTCACAGACTATATTTATCAAGGTCACTTTCAGCTAGTGTTCCACCGATGATCAGAAATGGCCACCACAATCGGCCGATTGTGGACTAGTGGTCGACCGATTATCATAATCTGTGGAATAATCGGCACCGACAAAAAATATCGGCAGTTGCCGATTATATCACCCTTTTCTAAAGACCTTTCTCGCCACCAACAGGGCCTATTCTATCAACAAATAATAAACAGATTTCCGTTTTTTTAATTGTCTGGGGTATGAGGTACGTTCAGGTAAGTATTTAGTATTGTATTTCGTACAAAACAATGAGACAAGTTCAGACAACGAATTTGAGCCTTGATAAAAATACCGGCAAGTCCTTGGTAAGTAAGTATTGAACTATTTCGTATTTATTTACGATCATCAACATGTGGTTGAAACTCCGTAGATGTCCGTCGGCTTCACTTCCGCAAATATTATGATAAACCATTCAATGTTTTGATACTACATTTGGGAAGTGAAACTGATGGAAATGTACGAAGTGGCACTGGTGTGTTCTTCGTGATTGAATCGTGAATTTCCGTCAATGTATGGAAATGCGAATTACATGTACTCCTCAAATTCTTGGACCAAATACTTGGCAGTTTCACCTTTAAAATCAGCTGTTTTTAACCACGTGGGTTCTGTGTTTGCTTTGAAAATTCGCTTGGAAAAAAATTTGAATTGGAAATATATTAACTGTAAAATTATCATGGGTGAATCACTTAACGACTCTGTCAGAGAAGGATGCGAGGGTAGCATTGTAAGTGAAAAAAGTGTGACAATGGATTTCTACAACAAAAGAAAATAACAAAAAAAAATTCATGTTAGTTCAAGTTAAATTTAGGTAATACTTTTCTGAATTTATCGATTACATTTGATCTGTCTTTCCATATCCTTGTTGGGTTTCCTTATCGGTGATTTTGGACTGCAAGGTTGACACAATCCAGGGTCATGACCGAGTGCTTCTAAATCTTCCCTATGACCAAAACGGCCACGTTTTTTTAACTTAGAGAGAGGAAACACTGCCTATTGCTCCTTTCTCCTTAATTACGAAGTGGACACTTTCAGATTTGTGTCCCTGACAATCAAGCTTCATTTCGTAACAGTTTAGCCACAATTTTAATACCTTTATCAAAGAAATGAGGGGATTAACAGATGAATTTAGGGTAAATTTTATTGAAGAAAAATAATCGGTATCGAAATCGGAATTGGCCGATTATGGTTTGCTATGATCGGAAATCGGTCCATGGGGTCTCTCTCCAATCGGTCAATCACTACTGTGGGAAATCGGATGACAACGGCAGTGGCTCATGGAACATCGGTTCAACCAATTTTGTGATGATTCATTAACCGTATTTTATAATCTTCTTAATTGTTAATGTAAAATTATGTCAATGAGACCATTCAAAAAAATTGTGAAACAACCACAATGTGTATTCTTAATCTCTCTAGATGCTCCTTTACGGGATATACAAGTTAAACGACATGCAAAGCTTAAAATGGAACATACTTACGGCAATCTCCAGTTCATACTGGAAAAGTGAAGGTTGCACTCCATTGACTCAGGTCACAGTAAAATGACCAGTTGCACTCACTTGGGCACGTTTACCGCCCAATTGCATGCGACTGGTAATTTTACTGCGATCCCAGTCAACGAAGTTTAACATTGTGAAAAATGTTCAGTTTAATGTAGTTCTTTCAAGTCTCGACTTGTCCAGTAGTACATGGTATTACAATTGGAATCGGCATCAGAATCGGCAAAGTGTGAGCTCAAATAACCAGTAATTGGTCAGCAGCCATTTTTAGTAATCAGTTGGACACAACTTTCAGGATCTACGGCTATATCGGTATCAAGTTTGGGATAACAGTTATAAAATGGTTTGTCGGTGCCTGTCACAATGACAGGCATAAAAAAAGAATTTATTTGTAGGCCAGCAATCAACATGTTTATTCTATTAGGTAGTATGCAATAAAACAGTAACACTTTAACACAGTCCATGTTATTGCTATTGAGATGAGTATGGATGTACTCATGCAGAAATACCATTTATAGCAAGTGAGGAGTTAAACTTCAGGTGGTGTTGTACAAATATCTAAGAAGTTCTTCTCATACAAAAGACATTTGAGTCACAGGTGAGAAGTTTTCAATGCTTCGTAATAATCTCTTCAGTGCCTTAAATTACCCATGTGAAGATCTAGATGTCTACAACATTATAAACACCATTGACAATCCATTCAGGATGTCAAACAAATCTCTACAATAAATGCCAGTTTAATAAAGTCACATAATGGTCGCTGGATAAGTCTCTGTGTAAAACAAACTGTAATTTTTTAAAAGGATCTCAACTTGCTGGAGTGGAATATATGATTTGGGCTGAACGCCACCTCAATACGACAACAATACCATTTATGCTGTTTATTTACAAAAGGAAAAACTTTCATTCATGCATATTAATCCACCGTTAGAGCACATGGTAACCTCCTGAACCATTACAAACAATAGTTGCAAAGAAAATACTTCCCCCAGAGACACCTATTCTGTTAAAAATGCCTGTTACTATGTAGTATCAATATAAAAGAATTCTTCCCAGGGGTTATTCACTATTTTTTATAATCTTTGTGGTACAATACATGAAGAGTGGATTACCACTAAAACACTCACTAAGTGAAGTTTCTACCCAGACAAAAACCTCTGGTCAGTGAAAAAAGCATAAGAGTGACCAGGCAGTTTCAGTCAATAGACCTGTGGGTTTACCCCCCCCCCCCCCCACCCCCAACCCCCCCCCACCCCCCCAAAAAAAAACAGCAGCTCAAGTGAGCCTAAACCACTCACCTGGATCAAATTGTCTACGGGGGAATAACTGTTGTGGGATCAAAGATGGAGGCAAAAAGAAAATGTCAACTTGTACATGTGTGCATACTGCAGTAACAGTCACCAAAATAAGGCGGCTCTAAAAATGATGTCTATTTTTCACCCCCACTCTCCTCCAGGTACAGACCCTATGTCAGGCTTGAAATTATGTTTAAAAATGACAGAAAGGTTCTCTCTGTAGATTGAAAAGTCCACCAAGATTCGTTAAAATTTTGGACTGAAATTCGTTGAAATATTCAGTATGTCTGGAAGCTATCAGTTGTGTGACATGATTTTACAGGACAAATTGGGGCTTTGTGGTTAAACACTCTTGGGCAGATGTAATCACATAACAGGATTCGATTGAAATCAAATTTGCTTTCTTGCCAAATATTGTATTGCACTATACTAAGAAGCTGAAATATGAACTTGATCTTAACATACTTTAATCTTCACCCACAAGGATGGCGCATACCAAATATGAAAAACTTCTGCCAGGTTGCTCTGAAGAAAATCTTTAAAACATTCTCCTCATATTGCACTGAGTAATTTGGGTTCCTATAAGGAGCCCAAATATGAATCCAGGGATAAACTTGAATCTGTCCCATTAAGGAAGCTGTATAGCTGTATACCAACTACAAGGAGATTCTAACTGGTGGATCTGAAGAAGCTGTTACAGAATATTCCTTATATAATCCTAGGTTGAAATTTGGGCTCCCATACAGCCCAGATATGTACCTGTGGACTTAATTTGAACAAACCTGAATATCACCCCCCTACAGATGCTGCATGCCAAATATGGTGGGTCTGAAGATAACGAAAAGCAGACGACACCTGCAAAAAAAATTCTTGAATAACAACATAGGTTGTGGCACATCATTGGAATGAGCTCAATGTTTTTGAGACAAAAAATGAAAAAATAATGAAAATTAATTGGTGATTTTTTAGAATAGCGCTGACTGGTTTGGGGGCGTTACGTTGGGTAAAGGGTTGAAGAATATTTTTCATATTGCACTATGTTGAACTTTGGGCTCTAATTGGGAGCCCAAACATGAACTCATAGACCTGATTTGAACAAACTTTATTCTGCACCTCCCTCCCCCTCAAATGCTGTATACCAATTATAAGATCATTTTAACTAGCTGAGCTGAAGAGAGAGATTTAAACAAAAATTTGCTAAAGCTGCTCTATTTCTATTTGGAGCCTAAATATAAACAAAGGGTTTTAATTTGCACAAACTTGAATCTGACCTCAACAAGGATGCTGTGTATCAAATTTCAAAAGATTCTGAATGGTAGATCTTAAGAAGATTTTTAAAGAATATTCCTCATACTGAATTAAGTGTTAAAATTTGGTCTCCCTCAGGGAGCACAAATACAAGCCCATCGATTGGTTTGAACAAATTTGAATCTGGCCTCACTTAAGGATTCTAAATACTAAATATAAATAGTTTCTGTTTGGTGGATCTCAGGCCTGGCATTCTGAAAAATGCAGGAGGGCAAAAAATCGCTCTCCTCAATCAGCTTAGGAGAGCAATTAGCTTTACACAGCATTTTAAGTATCCAATTGAACGAACTCATTGAAACTGAAACCAACAGACTACATCAGTGATTTTATTAACTTTACTAAGGTAAAGCAAAATCTCTTAGACATCTAGATGTCTCATTCAACAACCGAACACACACTTGACAAGACCTGTGTGTGTACCCAGACCTGTTGTCCAAGAAAGTCAAACGCCTACCACTACCACCTTCAACCCCCCCCCCCAAGGGGGTTGAAGGTGGTAGTGGTAGGCGTTTGACTTTCTTGGATAACAGGTCTGCTTGAATCTACAGTCACATCCTGGTGCAAGTGCTTCAAGTGACAGGGTAGTAGTAATGGTAGTATATTATAGTGTCAATATTCCTTGAATAATTACCCCTCAAACTATGATGTCAGTTGTTGAACTTGAAACTGACAGAAAAAAAAAATATTGCTGTGACCCATTTTGCTTCAAATGATTCCAACTGTGTTTGGGTATGGTTGCAGCCATTACCTTTTACCACTAAACCACTTTCAAAATGAAATTACGTGATGTTATGTGACTTCGAAGTTAAATTACATTTTTGCTTTACAACAAAAAATTAATGTGAGCATAATACATGTATTCTCAATCATCCCAACCAAAATATTTAGGAGGGCAATTTTTCGCTCTCCTTAATTCTTTCAGGAGGGCAGTAAGGAGAGCTAAAAAATCGCTCTCCTGAAATTGCCAAGCCTGGGATCTGAAGAAGATTTTGAAATACCAGGCATGGCATTCTTAAAAATGTAGGAGGGCTAAACTTCGCTCCCCTTTCATGGCCTAGGGGAGCAATTAGCTTACAAAATCTAAAAATGACAACATGAAGTATTACTATTAATGAAATCTGCCAAGTGGGCATTGTACATTTTAGTTAGTGCTGCTAACAAGGTAGTATCTGTGAGATGGTTACACAGCCCCCTCCCACACCTCCGGGCCTTGACAAGGTGTGGGAGAGGCAGTGTGGCCGCCGTCTTACAGAGACCACTAACATAGCAGAGATCTGAAGAGGTGTGGATTTTAGAAATAGGCTGTTATGGTAATCATTATTTTCTAAGGCCAGGAGGGCTAGTTTTTGCCCTCCTTAATTTTTATAAGGCGGGCGAATAAATCGCTCTCCTGAAAATGCCAGGCCTGAAATATCAAAGGATTCTGTGCAGTGGATTTGAAAAAGTCTTTTAACTAATATTCCTCATATTGCACTAAGATGAAATTCGAGCTCACATGGGGAACTGAAATAATAACCCACAGACTTGATTTAAACAAACTTAACGACACAATGCAGATGATGCGGGTTAGCATCGAAGCAACAGCCTTTTGATCTCCAGTTCAATGCTCTGAACAATGAACCAACGACATCCCTCAATTATTAATTTATTACATTATACTAGTAAAGAACTTGTCTACCTATGTTAGCATGCACTACTTCACATTCCAGAAATCTCATATTACTGTAAAGTTTGTTAGTCAGATCTAAAGTTTTGAAAATCACAGGAAGGCAACTGAGGAATCAATCATAACTATGATCGAAAGAAAAGTCTGTATCATGGACCCTTCTTTGATACCATACCTTGGGAAATATTAACCTTGAAGGCCTATATCAGCATAAATCTACTGTTGACGAACCTTATTTTATACCAGAGAAGCTTGCTGTGAGCCGTGAACAATGTTGCGTGCGTTTTTTAATGCATATGGGTATTATTTTACGGGTGCGAGGATGCACAAGTGCAATCATGTGCCATTCCCAGCAGTCATTGCTCTGTGTCAGGGACAAGCCTGGGGGGAATTTTAGGGAGACTTCATGTCTCCCTCCAGAAAAATAGGGAGACTGCAGAGTCAAGTAGCCTGAAGTAGAGAGACTTCATAGGCAACAGGCGAAAATTAAGAATGTTTATGTACAATGCCCTGCCGCACCTTCATATTTTCAGCTCGTGATCCTCCATTAACACCTGATTAATCCAGGTCCAGTTGGCTATGATGCATCTATGCCAGGTTAAAAAATCACAAAGTAATTATTAATTGAAAATCCCCCACTGTTACCCTCTCCTCAGACCCCTCCCCTCTTGTTCATGCCCTCCCCCCCCCCCCTCCTGTGGTTGCCATTCACCAAAGTCTACTAAGCTAATAATTTCCCAAGTCTGAAAGTGTGAACAGGATCAGATGTAAGAAGGTTGCTTGGACAGTACTTTTTCCAAGATCCTTCATATGCACACTGTGCCCTGTACAAAGCTTTTCTTGTCATCACTAAGGCTTTTTTTCACGTGTTTCAATTCCATTCATGTTTTTCAGGGAATATCAGTCGTCAGCAAAACGAAATAAAAATACAGTGTTAGAAAATACATCCGTTGTGAAAACATTTTCAGAAGAGAAATTTTGGCATCCTAAGCGACGTAACCTACTTTCAAACTGGGTTATTTTGTTGAGTCGCGTAAGTCACCTATTTTCGTTTTGACACTTGAAGCTCCAACTGAAACGGAACAAAATAGAAATAAAAAATCTGCAAAAAACGACATTGGACAATTGATTCTCCTGTGATTTTAAATAAATGGTCGCTTATTTGACGAACGAAAATGCCCATTTATCACACTCAAGCACATTCGATTCTTGAAAATAATCATTTTTATGTAAACCTTGGATCACTCAGTTCAGCCTTTCCTCATTTTGGCCAATTTTTAGAGGGTGACTTGTAATCGCCCCGACTATTCTTCTAGGCAACTTTGGGCTAAGAAGGGCGACATAATCGCCCTAGTTGCCCTCACGGCTGGTCCCTGCTCTGTGTTATTTGTGTTTCCACTAGATATACATGTGTTATTTGGTTTTAGGGTATATAAGTTTGTCAACAAGTTTCTACATTAGGCCTAAAGAAAATAAAACTCTGTTTCTCAGGCCCTCCCGCATGGACCTTTTGGCTGCCGCATACTCTCTTTTTATAACCAATGTGAACTTAAAAAAAATAAAAATTAAATGGTTTATGTCTGATATTTTACCCAAGTTAAAAACATTGATAAATTTGTCCCTGAGTGCAAGAAGGCTTTGCAATGCTTTAGCATTGCAAAGCCTTCTTGTTCTCAAGGGACAAAATACACCACCACACATGCTATTCTGGAGATTATGAGACCTAAAACATAAACCAAGAACATACATTTTTGATGGCAAAGAAATAATTACAGATATAAAAAATAAAATAAAAAAACGCTCGCCCGCATGCAATTTTACAAATAATGGCCTGAGAAACAGAAGATCTACTTTGTATGGCCTTACATGTAGTTTTTGTCGCTCTCTTATTTTCACATCACAGGAGGCCATGGATACATGTAGCAAGAACAATCTCCCACTTCAAATCAGTAGGCCTGGTAGGCACTTCCAGGAGAGCGATTTATCCGCTCGCCTTTATAAAATTAAGGAGGGCGAAAATTAGCCCTCCTGGCCTTAAAAAATAATGGTTACCATAACAGCCTATTCCTAAAACCCACATCTTTTCAAATCTTTGCTAGATGTATATTAGTGGTGTCTGTAAGATGGTCACACTGCGCCTCCCATACCTCCGGGCCTTGTTGAGGCCCGGAGATGTGGAAGGGACAGTGCAGCAGTCTCACAGACTAGAGCTGTAGGTTTTTTAATTTCTTGTTCGGTTTCGGTTTTTTAGGTTGAGTAAAACCTTGGTTCGGTTCGGTTTTCGGTTTGTTCATGAGGCCAAATAAAATTCAATAAAACTCATTCTGTATGTCCAAAATCATAACTGAATGGCAGTGAAATTGAATGAAACCCAATGAATGCCCGAAATAAGCTATAATACATGAAGAATCAGGAAGGCCAATGTAATAATTACCTAAATATACAGAACTTTTATTGTGCTTGGCCATTTTTCGAGGTCTGACACCTACGCGCAACTTGAGGAAAACTGCAAACACAACTAAGCTGAAATGTCGGAAATTCACAGAATGTAGCCATCCCAGAGTAGTGAGAGTACCCAGACACTGCCATTGGCAGTGTCTGAGTACTCTCACTACTCTGGGATGGCTACATTCTGTGAATTTCTGCAGCAAGAGAGTATTTTAATAAAAAACGAAAAAACCTTAGATTACGGGATGACGACGGTTTCGGTTTTTAAAAAAAAAGACAAACCTCGGTTCGGTTTTGGTTAACCTACAGCTCTATCACAGACACTATCTTGTTAGCAGCACCAAATAAAATGTACAAAGCCCACTAGGCAGAATTCATTAAGAGTTAATCTTCATTTTGCCATTTTTAGCTTTTGTAAGCTTTAGGAGGGCTAATCGCTCCTCTTGCGAGGGGAGCGATTTTTAGCCCTCCTACATTTTTAAGAATGCCAGACCTGCACTTCTGGGGGAAAAATAAATGTGAACTTCACAAATTAAAAGTTCAAGGTATTACCATTTCAACCTCATTATCACTTTTATCAGTTATTTCATAAAGCTAAGAATTAGATACTGGGTAATTTCAGAACATTTCTGCACTAAAAGGCAATAAAGCAAATTGAATGCAGACATTTCACAATGAGGAAGTATAGAAAATTAAAATTACACTGAGAAAATTAAATTCAGGATTCAGCCCCTTAAGGCACAGCTAATGAAAAGTGACAACCAACAGAAACTGTGTGACACAATGCATAGAAAATTTTTAAAAACATAATTACATTCTTCGAAGTTTGAATAGTCAACAAAATTTAAAATGTTCTGAACATGACTGGTAAAGCTACAAAAACGGTTATGGGTACATGTAAATACCTACATGTGTATCAAAGAAATAATAGGAATCTATAGAGAGATAGTTGGATTTTAATATACCTATGATTACACATTTATACTCAACAAATAAATAAAGATAACCCCTTAGGCCTCACAATTAAGTATTGCTTTCTTGTTTTCTGATATTTACGGAGGTATAACACACTTCACGGTAAATAGACATGTAAGTGCTTACATTCATGATTTAATGACATTTAGTATTAATTGGCTGATTTGAGGTTAAAGTGATTTCTAATAACAAGTGTGGCAACATCCTGGCAACAGAGGCATGAAGTCATGTTTTGCAAAATGATTAAAAAAACTCAGAGTGAAATGAGTTGACCCTTTAACTAATATAATGGAAATTCCAGCCAATATTAAGCCTGTACAAATTAGAAATTAGGATGACCTAAAAAAAAAAAGGTTACCCAGTCCAGGAAAATGAGATGGATATGAGTGCAATTGCTCCTGTCAGCACATGTGTATTCTATTTTCCGGGAGCTAAAAAATGCACTTGTTGAAAAATGTTGTAAAGCACTAATATACTGGAAGGGCATATAAATGTGTGTTGTTTTGAGAAAGCAGCACTCTGCAGCCAGTGGCAAGTTACTGTCATAATTCAGCAAGGCCTTATACGTTTAACCCCTTGAATCCGAGCGGCCGCTTTTTTGGCCAGGAACATTATACGTCATAACGTCATTAAATAGGATAGCTGTTCAGTAAATGTGTGAGGTAGACCAATCAATATTTTCAACGCGCAGCCCCGATTGGTCTACCGTCTACCACAAATAATGAATGTGGACTCTTCCAATTGCTGCCATTGAACTGGCATGGAAGATACCACTAGAGTTCAGAGTTAAGGTTTCTGGTGTTTGGTGACAGTATTCCCTCGAAAGTTCATATACTAACATTTTACGGGTGCAATTTACTCTCGTCTCTGATTTCACAGGAGCTGAAAACTGCACCTGTCAATTTTGTTCATTTCCAGCATTGGTTACCTTAATTTTTTTCAGACAGTTTTAGGGTGGCGGAAGCCAGAGTACCTGGAGAGAGCCACTGAACAGTGGCTAGCAACTGTCAGACTCCCCAACATACTATTTTCACACAAGCAGGGTTAGCACTGGTTGAAGACAAGCGTACCATCGACATGCATTATGCTTTGGTACACAGAGCCACTAGGCCCCCATGTGGGCAATCAGAATTAAGTGACTTGCCCACGGACACAACACAGTTGCCCACGGACACAACACAGTTGATATGGTTTCATTGAAATATTTGGAAAATTTTTTTTTTTTCAACTGCTCAGTTTGCATATTACAAGGGTGGATGCGGCGATTCGTTAGGTGAAGGGTTAAGAGGTGATACAACATTTTGAGAGGTAACTTACCATGATGGAAATTATATATACAACATTTATTAATTAATTATCTGTCATTTTATGACCTTTGCCATTCAATCTACTAGTAGGAATTGATTTGTGAAGGCTTCCAACCTGTTTCATTTCAACCTATAAGAAACAAGCCGATTGCCTCCATTCACAAGACAGGAATTTTGTGATACCACATTTTGGAAGCTGCACACCCTGTTTTTTTCAAAAATGGATTAACCCTTTACCTAACGAATCGCCCACATCCATCCGTGCAATATGTAAACTGAGCAGTTGAAAAAATTTAATTTTTCAACATATATTTCAACAAAACCATATCATGTGACCCCTCATTGAGCTTGGTCACATGATATGGTTTTGTTGAAATTTTTTGAAAAATTTAAAAAAATTATATTTAAAATAATAAATTTTGATATCGTCTGCGATGGGTAAAGGGTTAAAGATATGACATGTAGGAACTATATGTGAACATTTTGGACCCCAAAACAATTTTTAAAATACCCAGATCAATTGCTTCTCTTTTTGTACATCTTATTAAATGGACTGTACATATGTAGATTCCAAATGTGAGAAAAAGTGTTTTGTGCTAAAATGGGAGAGAAGACCTTTTGGAAGCCCACTATATTATGTTACATTTCATCACCAAAGTCAAAAATATCTACATTTGTATCAAAGAAATAGTAGGATATTAGGAATCTATAGAGAGATCATTGGATTTTAATATATCCATGATAACAGATAACCCCTTAGGCCTTCCAATTAAGTATTACTTCCTTGTTTTATGATGTTTACAGATGAATAACACACTTCATGGTAAACAGACAGGTAAGTGCTTCCAGACATGATTTGATGACCGATTGTATTAAAATTGTTGGTTTTAATCTATCAGAGGTTAAAGTTATTTTTAACAACTGTGGCAATATCCTGGCAAAAGAGGTATAAGTCATGCTTTGCAAAATGAATACAACTTGAAATGTCTGTCCTATTTGGAGAAAGAATACCACCTGTTTCAACATAAAGTAGGTCACAAAAATATTCAAAGTCGAAAAGGGTAATATCTTTGCCAAAATAAGTCTCTAATCTCTGTGCCAAGTTTTTAACAAAAAGACTGAAAAATGAAGGAATACAGACTTGGACAAATGAAGGCTGGAAAAATACTGGAAGTTGAAAAAGGGCAATAACTCTGCCAAAAACGAGTCTGATCAATCTCAAAATCACAAGTGCACAGGTTTCCATACTAGTTAATCTCTGTACAACATTTTTAACACTTACAGTATGTGGAGAGTGTATTATCATTAAAACACCTGCAGAGTGGAAATTCCACCCATGCAATAACTGCAAATTTATTGCAAAGCATAACCATCACAAGCAAAGTTCCAGCCAATGGACCTCCAGGTTAAACCCGGAGGTCCATTGGCTGAAACATTGCTTGTGTTTTTTCCATATGTACAATTTGAAAGTGATACTTTGGGTGATAACTCCACTCTGTGGGTGATTTAGTTACAATGCACTCTCCATGTACTGTACACTGCCGAAAGCAACTACAGTCAAACTATTTTATAACGATTATCTGTATGTTCTGGTATGCGTAGTAGGGCTGTCACGATTTTTTAATTTAGGAATCGATTAATCGTCGCAAATAATCGATTAATCGTACCCAGATGACCCCCCCTCTCCCTCTCTCTGAAGTCGATAAAAAATAAAGTTCAAGTCAGTTGAACTACCTCCGGCAAACAACGAAGACGATCCTCTTTTAGGAACATTCAAAGCTTTGATGTTCTGAACTTTTGAACCGACGGTTCAAAAGTTCAGAACATCAAAGCTTTGATGAATGTACCTGAATGACAAATGCTTCCAACGGCTTCTTGGGGTTTAACATCCATGTTCTTAACTCTTTACCTTTAGAAACAATAGTTTTTTTCATCAAATTTTCTTTTAATTATTAAACGTCTGAAACGGGATACAATTTACAGATTATTCGACAACGAAAAATACTAATCGATTTTGCCGTGACTGATCAACAATCGATTAATCGATTAATCATGACAGTCCTAATGCGTAGATCAAACCTACCAAGGCTACCATCTGATTAATTGTTGGAAAGGGCCAAGAGAGCTCTTTTCAACAATTAATCAGATGATAGAGTTTCAAGTATGACATAAATCTTATTAATCTTCCTCGCATACAGGCGTACATAGAGGTTTCCATATATGGATAAAGTGGGCGTCGCAGTAGAAGGGTTAAAACAAGAGGCCCGAAGGCACCTCAATCAGTCACCTAATAAAATTGTTTAGAGAAGCAGCCCTCGAAATTGGCCACAGCAATCAGCACTGCCGTGGTGAATGCTGTAGTAAATTAGTTTTACCACGGCACATCAATGCTGTGGTAACATTTTCCCCCAGATGCTCGATTTATCATATTTCAATAATGTGTATTAGAAATCAAGAGCAACGTCCCACCCAAAATACCCTTGTGCAACACTCTTAATTATATAAATCAAGTATTGAATATCAGGACTGGCAGTTACCTGCCAGTCCTGATATTCAATGCTTGAGTTAGGAAAGGCCACATGCACTCCTCGTACTTGATTTGTGATCTTCTTTAGTTCAAACCATATTTATTTCCAAGAAGTCAAGTGAACAAATCTTAAACTATACAAACAAGGCCATGGATTAGACAAAAAGCATGAGGCTTACAACTCATCATCTCCACATAATGTACAGAATTGATTTTCGTGTCTGTGATTGCTGTGGCAATGCCGTGGGAAATGGAATTTACCACAGCAATTGATTGCCGTGGTAAAATATTCCTAATTTCAAGGGCTGGAGAAGAATTTATTGTCACATGCAGCTTTATGAGTTAATATTGTTAATCTAATTTAACTAGTGGAGTGGGGGTGGCGGGAGGAGCGTCTGTTGGGTGAATTGTTTTTTTATGTTCACAGGCATATATGTGCCCAACTCTGTGAAGTTGATGTACAAGAATAAACTCTGAAGTACACCTGAAATCCCATACATTTTTATACTGAGAGTTTGAACTCGAGCAGATCCTCTGAAATTTAAATACCCAAATTTTGTCAGTGTGAGGCTGCTTTGGTGTTTCATTCAGTAATCACAGCACAGGTCTAGCTGCTAGCAACAGTTCTAGGGCTGTCACGATTATTTGATTAATCGACTAACCGTCGACTGTTGCGGTAGTTAACGGTTTTTATTTTTAGTCGATCGTCGTTCATTTTTAAAGTGGTAAAAGTCGGATTAAAATTGTGCTGTGTAATGAGATAAATTAACAGATAGTTGACCTTTGAAATGTCTTGCCATAGTTACTTGTAATGTTCCATGGCCTTTGTGTTCCACATTATTGTGCAACAATGTAATTTTTAAAACACTAAGCCTTGGCGTTTGATCAATCCCTGTTCTCTGTAGCATTAACCAGCACCCGTTGATCAGTGCTAACGAGTATCGTTCAAATGGTGTACCTTTTAATAATTGCACGTTCGGAATTCACTGCAGAGTAAATAGAATCTTCGATCTTGTAAACTCGAACAACCCTCTTTGGAATAATTGGAACTGTGAAAGTGAGAAAATTGTCACAAGACCCACAGCTGTAACTTCACTTGTTGTACTAAGTTGTAACTTGTGTTGAAATCTAAGGGGTTTTAAAATCGAAATTTCTGAATATTAGTTACAGAAAAGAAACATTTGCAGAAATGTACGTCTGTTTAAATTCTTCAAATCAATTGGAGTCTGCCGCAGATATTCCGGTGTTTCTATTTTATCTCGATGCAGAAAGGTACACATTCAAACATGGTCAGTTTTAAATTTATTTTGTAAGTATATTAGAGATTGTTGAATTTACGGGAAATGACTATTAATCGACTAACCGTCGACTAGTGCTGGTGATTAGTCGACTATGAAATTGATAGTCGTGACAGCTCAAAACAGTTCATCGTCAACATTGTTTAGAAACTTTAACTTTGTTTTCAACAGTGGAAGAGACTAGTGAAACTGAAATTAGCATGGAAGGTGGTATAAGTCAGATGCCATTTATGTTAATATAGATGAAATTACACTAGTTTAATTTTCAGCATTATTTACGTACAACTTCCATCCGATCTATACATTTTGTGAGATGATGACAATGACTAATACCAAGCTATATTCCCATGTAAAGATTCAAAAAGAAAAAAATAGGGCAGCTGATTTCTAATCGAATATCCACTTAATCAAAATTGAATCAAATCTCAAAGCTTTGTAAACGCGTATACAAGCAAGCCTGAAAATAAGCAGTCTGACATTTGCAGAATGAGGCCCCCAGAGGGCGAATTTGATGATGCTATCTCATACAGTGGGCCAGTTTATCTTCTGGGTACCCCTGTTTCTGTTTAGTTATGAGACCCTGATTCAGATTGAGGTTCTCCGAGGTTAATTTAGTGATGCTACCCTGCTGTGCAGGGTAGCATCACTAAATTCACCCCCTGGGGACCTCATTTTGCAGATGTCAGTCTGCTTATTTTCTGGCTTGTATACAAGACTTAAATGCACACACAAGATTTAAAATATGTGTGCCGAGCAAGGTGTGTGTATTGGTTTCCAAAATCTGTGGCCTGAGTGTTGTCTCATTTAAGCAGTGGCAAATCGCAGATGGCATCATAAAAGTCAGTTAAATATAATGTCTGGTAGAATTGTAAATTGAAAGTAGACGAAGACCATGTGTAGCTCGTCAAGCATAAATTTTTGGTCAACACTGACCAACAATCAGCAATACATGTCTGCAAGTTGCCATAGGCTACAAGATTTTGCATCACTTTAATGGCATTACGTATATTAAAATATTCCCTGCTTGAACATGAAGGGTATGAGTGACACTACTACAACCTCACTCCTGAAAACCCGTTTTTTCTGGATTAATCCCTGCAAAAAGACATCCAAAACTCTTGACAACATGAGAAAATGACATACCTTTTCACTGAGAGCTTGATACTTGATACCCATCTCATCCCGCTCGGCTCGACTAGCAGCAAGAAGATCTTCTACCCTGTTCAGTTCACTGGACAACAAGTAGTTCTCTTCCTGTAGCTGTGATGAACCAGACATGGTTGGCTGTTGATAACCACTGTCCTCCGCTGACAAGTTCTTTGTGATAATTTCCCGAATACGGGCAGGGATTTTAGCTGAGCTGCTGCTATCACCTCTCAGTGTGTAGTCTTCAGAATCTTTTAATACTGAATCTTCTAATTTCTGAAAAAATCAAAACAATACCAATGAATGGATGAAATGTATCCGCTCCCCTATGCTCTTTTCTCAGAATTTTATTAGATCATGTACAAATTGTACTGTGAAATATATATGCAACCTCCGCAACTTCAACATGGAGTTCTACATGTAATCGACAGGGTTTTTACACTTGCCAGGAAAAAAGTTCAATACTTTTCCAGACATATTGGCCCTTTCCCATTCAAGTACCTCAAATGGACGAAAATCTGACAGCAGAAAGATTTTTAGGTATTTTTATTGGGGCTTAATGACACTTTCAATAGGCAGTCACCTTGTGGCGGACAGTTTTATGGGGGGGGGGGGGGGGGGAAGGGGGCGTGACAGGCATGCAGATTTCCCGTAAGTGCTTGTTCAGTTTCCGTCAGGGCAAAGTCACAGAAACAAAAAATAGGTTCCCATAAATTTGTTTGCATTAAGCTTTTCATCAAGGGGCACTTAAAACACACTAAAAGCTTTCTGCCAAGACTAAAATTGTATTATTTATTATCGATGAAACAGTGAACATAATCAAAGAGTATGGTTGTCATTAAAACTCCTTGTCATAACTGTAACAACATTGCGCTTGTTTTGATAATCTCAGTTCAACCAGATTGTTGAGCACACGTGTTGCCAACACTTTTCGATTCTTAATTACTAAAATCGAATGCACCCAATTTCAGCGTGTTTGAAAACAAAACCATGTGAAGCCAAACACACAAAATGGCATCACTGAAAACAATAACAAAATCCCTTTTTATCACTGAAACTGACAATTGTGGGAAAATATCTTTGTTAAAATGCAAGATATATTCTTCCAATTTCACAGCACTCTGTGCAGAACCAAGAAGGGGTGGGTTTACACTTTCTTTACAACCCTTTACCCAACAAATCGCTCGCTTCCGCCCGCGTAATTTGCAAATTCAGCAGCTGAAAAAATATTATTTTTCAAATAATTTCAACAAAACCATATCATGTGACCCCTCTTTGGAACGAGCTCGTCGAGCTCGTTCCAAAGAGGGGTCACATGATATGGTTTTGTTGAAATTTTTTGAAAAAAAAAATTATATTTAAAATAATAAATTTTGAAATCGTCTGCACTGGGTAAAGGGTTAATCAAGGTTTACAGACATTTCACCCCAATCAATCAATACAGTGACCTTCCTGGACTGAATGGGACGTTTAGCACTTGGACGATTCGCTCCTCCTAAATCTTAAATTTTATTTCATTATTTTTTTTTTATTTGTTCAACTTTAAAGTAAAAAAAACTATATAGTTATTTCATTGCCCTACAGTTATGATTGTTTTTTCTTTGTTATCTTTTTCACTTGCAAGTGATGTTGTACACACTCATCTGAGTCATCATTGCCTCAGTTCATCTGTCGCAATTAAATTGAGTTAATTTAATTTAATCTTATTTGTTTTACAAGGATTGGCGAACAAGTTATGCAACTTATATTAACGCCTCTCCTTGGCCCAATGATTTAGGTGTGTGGGATGACCTTCATAGCGGCAACTTCGTGGCCTAGCTCTTCTCGAATACTACGAAGGGATCTTTAGCCTGCACGGAGTGTTCTCTCTCGGCACAGAGGACAGCCATTTTACGTCCCCACCTGATAGGACGATACACTGTGACAGCATCATCCCCACAAAATTGATGCTGACAGAGAGTGTTCAGACACCTTGAGAACTTTCCCCGACCTGGGATCGATCCCGGGACCTCTGGCATGAGAGATCAGCGCACTTATCCACTCGGCCACCACTCAAGGGCACAAAATATATAAATGAAAACACAGATAATTTGTTTCACTTTTTTATTTCATCAAATGTATTCACTATTTACCCTCTCATGACTAGTAATAATCCACTGCATATGCTAGCCTTTCTTAAACGTTTCCAGGTCTTAAACTGGGTACATAATCAGTACAAAATAAAAATAGGTTCCCTGATAGCTCTTGTTGGAACCCAAAAGTAGGTCCCGTGGGGTTCCCAGACATCAAATGCACGGAACCTGTATTAAGGTTCCATAAAATTCTGAAATCTGCATGCCTGCAGAAGCCAGAGTACCAAGCAGCTTAAATGGAATGTGCTGGACAGTCAGGACATACCACACCAAAAACTTATATTAATTATATAATGGCCATTAGGTCCAAGTAATACTAGTGCTAGCAATTTTAGTCACATGATTTTATCTGCTGTCAGAATGAAAACAAATAAATTTTTTGGCATTCAAAGTGCTATAAAACTGAAAATAAAAACCATCAACCTCCCTTATAGACGTTGATTTGATAATTAGGCATTCTTTAATACTGTGTATAAGTATCACCGACGAAAAAGTTATCCTTATCAAGATTTTATCGCTGAAAAGATGTGAAATTGATATTCGCTATAAAATGGCATTCCATTCCCTCGTTTTTCAAATCAGCTGATTTGGGGTGATTCACTGATGCAAATTTCCGTATAATATGACATCATGCACAACCAAAATATTGCAGAAACTTGAGAAAGTACCAGAATGTGCAAAAAAGGTGTGCAACTGTGCAAAGCCAAATGTATAGAACTAAAACTAAAGAAATTAATTTGGACTCATTGCTTTATTTTATATCATTAAATTCACTTCTATCATATGTAATATTCACAACAGTGATTAATTTGTGCGACACCTCATGGGGATCATTTTCATGTTGGTATTCCCAATCACAAAACTCTTCATGGAACACAGCGAAAATAGGACATGCATAGACAAAATACCGGCATTGCGTAGTAGTCGTCAATATACTTCTTCAGTTTCTTGTGTATTTCGGATTCTGATTCATCTATTAATGTGGGAATATCTCGGACAGGAGGGGAGCTCCCAGTACATGGGTACCGATTCATTTTCAAACCGTTGTTTTTGCTGTAGTTTCAAAATGTGTCTGCATTTAAATCCACAGTTCTATTTTAAGTGATGGGATATCCCCTTTTTCTCGCGCCAACGTCACACGAAGCGAAGGTATCCGATTTTCGTCACGGGTGCTTTCATAGCCCGTATAATTCGTAACAAAGTCATTTCATAACTCTGCCGTTTGATAACCAGATCACCCAGCACTCGCCATCGACGAGTTTGTTTGACTTGAAACACGTATAATAATAATAACAACACTTTGGCCAACCGCTGATTTGTCGCGGTTCTCGGACGAGAAGGCCATGGTTACCCCTGAACTCCCAACTGCCTCCATATTCCCACGCTTCTCCTCTCCTCCCAACACTCGGAGACGAACTGCTTGATGATATCCCTTGCCCATTCTTCCCAATCTCACCGATTAGCATATTAACCCTTTCCTTTGAGTCTCCCCCTAACCACATGTCCTTCATTCTCCCATCCCACTTCCCCATTATACTCCCAGTGAATCTTATTCTTTTTGACTGATACTTTGGGCATTCTAGAAGAAAGTGATCCAGGGTCTCCACCACGCCCAAGTTACACATCTGGCACTCCTTTTCACTGTTTTTCCCAATTTTTCCCCTCAGCTCCAGGGACCGCGACCTCAGCTTGAACAACAGTGACCCCCCCCCCCCAAAGGTGCCATCAAGGTACTCTTCAAAACCAGGCTTCTCTTTATCACGCAGGCCACCTAAAGTTCTCTTTGATTTGACCCCCTCTCGCCAATTACGGTTACAATCCTCCATGACCCTTTCTCTGACGATCTTTTTGCCCTGATTTGCCCCAACGTCAAGGTCCGAGATCTCCAATGAGTAGTTTTCTACTAGCTCCCTCATTTGGATCATCCACCCCGTCTTGATATTTGAGTTGAAAGTTCTCAGGAACATTACTTTACACCATCGGCTATCGGGGAGATTTACCAAATAATTACTCGAGCCTGTTATCCATCGGCCTGCATCGTTCTGCAGGATTTCCAAGCTCTTCACGGCTGTGTTGTTTAGGGGTACAACTTCCGTACCGTATGTTATACTTGGCAGACCCACCATTTCCAAAATAGTTTTCCCCATGAAAACCTCATTGAAACTGTTTCTCCCTATAAGTTTCATTTGGTTAAGGATTCGCTTCCCCTTCAGAATCAATTTGTTTGTGTGGTTTCGGTAGATGCCTCTTCCTGTGATGTTTATATTTACCCCCAAATACTCGTAATCGCTAGTCTCTCCCACTCTCCCACACTAAGAAGTCTACTGCTACCTTCCGGAATGCAGAACTCCCCCACTCTCCACCTTCGAGTGGGTCCACTTTGCGGCCCACGGGTATAACTTTGCTCTTGCTTTCATTAAGTTCGAGTCTCCATTTGCTCCCATATTTCCCAACAATTCCCAGCATCTTCACTAGCCCCTCTTCGCTTTCTGACACTAGCACCATATCGTCTGCAAAAATAGCCCTGGGATCTTCAAGTCACCAACTGCAACCCCGTCGTCGCTATGCAGGAATTCATCTCCTAAACCTTTGATGTACAATGCAAAAAGAATTGGCGAAAGGATACATCCCTGTTTTAGGCCTATCTCCATAGGCACACGTTTTGTTGTAATGTTTCCCAGGCTAAGTTCACTCTGTACATCTTTATATAATGCTTTCATCATCCCAACAAACTCGCCCCCAAGCCCAGAGCCTCAAGCTTGCGCCACATACCCTCCCTCCATACTCTATCATATGCCTTTTTAACATCCAAAAAGGCCATGAACATCTTTTTCTTTTTTGCTTTCGCGGATTCTATCATTTGGGATAGCGTAAAAAGATGGTCAGTGACACTCCTTCCCTTCCTGAAGCCATTCTGGATTTCTCCCCAAAAACCCTTCTCTTCGATCACCTCTTCTAATCTCCCATACAGGACTTTACAAAAGACTTTTCCAATGTTGCTGCTGACAGAGATCCCTCGATAGTTATCCAAGACGTCTTTTTCCCCCTTTTTGTGAATAAACGTCACTTTGCTTTCCCTCCACGCCTTTGGAACCTCTTGTTTTTCTATGACTAAATTGAATAGGGCAGTTAGGCTTTCCCAGAGTTCCTCTCCCTCTTTTTTGATAAACTCGTTAGGAATTTCGTCCACCCCTCCCGCTTTTCCATTTCTTAATTTCGAGATCACCCTTCGCACCTCCTCAGTTTTGATTTCACTGCACACGAAGTTCGATAGATTTTCCTCGACCTGGTTCGGACACTCTGGTGGGTTCCCCATGCCCCATCGCTTATCGTTTACCTTTTCCCAGTGCTTGACTAGTTCTAATGCGATTTGATCTCGCTCTTCTGTAACTCTGCCATCTACTTGAATGCTCTGTGGGTTATTCCCTTTGTTACGTTTGTTCAACCATTTCCAAAATACGCTCGAACTCGACCCCCCTGTCGTTCTTATCGTCCTAATAAGACTGCTATTTCGCACTCTCCGGTTGTCGTCTTTAATCTTGTTTACTTTACTTCGTGTTTGTTGGTATTCTTCCTTTGCTGCCATGGCCTCATTGCTTTCCACCCCCTTAAGTTTTCTACTTCTCCTGTACGACTGGTACTTTTTTTAAAGTGAAAATTGATGCAATGTTTCACATTCATTCTTCATCGATTGAGTGATTCTCGACTTTGGGAGCACGATGGCTCAGTTGTTACGGAAGAAGCATTAAACCTCAAACCGAGAGGTCCATGGTTAGATCTTGACCAACGTTATTGCGTTGTATCCCTGGGCAAGGCACTTGATCTCGGTTGCTCACGTGGGGACACGGTGACACTACGCACTAAGGTGTACTGCACGTCATGGGTGTTCTTTGAAATATCACAGAACAGAATTCAGTACGTCCACACCACCACAGTATGCTGTACATTTGAAAATATTGTTATGAAATAAAATGAACCGCAGACTATAAAAAGATATTTTATATATATTTTCAGGCTTGTCATTTTCAGGAGAGCCATTTATTCGCTCACCTACAGCTCGCCTTAAAAAAGTTAAGGAGGGCGAAAACTAGCCCTCTTGGCCTTGGAAAATAATAATTACCATAACCACCTATTCTTAAAATCCACATCTTTTCAGATCTGTGCTATGTTAGTGGTCTCTGTAAGACGGCCAAACTATCCCTCCCACACCCCGGGCCTTGCAGTGTGGCCATCTCTCGGAGACTACCTTGATAACAGCACCAAATAAAATGTAGAAAGCCAAACTATAAGCAGAATACATTAGTAGTAAAACTTCATATTGCCACTTTCAGCGTTTGTTAGCTTGAGGAAAGCTAATCGCTCCCCTAGGTCATGCGAGGGGAGCGATTTTTAGCCCTCCAGCATTTTTAAGAATGCCAGGCCTGTATTTTTTTTCTTTGATGAAAAATCAAAACATTATGATGTTAATGGTTGAGAGCTCATTGATGATTAATCAGCTTTGATCGGTTCTTATGATATGTAATCACAGCGTTGTTATTAGGAGAAGGTGGAGAGTGGGGGAGTTCTGTATACCGGAAAGTAGCAGCAAACCCCTTAGCGTAGGAGAGACAGGCGACTACGAGTATCTGGGGGTAAATATAAATATCGCAGGAAGAGGCATCTACCGAAAACACACAACTAAATTGATTCTGAAGGGGAGGCGTATCCTTAACCAAATGAAACTTTTAGGGAGAAACAGTTTCAATAAGGTGTTCGTGGGGAAAACCATTTGGGAAATGGTGGGTCTGCCAAGTATAACATATGGTACGGAAGTGGCACCCCTAAACCAAACGATTGTGAAGCGCTTGGAAACCCTGCAGAACGATGCAGGCCGATGGATAACGGGGTCGAGTAATGCCGCAGCACTAGAAGAAATCGGGGGCGAGCTTGAGTGGATGATGATTATGGACTGAATAGACTTATTGAAACTCGGTTATCTTAATTATTTGGTAATGAACAGCCGATTGTATAAAGTAATGTTCCAGAGTATTTTCAACTCTAACACCAAGACAGGGTGGATGGTCCAAGTGAGGGAGCTAATAGAGAACTACTCACTGGACATCTCGGACCTAGACGTAGGACCAACTCAGGGTAAATAAAATTGTCAGAGAAAGAGTCATGAAGGATGGCAACCTTAATTGGAGAGAGGGGGTCAAATCTAAGAGGTCTTTGGGTGGCCTGCGTGATAAAGAGGAGCCTCGTTTTGAGGAGTATCCTTGATGGCAACTTTGGGGGGGGGGGGGGTCACTGTTGCTAAAGCTGAGGTCGCGGTTCCTGGAGCTGAGGGGAAAAACTGAGAAAAACAGTGAAAAGGAGTGCTAAATGTACAATTTAGGCGTGGTGGAAACCCTGGAGCACTTTTTTCTAGAATGCCCAAAATACCAGTCTAAAAGAATAAGATTCACTGTGAGTATAATGGGGAAGTGGGATTGGGGAATGAAAGATACGTGGGTAGTGAGTGACTCTAAGGAGAGGGTTAATATGCTAATCGGAGAGATGGGGAAAATGGGGCAAAGGAAGTCACCAAGTAGTTCGCCACTGAGTGTTGGGAGGAGAGAAGAAGCGTGGGAATAGGGAGGCAGTTGGGAGCACAAGGGTAACCAAGACCTTCTCACACGAGAACCGCGATAAATCAGCGGCCGGTCAAAGTGTTATATTATTATTATACTGGAGTGATAATTAGCACTAGAACACATTTTCAGTTGTTATTACAATTACAGCGATGTTCAAAATTATGTTTTTGATATAATTCCCATGCGGGGGGGGGGGGGGGGGGGGGGGTAGCCCCTAACTACGCCGGTGTCACCACTGGAGAGATGTCGGTTTGTTTACGAAGGCAGAATTTCCAGATACCTAATTGTAATTATAACATTTAGCATGTCTGCTGATTTGTCGCGGTTCTCAAATAAGAATGCTTGAGTAGCCCTCAGGGGCCACAGACCTCAGTTTGCCTATAAATCTCACGCCCACCCCGCATCTTTTCTCCGTTGAACACCCAGAAACGATCACTTTGAAGATACCCCAAGCCATATTACTGTTGACCGTTAGATTTTGGATTTGTACGACAACTGTTGAAGTCATAGTATAGCATTGATACCAGTACTTCACAAAATTAGAGAGTTGTCAGTTTTGCAGACAAACGTACGTAGAAGACGCTGATTTCCGACAGCTGTGTATAAATTTTAAAGGCGACAGAAGCTTCGGCTCGAACACCCATCATTGAATGATATTAATATTTTTTATACAACTCATTAAAATTTAGCGACGTAATGTGCGCTTATAGCTTTTTGTCTGTTGAAAATGCTGAAGACACGTCCCCGAAAGAAATCCCCTTTCCCTTTCTTCCGGTTCTCTCTTGCAGAGTCATGCAGCTTTGCACATGGAAACATTCTCTTACAATGAAACGGCTTCTCATCTACGAAAAGTGCTTTTAGTTCATTTTTGGTGCAAGAAAGCCGACGAAGAACCAAGTTCATGGATATTTCCACACAAAGTCGTTAGCAAATAAAATGAGACAAAGCAATCTGTATAATTTGAATTTGGTTGTTTTTTTTACCTTGGGGCGCTGCTTTCTGCGAACACATCCTCAGAAAAAGTTTGTCGTGTTGCCTAGTGTCACAAGAAGACCTATTTTGACGACAATGCATTCTACCCAGTCATGCTTTCCTATGGGAACGCGGGGGAACGTCGTTCCCTACTTTTTTCTGAGAGGGGACGCCGTTTCACACAATTACAAGACCTGCAATTATCCAACAAACTGTGCAGCTAGCAAGACGAAGGAGCTAGTGCTCGTTGCGTTCAACACAGCGAGCACTCCTTTGTCTTGTTATCTGCATTAACTGGTAGAGTGCTAAATTATTTTTGGTCATCCAAATTTGTCCACGTCTCTTTGCCTTGTTACAATTTATGAGAGAGTGCCTATTGGCACTCTCTCATAAATTGTAACAAGGCAAATCTCCACAGATTAAATAATTTTATTTCAAAAATAATGTGAAGCACATTCACAGAATACGAAGCCACTACGTTGTGGCACCCGCATTTCAGAATAAAGCCCAAATATGGGCTTCCAGCACTCTACCAGTTAAACCGATTTTAGGTATCGATAAGTTACTTGCTGTCCAAACTATAATATGATATCCACATAGGCCGGATATTTAATGAAAAAAACCCCAGAGGCACCCTTGGTAAGTTGCAGGTGCCTTTGGTTTGGTTTGTAACTCAGTCATGTCTCACCAAAACGACCTTTCCACGTTCTTCTCGCAAAACGGAGAATGGGGAATCGTCCTGATTATATGGTTATTAGAGCAATGAAATTCACTTCGAAAAATCAACGAGAATGTGATTCTTCAACACGAAATTTCAAAATTTTCCAGGGAAGTCTCCCAGCAAATCGTCAATGATTGCTGAAATGATGAATCCTGTCCTCCTTTTTCGTAATTTCAGAAAGCTTCACTGCCGCTACCTGTACGTCAAAACCATTCAGAACAAAATCAATACTCGCTTTAACAAGTCGCGAAATGTCAAAACAAATATCTGAAACATGGACATGAATTATGTTATCAACTCCTTACTTGTGACGCATGTCAAAGACACAAAGTATGGAGTGCATCTTGATGCTCACTTACGGGAAATCGGATGCTGTGCGTATTTCACCTCTAGTTCCACTCATTAGTACTTAGACATAGCATGTACGCGACGATATTGGCAAACGTTGATCTCTATTATTATGTTAGGCACAATAGATGGCATATTATCTTGACTGTCAGCATTTTTGACAGCTCTTAAGATTTCAGAGTCCATTTTGATACCCAATCTTTAACTCTTCAAATTACGAATTGCCCACATTTCCTTAGGGACGGCGGAACAATTTTCAAGGTGGGGGTGGTGGTGGTGGGGGGGGGGGGGGGGGGATCGGACGGTGGATGGTCGTCGATATGACGGGTCGACCATGATTCGGCCCGTCGTACGAAAATTTTAAATTCCAGGGTCCCAAAACCCCCATTTCCATGCATCTGAGCGGATATTTTGAGATTTTTCAGATGTATTTGAAAGATTTCACACTATGAGAGCCGTTAAAAAACGTCGGTAAAGCATACAGGTGGGGTCTATTTATCAGCTTTGGTCGTAACGACCAAAGCTGATAAATAGACCTCACCTGCATGCTTTACTAGACGTAAACAGCAATTATACTACATGTCTGTGGATTATCTTGTCTTGGGGTGGATTTGGCCCTTGTATGTCTGTAAGATTACGATCCACTTCATTTAACCGATTTTTTAACAGACTGTACACATTTTAGCGTTTTCTGCCATTTACTGAAAAATGACCCGAAATCCATCGAAACTGAACCAGTACGAGAGAAACATAGCCGGCGAAAATATGAGGGAGGCTCTGGATCCGCCCCTTGTTTCACCAGTCATTGGTTGTGTTAAAATATATGCATATAAAACATGGCCCGGCAAAAAAAGTAGGGGGGCTGAAGCCCCCCTAGCCCCCATGGTTCCGAGGCCGCTGTTCCTTAGTGGTACCAAATGAGGCTGCAGGATAAACAAGTTTTAATTTGGAAGAAAAATATATAAATGTAATGTACTATCGGGACGCTCTCAAGAGTGATGCTTCTAATGCAAGACAACTAACCTTGAACATAAATGCCATACAATGAGTGTTATGGTTTCGTAACGGAATATTCCAAAAATTGTGGCATCGGAGAGTAGAGAGGTTATGAGCTTAACAATGGGCACTCCTATCTTTAAATAGAGAGTAATAGCACGGAAGTGCCAGCGATGTCGGTGTAGCTTGTGTTTATCTACATTTTTCTATTATTCAGAACTTTTCTTCTCTCGCAGTGAACCCGGCGAAAGACAACTAAAATACATTCTGGAATAACTCAGATTTTTTATTTTCTGACCCCCCAAAAACAGGTTAGGACACATCATTTGAACGAGTTGGACGAGTTACTTCCAATGATGGCGATTTTTGTGAATATATGATCTTATGCAAGCCACGTAATATCCTCTTATTTAGTGAAGCATTACACATGATTCCGTAGACATCCTCTACAAAAAGTACCATGGTATAAATTTACCATGGTATTGTCCCAAAACGACACGGTAAACCGAGTTTTAGCATGGTCATTTGGGAGAATACCATGATATATCATGATTTAACAGGGATTTATGGATAAAGCAACGGACAAACAGTTTCCATATGCTTCTGTTTTGACTTTTCATTTGGGCGCTGTTCAACGAAAACAGTTCTGTAAGTTGCAGACTTGGAAGTTGGAACTACTAGAAAAGATACAACTATCTAGACAGAGCACATGATACTTAAGTCACACCGAGGTGATAAATTGATAGTCTGTAAGTTTTTCAATAAAGGGTTTTCTTTTCAATAGCGCATGTTCAGCGCAAACTACTACTGTTCGTCCAATGTTGTGCATGCATGCATTTAAACCACACTAATAATAATAACACTTTGGCCAGCCGCTGATTTGTCGCGGTTCTCGGACGAGAAGGCCATGGTTACCCCTGTACTCCCAACTGCCTCCCTATTCCCACGCTTCTCCTCTCCTCCCAACACTCGGAGACGAACTGCTTGATGATATCCCTTGTCCCATTCTTCCCAATCTCTCCGATTAACATATTAACCCTCTCCTTTGAGAATCCCCCAACCACATGTCCTTCATTCTCCCACCCCACCTCCCCATTATATATACACTAAAATTTTTCTCTGATTCACGAAGTGCAGCCTAACAATTTTAAAACGTGTTTTCCTTCTTCCAGCATACGTTTTACTGCCTAGGCTACCGTTGTTTTATCCCGTAACTCGTTTCTTCTCTTAATAAAGTTGGTGACGAGACAACTGTTACTTATTCCCAGTTTTTTATTCGACATTCGTCATCAACCTACAGATCGGTTCCTTATTCGACGGTTCCTTATTTCCAGTTCCTAATTCGACATTCGTTATCAACCGATAAATCGGTTGATAACGAATGTCGAATAAGGAACTTGGAATAAGCAACGTTTATCATGTCCCTTTTAAGCTATACGCAACGAATGTTTCATTTTTTTATTGTGCGGTTGACCAGTTATGTTTATTGCCAAAGACTGGGAACAGTGAAGTGTTGAGCATCCTTAGTCATGAATTTGATTAAATTAAACAGAAGATTTCCGTTCAGATGAAGTCATTATGACACAGGCCATAATGTCGTCTGCCTATTTCTTCTGTTATTGATATCACAGAAGTGTGTTATTGAATGCTTTGAAGCAAGAATCTATACCTGTGCTTTAAAGATTGTGAAACACAGCTGGTCTCTCAACAGATCACCCACCCACAGTTTATTCATCCACCCACCCGACCATCTAATTCAATCTTTTACAAGCCTTCTTTCTGCAAACTGATAATTACTATTACAACAGAACACTATGACAGTTTTATCTCTTTGCAATAATTCCATGGATTGGTCTTCGTTTTTCCTTAAACACAGTGGTGGCATACACGATAATGAAAGTGTAACGTTCAGTCCATATAATTGCCTAATAAGAAGCGATATAATTTTGGGGCAATGCAGACCGCCTTTGTTGTTTTAGTACGTTATTTTACATTATCGTAATAACTGTAATAGTAATTAAGATTACTGTTTTAACCCTCCAGTATCGTTATTTACTGCAGCAGCACTAAACTATGCGGACAATGAAACTCCGTTCCACACATATGTGCGGAACAGAATCGCCGACGAATTATTTTTAAACTGAAGCGAAATTTCACTGGAATTTTCTACAAATCGTACATTGCAATTACAAAAAAAACTCAGTAAACCTGCGCCCAAAAGTCAATGCAGATAGTGCGTACAATGAAATTAGTGCTGAATTTGTTTATTCCGATATGATCTGAAGAAAACTTGGCAGGCCTGGCATTCTTAAAAATGCAGGAGGGCTAAAAATCGCTCTCCTCACATGGCCTAGGGGAGCGATTAGCTCTCCTCAAGCCTACAAAAGCTAAAAATGGCAAAATGAAGTTGTACTATTAATGGCAGTGTGAATTCTGCCTAGAGGGCTTTGTACACTTTATTTGGTGCTGCTAACAAGGTGGTCTCTGAGAGACGGATACACTGCTCCTCCCACACCTCCGGGCCTTGGCAAGGCCCGGAGGTGTGGGAGGGACAGTGTGGCCATCTTGCAGAGACCAGTAACATAGCAGAGATATGAAAACCTGTGGGTTTTAGGAATAGGCTGTTGTGGTAATCATTATTTTCTAAGGCTAGGAGGGCTATTTTTCGATCTCCCCAATTTTTTTAAGGCGAGCAGTAGGCGAGCGAATAAATCGCTCTCCTGAAAATGCCTGGTATGACTTGGACATGCAACCTGCTAGCATTAAGCTCTGGCTGGAATGAATATCCTACACACTGTAAAAATACAGTGAAAACATACACCAAGTGCATTTTAACGGTTTAACCCGGAGGTCCATTGGATGGAACTTTTCTTGTGCCTTTTATGCTTTGCAACAAATTTGCAATTATTGCTTGGGTGGAATCTCCACTCCGCGGGTGATTTAGTGATAATACACTCTGCACGTTTTGTATATGTAGTGAACTTGTTTCAGAAATTTCATATCAAATCGTGACTCAGTATTTATTCTCTGTGTCTAAGGAAGTATAATTCCAAATTTTGCTTGTGCTTCTGGGGCGTTTTGCAGAAAAACACAGGCTATAGTCTAGCGGAAACACCAATCCGCCGTGTTTAGGAGGTGAGGGATTCAGCATATGCAGTTTATCTTCAGCTTCGATCACAATGAACCATTGGAGAATATATAAATAAAAACACACGGATATAACAAGCTTGTGTGTCCGTGTTTAAAGACATGCCATAATTATTTCAGTGAGAACATCTACCCCTCTAACATGGAACCCCTCAAATATTCCAATATTTTGTCTTTACAAAAGACGGGTTCCAACCGTCTAAAGCCTGACTCTGGTGCACCATTCCTAGTTATCGTTTCAAAACAAATATTAGTAGCTTGTGTTAGCTAAACAGACAACAACTAACTGGTACGGTTGCGTTCTTTTTCTGAGTGCGATGCGGACTGATTATTTCATGATCCGAGGCGGAGTGAAATAATTCCAGTATTCCACCTGGATTTCATGAGAGAAAAAAAACACACCCGGACCCAAATCGAATCAGTCATCTATTACATTTTTTCAGGTAACATGTCGTCTCCTGAGTTCCAATATGTTCTATGTGCCTACTGGCACATAGAACATATTGGAACTCAGGGAACGATGTGGGGGCGCGGTGGCTCAGTTGGTAGAGGTGCAGGCTGCAAGCCGAGAGGTCCTCGGTTCGAATCCCACCTGCGGCAACCGCGTTGTGTCCTTGGGCAAGACACTTCACCCCGATTGCCTACGTGGGGGCACGATGACGCTGTGTGCTGGGGCGTACTGCACGTTGATGGTGCGCATGTCTTCAACCAATCTAACCCTGCCTGTGCTGCGGTGCAGAGTTCAGAATTACGATGTTGGAGAGCTGACAGCTGCTCGTCGTTGTTCGGTGGTTCTCTCCGGGTACTCCGGCTTCCTCCACCCGTAAAACTGTCACGGTCACGATTAGCCATTGTGCATAAGTATGTGACCTTAAACACCAATAAATATAAATATAATAGGGGACGATGTAACGGTGTCATAAACAATAAATAATAATATACGGGTCTTTTACAAATAGCAGACTATTGAATGGAGTGTAAAGGAGTTGTAAAGAGTCCGGAAATTTAAGAGAGAGAGAGAGAGAGGAGGGGTGGGGTGGGGTCAAAGTAAAGAGGTCTTTCAGTGGCCTGCGTCATAAAGAGAAAACAGGTTTTCAGGAATACCTTGACGGCACCTCTGGAGGTCACTACTGTTCAAGCAGAGGTTACAGTCGCGAGACCTCAGGGGAAACAAATTGGAAGGAGAGTGTTAGTATGCTTAACGGAAAGATTGGGGCAGTTCGTTTCTGGTTGTTGGGAGGAGAGACGTGGTGTGGGAATAGAGAACATTTGGCAGCACAGGGTTAATTAAGGCCATCTCACCTGAAAGCCGCGACAAATTAGCGGCCGGCCAAAGTGTTATTATTATTGTAAATGAAATTACAACAATAATAAGAAAAAGTAATATTATAAAAAACAGCATGCATCTAAAAAGACTATTATTTGCACAAGGTGTTTGTTAAAACAAGATACTGAGTTAATATAAACTGTCACCGTGCAGGAAGTAAGCTTTCTCTACGCATGAAGATTTGTTGGATCATATTACATATGATATTGCACAGTGCAATATGAAAGATAGTTCAGTTCTGCATTTTCACACCTGTCTGGTTACCTGGCGTCACTAGAGAAGATTTTTTCCAAATTGTTTCCTTTATTCAGGTGCAATACGTATGAAATCTCTTTTGGAAAAGATTCAAACCATGTTCGTTTTGGGTGTCTACAAGTCCGAATATGGGACCCTTTCCCAATGGCATTTTGGCATGATTTTTTCCAATTCAAACCAAAAATTTTCCATCTCAGTCCCCAATCATATCAAAATGCAATTCTTATTTTAACTGTTGAAGATTTTATTTTGACTTTAAGCATTTTTTACTGCAACAAAACAGGGAGCGCGGTGGCTCAGTAGGTAGAGGTGCAGGCTGCAAGCCGAGAGATCCTCGGTTCGAATTCCATCTGCGGCAACTGCGTTGTGTCCTTGGGTAAGACACTTTATCTCCATTGCCCGCATGGGGGCACGGTGGCGTTGTGTACTAAGACGTACTGCACGTCGATGGTGCACTTGTCTTCAACCAATGCTAACCCTGCTTGTGTGGAGTTCGTATGTTGGGGAGCTGACGGTTGCTCGCCGTTGCTCGGTAGTTCTCTCCGGGTACTCTGGCTTCCTCCACCCGTAAAACTGTCGCGGTCATCCTTAGCCATTGTGCATAAATATGTGACCTTAAATACCAATATATATAAATAACTGCAACAAAACAGGTGACTCAACAGGCAGTTTTTAGATTCATTTGCAAGTTACATCCCAAGAACATTGTCAGTTGTTTCTAGTCAAGGCTTGGCTGCCTATATAGGCAGCCAAGTCTTGCCTAGACGCAACTGCTAAGCCACAGAATGTAGACTGTCCAAAAATAGCAAAACAACAATTTATAATAGAGATTACAAAGACTGATCATTATATCACGTGACTTGTTTGTTATAAAACTTAATACATGTACTATACATGTAGCTTCTGTATTAAAATTTTCAGCTCAATATGAAGGTAACAATTCTTATTCTTTGTGTGTTTCTCCTTCCAAACAAATTCCCAATTGGAGCCTTCATAACAGGAGTTTTCCCAATTGCATGGACCCCCGGACCCTTTCCCAAAGAGGATAGAAGAACCTCTGGAAACGAGGAAATGTGATGCTCTCATAGAAGGCTTAAAGGTGTCAACGATGGGTTATTTGCCAAGTTCTGGCAGAGATTTACATTTCAAGTGAAGCTTGCTGGTATATATTACACATACTATTAAATTAAAAAAAAAGTTTATCTTACACCTCCTATAGGACCCAGAGGTTCTATTTGAACGAACTCATTGAAACAGACGTTAGGTGACAATTAGGCGGGTATTTGGACCTGCTCTTTTGATATGGTTCTTAATAGTAGAGTGTTAACCCAAATCAGATCGCCACAAAATCAAACACCAGTACTTAGATTTGAATTAGAACTTTAAAAACTAGGCCCATAACTATTTTCAGATGTTGTGTTATTAATGAATAGGAGGAACAAAGCGTTGCATCCAATTTAGAACTCGAGGATCGTGGGTTTTACTGGTGTCTCTTTAACACTACCCCTCAATTCAGGCCTGCCCGAAGTGTGGCGTAGAAATTACTTCGTATATATTACTGCTGATAATTTAAGAGCGCGAGAAATAGTGTAGAGCTGTTGTAAAAAGGAGCCCAAAAGGTGCCACGCAGGTGCGTGACATAGGTGCCAGAGCGCGACAGTACATCCCAAAAAAGAAACACAGATCTTCTACGGTAGGCCAAATGAGGAATTGTTTCTCCCGTTTCGGCGTTTTCTGTTTTTATTGAAGAATTTACTTAAGCTTGTGGACCTGAGATGAGAATATAGACTTGGGCTAGGCTGGGGAGTATTCACTCTCTGTTTCACAAATCGGGATAGCACTGACCAGCGGTGACTGCATTGCACCCTTGGGTAAGGCACTTAATCCTGGTTGCCCATGCACGTAGGGAACATTGGTGCTGCATACTAAGTCTATGGTGCATTTGTCTCCATTCACTGCTAACCCTGCTTGTGCGAAGTTAGTACGTCGGGGAGTCTGACAGTTGCTCGGCGTTGCTCGGTTACTCTCTCCGGGTACTCCGGCTTCCTCCGCCCGTAAAACTGTCCGACACGAGGTGACCCTGGCTGTCGAAAGTGTCGTTAAACACTTCTGTGTTAATAACAAGGATATTACGTCGCCCGAGTGCTAGAATGTCCTATGTCCCATAGGGGACATAGGACATTCTAGCACTCAGGTGACGATTAGCTATCACCCAGAACGCCTTCGATGCTGTGCAACAGGGACTCGTACTACCATTTGACTATAATTGTGAAAATGAAAATTCGAATAACCTGAGCAATCGTTTTTAGTCATGTGTCGTCTGCCTATCCAGACAGATGAAGACGACACTTGACCGGAAACAGCTGCTAGACCATACTATCGATATCTTTCCATGCTCAATTAGCAATTAGCTCTCTCTTATTTCCCAATATTGTACGAGTTAAAACGTTGAAGTATCCTTAAAATGTTCTAAGTTAATGCACAAATTTCAAGTCCTTCCAATGCCTTTGTAGCGGTCGAGGTATAAAGGCCATTTACCAACCAGCCTGGTTGGTCCGGATCTCTTAGTCTCGTGGTAAATCGGTCGCTTTGTGTGCTAGAGGTCGACGGTTCGAACCCCGGCTGCGCACTTATCTCTCCTCCTGTTACATTTGGGGGCTCGTCCGATCCTCAGCAGTAGGTGGCACTGTGGGTGTTTCGACCGCTCTGAGGGAGGAACCTGGGTGAGATTCACGTGTGGTGAATCTCAAAAGAAGGGGAGAGTAGTGTAGCGGTCGAGGTATAAAGGCCATTTACCAACCAGCCTGGTTGGTACGGATCTCTTAGTCTCGTGGTAAATCGGTCGCTTTGTGTGCTAGAGGTCGACGGTTTGAATCCCGGCTCCCGCACTTATCTCTCCTCCTGTTACACCTTGAAATCCCATTTTTCAATTTAAGGACTTTCAAGGTTTTTAGAGCATACAACGAATTCCCAAACAACAGCCTCGAAACTTTGAATGGCGCTGCACCTCGACCATATATTAAAATGGTTGTAGTTAAGAAGAAAGTCTAGGTGCCGGGATAATACGATTTTGCTTTCTATAGATCAATTCGGACAAACAAGCTCGGTTTCGTGACGTATGGAAATGAAGCTTTTTGTTGAATAAAATTCAATTAATAGCCAATGTAAAGAGTATACATGTCGGTAGAATAACACATGCCAAATTCGAGTTAATAAATAAACTATTATTACTTGCGAATAACTCTAAAAGAGTTCTTTATTGTTATACAGGGGGTTGTGGGCGTTCAATATCGTGCATGTAAATCAAAAGTAGTCTGAATGGTTCGATTAATTTTGACGTGACATAATCTGAGGCCTTGGTCGGGGTGTCTATCTATACTACCCATCATGCAACATCCATCCATATTCCCTCTCTGTCTGATTTCTTGGCTGAGATTTGTTCTGAACCACCACAAACATTTAGGTGTAAATAAAACAAAAAAAATGAACCAATAACAAAAAGCTAATTCATGTATTGATAAATGAATAATCTCTGACGGGCCCCCTTTCGAAAGTGTCGGGATACTGATGCAGATGCCGAAGTTCTTGAAGTGAAGAATTCTTGAAGTGATAATACCGGGTCTGGTGCATAGTTTTGTCTCAAAAACATAGCATATACCCTCTCATTGGAACGAGCTCATTGAGCTCGTTCCAATGAGGGGTCATAAGCTATGTTTTTTTGACGTAAAAGATGAATAAAATAGATATTCAATAATTTTGTTTGCAAGTGTCGTCTGCTTTTGGTGTTAAGTAAAGGGTTAACAATTTGAGCAACTCCACGGGGGCACCCCCATTCCTTCTTTACTTGAGTGGCAACTAGTATTCCAATACGACAGGTGACGTATCTTGCTGATTCTCACTCGGGGAACCTGGGCCCATGCTTAGCACAGCTGTGAGGGCTTTGGGGACCCAGGCTGGGCCAAACCCGGGCCACCCAAAGTTCCGGCCCACGGGATTACTACACCGGACGTACCACCCGCTCTCTCTGGCCATGCGAGTGACTTGTATCCACACTGTACATGTTTACTTTTTACTAGGGTGGGTCTAGGGGCTACGTTCGACATCTCTGACTCGTATACTGTGAATGAGAGTTCGAATTGTTGATCATGATCAATTTGAGACCATTCCTGTACAAGAAAGTTATTTATTTATTGGTGTTTTTAAGGTCACATATTTCCGCACAATGGCTAATCATGACCGCGACAGTTTTACGGGTGGAGGAAGCCGGAGTACCCGGAGAGAACCACCGAGCAACGGCGAGCAACTGTCAGCTCCCCAACATACGAACTCCACACAAGCAGTGTCGGCATTGGTTGAAGACAGGAGCACCATCGACGTACAGTACGCCTTAGTACACAGCGTCACCGTCCCCACATAGGCAATGGAGATGAAGTGTCTTGCCCAAGGACATAACGCGGTTGCCGCAGATGGGATTCGAACCGAGGACCTCTCGGCCTGCACCTCTACCTGATGAGCCACCGCGCCCCCACAAGAAAGTTACAACCCCATAGTTACAACACTCTTTTAGCGCACATACTAGTTTGCTATTGTCCGCTCTGACGAGCAGAAAATATTCTACCTCGGAGCATTGCACAGACGTTTTAGGTGTATATAAAAGTCGCCTGAAACAGATCTGATGGGGAAAGTCCTCTGAACCAGATCTGATGGGGAAACATCATGCTGCAAATATATGCTGCAGATCAATTTGTGATTTCCAAAACTCTAACTCTGACCAACTGTTTGGTCGCTGTGCCACTCAAGCATGCATGTAGACAAACTTCAAAATTAAGGTTCTCTTGGGAAAGTATTGGAATTTATGTCTTACTTTCGAAGAAGTTCGGAAAACTTGGGTCGTTGTTCAGTTTTTTTTTGTGGTGTATATGCTCAACTGTTCCCATATCTTCAAAAGTAAATATATCACTAGTGGTCTGTAACTGCAGCCTTTACTGTTTTAGGTCAAAACGATTTCGTTTACTTCCCTGTCCTATGCAGACCAGAAAAAAGAGATTCTCGAGTTTTGTAGTGATTCTGATATCGAGCGCTTTAAGGACTCCAGCACCATGTTTAAAGAACGCTAAATACATGCTTCACTAAACCTTGATCATTGGTCATTATAGGAGCCGAGGAGATCGTAAATCTACATCCAACAACCACTTGTCATGTCGTTCCTTCAGTGGGACAAGGCGTCATCTGCAATGCCAAAGCACTAAAGGGACGACACTGGCCCAAGTTTATTTCTCTATGAGCAGATACTCTTTCCATATTCCGTCCCCCGAGTTCCAATGTGTTCTATGTGCCTACTGGGACGATTTGTTCATCTTGGTACTCTGTTGTTAAGCAATTGAAACCTGCGTCAGATGATTTTTGTACTGGTGTGGCAACCTGAACAGCGTTAACTACTGTGATTTACACTTCAAGTGTTTTTCATTTGGGTTTAACGACACTTTCAACAGCCAGTGTCATCTCAGTCAGATAGTTTTACTGGTGGTGGAAGCCAGAGTATCCGGAGAGAACCAGCAAGCAGCGGCGAGTAATTGTTAGACTTCCCAACGCACTTACTCCAACAAGGTTAGCATTGGCGGAAGACAAATGCATCATTGACGTACAGTACGCCTTAGTACACAGCGTCACCACGCCCCGCGCGGACTATCAGCATTAAGTGTCTTGTCCAAGGACACAAAGCAGTTAACTCTGGTGGGGATCGAAACGGGGACCTTTCGGTATGAAGTCCAATGTTGTAACCACTGAGCCATCGCACTCCCACTTCAAGTTGTATAGAGTTCACATAGCTTTACTTTATTGTAATTTATGAGAAATTGTCGATTTGCACTTTCCTGGAAGTTACAGCAAGAGAAACCCATACGGTTGAAATAATTTCACTTCAAAGATAAAATGAAGAACATTCCCATCGAGTCATGGCTGCTTTACAGCAGCCATGACTAGATTTGATGAGAAATATGTTTAAATTACTCAGCGGGTTAAGAGTTAAGGCAAAATTAGTTGTAGAGTATTCAAGAAATTTCGATCAGAAACGAAAGTCGAATTACATTATGCCGGTGTGACAGGAATGATAGTCCGTAGGAACGTTAGTACCTCTGGACTATTATTCCGCGGAATAATAGTCCAGAGGGACTAATTTTCCTACGGACTATCATTCCTGTCACACCTGAATACATTTGTGCTAAAAAACTTTACCATTTCACTATTAACTTGCACTTTGCTTTAATAGCAGAGGGCTTATTTATTTCTAGGCGTCAAAATTTGATCATGTGTATTTGCCATGTTATAATTTATGGAGAGTGCCTACCCATCTATAACTATTTTCCCACTTGCTTGTAAAAACTGTTCGGTATTCAAAAATGAATAGGTTGTGGAAACGCGTGATTTGTTCTTTTACGAAACTTGAATGGAGCAGTACTTACAACCTGTCTTATACATTTTATACAGCCAAACAGAGCAATGGTCTTGAAAAGGCAGTTGCTCTATGGGTTTTTAAAGATAGTCTAACCAGTGGCTAATAGAAACGTTTCACATATTTATGATTCTTTCGCATTTGCCTGCAACAGTGGTATTAACAAATTCAAAGGTTCCGAAAATATACAATATATATATATACTTTGGTCATTTGGCAAACTTAAAGGAAGACGTACATAAAACATCAAGCAGAGCATATCCATGGGCCCAGTAAGGGACCGTAAGTGATGCTCTGAAAGAAGAAATCCCATTGATCTGAATGGATCTATGCTACTTGGTATCTTCTCGATTTTAATAACCTATGATTTTGAGACAAAAATTGAAAAAAAAATAATGAAAATTAATTGGCGATTTTTGAGAATAGCGCTGGCCGGTTTTTGCCGTTATGTTGGGTAAAGGGTTAAAACTAAATAATCTTATTAAAATAAAGTCTGGGTGCTTGAAAATACTCTTATCATTTGCCAATGGGCACGTTTCACGTATCTATAATTACATCCCATTTCCTTAAAAACGACCCGTTATAAACAAATGCCGCAGGTTTTGTAAATGTGCGTCTTCCGCCCCCAAAGGTAATACTGTTTTCAATCAACACACGGCGAGTCAAAAAATGAAACACGGGTTATTCGCCCCAGCTCTCACCAGGCACGGTTGACAAACCCTCTTGACTTCACAGAATGCTCATTAGATCACTGGTTTTGATTGATTAGTGTGGGTGTTTATACTACGCACGTCGAAATAATTCAAGACGTCTGTACATATAAAACTGAAGGGCCAGGGTCATGTTTCGTTAGTAATCTTGAAAGATTGACACCGCAAAATGAGGAACTGTGAACCGCAAATGAAGGTACTCATTAAAAGGACAATACCGCAAATCAGGTATTCTAAAAGTTCAACACCTCTCGTCGAAGCTGCCAAATAAGACGAATGCAGGACTTTTTCTGAAAGCTGAAGCTGACCTAAACTCAAAGACAAAAGTCTGAAGCAACAATGGAGCGAAGGTTTGACCTTCTATGTCCTTGATATTCACGGAGAGAACAAATTTTGTCGAAAGATTCCGAAAGAATGAGGATGAATGCTAATGTATTTTCAATAACACAGCTCAATTACTTCACAAAACACACCGACACTATGTACATGAATGCAATAATATTCCATAGATCGCCAGATTACATTTTTTAGTGATATACGCAAGTTAATAGCAGTTATACCATATTTTATGACACATACCTTCAACCGTTTCCGTCTTTTTTAAACCGCAAACGAGGTACTGCACCGCAAAGGTGGTAATCGGATGACCAGCGTGGTCTTGAACCTTTCCCAAACTTAAAGGGGAGAAGCACTTAAAACTAGCCGTAAAATACTTTATGCAGATGAATAGAGAAATGGTCTTGAAAAACCAGTTGATCTTCTGGGTTTTGGAAAGCACTCTATAATCAGTTATATATTTATTTATTTATTTATTTATTTATTTATTTATTTATTTATTTATTTATTTATTTATTTATTTATAGGTGTTTAAGGTCATATACTTATGCAAATCGCTAATCGTGGCCGTGACAGTTTTACGGGCGGAGGAAGCCGGAGTACCCAGAGAGAACCTCCGAGCATCGAAGAGCAACTGTCACCTCCTCAACATTCTAACTCTGTCCAAGCACCGCTCAAACAGGGTTACAGCGGTTGAAGACATGTTCACTATCGACGTGCAGTACGCCTTAGTACACGGCGTCATCGTGCTGAACTACCAGAATGCTAGGGATTAATGGAGAAGTACTTAGAACTAGTAAATACTTTATACAGCCAAACAGAGCAATGATCTTGTAAAGCTAGTTACTCTCTGTGTTTCTGAGGGTAGTCAAACCAGTTGTTGGTAGAAATGTTTTACATATTAATAAATCTTTACCTGTAACAACGGTACAAACAAATGCATAGGTTTCGCAGATATGTAAAGGCGTACTTTGGTCCATTAGGAAACTTAAATGAAGAAGTACTTAAAACCATTCGTATAATATTTTGTACAGCCGAACAAAATAATGGTCTTGAAAAGCCAGTTGCTCTTCTGGGTATTTAAAGGCACTCTAGTCAGTTGCCAAATGGCACGTTTTCTTGAAAATCCAGTTGCTCTTCTGGGTTTTAAAAGACCTTCTAATCAGTTGCCAATAGGTCCGTTTTATTTATTTATTTATTTATTTATTTATTTATTTATTTTATTTATTTATTTATTTATTTATTTATTTATTTATTTATTTATTTATTAAGGTTTAACGACACTTTAACAGCCAAGGCCATATCGTGTCGGTGACAGAATTAAAGGTAGAGGAAGCCGGAGTACCCGGAGAGAACCACCGAGCAGCGACGAGCAACTGCCAGCTCCCATCATCGTAACTCTGCACTGCAGCACAGGCAGGGTTAGATTGGTTTACTATATTTGCCCACAATAACGGTATTAACCCCTTACCAAATGTAGATGATATACAAATTAATCATTTTAAATCCTGCTTTTGCAAAGTTTTGAAAACTTTTCAACAAAACCATATTGTGTGCCCCCTCCGATTGGGACGTGGCGACGGGGGGGGGGGGGGGGCGCAGTCACCCCCCCCCCCCACCCCCACCAATCCTGGCAAAAATTTCCTATAGTTGGAAATTCGGAGAGCAAGTCATGAGTAGTTGAAAATTCCATCTATCTGGAATTTAGAGCTTCTTTGGTGATGCTGATGTTTTCTTTACTTTCCTAAATGCCAACTCGGTTTCAAATTGGCAAAAAGTAAAACTATTTACAACTGCAATGTATTCAATATCGAGCTTCATAAGTATGCATGATGCCTTTCGGTACGAGATTTTAATAGTATGTGTAAATCACATCATGTAAAATCGTTATCCTGGGTTAATTCAATCACTCACAGTTACAAAATGATGAAACATCGAATATTGATCATTCCTGCATAAGATCTTATTTCATGTTTGGACAGTGTGAATTGTTCAAAGTTCTCAGCTGGAGCATTTGGTTAGCGCATATTCAATTCCCAGAATAATACCAAATAATAATAACAACCTGATAATTCTATCATAAATGTGTTGGCATTCCAGTTACTGGAATCAATTTTATGCCCCCTTTCATGGCTTCATTTTCAATATGTTTTTCGGTAGTGACTTTCTAACTGGGGGAGGGACAGGGAATGGGAACCCTCTCCCGGTCCCTCCCCCTAATTGGAAATTCAATATTCTACACCCCCCCCCCCCCCAATCGGAAACCTCTAGCCACGTCCCTGCGAGCTTGTCCCAATGAGGGTTCACATTATATGATTTTGTTAAAAATTTTTGCAAACGGATATTTTTGCTGAATTTGCATGTTACGGGAGCGGATGCGGCCAGTTCGTTATATAATATCAAAATTTATTATTTTAAGTATTATTTTTTCATTTTTTTCCCATAAAAATCAACAAACCGTATGTGTTTTTCCTTGATAGTCGCGAGTTGTGGGCAGAATCCACCCCTTGGTTGAATTAATCGATTCTGTTATGGCGTATACTCGAACGTCAGTGTACCAGGTGTCGGAAAATGATGAATTCAGCATTTCAATGCTGCAGAAGCCAGTGTGTAATATTGTACCACCGACCTATTGGCTGCCGTGGATCCGAAATTTCAATTCAGTTGTATTCAATGTGTTATTATTTGGATGCATGCTTGATGACGATATTTTTGTACCAGCTCAAGCGAGTTATGCATGGTCCACGAGTTCAGTTTTGCTCTTTAACCCTTTACCTTACATGAAAAGCAGACGACACTTGCAAAATAAATTCTTGAATAACTAATTTGTTTCATTTTTTGTCTCAAAAACATAGGTTATGACCCCTCGTTAGAACGAGCTCGACGAGCTCGTTCCAAAGAGGGGTTATAACCTATGTTTTTTGAGACAAAAATGAAAAAAGTAATGAAAATTATTTGGCGATTTTTGAGAATAGCGCTGGCCGGTTTTGGCCGTCACGTTGAGTAAAGGGTTAATTATATGAAGATTATCGAGCAAATTCTACAAGTTATATTAACGCCTCCCCTTAGTCCTTGTTTGACAACCCCCGTACCATCAACCGTTGAATAAGTAGGTATGGATCTTTAATCTGCGTCTAGGGCGCCTCTTCTCACGGGGTGGGGGTGGGAGGGGGATTTAAGCCACCTCCCTATAGGTCAAGACGCTCTTACAGTCCCAAATTCATAAATGAGAATGTTCGCATTCCCCGAAATTGTTGTTAACTGAACATGACCCCCCCCCCCATCCCCTCCCCCACCCCCGAAACGGCCAGCCCAAGAAACCGGTGCACCTATCTAGTCGGCCGCAACTTAATTTAAATAACCATTTTTTCAACGTAACAGCCATGCACAGACAGTTCTGTTTACAAAAAAAAAGCAATTGATTTTTTGTTTTCTTTCACTTTTTGCCCCCAAACATAGCTTATAAGGGTTTATAGAAAACGAATTCCACTTTGTTATGGATTGTAAGAGATATGACCCTATACGTGCTGACTCCTATCGCAAAATCGAGAGAGAATATCCAGATTTTGTTGGTATGAGTAGCTCTGAGAGATTCGTATTTCTTATGAAAAATGAAATCCCCGCACTGTGTGGTATCATCTGTAATATGATCCGACAAATGTTTGAATACAGAGAATGCTTACTTGCGGCATAATACCAATTAGAATGAAATCATTAGCTATAACATTCAAACATATTTTGCTATTTCTTGGTTTTATTGTTACTAATTTCAGTGACATGCAATCTGCCTTGTTTTTGGTGTTCTTGCAATAAATATTATCTTATCTTATCTTAAGCTATTTTGGGCGAAAATTAGTATTTGTTAGTTATCTAAGCAAGATTGGTTTTGCAAATGTCGCCAGCCAGCTATGTTAGATGTGTTCTGCATGAAAAATCTGTTATCAAGGCTGCTGCGGTATGGACTTGTTTCAGTTTGTTGTCAAACTGAGTCATGGCTGCTCTAAAGCAGCCATGGCTCGATTTTACGACAATCCATGAACAAAATTGACAGGGGGTGTGACGGTGAAAGTGAACAAGAAATAACGCTACGGACCTCCCGATACGACATCTATACAAGAATTAGATTTTTATATTAAAATGTAAACCGTCCCATCAATCCTATTTCCCTGATTTGTTCTTATTGCTCATCAATACAAAAGTACTGTCCTTTGGTCTAAACAGATAAACCACAACCACAATGTACTGGCCAAGAACTTGTTACTAAGAGGGCAGGTGGTGATTGGTGTCTGGTCCCAAATTCATCGAAAAACGCGAATCGACAGACCCAACACCTAAATGTGCAAGTACTTAAGGAATGTGCATGGATTTCTGTTTTTAAAGGAATCGATGGATTGAAATCACGTAATCACAAAGTCACAGAACATGTTATTTATTTAACGTAATGGAATCAGATTTGGAAAAGATGGCTTACTTGTAAACTGAAGAAATTCCAGAGCAATTACTGCAATTAAAAGTCATGTAAGGACTCATTTTGTAACGAGCAGTGCATGCGCGAACAGTGCATTTCTATGTAGAAATCAAAGCTGTTATTGTTTTGGATCGACATCGGAAATCCGAGTACCGTGAAAGCGAATAACTCTTTCCCCACTTTCAAGATTTTCAGAGTCCCCACTAAGAAATAACCTACAAAGCTAAGCAAATAAATACTCAAATTATCAAAAACTTTACCTGTATAACACGTTCAAGTCTCTGATCGCGGTCTCTAGACGTAGACATTTGTCGTTGCTGATATATGAGAGAAACTTGGCAAATATTCTATTCAAATGAATGAGTTACCTGGTCCAACACAATAGAATTCTATGACGGCTAGTTCTTACTGTACACTATACTTCCACATTTATTGACTTGATTGAGTACCCGTGCTGAATACACCTTTAATGGCACAAAACTATCGGCTTAAGTAGAGTGAATAACTCAATGGCAAGGACGGGAAAGGCAGGTCTCTGCATGCTCGTATCGAAGGCGGTAGAGGAGATTTTTCAACATTCTTGGGATTAGGTAACCAACGAGACATTTAAATGGTTTATGGTTTCCGCATTTGTTCATAATGATTTTCATATATATGTTTGTTATGTAAATCAATGCTGTCGTTGTTTTCATTCCTGGTGGCAGTGGGGGTTGGGTGGTGGGAATGCAAGGTATACTGATCGCCCTCTTAAAATGTTCCACTGCTGAATTAATTTTTAACATTTATTTCACCGAAAAACACTCTTCAATAAATTGTAGAAAAACAATAACAAAGCATTTTAGTCTGGTTAAAATCGGATATAGAAGATATGGAATGAGTGTTTTTCTCATATAATATTTATGAAACAAGTCTAAGAAGTTTCCGTTTTGGCGAGCCTGTGGCGAGCTCAAACGGAAAATTCGGACGAGTTTCATAAATATTATATGAGAAAAACACTCATTTCATATTCTATTTATCATATGACACACACACGCACAAATTAGCCACTTAGTATGACTTTTTAACCCATCACTTAACTTGAGTTGCAGACGGCACTTGAAAAAAACATCCTCGTATAACTAAAAATTTTCATTTTTTGCTTCCAAAACATAGGTTATGACCCCTCATTGGAACAAGCTCGTCGAGCTCGTTCCAATGAGGGGTCATAACCTATGTTTTGGAAGCAAAAAGTGAAAATATAAAAAAAAAATGAATGGTGTTTTTCTTGTAGGTAAAAGATTAATACAACATAACCCACCCTAAATAGGACAGATAACGTAAATTCTCCCTATTGAAATTATGCAAATGTGACCCAGTTGTATTTTGTTTAGCCAATCAAATTGTCCAGTTTTGAAACTGAGCAATGAAATTGACGGAAGGCTTTATTTATCACTGATTAATATGAAAACAAAAAATATCAAATGTTTTAAAGTGAACAAAACGGACGAGTCATATGATAAAACGAATATTGGATGACAAAACCAAATATGGGAACCCGATACTTCAAATAGATCAAGAGTAGTAGTTAACATCTGTGTGGACTCTCATGTACATAAGAGATGATCCAAGTCTTGTAGGTTCCTTTAATATTTTACTAACGAATAAGGTCCCTGAGGGATAAAATATTTATTTCGACACTAACTTGTCAAAGATGCAAGTGGGTTATTAAGTGCATGACGTAGTATGTAAACGCAAAAGTGCTTTGTAGATAGATATATCTTTATTTTGTAGTATGCCAGTAAATTGATTACAATATAACATTTCAACAAACAAGAACATAAGCCAGTATACAGCAAGGAAATGGCATAGCCTGAAAGGCTGTCTTCCTGCTATTCCCGTAAAAAAAATATCAAATCTCTTTGGCATCATTGTGACAAAATGCTTTCCCTAAACAGGGTGAGCTAATCTTTTACTTGTGATTCGTGGGGCTAGATGGTATCGGAGGATTTCCCGTTATTCTGTATCTTTTTTTCATAAAATACACGCTTTTTCTGCAAAAACCGAAGCGAATAATAATTCTTTTTTGTATTGTCGTTGAACAATACGGATCACGTGCGCGGACTATTTAACTATTTCTTTTTTTACGTTTGGGTTATTTTTGGCAATAATCCGTGTTTTTAATATTTTTTAGTAAACTGTAGGCGTGCAATAAATACAGAATAGCATACGCGTTCGAACTGCAACTTTTTCCGTACTCATTCGATTTTGGCGGAGTGATACTATTGAACAAGAAGCCGAAGGCTTCGAGTTCAATATTATCCCTCCACCCAAATCGATCTCGTGCGATAAAAAATGACAGTTCGAACGCGAAAGCCGTTCTGTCTATATCTTCTCATCTTGAGCTGAAACTTTTGAACCCGCGGGTTCATTATAAACAACCTGAGGTCTGTATGCTTTTGACATTTTCTGACAACTATGATATTTGGGCTATCTGAAAAAGACCGAGTGTGTGCATAATTATTACCATATTCTACGAGAGACACAGCTAAGAAATGCGTGAACAGTGAAATTTATTTATTAGAACTGATTTTCTGTCTCAGAATTGCTCATTATAGAGTTCTGTTGATATGACTTCAAACTCGACTGATATGAGGCCGATCACGGCCGATATGAACTAAGCTAGAGTTTTCCCCTTGATTCGTTCCTAGGCGTGGCCATTTTGGTTACAACGAAATCGCTCACCGTTATTCGTCGAAAGCATTTAATCAGTAAAATTAGCGTTACTAGTCCAAGGAGGAGTAGTTTTTGTATTGTGAGGAATTAATGATGGCAATAAGTAAGGATGAGAAGAAAAAAGAAGTGAGTTGTACACAAAATTCAACGTAAACTAAGATTCAAAGTGGCAACCGGAGATTCGTCGAAGTTAGAGAAGAAACAGTGCAGCTATCCGGACGTCGCGGATTTCCAACTGGGGAAGCTGAGACATTTGGTTAGATGAAGTAGGGAGACAACTTTGTTTGGATTTCATGAAAAGAATGAAAAACAATACAGGGGCGGCGGAACCAGGAAGGGGGGGGGGGGGTCAGCCCCCTCCACTTTTTTGCCGGGCCATAATTTTTTGTACGCATATATTTTAACACAACCAATGACTCGTGAAACAAGGGGCGGATCCAGAGTCCCCCCCATATTTTCGCCAGCTATGTTTCTCTCGTACTGGTTCAGTTTCGATGGATTTTGCATCATTTTTTGCAGTAAGTGGCAGCAAACGCTAAAATATATACAGTCTGTTAAAAAAATCGGTTAACTGAAGTGGATCGTAATCTTACAGACATACAAGTGCCAAATCCACCCCAAGACAAGATAATACACAGACGTGTAGTATAATTGCTGTTAACGTCTGGTAAAGCATACAGGTGAGGTCTATTTATCAGCTTTGGTCGTTATGACCAAAGCTGATATATAGACCTCACCTGTATGCTTTACCGACGTTTTTTAACGGCTCTCAGTGTGTGAAATCTTTCAAATACATCTCCTGAAAAATCTCAAAATATCCGCTCAGATGCATGGAAATGGGGGTTTTGGGACCCTGTGATTTAAATTTTTCATACCGACGACCATCCATTGCCCGATCCAGCCCCCTCACTTTGAAAATCGTTCCGCCGTCCCTGCAATAACACCGTCAGAAAACTGTAAAAGATTTGGGAACACTTTGAAACTATTAGATTTGTTGAATAAATAGAGAGGTTATTACTTAGTTATTTTCATATCGGTCCAGATATCCGCCCGAGGTAACTTCACACCAGCCTTCGACCTTCGGTCTCGGGCTGATATGAAGTTACCTTGGGCTGATATCTCGGTTGACATGAAACTAACCAAGTAATGTAATTCTTTGAAAGACATACCGCAGACTAAAAACCCCTTCTGTGCAGTCTTCTCAATAGCGGTTCGCCCTGTAACCTTCATGAAAAATACATTCCGTGCAACATATGTGTAGCTGTATACGATTTTGCCCTCAGAAACTCTTAACTTCCATTCTTTGGCCTCAGATTTCTTAAAATTGTCTCTGGGATAGCCCTGCCCTTCCAGAGGTGGCGGAGCATGGGGAGGGGCACGGAGGGCACGTGCCCCTCCACTTTTTCGCTGTTACAGAATGAGTTAAAATGGGCTCATGCAAATGTGTCAATATACAGGTGTTCCTTAACATTATTTGCAAATCCAAACAATATTTAGCCAAAGAATCCCACTATCGGTCCGTTTCTTCCAATTCAGTCATCTTCCAACCCGAAGGCTGGCCTTCGGGTTGGAAGATAGTTGAAGTAAAAGAAACGGACAAGACAGTGACCACACAGAAGCATATTCATCTAAACGAGAGACTATAGCGAGGCGTGGTACATTTACTGATATACGATTGTAACCTTTCTCAGACTGGGTCGACCCATGGTAGCATTGAAAATTTGTGCCCCTACACTTTTATCGAGCTTCCGCCGCCCCTGACCCCTTCTAATACAAACGAAAGGGAACATCACTCTCGAAGTCTTTAACCACGGGCTTGTGAACTACGGCGACAGAGGGCTATGTTTCCGAGTGATGTTGTAACGAACTCAACGAGCTCGTCCCAATGAGGGGTAATATTCTATGTTTTGCGGACATAAATTAAATAACAATTAAAGTTTAATAACGATTTTTTTATGCATTGCGCTGGCAGGTTTTGGACGTTATGTTAGGTAAAAGGTTGCTCAAGGTGGTGGTTCCACTTGGCGAGTTTTCAAATTAAGGTCGATTCCCTGATATATTAAATTAGATGTATGTCAGTCAAAAGTGAAGAGTTTTGTAGAAACAATAAACCAATTTAGATTATATATTATGTGTTTCGTAGTACATTCTCGTTGTTCAGATATCCAGCCTCCCCCCCCCCCCCCCCAATAAAAAAATAGTTGATGAGAAAGCTCCATCAGCCGATTGTATAAAAAGAGCGTTGTTGAAAAGAAAAAACGCGAACCGTATTCTCATTGTTTAATTTTTACACTCAACCCAATTCAACTGATTTGAGTGAATATGAACCCAATTCCTGAGTAAATATGAACCCAATTGGGTTCACAAAGCCCAGGTGAGTGATACATCAATTCACAAATACAATTACACTGTTTTTGTGAAGACGAACATTGCAAAAGGAAGATAGATATCCGAGCAATCCCCCTTTACACGGGAGTCACAATACCGAATTTTCAACAACAAAAAACTCCCGCAATGAAACTCGGAATTTAATCTAATGAGCTCAGCCAAAAAAAATTGAATTGGTTAAATTTTGAATCTTGAAATTGTAATTTGTGATAATTCGGTCACCATCAGTACGCAAGGGAATATACCCAAAATTGTTGTCAGAATGTGCGATCATTCGAGAAATTAAAAAAAAACGAAAAATCACTTGTTTTCTATAACGTGAAGAGTGTGTATATATAATTGAACAATGATATCTAAAATACGAGTAAAATGATTTTCATTTTTCATTTAGATTTTTTACTTCATGTGACTTTCTGAAGTATCTCTGTTGTCTTGATCCCCTGCAAGTATTTTGATGCAAAAGTTGTGTAGGTTTGCTGTTAGTTACCAAGAGTCCCTGAACAACATTCGTTAAATTTACAAGCTTCATCCTATTCGTTAGCGGTCTACTCTGAAGACTTCAAAAGGTTTCGTTTAAAAACAATCCTGAGACGAATTCCCCCAATTGCCTCTCAGGAGGAGGGACCAGCCTTCCAGTGGACCACCGGGCTTCTGCAATTGTAAGATCATGCGCTCCAGTAGAGAACTTTTTTCGTATGGGTCACCGTCAGTCCGCCCATTCTTGAGCTTAACATATCATTGCATAATATTTATTAGCATAAAACATCCTCTACAGAATAGTTTGCGAGAATCTGCAAGTAAAATGAACAAAAATAGTACTCAAAACATTACAATTTCATCCACCAATTTTCCATGATCAAAGTACCATATTTTTATTAATTTGGTACGCGAAAGAACGTGGATAGTGCTGGCCGAGTGGATAAGTGCTCCGGTCTCTCACGCCAGAGGTCCCTGGATCGATCCCCGGTCGGGGAAAGTTCTCGAGGTGTCCGAACACTCTCTGACAGCGTCAATTATGGGGATGATACTGTTACAGGGTACTGTCCTATCGGATGGGGCCGTAAAATGGCTGTCCTCTATGCGGAGTGAGACATACTCCGTGCAGGCTAAAGATCCCTTCGTAGTATTGGAGAAGAACGAGGCCACGAAGTTGCCACTACGAAGGTCGTCACACATAACTGCGGCACTGGGCCAAGGAGAGGAGTTACTATAAGTTGCATGACTTGTTCGCCAATCCTTGTAAAACAAATAGGATTAAACAAATAAAAAAGAACGTGTAGATGTGAATCAGAATTTCACACACACATCACTAAACATATCATAATCGTCCGGCGAAAAAAATCCGGATCACGTTGCAGATTTGTGACCTAAACTGGGAGTTCTATTTTGAAATATAAATTTGAATGCTCAAATGTACTCAGATCACTAAAACCGTCGATGTCACTGTTGATCAAAACAAATAGTTCTGATAGAAGCTCTGAATGATGTGTACATTCCATAAGAAAACGGTATTCGTTTTCTATTTTCCGAGAGTTAGTTTCACAGAGAGTATCGATAACAGGCTTCGGCGGCTGATAATGTCGCCCTTTCTCAATAGCTAATTTATGATTGCTGATGCGAAGCCTAGTGAAATTTTTCAGGTTTTCCGTCGAGTTCGTTCCGACTAAGTATGTAGATCGTTCACTGTTATGTCTAGGGAAGCCCTCACTTCGAGTCTCTCTGGTCGAGACGGAGAGTAAAATCGATTCTGAATTCGTGCGCAACGAGGTTTATTGATGAATTGTTTGGTAGGTAAATCTGAGTATGTCCCACCATGAAGTCTACTGTCGAATAAATACGGGTGTTTATAGCCAATAAAAGCAATAAAATCGTGTGCGAACAGGTAAACAGAAAGTACAGTAGAATCCTCTTAATTGAATATCCATTTTGCCAGTGAAAATTATTCAATTAACAGGAGTATACAATTAACAGTGATTTGGTCAGTTTCCTGTGTTCTGGAGGTAAACTGAGCATTTATTCTATTATATCTTGTTTGACAGAGCTCATAGAGCTCTGTCAAACAAGATATAATAGAATAAATGCCTGTATTGAATGTAGTGAGGCCAAAAATGTTGATAAATAAGGGGAATTTGGTGCCTGTCACACTAATTTTTTCGACATATTACAAAAATGTATATACAATTAACAGGAGTTTACTCTACAACCCATATGCAATTAACAGATCAAATTTGTACTGAAGGTATGGTAAATGGTTTTGTGTTTGAAAATTATATTCAATTAACAGGGATATACAATTAAGAGATATCCAATTAAGTGGGCTCCACTGTACTAGTATTTATAATTGAACAAATATATCGAATTTTTCTGACTCATAAAATTATCGTAAAAACAGACCCAAATCATATATTTCGTCCTACTTTTTATGCACCGGGTTTAGAATTTGATTTTATCAAGTGAAAATGGACCATTTTTAGCCCATTAATTCCTTACTTAAAAAGAGGTAAAACAGGACCATTTCAAAAACATTCACGAAGTAGTATCAGATATGAGTTGAAACGGGCGCATGCACACGTCGTATCATTACACCGGCATTCCTGTAATGTATTATTTGGAAATCCAAACTGCGTCTCGCCAAAGATTTTTTTACTTCAATCATCTTCCAACTCGAAGGCCGGCATTCGGGTTGGTCGATGGTTGAAGTGGAAGAAATGGACAGGACAGTGATCACATCGCGGCATGCTCATCTAAACGAGAGTCTAAAGTGTGTCGTGATACATTTACCGATTGTAACTTTTCTCCCACAACCATGGCAGCCTTAAAAAATTGTGTCCCTTCACTTTTATCGAACTTCCGCTACCTTTATCTTTATACACCTGGGCTGCTAGAACACTCATTGGTCACACATAGAAAAGGTTCTCAACCGCCGTCATTTTAGTCAATTGTTACTATAAATAAGCAGTACTCAACAATCAAGTTTTTCGGAAGGATGCAACGGATGAAAGTCAAACCTTCGACCTTTCGATCTAAGTGCGGTATTCTAATAAATGGAGAGCCACTGCACTGCCCATTGTAACTCCAGAGGCCAATACTATAAAAACTTTTACAATAGTATTTTCTAGAATTGTATTTTCTAGTTATGACTTTAAATGAGTTGAAATGAATCAGTATCATTTTAAAAGATATGGCAATTTGCCAACTGGCAAATTGCCATATCTTTTAAAATGATACTGATTCATTTTAGTCAGTTGTATTAATAGACAGAAAATACAATTTTAGAAAATACAATTCTAAAATTTTTATAGTACTGACTCCAGGAATATTTTGAATCCAAGTAACTTGTTACAATATCCATCGAGTCTCCCTTAAAGGTAGGATCGATAAGGGCGATCGATTAAGAATTAAAGTTTACAAAACCAAAAACTAATTAATCATATACTTTGGATGTTGTCGCTTTGTTCGTAGCAGTGTGCTATGACCGGAAACGTCGGCAATCAAACAATTATCCACGAATTATTAAGTCAGATTTATCGGAAATGATTTCCCTGCAATTTAGAGGCGGCAACATATAGTTTTTCTTTAATTATAATTTCGCCGACATAATTATCGATGGTCGATACACGATAAACATAACTTGATTGATCGAGTGATAAATATTTACAAAATGTAAGTAAACTTTGAAGGCATTTATTCGAAATGTAGATTGTTTACTCTGAACTTAAAAGAACAATATGAGATAAACATACAACCTTCCACGGACCGTGGGATTATCTCCGACTTCGTGTCCGGATTACAAAAGATATTGATTGAATAAATTTGCTTCGAGTCTCAAATCTTTTTAACTGTTCAGGGCCGAGACCAAAAATATCCAAGATTATTACGCGAGTTTCATTATGAACTTGGTGACATGCTTATATACAAAGACTAGGGCTGCACGGTACATCGATAAACCGATATATACCGGTATTCAAACCAATATCGATTGAATACCGGTGCAATTACAAAAATATCGGTTTATCGTCATTATTTATTTCCTCACAATTTAATTTTCAAGATGTCTTGAGATTTTTAACTGTAGCACCGAATGAATAATATTATCCCTTTACCAAAGGAATTGTCTGCATGTGCTCACGTAATATACAATTTCAGCAGTTGAAAGAAATAATTTTCAAAAATTTCAACAAAACGATATCATGTGACCCCTCATTGGAACGAGCTCGTTGAGCTCGTTCCAATGAGGGGTGACATGATATGGTTTTGTAGAATTTTGTTTGGAAAATCTGATAAACTTTTTAAAAAAATATTTTGATATCGTCTGCTTTGGGTAAAGGTTTTTCGAACCGCATCATCAAGGCATGCTAATTCGTTTATACTGTGATGCCTCAAGCCTCGGTTGTGGTTCTAATGTTCATTTTGTTGAACAGTTTTCGATATACCGGTATACCGCGGTATTTTTTTGAATACCGATACCGGTATTCAGTTTTGAAAATCGTGCAGCCCTAACAAAGACACACTGTTGGAAGGTGCTGTGTATCGGTATTTTACATTTCAGCACTTCAGAGCAAAAGCCAAAATTCTTTGCAAAGATGTTGTTAGTTTAGTTTAAACATATTTTATTTGCCATAAATTTGCAAAAAGGATTGGAGTACAAGTTATACAACTTATGTTAACTCCTCTCCATAAATACAACAGAAAAAAACGAATACATAGATGCGGCTACAAGATATATAGATTGGTTCACAAATGAATAGGGATTTACACTATTTACAATTGAAATGTAAGTTGTTGAAACAGGCAGCCATGTACGTAATAGGGTCTCGAGACAGGGAATACATACGGTTGGACAATGTTGTCTTTCTCTACGAAAGCTCTTGAATGGCAAGATAAAGGGGGAGGGATGTGACGTTTATAGTACGTCTCGTCTAGTGCAAAAGAGAGACTAGTCGAGAATATAATGACTCAATTGAAGCGGCCACTAACTATGATGAACGCTTGAGTTTTCAGAAAGATATATTCGTTTTGTTTTGTTGACAGTGTGGGTTTACCGTACAAGAGATCGGTTTCGGATGATATATCAAAATCTCGAAGAGAATCGAGTAGTGTAATCCTGGGGTCAGTGTATCGAGGGCACGCCAGGAGATAGTGATGAGCATTTTCACAGGGATTAACACACATACACTTTGGGTTGGCCAGAATATAGTTTTGGAACTTGTCATTATTTAGGTCGCTGCAGTTATTACGCAATTTTGAGTGTAAAATGTTGGCTTTTCTTTTACCCACACGAAAATAAAGAGGTGGTTTGGGGATCACGTTCAATTGGGCATAGATTTGTTTGAACTGCGTAAGTGTTGCGGCTCCGATGAGTACGTCTGGTAAGTTGTTTCAGCTTTTTGTGGTGGACGGGAAAAGGATTTTTTGAAACGCTTCGTTCTTGCCGGATAATACGTGAATCTGCTGGGGTTGCGAAGATTATACATTGAGATATCGTGCGTTCGAGGGGGGTAACAATGCATTGAGGTAATTTGGAGTTTCATTGTTGATAATTTTGAAAATAATGCAGTATTTGTGCTTTTCGCGTCGCTTCAAAAGGAAGAGCCACCCTAGTTCAGCCAGAAGTTGATCAGCAGAGACAGATCGCGTTAAGCCAGTAATGATACGCGCAGCATCAGGCTGAAGTCTGTCAAGATTCTGAGTCTAGTAGGCCTATTCGGGTGCGCAGTCCCACACTACGTCGCCGTAATCAAGTAGTGGTTGAATGAAGGTGAAATAGATTTGTTCCAAGGTTTTTCTGTTCAGAATGAATTTCAGTTTGCGAAGGAAAGATAGACGGGTGTTGACTTTCTTGCATATTTCAGTTATCGGAGAGTCCCAGTTTAGATTAGATTGGAGAATTTATCCCAGGTTGCTTGTGATCTTCAGTGAATGAGGCTGGATTACTATCAAAACTTAAGGTGGGATAATCTGTTCCGTCATTACTGCCATAGTGGAATAGAACTGCCATTGTCTTAGCAGGGTTGAATGAGACGAGCCATTGAAGAGACCAAGTGTTAATTTTTCCAAGGTTTCGATTGAGGGAAATGGTAAGATTTTCAATATTGTTTTTGCAATCAGTTACAAATGTATCGTCGGCATAGAGTCTAGCAAAGGCATCGATGATCTCAGCAATGCCATTGATATAGATTAGGAAGAGAAACGGACCGAGAACCGAGCCTTGGGGCCCTGAAAGATGTTGTTCTCGTTCTTTTGTGTAGAACACGTCATTAAAATAACCCTTTGTCGATTCATCACACAACAGCATTTCAAAAGCAAAAGTATACGAATATGCTTTTGTCGGCTTGGTGTGATATTCAACGAATAAGCTGAATACAGCCTAAGTTCTTATCAACTTACATCACCTTTCTGTAAACAAAAAATCTACTCGTGTCACATCACATGTATGTATACGTATTTATAAATCTGAAATTTCATTATTTGACATCCCCGAATTTATGCAAAAAATTGGAAAAGGGGAGAATGGTGTAAAAAACAACAACAAATAAAACAACTAATAAAAAAAGCCCAAACAAACAAAATACAAAATCTAAACAAAGAAATGAAACTACAGAGGCTGACTGGCCATATGGTCCAACGGGAAAATTCTCAATGGGTCCCCTATTGGGTTCCCCCTGTGGCCCCCAAAATTGATGCAGCCCAACACCTGTTGGTATGTGAAATTTCGTGAAATGGATCTGACTGCTAAGACTGCTGGTACATCGTGGTCTGCAGTCTGCAGTTTTTAAATATCGAACTGCCTTAATGAAGGTTGTCTTGGGTCACATAGCGGTGTTGGGGTGAAATGTTATGGGGGATTACAGATAGACGGCCAATCTGGCTGTGTTATCTCCCTACGGTTGCAAACAGATTGTTATTAGTTAATTTGTATCTTTTCTTTTATTCGATGTATCAACATTTGATGTTTATACCGTTAAATAAAAAAATATCTATCTATCTATTGAAATGTTTTCTATGTGGACTGCCTTTGGCAGTCCACATAGAGGACATTTCGATATGCCAATAGTCTAGTCTGCCAATGTTCGCTCCGATAAAAGGAAACAGAGTTCCTTCAGTTTTAAAAATCAAGATTTTCTCCAATTGGGCCGAACTATTGTCTTCCTGATTGGTCCTCCCCCCACCCCAGGTAGAACCATTTTCGTCGAATGATCGATGACGATGATCCAAAATGCCATCGAAATGTCCTCTATGTTGACTGCCACTGGTCGCTCAGATAGAAGGAAGCCGCGTTCGTTCAGTCCGCAAAATCAAAATTTTCTTCGGGTTTGGAGCCCCCTCTGTGCATTTCCCGGTAAATTGTCTTGTCCCAGTCCGCCCCTGTGAAACTACCATCTACAATAAAATGAAAGAGCCCAGGTTCCTTTTCAGACAATCCTCAACAATATTTGGGTTAAAATATCGTCCCCCATCTGTGGGAACCAAATATGTTGCATGTGGTGCCTCGGCTTTTAAAAATTTTTGAAAATGGTAGATGAGCGTTATTTATGATAAGAACTCCGAAAATTCTCATGTCTTCCTTCAACTTGAAAATGGAGCTAACAGATTTTTAGAAAACGTTTGGAAGACTCCAAGCTTCCGTTTGGTTATCTCAAATTTAGTACACTCTTCACCTAACGAATCTCGTATTTGTTTGTGTGTTCGAGGCGTTTTTTCTTTCTTTTCTTATTAACGCGAAAATGAAAGACAATGCCTGTAATTTTCGTATTAAAGCAAACATGTAAAGATGACACTCTAGATTTGTTATTAACCCTTTACCCAACGAATCGCCCGCATCCGCCCGCGTAATATGCAAATTCAGCAGCTGAAAAAAATATTATTTTTCGAAAAATTTCAACAACACCATATCATGTGACCCCTCTTTGGAACGAGCTCGTCGAGCTCGTTTCAAAGAGGGTTCTCACATGATATGGTTTTGTTGAAATTTTTGGAAAAAATTTAAAACATTATATTTAAAATAATAAATTTTGAAATCGTCTGCGTTGGTCAAAGGGTTAAACCCAGTTCCTGGCGTACCTTCCATCACAGTTGTATTTTTTTTTCAACTTTTGCCTAAAAACATTCGTCATAACACCTCATGGTGATGTCACACAAGCTATATTTTCGAGGCAAAAATTAAACTTTTTATAATTTGTCTTAATGTGCCATCTGTTACTGGAGCTAGGTACTCTATAGACACATTGACCTCAATAATAATGGCGTCATCAACAAAAATGACAGTTTGCAAAGGATAACATATTGCAAAAAACATTTCGCAATAAATTTGGAGGTTTCACACATGTCAGCAATTCTCGATTTAGTTTTTCCATTCAATAATCTCCCGAGATTAGTATGTAAATCGGACTTATCGCCTGTCCTAATCAGATCTCTCTATAATATTTGTTATTCTACTGAGATCCTTTTCGTTAATGTTCGACATTAATCTTTTAATACCTTGTCTTTGGGATTTGTATTACAATATGGTTACCAGTTTAGCGACTTGGAGTATTCCTATTGATGGATATCACGAAGGCAGCGCTTCACCTGGATAATTCATTGTTCGTATCCTAACCCTTTACCTAACACGAAAAGCAGACGACACTTGCAAACAAAATTCATGAATAACTAATTTTGTTCATTTTTTGTCTCAAAAACATAGGTTATGACCCCTCATTGGAACGAGCTCGACGAGTTCGTCCAAAGAGGGGTCATAACCTATGTTTTTGAGACAAAAAAAAAATGAAAATTAATTGGCGATTTTTGTGAATAGCGCTCGTCGGTTTTGGCCGTTACGTTGGTTAAGGGTTAAACCATAAATCTAACTCAAATCGCAGCCCTAATCCCAACTTCACTTTCTTTTTACGTGAGATTAACATATTCTGGGAAAGAAATATTAGTCCCACTTCAGTGATCTAGTTGAAAATAGTTGAAGACCTCAGTATGGTTGTAAATGTCAATAAACTGTTTGTCTGGAAAAAAGAACCGAAGAAATATTGCGCCGAATGCAGTTGTCAAAATTCAAATAAGCTTATATGACCACATGCTCTGTTTTCGTGGGAGTCAAAATAACAACTCTTGGGACAAAGACACGATGTACAAAAATTACCTTTGAAAAGACGGCGAAAAACTTGCAACAAAAGTCCAAATAAGAAAGGCATTTGGTTCCCAGGCATTTAATTTGTTAACACTTTACCCAACGCAACGGCCAAAACCGGCGAGCCCTATTCTCAAAAATCGCCAATTAATTTTCATTTTTTGTCTCAAAAACATAGGTTATGACCCCTCTTTGGAATGAGCTCGTCGAGCTCGTTCCAATGAGGGGTCATAACCTATGTTTTTGAGACAAAAAATGAAAAACTTTAGTTGTTCAAGAAATGTTTTTACAAGTGTCGTCTGCTTTTCATGTTAGGTAAAGGGTTAAATAAAAAATGAGAGGGAGGCTTTTATTTTATTGTTTTATTGTTTTTGATAACTGTTGGAGTGCTAAATTTATTTTTGGTTGGAAAAATCGTTTCACTGTTTAGTTTAGTTTAATAATTTAATGTAATGTATTACACCATAATGGCAGTTGCACAATACAAACATAACAAATAAGACGTTCATATGCCTATGGACACTCTCCTATAATTTTAACAAGACAAAGCCATGCATGGTAAATAATTTCATGTGACAAATTTTAATGCGCAGAATATGAAACCTTTAAGTTGTGATACCTGCACTTCAGAAAAAATGCCCAAATTTGGACGTCTAGCACACAACCAGTAAATAAATATGAAATACATTTGTGTTGAGTTATATTTATGCACATTTTCTAAAAAAATAATAATATATGAGTTATTTTCTACAGAACAGAGTGAACTGGATATTTACAAAACAAATATAATAAGTAAACACTATATTTTAACCATGCTTTGTTGAAAACATGTGCCAATCAATATACATCATTGAACAAAGGACAATTTTTGAATTCTCGTGATGCCACACTACCTTTGAAAGGGACGGCAAGTGAAGAAAAGGTCCAACGAAGGGGTTCCATGTCAGTGAAGGACGTACCTGAGAACCAAAACCTTATTTTTTACCTACGTATAGCTGTTGGCATGCCTTAATGCTATAAAACATTATGGTAAAAATATGTATTTTTGCAATCGCGACAGATTTGTTATTTATTTATTGGTGTTTAAGGTCATATATTTTGCACAATGGATAATCATGACCTCGACAGTTTTACTGGTAGGGGAAGCCGTAGTACCCGGGGAGAACCACCGAACAACGGCGAGTAACTGTAAGCTCCTCAACATACTAACTCCACACATGCAGGGATAGCATTGGTTGAAGACAGGTGCACCATCGACGTGCAGTACGTCTTAGTACAGAATGCCAACGTGCCCCCACGTGGACAATGGGGTGAAATGTCTTGCCCAAGGACACAACTCGGTTGCAGCAGGTGGGATTCGAACCGAAGACCTCTCGGCTCGCAGCCTGCACCTCTACCTATTGAGCCACCGCGCCCCCGACAAATTTGTTAAACCAAGAAGAACCTCATATCTTGCATATCTGGTATTGCGAAGGTAGTTCATAAAAAACAGATCAGTTTCTATCTTTGACCCTTTACCTGACACGAAAGGCAGACGACACTTGCAAACAATATTCTTGAAAGACTAACGTTTTTCTTTTGCGTCAAAAAGATAGCTTATACCTCCTCATTGGAACGGGCTCAAAGAGCTCGTTCCAATGAGCGGTCATAAGATATGTGTTTGAAATAAAAAATAAAAAATAATGAAAATTAATTGTGAGTTTTACGAATAGTGCTGTCTGCTGTTGGCCGTTACTTGGGTGAAGTGGTAGCCCTTTTTCACAAACTTCGCCTTTCCAAATGTTTTTATTTTTTCATTTTTTTTTTTTGACTCTAAAAAATATTTTTTTTTAGTATTCAAGAAAGTCATCTTTGCAAGACTTAGTGTCGTCTGCTATTCGCATTGAGTAAAATGTTATTCAGTAATCGTATGGTTACATGTCAAAGATATTAATTAATCTCCCACGTGGGGGCACGGTGGCGCTATGTACTAAGGCGTACTACACGTCGATGGTGCACTTGTCTTCAACCAATGATAACCCTGCTTGTGTGGAGTTAGTACATTGGGGAGTCGGGCAGTTGCTTGCCGTTGGTCAGTGGTTCTCTCCGGGTACTCCGGCCTCCTCCAACCGTAAAACTGTCCGGCACGAGGAGGCCCTGGCTGTCGAAAGTGTCGTTGAATCCCAATAAATTAATAAATAATTAGTCCACCTCGAGGTAGGACTCTTTCCACAAGGACAATACCATTATGCAATAGGTGTAATTAAAGAATTGAAAGCCCTCGTTCTGAGAAAGCAATATCCCCACTGAAGATGGGCACTCGTCCATTGATACATATGCATATCTCGCCTCAATACTATTATGACTGTTCATGTTATTTTCCGTGTCAAATTTCAGGTCACACCGAATCTCGAATCGAATCAAACAGAGGATTTCGAAACGTATCGTATGCCGAATCGATTCTTGATTCGATTCTCAGCACTCTTCAACTTGAAGATTCTGTTCTTTCTTCCGACCGTACATATTGTCAGTCTTCACTCAGGTATTGTAAGTAATGGCGCCCCGTCTGTTTGGGCAAATCAATTTAAAAGCGGAATATCCCAGAACGGCTTTAACCCTTTACCTAACGTAACGGCCAAAACCGGCTAGCGCTATTCTCAAAAATCGCCAATTAATTTTCATTATTTTTTTCATTTTTTTGTCTCAAAAACATAGGTTATGACCCCTCGTTGGAACGAGCTCGTCGTCGGGTCATAGCCTATGTTTTTGAGACAAAAAATGAAAAAAATTAGTTATTCAATAATTATTTTTGCAAGTGTCGTCTGCTTTTCAGGTTAGGTAAAGGGTTAAAGTAAAGTTTCAAAAGCAGAACTTTTTTTTAACTGTTCTTGTATCATCAGGTCTCCTGCACAAGACAACCTCCTCCCCACCCCACCCCCTCCTATACAGGATGATAGAAGAAGAGTTCAAGAGCATACACTTGGTAGGATTTTGAGAACATCTCGAGGATTCGAAAATTTCCTAATCGGTGCGAGTCGAATCGAATCAAGTCAAATCGTCGGATGATTTCGAATGTAATAGAATTTCGAATCTTTGCAGGGCCCTACTGCATGCCTGTGGGAAAAAGTGACCCAATGTCCCATGCGCTCCATGTTTCACTGCCTCTGTTTCTATTTCAACATAAAAATCAGGCATGAACCTTAGTACTCAAACGATTAGTCGACTTGTCGATGTCGACTCTGGGCAAACCAGTAGTCGACTCTCAATTGTGCAGTCGACTAGTCGGAGGAGTTCAAGCTTTTAGGTAAATAGTATCCCTTCTGTGCCACTGTCAGACAGTTTGAACCTCAATATTGGGCAATCAATGTATACATCTATTGCCACCTAATAGTAGTGACAGTAGTTTGTGTTTGTTTTAACTGGTAATAGTAGAGTGCTGAATTATTTTGGGCTATCAGGATATGTTATTAATTTGCCTTGTTGCAATTTATGGCACTCTCCATAAATCGAAACAAGGCAAATTAAATAAGACTATATAATTTCACTCTTAGCATAATTAGAAGCACATTAACAGAACAATGTTCCAGTAAGTTGCTGTATATGAATGCCCAAATGAAGCCAAATTTGGACCTTCAGCACTCTACCGGAACACCAACACTGTTATAAGGAGACAGGTTATCACCAATGACTAGTCGAAGTCGACTTGACTTTTGGGTATTGACTAGTCGACTTTGGAATTCACTAGTCGTTTGAGCACTAATGAACCTCGGAACCTTAAAATTATTTCAGAAATTATCATTGTGTAGTCTCCTTATTTTGTTCTTCCAATTGCTCGTTTGTACGCCATCCAATCACCATCTGATCCGTCCACGTGTCCCCACATGTGTCCTATTAAAATTGTATAATGTGCTGATTAATCATTAAAACTCTTTAGAAAATAAGATACACCAATTCTGGAACAGAAGGTCTCGAATTCGATTGAAAAATAATAACCAAGATCATTATTGATACGGAAAGTACATTGAGTTTTATCAGAGTTGAACGCTTTACAAAATGAAGTAGCACTTCGTTAGAAGTTCTGATCATTATATTGGTAAGTACTTGAAATTTAGGAAAGAAAATGAAAGCATTGAAAAAAATAATGATATAATAGATTGCTTCGTGCATACCTCGTATCACAATAACTATAACCCGGAGACCCTTCTCCATCCATAAAAAAACTGAAGTTGGGTTGTCTTATAAGTATAGCAGAACAAGCCACCATACTATTCTAGTTCTACTGTTGATTCAACCCTTGTTGTATTACAGGTTGTCTTCGTCAGTTTCAAAGTTTGACCCAAATAACCCTCAAATCAGTTTTTCTTACACTTTAATTTCAGTTAGGTTAAAATAAACCCAAATCAAATGGGTTGAGTGAATATGAACCCAATTGGGTTCATATTCACTCAACCCAGTTGATATGGCTAATTTTTAATCCAACTGATTTTAGAGTATATATAAGTTATGGTTTAGTAGAAAGAGAATTTTCAAAACAATTTTTGTCAATAGTGTTTGCAAATTTGGTTGATTCGATAGTTAAGTCATCTTTCATCTTATAAATCCACCAAATACGTCCAACAAGCAAAGTTTGTTCTCTTTTCTTCGTCAAACAAATAGTAAATGATTTCTCAATGGAACGAATTCGCCCAGTGGAGGAGACACAAAATGCTGTGCTATGTAGGTAGGACATTTGCTCCCCAACCGCCCCAGCAAGGTCGAGTGATCCGTCTTATCTAATCACCTGTCTGTATGTCCGGACATTCAATTTAGAATGGACATACCTTTGATCCTGATTTGTTTGTAAGATTCTTGATCTTGAACCCCTTTGTGCTTGGATTATAACTTTTGACCATCTCACCACTGACCCATATTTTAGCATGATACTTCACTATACACTTTACCACGCTCAGCTCAAGTGCGATGGTTAAAGTGGTCGTTCAAATCTGTGGTTATATGGGGGGTGAAAAGTTACCTTATCAAGGTCAAGTTTGAAGGTCAAGGTGGTTGGTTATAGTTTATGATCATGGAGAGTAAAAATGTAACCTTTTGTATCTCATTTTGTCTGCACTACAATTTCTTTGAATGACTCTCATTTGTTACCGAACTCTGGCATACTACCACCTTTAGGCCGTACAACGTTTAAAGTCAAGATTGTACGTTACAGAGCAAGGTCACGAAGAGCAAAAATATAACTCGTGTCTCCGTATGTCAGCCGATGCATAAGTTTCCAATCCGTTGACGTTTGACTGTTCAGTTTTGGCATAACACTTTACCATGACCCTTGAAGTTAAAGCCTGGAGATCAAGGTCCTGGATCAAAAACAGGTGACGGTAGTGAAAAATTAAATTTTGTGTCAACCCACCTCCACTCAGTATTGTAGCATTTGAGCTGGCGACACTTATCTTGATTTTTGGTACGTCACACGACATTTACTATTTTGTCTATCTGCGTCTTAGCGGATAACACGATATGCAAAGTATATTATCCCACACATAAAATATACTTTCTTCTATATTACTTGATTCAACTTTGTTCGTATTGCACATATTCTGCAAAATAAAACATTTATTCGTGCCTTTACTTTGCCAATGCCAATGTGACTGTTATGGTTCTAGGCAAAAATTGAAGCTCCTAGAGACCAAATTAATATATGTGTTTCAATTTTGATAGCATATGCGATGATAACCTCCAGTAAGGAGAGGCCATCACAAACATGGGACAGAATAACAGAATTTATGTTTTGATGCAGCTTTGTATATTTTAGCTTCTGGCTATCAACTACCTTTCTAGTTTCAATGCTACGATGTATACCTTTAAATTTTAACCTTTTTAGCTAACCTAGCGGTGACATATCCGACTAACGCTATTTACAAATACCTCCATTTAAATATTAATTGTTTTTTCCCCACTTCTCACTTCTTAGAAAAGCATGGCTTTAGATCTGGGTGGTTTTGATTTTTCAGATCCGGTTTCGATTCGGTTTCAGCAAAAAACGACCCGGTATTATTTCAGTTTTTGTATGTCTTAAAAACATACAGTAAATAACGCTTGACGACCCGTTTACTAAAATCCGAAATTGTTGGTACGACACCACTCATCACAAAAAATCTGTCCCCACGTATCTCCATTGGGTTCAGTAACTTCCATTTGATCATGTTTGGGGGTTCTATGGGATCAATTACTAAGCCTATTGAGTTAGAAGAAAAAAAATCGAGTTAGAAATTATTAAAGTTCATCTAATCTATGTTGTGATCTCATTGCCATACTTTCACCCTTATTGACTCGCCCGGTGGGCGAGTCAATAAGGGCGAAAATGTGACAATAAGAACACTACGTATTCGCCCTTTTGCCGGATAGACTAGGTGACCTTCGGAAGGTTTTGCTGGTCTTTCGATTCGGTTTTCCAGTTTTGGAACGAGCTCGTCCCAAGGATGGGTCACAGTGGCGGCGCTATGGGGGGGGGGGGGGGGGGGGGGGTACTTACCCCTCCACTTTTTTCGCCAAGCGTAGTAAAAAAATACTATCATTTTAATTTTTTTATTGAACGTTGCGGTGTAATGGTGGGTATGCTTAATTCCATATTCCCAAGTGCACTAAATCAGAGAAATTTTTAAATTATGTTTGTGTGTGCTCCCGCCCCCCCCCCCCCCCCCCACACACACACATACACTCATTAGCGGCAAACAACAAACAAGAGTCGAGGGCCCAAATTGCAACAAGGCGTGCCGAGTTCAAACGGTCTGAAACATAGCGCTTAAGAGTATTCGAGGAAAGCCAGAATCGAGAGCGTGTAACGCATCCGTTTGGAATGCAGCCTACTTTCATTTTCGATTTGAGTGTCGTTTGGTGCTTTGTGCTCGCACTTTACAACAGCGTTCTTCCGTTAAAATGTCACCATGTACGGGGTTTTCTATAACTGAAAGACCTAACCAGTAAGTTTCAAAAGGATAAAACTGCTTTAATTTAATTGTCTGAGAATGCTCCAGAGAACACCATTTACAACGTAAGTTTTAAAAATGTTCTCAACTTAGGGAGGGAAAATTTTTTAAAACTTACGCGCGGCGGCCAATACCCAACTGTACCCCCTCACTTCTGTAACTGCCACTGATGGGTCATAAAATATGTTTTGAGGCAAAAGTGAAAATATTTAGTCCATCAAAAATATTTGCGTGAAAGCGTCATCTTTCAGTTATATAAAGGATTAAGGTTACTTTGCTTCCTATGCTTCTGGCAGGAATTTGAGGTTCATTCTCCAGATGGAAACTCTAATCCTTATATGTGCTAGTTGCAATGCACTCGCCATATGCGCTTCAGAAATTACGTAACGTGTATCCTCCATCGGATGATATTCCTCATAATATCTACGAACTCAAGACTTCACAATCTATCCCCTTTCAGTTATGACAACGTTTGGCTATTTGTCCGACATATTAGGGTGAGTTATGGTCAGCGTGAGTGTGTACCCCACGAACTTATCTTTGGCCTTGTACAATAGAAACCTGGACGAACATTACAGGGTACACAACAATACTGCACGTGTTTCCGATTCTCAAGATTGTCATTACTTTCTTTTCCAGAACGCGCGTGGGAGCGCCAGTATAGAACTGTTTTCGGATATGGATTAGTTAACCTAACAAAGAAGACTGATGACTTGGAATTTTTTCTTAATTCAATGTGGAAACAGACAACTACAAAAAAATTCATGAAATATTTATATAATCAACAATATTATATTGACGGAATCGAATCTAGATCAGTTTACCTTCAACTTTATAGTTCAACAAGTATACCGAGACATCAAATATATTATTAAAACTCAGTGGCGTAGGGGATGGGCCCGCATTGCGGGGGGGGGGGGGGGCTAGAAGGGGGCACCGTCTTGAAGGACGTCCCAACGCTGGAAGAAAGAGGGAAAGGGAGAGAGAGCGAGACTGTGTACCAAATACACATAATTTCAAACTCTCACTTCCACACGACATACTCTTTGTAGTCTATGTATTATTCTTTTAACCCTTTACGTAGCGTAACGGCCAAAACCTGTCAGCGCTATTCTCAAAAATCGCCAATTAATTTTCATTTTTGTGTCTAAAAAAATAGGTTATGACCCTTCGTTGGAACGAGCTCGTCGAGCTCGTTCCAACGAGGGGTCGTAACCTATGTTTTTGAGACAAAAATTGAAAAACATTAGTTATTCAAGAATTATTTTTGCAAGTGTCGTCTGCTTTTCAGGTTAGGTAAAGGGTTAAGTGAACGCTACATCATTGTAACTGATAGGGGTGAGAAATGAACAATATACATACATGGTGCCTCTCAAGTCACACATGTTGGGCGTGCATGTGTGTATCGTTGGATGGTGGGGGTGAAACTTAAAACATGTAATGAAACAATCTACAGAGTCGTACTTTTGGAATCGATCCTATAGGCTATGCCTTCATTTAATTTATGGCGTATGTACTACGTGAAATACTGTGTGATGTGCACGGTAACAACACTAAATTTGCTCCAGTTTTAAAGGCAACCACCATTATGAAAGGGCCCCCTGTCTCTATCTCGCGGGGGAGGGGGGGGGGGCACAAAATTTTCCTCTACGCCACTGTTAAAACTCCCACAGAAGATAGCGCTCATTCTAAGATGCAGTTTGTACATCCCAATATAAGAACGTTATGAGTTGAACTTGATGATCTGTTCGGGAAAACCTTCCATCGATACAGAGTTACTTTGGTGTTGGTATGGCAGCATCGGAGAGGAATGTGTGGGCCTGAAGTCAGCGTCAGTCCCGGTGAGAATCACGGGAATCGAAGCGCGGTTTGTTTGCTGTGGTAAACAAGTCTTTATTACTGGTAAAATGGGACCCAGTCACCAATGCTCGGGGTGGAAGTCCACTAAAATGGGCAACATGGGTATAAACGATTGGCTGGACTTCACTTTATATCCATGTTGTGGTTACGATAAGCCATTGTTCAGAAATATGACACCTTAAACACCTATAAATAAATTGGTCGGCGGCAGGCGCCTCTGAGAAAACCGAGAGAAGGCCTTTGAAATAAAACATTCTTGTAACACTTGGTCATTATTGGTAAACTCTACTTTTAAAGTAAATACTAAAGACTTCTAACCACCTTGAAAGTTGTAGCCAAGTTCTGCTTTTCTGGTACAGTGGAACCCTGTTAATTGAATAGCCACTTTGCCAATGAAAATTATTCAATTAACAGGAGTATTCAATAAACAGGGAATGTGTCACTTTCCTGTATTCTAGAGATAAACTTGGCATTTATTCTATTATATCTTGTTTGACAGAGTTCCATGAGCTCTGTCAAACAAGATATAATAGATTAAATGCCTATATTGAATCTATTGAGGCCAAATAGATCTATAAACAAACAAAAAACTGGGGAGAGTCTGGGTAATTTCTCGACATTTTACAAGATTTTTTATTCAATTAACAGGAGTTTGCTCAATAACCTATATTCAATTAACAGGTCAAATTTGTACTGGAGGTATGGTAAATGGCTTTGTGTTGGGAAATTATATTCAATTAACAGGGATATACAATTAAGAGATATCCAATTAAGTGGGCTCCACTGTATAAGTGCACCCGGTAACTAAATCTACAGTGCTTGCTAAGCTTTTACTTATGGGGGTTCATCAGCTAAGTAAGAGAAAATGATTAAGGAATAGAGCTTTGTACAGTTGATTTCAACTTGTGTAAGGTGAGGAGAATGAATGGAGGGATTACTAAATTATTTTGAGGAGGGTAAAATCTGTTGTATTATCGATAAATAACAACGCCAACTGTAATCTTATCCACCGACTTGGAAAGATGAAGATCTATGAAGAAAGCACTTTAACATTTTACCCAACGCAGACTTTATGAAAATTTATTGTTTTAAATATTATTTTTTTAAAAATATTTTTAAAACTTTCAACAAAACGATATCATGTTACTCCCCATTGGAACTATCTCAATGAGCTCGATCCAATGAGGGGTCACATGATACAGTTTTTTTTAATAATTTTTGAAAAACGGTTTTTTTCTTCTGTTGAATTTGTAAATGAGTCGTGCTGATGCATCCGATTCGTTAAGAAAACGATTGAACTATCAGGAGACCCATGCGCAGCAAATTTTCTTGTTGAGTCTTCAAGTTTTTGCAAGACGAACAAGAAGGATTATGGGTGAATGCCCATCTCTGATCTCTATACAGATGGATTGCTGGAACGTTAGCAAATAATGTCGCCACTCAAACCACCCCTGCCCAATATGTCGTCAGGTCAATCATCGCGATAACTGCTCCCAATAGATGACGTTTGATGACGTGAGGCTGTTACGCTGTGACTGTAGTCACGGCATAACAGCTTTCATTTCATCAAAGGTCATGGTGTTTTCCTTGCATGAAAAGTGATATCACTGCATCAACTTTCCAATCTCGGAACTTGTTTTTTTTTTGCCAATTATTACTAAAGTAACACAATTAGTGGTACTATACCGCATAATCATAAAACGACGGCTGTGGTGAGGCTCCATTCTTAATGTTATTAAAGATTCGATCAAATCAAGTCTCGATTGAGCAATACTTCTCAGTTTATTCAAAGAAAATGAACCTCTATGGCATTTGTTAGACTCAGATCGTCTAGAATATTTCAGTTGATCGGAAAAGCGAACCACGGGTTCACTTTTTCTACCAACCGAAATATTTCAAAGGAGTAAACCTAAACACAGGCGAGGAACTACTGCGGGACTATTGAGGGGCTAAACTGGTTGAGGCCATTACGACGTCGAATCCATTGCAGAATCTGACTGATGTCTAGATCGTTTGGAAAGACAAGCCAGCTTTTGAGAAATACCCAGGTGGATCTTGGGGGGTCATTGTTGTTCAAAGAGAGATCAAGCCATGGGAGTTGAGGGGACGAATTGGGAAAGGTGAGGAAAAAACGGAGCCCCGGAATATTTAATTTTAGCATGCCATAAATACCTGCCTAGAAGAATAAGTCTCCTTGAGAAACTAATGGAAGAATTGGATGGAAAGATGAGAGGTTCGTGGAAGAGTGGTAATATGAGGGAAACATCATGGTGCGGGAGATTGGGAAAGCGCCAATGGGGGAATTATAAAGCAGTTTGTGTGTGAATGCTGGAAGACTGGGGGTAGAGTGAGGGGTCGGTAGGTTGTGTATGCCTCTTCGTTAGATGGCCGCTGCAAATCAGCGGAAAGCCGAAGTTTAAGATGTTATTATTTGGTTAGTTTCATATCGGCCGAGATATCAGCCCGAGGTAACTTCGTAACAGCCTGAGACCGAAGGTTGAAGGCTCATCTGAAGTTGCCGAGGGTTGATTATTCGGCCTATATGAAACTAACCGAATATTAATCTCTTTGTTTATTAAACCCTTTGAACCCCAGCGGCCGCTTTTCCGGCCAGGAACATGATACGTCATAATGTCATTATATAGGATGGCTGTTCAGTAAATATTGTGGGGTAGAGCAATCAGTATTTTCAACGTGCAGCCTCGGGCTGCCCGTTGAAAATACTGATTGCTCTACCCCAAATAATGAATATGGACTCTTCTAATTGCTGCCATTGAACTGGAATGGAAGATACCACTTGAGTTCAAAGGGTTAAACCAACTTAAATAATTACAAAATGTTCTCAGATCTGTTACAGTTTGTTATTGTTTCTCATTCATTTCATAAAGTGCTAACTTTCCTCTACTCCTAGTTCAGTTATCCGAACGTCGTGGCTTGGTTCATATTGGCCGTGGTCGGCGTCATATCAGCTGAGCTTGATGCCACATTAACCGAACTCGATAATGGGCAATTCTGGTAAAGAAAATCTATCAATAAATAGTATTTATCATATGATTCGTCTGGTTTGTTCACATTTGATATTTTGTTTTCATATTAATCAGTGATAAATAAAGAATTCCATCCATTTCATAGGTCATTTTCAAAACTAGACAATTTGATTGGCTGAACAAAATACAACTGGACCACATTTTCATAATTTGCATAATTAGAGTTGGGAGCTTTCACTGGTCGATTTCAAAACAGGACAATTTAACTGGCTACACGAAATACAACTAGGTAACATTTGCATAATTTCAGTAGGGAGAATTTACGTTATCTGTCCTTTTTAGGGTGGGTTTTATTGTATTAATCTTTTACCTACAAGAAAAACGCCATTCGTTTTTTATTATATTCTCACTTTTTGCTTTCAAAACATAGGTTATGACCCCTCATTGGAATGACCTCGACGAGCTCGATCCAATGAGGGGTCATAACCTATGTTTTGTAAGCAAAAAATGAAAATGTTTAGTTATACTAGGACGTTTTTTCCAAGTGCCGTCTGCAACTCAAGTTAGGTGATGGGTTCAAAAGTCATACTAAGTGGCTAATTTGTGCGTGTGTGTGTCATATGATAAATAGAATATGAAATGGGTGTTTTCCTCATATAATATTTATGAAACTCGTCTGAATTTTCCGTTTGCGCTCGCTAGAGGCTCGCCAAAACGGAAAATTCTTAGACTCGTTTCATAAATATTATATGAGAAAAACACTCATTCCATATCCACTATTTATCATTACATTATTATAACCAAAGTTAGGGATTCGAAAAAACTTGAGAGATTTTATATCTGGATTTCATACGCGCAATAAACAAGTTCTTACTTCAGTCCTAATTTTCTTCCTACATCTCGGCGCATTCTTTGTAAATACAAAGCGCATTGTCACTGTTGATATAGACCCGGAACGTAAGGCAAACTTATGATCGATAAATTCCATTATACCCCCATTTTACATCTTTTATTTCACTATTGTCCATTTATATAGTACAATAATTTGTATTATTAACCACGTAATTTCAAATCCAAGATCTAATTATCAGGCTTCAGTCGAATCAATAAAGATGGCGTATGTCGTACAGTCCAATTGTTGATCTATCGCTAATCGACATTAATACTTCAAGAACAGAAATCGTCACAATATGCAGAAACTTTCTTTATTGATAATCTTTCCTCTAATTACCAATTAATTTTCTTTTTATCTGTCTCAGAATTTCTTATTAATGAAGAAGACAAATTTAACCTTCCCAGTTAATCTCTGGTGACTTTAACATACGACCAGATCCACCAGTGTCAGACACAAACATTGTTATGCATACCTTATTTACATGCACCAAGGCCCCACCTTCAGTGCTTTAGCATTTACCTTCTAAACCGTTGTCTATGACCCCCTTATTGGAATGAACATGTTGAGCCTCTTCCAATGAGAAGTAAGTTATGGTTTGGAAGAAAAGAATGTGATATTCTTTAGCTACATGGGAAAAACTATCTGAAAACTCTTTCCAAATGCTGTAAAAATGTCACTAGAAAGCTTCATTTGCTACTCAATTATAAATTATTTTTCCGCTGCTGGCCCTTCAAACCCCACACCCGTACTAATCTTACTGCCTTGCATCTTGCTAGTCGTAGCTGTAGTATGAGTGTCTGATCACTTATTATTTTATGTGCATAAGCATACATTGGCATGCCTGATCGCCTCTAGTCTAACGTACGTCTGCGTGCGTCGTTTTGTGAATATTATTTTAGCTATCTGTATCTTCCCGTCTACATGGAGCACAAGCTTAACATTCAAAACTTGGTAAAGACATAGAGGATATGGAATGAGTGTTTTTCTCATATAGTATTTATGAAACGAGTCTAAGAATTTTCCGAACGGAAAATTCGGACGAGTTTCATAAATATCATATGAGAATAACACTCATTTAATATTCTATTTATCATATGACACACACACGCACAAATTAGCCACTTAGTATGACTTTTTTAACCCATCACCTAACTTGAGTTGTAGACGGCACTTGGAAAAATCATCCTCGTATAACTAAACATTTTAATTTTTTGCTTCCAAAACATAGGTTATGACCCCTCATTGGAACGAGCTCGTTCCAATGAGGGGTCATAACCTATGTTTTGGAAGCAAAAAGTGAAAATATAAAAAAATGAATGGCGTTTTTCTTTATAAAGATTAACATTAAATATTAACAGAATTAAACATAAATTGAGGGGGTTTCAGTCGTAAGTTTAGAGCTTATACGAGGTTGTCTCAAATCATTATTAATTAAAGGAGATCTGAACAGTTGGCATATCGAACCAGTTTTGGTTCTATACAGAACCCAAACTGGTTCGATATGCCAACTGTTCATATCTCCTTTGTTTCAAAATGTTTGGCGACTGCGTTGAATAAGCTCCAAGTTTACTGCTGAATCTACTTCGGTTCATGTAATATTCTGTTAAAATTGAATGCTAATCTTGGTAAATTTATTTGATTTGAAATAAATACTGTTTAAACAGAACTGGTTCCATCTCAGGAACAAGATTAGAACCAGTTTTGGTTCTAAAGAGAACCTATTTTTTTTGCACTGTAGGCACATTTTGAAACCGACCACTCATAGAGAGTCTTGATCTTCTGCTTGGAAAAAATCGGTTTAAGTTTCACTATTTTTTTTCTGAAGGTGAACTACTGACTGCCTTGCATCAAATTATATAAATATCACATATACAATTTAAACTCTGCGTTTATTAAAATTAGAAAAACGCAGCTATTGTTTCAGCTAATCCAACATTTTAAAAATCTTTTTGTGATAGGTTGAGTAGTTCCAATTTGATATGAGGCTGTAAATGATCGATTCCTAAGATTGAGCAGTAATTCCAGCATACACTGTTGTGCTGTGTTTATGATTGTTTCAAGACTTCAACCATCTTCTGTATTGTTTCAAAAACATTTTTTTCAAAGTAGTCACGAAATTCTTAATCGTATTTTTCAGTCGAAATTTTCAATCTGGCATGACCTTTATGGTATCATGATTGCGTTTGACTTACTTGTCTAACGCCCACTGTATACATTCGTCAACATTCTTTAATATATGCGAATTTCTGTAAAAATAATCTTCCAAACATACGTCATTTATTTTGGAAAAAAATAACGTGCTATTAATTTTGTCATGGTGTTGTGTATACCATCCACAGTCTATTAAAATCTATACACGGCTAACTAAAGACTTGCGAATTGCCGATTTTGATCGAATCGAATATCGAATCGAATTGGCGAAAAAGAATCGAATTTTGAATCGAATTTCGAATGGAGCTTCGAATCGAATCACAGTTAATGGAAACGTCATCAAAAGAAAAGTTTTTTTTCTAAAATAATAAGCCGAATTATTAAAAGACACACAGTTATGTAGAGTGCATATTCGCCTCACCATTTTCCACACTATAACTTGAGATATAAACCAATACAAGTATCTGGGAATTTCATTGGTTCAAAGACGTCACATGCAGACTGCATATAAAACCATATAATGCCTGTCAACATCAATACACGCTGACAGCTATGGGCAATCTCCCCTTTGTTCATTGATTATTCAAAATGGCGGCAGCCGATAAACGCTTCAAGTTGAAAGATTGAGTGCTGGAACCCCATATTTGGTCTGAAGTGCAGGTTAGGCAACTTAAAAGGTTTCATATTATGTGGATGTGTGTCATGTCACCTTCGAAATGAAACTGTTTGGTATGTTTGAATTTGCCTTGATACAATTTATGGGAGATGCAGGCACTCTTCCATAAATTGTAACAAGGCAAAGACACGTGAACACATTGTGAGAATTCTCATTTAATTTTGATCACTGTTGTTATTAGTCCTGTGCATTGATGCAGCAGTCGTTAAGATATATTTCGCTCGAGTCCAATATGGAATTAACTGACATCATATATACCATATTAGGCCACCAACAAACTGTGTAACTAATAATATACTAGCTATTGATTGAAACTATTGAATTTGTTGACTTTGTAACTTCGAAACTGAAGCAATAAACATTTTTAAACGAATCTGGTTGATAGGACTGATACCTAACTTTTATCGCACGTTTTCTTGAAAAAAAAAACCGTTTCAAATCGGATCGACTCCATTCGGTTTTGAAGCCATTTGTTTAAAACCAAAATGCGGAATGACTAAAACGAAACGATAATTCAACGCCGAATGGAGCCGACCCGCTTGTAAATTACAGCCTGCTCCACTTCTGTTTATATAATAATCAGGGGTATTCTTTCAGAAACCCGATGCTTTCGACAATGTATCCAATAACTACAAATGTATCGAACAGAACAATACTCAATATAAAATAATGTGATCATGTTGTGGAACAAATCATTTAATGAAGTTGAACAGCTGAATAACTTTGATCACTGTTCATAATGCACAATAAATTGAAATGAACAGTTGTAGCGGTAATAGCGTTTGTAGCAATGTAGCTACAACTGTAATACAGTTGTAGCTACATCGCTACAAACACTATTACCACTACAAGTCAGTTACGTTTCTACTCAGAACAACACTTAATATTAAATAATGTGAACAATTACAATCTGTAAACATTCATAGTTATCACCGAAGTATATTCGAAAATATTCGAATTTCGGATTTCGGATTTCGAATCGAATATTGACTTTCAAATTGAATTACGAATCGAATTTTCGCAGGAGCCTACGGCTAACAGCTAGAGTTATCTCCCATTTGCTTATTCGTTTATCAGGCGACTACCGCCTCTCGTTAAACAAGTAAGAATTATATCATTAATTATTCAACGCGGTCGCTAGTCCAGTATATAGATGAAGTAGTGGATAAGATATACAAGTTACATGATTTGTTTGTGACTCAGGGTCAGGGTGTCAGATGATTCGACATTGTGCTAGAGGGTCGCTCTCACGTAATATGGAACTGTCTGGCACTGTATATGCCATGTTACGTTACGAACAAACTCTGAAACTAAAATTTAAAAGTTCACGCCTTCTCTTGTTCATTAATGCAGCTATCAAATGCCCTCTGAACTTTGTGAAATCTTGAAAATATATTCAGCAAGAGATTCTAATGTGCAAAATGCACTTTACAAAAAGGCCGAATATACTGTTTATGCCAAAACACTTTGTTCTGAATGTTGTTTTACCCTCTGAACCCTAGCGGCCGTTTTTCCGGCCAGCAACATGATACGTCATAACGTCATTAAATAGGATGGCTGTTCAGTAAATGTGTGGGGTAGACCAATCAATATTTTCAACGTGCAGCCCAGAGGCTGCACGTTGAAAATATTATTTGGTCTACCCCAAATAATGAACATGGACTCTTCTGATTGCCACCATTGAACTGGCATAGAAGATGCCACTAGAGTTCAAAGGGTTAAATGTTGAAAAGGAAGGTTGTTTACTTTAACCCCTCACCAAACGTTTGGGCCATATGAGCGGCTCGCGCTGTTCAAAAAATTGTTATTTAAATGTTATTTTTTCAATGTTTTTTATCCTCCTCCTTATAGCTCGTTCCACTGAAGTGTCATAAGCTATGTTTTGGTGGCAAAAAATAAAAATATTTAGTTATTCGAAAAACAGTTTTGCAAGTGTCGTCTTCTGGTGTGTTAGTTAAACGCTTAATAATGATACAAATTTAATAATCGATAACTTGCAGAAATTCCATCAGTACCCGGATATTAAATCTATTGTCTGAGTATAAGCAGCCATTACTTGAGGTATAAGACATGAAAGAACATATCGCCAGCAAATAACCGCTTGCCTTGAAACATTTGTCACGATTGTAGCTTTTAAATATACCTTTCCGTAGGTGAATTTTATGTGTATTGACATAAAATCGATACCCATAGAGTAGAAAAGAATTTTTCGAGTATGCATGACAGTGAGTTTTTAGTGTCAAGTTGATGTTTATTAAAAAACTGGCCGATTCTTTCCATTATGCTGATGACACTCTATCAAACCGAGTGACAGCCACCCAATGCCCCGAGAGCAAACAATTGATATGTAATGGTTTGTGGAAGTGGGGATGTAATTGCGTTAAATAAATTTCAAACAAAATAGAGACAGGTTTCTATACTGTGGACTTTGGGCTAGGAATAAGACAAATGTTTCTGAAAACAAATAACTACTCTTGAGCTCAAAATGGAAGTGCACGCAGAATACGAGTAGAGAGTGGAAAATCTGACAGAATTAAATGTAAAAGGCCGAATAAAAGTACAGAGTGGAAATCGCGATCCATGTAGACACTAGTGCAATTGCAATACATTCTAGTTGGCAAAGTTACTAGCGAATAAAGCATTGAATTATCTCAGAAACTTTATAATCCCTCAACAGAACACTACAAGGCATATATCGTCGCTCTCAAGGCATATAGCGTCCTTTGAAAGCAGAAAGATACCAACTGCAAGGCTAAAGCACGAGATTATTAGTTACCCCGTATCTGATCACGTGGTACGGGTTTTTACCTACCTGAAGCCAGCCGTATTCCATGAGGCTGGCTTCGGGTAGGTAAAAACCCGTACCACGTGATCAGACACGTGGTAACGAATTTATCTACTGACTTTCCGTTTTAGAAGTACAATCTATTTCATGTGTGAACACACACAGCATGAGATCTTTTATCTTCCATTGTTGTTTCTGTGGAATTTTTGTGCAAAAGAGTTTTTGTGAAAATATGCCGATATGACTAGTATAAAAAAATTATACGGGGTATGGACAATTTGTAGATTTCGGAACGAGGCTTCCACTGGGTATGGTAAATTTGTCAGTGGCTTTGCGGACGTATCGTGGATTTCAATGAATATGGTCTCATACCACGTATCTATGAACCAATCAAATCAAGAAATTCACTTTAGTCAATAGATAAGATACAATATGGCATAACAGTTAAAAAAAGACCTACAGACTACTTTTATTTTATATATGTCGATAAGTACCTGTGCCGAATAGAGGAATAAACTAAATGCGGACAGAAGTTAAAATGTTACAACTTAGATACAGCAGTTTTGCCGCCACATCAGTTGGCATGATATACACGATGCTTCCCGAAAGGAGAGGCACAAAAGGCACATACTCCCCAACAAGCCTACAATAAAGGAGGAAGTTTCTGGAAGGGATGGGGGTATAGCCACTGGCATCGGTACTCTTTTTGTGCTACCCCAGGTCGGCGCCAATGAATTTTTTAACCCAAATAACCTTCACATAGGGTGGAAGATCTGAAAATTGAAAAATATACCAGTTTATTACTTTCCAACGTGTGATTTACTGGGATTTCTGGGTTTGATTATAAACGATAACTTCACAAGTGAATTATGTAATCAACAATTGTGTCATGTATCCGTGCGCGAAGACGAAGACACTTTGCCGTGGGTGTAATGGTGACTTCATTGTTTTTGGTTTTTTAACATGAAAAGCAGACAACACTTGCAAAAACAAATTCTTGAATAACTATTATTTTCTTTTTTTTTTTATCTCAAAAACATAGGTTATGACCGCTCATTGGAACGAGCTCCGCGAGTTCGTTCCAATGAGGTGTCATAACCTATGTTTTAGAGACAAAAAATGCAACATAATGAAAATTAATTGGCAATCTTTGAGAATAGCGCTGGTTTTGGCCGTTGCGTTAGGTAAAGGGTTAAATAATATAATTATCGTTAATAATGTAATGAAAAAAAATACAGAGTAATCGCTTGACTGGACTGGTTACGTGAAATAATTCATTCGAGGCGAGGAACTATATTGTAAAACACTCGTGCGCATTCGCGCACTCGTGTTTGTACAGCGTCCCTCACCTCTCATGAATTATTTCACGTAACCAGTCTAGTCAAGCGATTACTCTCTATATACTTGTTTGGATGCCGAGAGAAACCTCCCAACTACTCATTTATTGTTAAAAAGGTAATTTTGGTGACACACGGAAAAAAACAATTTCAACGGACTGCGTCTATGACAAATGTCGAACAAGTTTCATTACCCTCAATAGAACATTGTATGGAACTCATCATAGTGCAATATATGTATATTGTCCACCTTGATGAGGCAATATTAGCCTATTGTAGATGACAAAATTGTTTTATCTCGGGTCGATTAAATTGTAATTTGACGTTGTGGGAGGTTGATACAATAGCAGCGTGGTCATATAAGGCACTAAGTTTTATTAAATATCCCACGAGAATGATTACCAATTTAGTAGTATTTCATATTAAGAGCAACTCTAGTGTGTGGGACGGCTGATAATTATTCAGGGCTAATAATATTATTGGAAGGTCGATAAAAAGTTAATGTTAGAGAAAATAATGTTATTACTTTCATTATCACTTCGTGTCTAAAGTCATTTTCATCATGACACCATTACAATCGAGCTAGAAGACATGTAACAAAAGACAGCACAGCAAAAATAATATACCCTTAGACACAGGCGCTGGTCATATGATCAAAATTTAACAAATTCAATGAAATACATATTATACTATCAACATTAAAAATAACTGTATTTTAGTGCTGATGGTATAATATTTATATTGATCTTTGGCCCCATCCTTAAACACTGAAATCTCAATAAATGGAAGATCCGTGGGGATGGAAATGCTTCAATTTTAATTTTATATCACCTATGTCAAGCAAGAATTTCACTAGGCATATATTTATGTACAATGCAGTGTTGATTTTATATTATAATATTTATTGAATATGTTATATTCTGGTAATATAACCAGCGCCTTAGACCTTGGTTGGAATCAGTCCTGCTTCAGAAAGAGGTCGAATGGTCCCATTCTCCCCAATTCTTTGTCTCGTAGGGAACTATTACAAGGGCATACGCATAGACAAAAACTGTCCGAGTTAGTTGCCTGTTTGGTGATATGTGAGTAGGACCAGCCCGCTGAACTCTACACAACAATATTCCTGGAACGTCCATTGGTCACATATAGAAAAATTCTCCACTGACGCCACCTTATTGGTTGTGGTGGTGGTGGTGGGGGGGGGGGGGATTCTATAAATAAACAATGATCGACAACAAAGATTTTCTCGAAGATTTTCAACTTCCCAACGTCTCGCAATCTCCGATCGGTTTTTAAGGAATACACTTTGATGTCTGCTAAATGAATACGTTGGTGATGTGTACATTTTCGTGGCAACACAAGTTAAATATTTATAATTTATTATAGTTATTATTGACATAAAATGAATGTCAAAATTGGAAAGTTGATATAGTCTTATAGTTTCCATGCAAGGTAATGCCAAGTCGTTTGATGAAGTGAAAGCTGTTACGCTACAGCGTAACTGCTTTCACGTCATCAAACTATCTTGGATTGGGAGGAGTTACGTTTTTCTTGACTTGACGCCATCTCAGGGGTCAGAGTCGCGCGTTTTACGCTGATGTTCCAGTTGTACAGAGATCAGTGGGCCAGCTCTAGAAATTCGCTACGCTAATCGGCAATGACGTAGTAAAGCTATGACGTTTTGCCACGACTTACACTGCGATTCTGTAGATTGCCACGCTTAATTACAGTGATTGTAGGCTCTTTCTCTGAAAGGCTCGCCCAGAGGGAAAAGTATGTGTACATAAGAATCTTCGGACAAATTAATGTGATGATCGGGCAACGGGCAAATATGAATTTCCAGTTGGGGAAAAAGTTACTGGCCTGCCCCTTGTCATAGTTAAATACAATTTCAACCTAATTTGGACTGCTGTGAAATAAAATTCATAAGAAAAAACAATCGCGTATTACGTACGTATGCACATTAGTTTCAACATTCGACGGGCTTTGGAAAATTCTCTATCAGCAACTGTCGCATTTTTCCATATTTCACTGGGAAGATTAGATTTTCTAATATTTTAAAAGTATTCCTATATGCAGGATATGGGCCGTGTTAACGTAAACTTATGGAGGGATTTGCAAAAGGGTTTTACTGATTCCATTATCTTGATATGATATGGGAATTCACAATGGAACGGCCTATTAAACATTCAAATGTGTGAATCAACCGAAACCAATATTTACTGACACCGAACACAAGACACAATACGGATTAGAGAAGCTATAGATGCAATAAATGATCAGGACATGATTTTATTGTCGATTAAACTGTATACATATTTTATTAATATCCCTGATAAACTTTTGAGCCATGCATGAATCAATACAATGGGAAGTTTTACAGCGGAAATAATGAATACTGGTTGGAGCTTTGAACTCGATTCCACCTTTGCCACTCAAAATAGTTCCTATAACCAATTTATTTATTTATTTATTTATTTATTTATTTATTTATTTATTTATTTATTTTATTTTATTTTATTTAAATTTTATTTTTTAAAATTTTTATTTGTATACATTTTTATTTGTATACATTTTGACGGAAGGGAGCAAGTATTCGTCTTGAGAAACAATTCCGATGATCGCAGTTCTTTCAAAGAATGGCTACACTTGAAGCCACCATTCTAAAAAAGATGAAGGGACCTTCCGCCGACTTTGGTGGATCAAGAACTTTGAGGTTCCAAAGAAGAATCGACCTTTCAAACACGATTGTTATAAACGTTGACTTATTTCTAAAGTAAACTTGTTAGTGCTGGAAAGCAAATATTCTCCTAACGAATCAGTTACATCCGTCCGCGTAAATTTTCAAATTAAGCCTTTACCTAACATGAAAAGCAGACGACACCTGCAAAAAAAAATTCTCGAATAACTATTTTTTTTCATTTTTTGTCTCAAAAATATAGGTTATGTTCCCTCATTGAAACGAGGGGTCATAACCTATTTTTTGGAGACAAAAAATGAAAAAATAATTAAAATTAATTGGCGATTTCTGGCCGGTTTTAGTCGTTACCTTGGGTTTTTAAAGGGTTAAGCAGCAGAAAATTAATTATTTTTCAATTTGTTGTTCCAGCTTAGAGACCAATTTTGAGTATGGTACGTGTTAATTTAATAAAAAGTTGGGAAGCCCTTGGTTCAGAACTTCTACAGGTATATTTCATTTATCCACAAGTAAATTTTCAAGAACCCTTGAGACTTTCGTACAATAATCTCGCTTAACTATTAATCCAACTCCATCATCAAGGCATCCATTCTCTGAAGTCATGTCATGGTGATGCATTTGGAATATTTTATCAGTGGGTACTTGAACCATCATAGCGGGGACAAATCAGGCGTGCATCTCCTCCATTCGATCATCTTCATGACGCCCCTGCATGCGTGTAGATATGTACGAGGTCGCCACATTGAGCACTTAGCGAAACTACTGTAAATTAGAATCCGGAAAATGTTGCAGTAGTATACTGCATTGCGGAATACAACTCCAGCATTTTCCTGTTTCTCTTTTACATTTCTATTCCACGCGCGCCGCAGTGGGGCATGTGGGTCGTTAGAATGCAGGTAATTTTCAAAGAGCTGGGTATTATCTAGACATAGCTCAGATAATAGCTATAAAATGGCACTGGTTGGAATGTTTATCTCTCTCGAGCTCGCCACACAAAACAGTTTAGTACCGGTGAGAAGATGATTTGCGCACATAAGGTACATGGAACTTTTTCGGTAAAAGATAATTAACCCTTTACCCAACACAGCCGATATCAAAATTTATTATTTTAAATATAATTTTTTGCAATTTTTCAAAAAATTTCAACAAAACCATATCATGTGACCCCTCGTTGGAACGAGCTCGATGAGCTCGTTCCAACGAGGGGTCACATGATATGGTTTTGTTGAATTTTTTTTTTAAATAATATTTTTTCAACTACTGAATTTGCATATTACGCGGGCGGATGCGGGCGATTCGTTGGGTAAAGGGTTAATGTGGTGGTTTACATGCCTGTACATCATGAATACCATCAATACTTGCAAGTCTGGGGAGAGTTTGCAAAAACTGCAAATGTTGACAGAAGGGCGTTTAATTAAATCCGGCTGTATCGATCATTACATTTAAATGTCGAGACTAAACGTCCGAATCAGCTGTGTAGGTATTTTCTGAGTTATTAGGCTGTATTCCTAATTAGTACATGACTTGCAACAACAACGATGTTTCTAACGTCGAGGATCGATTGTTATTGTTCTATTAAATTGTTCGATAACTCAAGATAGGATCGAGATCTTGAATTAAAATCTCAATTGATTTAAAGGCAACCTCTATCACAAAAATGAATGAAAGTTGAAACATATTTGATTGCTAAGGCTTATTGGTAATAATTATGGCAATCACAAGACATGCCAACAAAAAGTGCAGCAACAAATGTATGCCAACTAAAGAATTCCCACGACGAAGAACACTAAATGTTTATACCTCGTTAAATGTAACTCATTACGTGAATAATTAATGAATAGAACAGAATTGTGGGGTTTGCATATTGAGTTTTATTTCTGCCTGGTGTAATGGAATGCCCGAGTGAGGCTGGAGACCTCTTAGTCGAAAACACTTTGCTACATACTCTCCAGAGAAACTGATCATGACAGGTGTTAATGGGTGTCAAGATTAAATACCCTTACAAACTGCGTTTGATATTAATGATTCGCATGATGCGATGAACATATAAAATGTGACTAGAACATCTTTACAGCTTGTGTTTTGATACCATCCTTTGTATTTCCCCTGTGTAAGGATATATTTTTCTCTCTAACCAAACAGTTTATTTACTCTACCCAACCTATACCCTACGTTGAGACAACCATAGGTTGGGGACATTCGGCGTTGCCTATCTCGCCCTCCATTTCCGCGGCCGGAGGTGGTATAACAACTCCGGATTATAAAAGATCGAATGGATCTGACCTGTCCTACCCTATCTCTGTGTCCCACACCAACCATGGCGCGCAGGTGGTGTGACCAAACCATTCTGTCATATTTCTGTGGTAGCTTATTTATTTTTGTTTACTTCATTGAACTTAACATGGGTATTATACTCTATCAGTATCTTGTTTAAAGGACTTCACTCCCCTGATTACATCGTATAATCCAAGATTAGATTTGTCTTATATGCCTTATGGTCGAAAATGGGGTGATGGAATAAAAAAAAATAGCTAAAAAAAATCGAATGGATCTGAGCTGTCCTACCCCATATCTGTGTCCCACACCAACCCTGGTGCGCTGGTGGTACAACCAAACCATTCTGTCATATTTCTGTGGTAGCTTATTTATTTTTGTTTACTTCATTGAACTTAACATGGGTATTATACTCTATCAGTATCTCGTTTAAAGGAGTTCACTCCCCTGATTACATCGTATAATCCACGATGAGAATTAGAATTGCCTTATGGTCGAAAATGGGGTGATGGAATAAAAAAAAATAGCCCACATTGATGTTGCCATTATTACCTTTCTAATTGCCATGTCAGATGATAGGTGTATAAGATATCGCGCAAGTGTGTATTGACTGAGTTAAATCAAAATACATAGTTCAGTTGGTAAAATTAGGTATACAATGTCAAGCCAAACACAGTTCAATCAGAGAAATGACATTTTAGAATGCAACAGCAGTTCTCAAGGACTAACCTGCTTTTGTTTTCAAGTAATTTTGTAAAGAATTTCCTTCTGAAATTTAGACATCGAAATCTCCATATATATCCACGACGTGTTAGACAAATTTTCTCTTATCTTTACCCTTCATGTCGCGGTCAAACCCAATATCTTTCTTTTTTCAAAGAGAAAAAGTATGGTAACGCAGAACTAGCAATTGTTTACAGTTCACGTGTCATCGTTAGGTCTTTCAACATCGGATGCATTATTTTTTGCGTAAACGAAATATGTCGTTTAAAACAACGATATATCGCCTGGAGAATCAGTAATAGGGCTGTATAAATAAATTATTACTGAACCCTCCAACAAAGACAAAATAGATTCGGCCATATTGCTGTAATAATATTATGTAGGGAGATGGCATTCAGGGATTCGGTGTTGAATGGTTTACTGTCATCAATACGCAAATCGCCAAAGTTACTAGTACCTCGTAACTATTGAAAATAGCTAACGAATTGACAATACGTTTGGTGTAATTTTTACACTCGTGTCAGTTGAAAAGAGAAATCTTTACAAAGCAGTTAAGTTTTTGGTCAGATTAGGGTTAAATGGGTAATGCAACACACCCTGCGTAGCAGATAAGCTTGAATGAACATGAATACCTCTTTCTGTCGAGCGATAAACAACTGATCATACACAAAACCACCTACTGGCTTTCGAGGCACGAACTTGTTGCACATCATTTCCGATCAGAGTCGGTTCATGAACAGTGATGCCAGAATAACGAGGAAGTGGTGATGTACACGAATTTCTTTAAAAAGTGTATAAACTGCGTTTAGGTTCGTTTACCACTGCAGGATTGTGATATGTGCACAAAATATTCTTCACTTTTTCTCAAAATATTTGACAGGTTCATTTTCCTTTATGATATAATTATTATATTTGATTATATCAATTATGTTTTTATCCAAAGCAAGGATATGCGATCTTTACATCAGAATTCCGCCGCAGGGCATGTACAAATGATAATAAAAGAAAAATGTTATTTTATCTTTCGAATCCATTCCCGCCATAAACACTGTGCGATCTGACGCTACTTGATTAAAACATGCAATTATAGTTTTAAACTTTTACAATCTTTTCATAAAATAAATAAATAAATAAATAAATAAATAAATAAATAAATAAATAAATAAATAAATAAATAAAGATGTTGCATCCAAGGATTAATTATCGCCTCTGAGAAGAAGGAAGAGGTAAGGGGTAACTGCATTGTACGCTCGCTGGGAACTATGTGTGGGCAGGCTCATTGCAACTCCCTCTCCTCATTATGTGGTATTGAATTTATTTTTATGTTTTGGGGTTTTCTTGTGGACAATTAGACGATGCGGGAAGCCTGAATACAGAGGTAAGCAGCTGTTACACTTTCCGGCTCAAATGAGGCTTGATTACTATTCACATCCATTGAAGGTACAATGGGCCACCAATCTCTCATTTGATTAATTATGGTAAAGTGTTTTACTCAAGCTGGAAAAGCAGGACTTATCCCACAACCTTTCCATCAAAAGTCCAATGCGCTAACCCATGTTTTCATTCATGATACAAAAGAGTCTAAATATTCAGAGTTCATCTAATTGAACTTGGGAACGAACAATAATATCAGTGAGGGAATCTTGAATCTAAACCTTACCATATAATTTCATCTAAATGCTAAATATTTAAGTGTTTTTGCTCACGGGAAATCCTTCGCTGAAACGGAACATCCTTGTTGAACGTTTTTATTGGCTTGCAGGGTCTTCCAAAATACTAAGAAATCACGAGACTTAAAATTTTTATCTTTTTGATTGATGTAAATTTATTTACATGTGTTTGCAACAAAGCGTGGTTAAAATATAGGGTCCATTCATTCTTTTGGTTCTGTAAACATCCAGTTTGCTATGTTGTGCAGAAAAAATAAATCAAAAATTATTATACAGCTTTTATTTTGGGAAAAAAGGTGCCTTAATGTAACAAACAAACCAAAAATAAAAGCCTCGTTCCCTCATTGATTTGAAAAATTAATTGCCAGTGAATCAAATGAATTTTTTGTTTGGCCTAACTTTAAAAACGAGCACGTTTAATAATTTCAAAATTTATCAGTATTTCATTTTTAAAGAAACGTTTGTACTTAATGACTGTTATTTTCTGAAACGCAATACGATGGATACGATATAGTTCCTATTTCATCGTTAAATCCTTATCCATATCCAAATCATGGCAATGCATGCTCGGCGAGATTGTCAAATCGAACACGGCGTGCTACGCTTCCGGTTATCACACAACACAGACAAGAAATATGATTGGTGCACAACTCAAGGTGCCCGTCAACAGCCAATCGACGAGCATTTTATTTGTGCAGGGAAAATTGTAAATAAACATGTCCAGCGAACACGAGGAAATATCGCCTGCTCTGCGAATCAGCCAGGTTATTTTGTATTTTTCTAAATCTATTGACCTGCCGATCAGCTGCCACGAAGTATTTCGTCTTCTTGGCAACTAACATATCCATTAAATGCTTCATTATCACTCCTGTACGAACATTCTTATTTCTCCGCTTAATTCCCGGTCGTTTCCTTGCTATAATTACCCACTTCACCCCGATTGCCTACATGGGGGCACGATGACGCTGTGTACTGAGGCGTACTGCACGTCGATGGTGCGCATGTCTTCAACCAATCTAACCCTGCCTGTGCTGCGGTGCAGAGTTCAGAGTTACGATGTTGGAGAGCTGACAGCTGCTCGTCGTTGCTCGGTGGTTCTCTCCGGGTACTCCGGCTTCCTCCACCGTAAAACTGTCACGGTCGCGATTAGCCATTGTGCATAAGTATGTGACCTTAAACACCAATAAATAAATAAATAAATATTGCTATAATTACCGGAAATTACTGCAAGTCACTCTACATGGCGTAATTGCTTTTGCGAGTTATATCCTGGTCTACTGGTTCTTTTTGACATATTTTGAGACAAAGAATGACTTGGCAAGTAATTTACAGCTTGTTTCAAGAAATATGTGGTGGACGAAAACAGTATGGTAACCCCTAGTCTTTGTAAGACTGTGACCCAGGGCCCTCCTAGCTGGAATTCCAGCGGAGAATAGCTAATTTTATAGTTTTGATATTTACGGGCTATTCTCCGCTGGAAGAATAAACGAAGTTTTTGCTTGCGCTGTTGCAGTCGTTCGTAACAGATTTTTGGTACGAACGGTTTGGACGTGTTAAAAGCACAAAATAACGGGTCCTACTATTTAACGAACACAAACGAACATAAACGAACAGAAGAGAAAATAATAGGAAATACAAGTTAAAAATGGTTGAGGGTGCATATGCAGGTATATGTGGGTATATATTATTCGTTTGTAAAATTTTATTGTCTTCTGATGAGTATTTTGATGATTAATAAGGTTTATAAAATGTACGACGGCGCGAAATTCTTGTGTTCGTAAAGTAGTAGCCTGCTTGAAGCTGTCGACAAGATGCGACAAAGGTGTGAAATCAATTAGCTGTCTCTCTGAGGAAGAATGTCGCTGATGAAAACAGCGAAATTTAGGTTTAAGAGGATGGCAAGCGCCTATTTTAATCGTGTGTAAAATTGTATCCACGTCTGATGAGTATTTTAGTGATAAATAAAGATTATAGCCATTATTTGGATTGACAAACATGCATCAAACTCTCTCTTTGGATTCCGAGGACGCATCACGGCAAGTCGGGGACAAACCGTGATCTACCCTCAGAAAGCGGAGCAAGACTCGGATACATGTAGCATATTGTACACCCACATAATGATAATAATCTAAAGATCTTAAAATATCTTGGGGATAAGTCATTAAAACCCAGTTTAAGCTTTCCTGAACACTTTCCCCGAACAAGCTCACCCTCCACCAACGCGGGCTCCCACTAACTAGAGAGGACAACCAGGCGCGTAGCCAGGAAAAAGTTTCCAGGGGGGGGGGGGGGTAACAGGGGGGTGTGGGGGGTATAGCCATCAGATGCGCGAAAGGCGGGGGTGCTGGGGGGTCCTTCTCCATGAATTTTTTTTCGGGGGGGGGGGGGGGGGGGGTTGTTCTCCCCCCAGTAAAATTTTAAAATCTAAGTCTACTGGCGGAAAACATTTGGAAGGGGACACAGCTAGATTTTGGGGAGGGGGTAAGTGCCCCCCCCCCAGCCCCATGTGGCTACGACATTGGGGACAGCCCTACCCATACTCTCCTAGAAACGCGACCCGAGAAAAAAATCCCGGCCCCCCCCCCCCCCCCCCCCCCCCCCCCCACACTGACTCTCTCCAACGAGGGGGACACCCCGGGCTCTTTCCAGGAAGATGGTTCCATGATACAGTAACCGCTTCGCGGTGATGTCTTCTACATACACCCCATCCCGTTTTTTTTTTTTATTTAAATTAAAAAAAAAATTAGCAATAAATTTAAACTCCCCTCATCCTTTGCCCGGGCTTGGCACCGGTGGACTTAACAAAGTCAAATCAGGCGGATTTTGAGTTTTTATGTTTTCCAAACAATTATTATATTTCTTCTTTGGTAGATATATTCTGATTTTCTTTTCAATTCACTGCCTTACCATAATTATATTTGATGTGAAAGAATGAGTTTTCCAAAATAAATTTAGGAATTCTGTCTATAAGATGCGACACAGGTGTGAAATTAATCAGTTGTCAATCCGAGTTGGATTATCGCTAAAATAAAAAAAGGGGGGGGGGGGGGGGAGAGATATAAGTTTAAAATGTTGGAGAGCGTAAATTTTAACCGTGTTATTTTTCTTATCTTTCTGGATTTCTGTTTTATCGTTGACAGTCAAGTCTTCTGATCTTTAACGGGGTTAAGTTGTTTTTGTAATAAGTGCAACTTGATTGTTTTTATAACAATAACTTTGGTCTTGAGAACAAAAACATATCAGCCTGTTTGAAGTACAGCTTGGTTATTTTCCGCGGCTTGTACTGTCAGTAGCCAAAGGCACTGCTATGTCAAAAATGACCAAAAAAGCCGAATGTTGTACGGCTGCGGTAAAAAAGGGAAAAGTGTTCAGGAAAGCTTAAACTGGGTTTTAATGACTTATCCCCAAGATATTGTAAGATCTTTAGATTATTATCATTATGTGGGTGTACAATATGCTACATGTATCCGAGTCTTGCTCCGCTTCCTAAGGGTGGATCACGGTTTGTCCCCGACTCGCCGTGATGCGTCCTCGGAATCCAAAGCGTGAGTTTGATGCATGTTTGTCAATCCAAATAATGGCTATAATCTTTATTTATCACTAAAATACTCATCAGACGTGGATACAATTTTACACACGATTAAAATAGGCGCTTGCCATCCTCTTAAACCTAAATTTCGCTGTTTTCCTCAGCGACATTCTTCCTCAGAGAGACAGCTAATTGATTTCACACCTTTGTCGCATCTTGTCGACAGCTTCAAGCAGGCTACTACTTTACGAACACAAGAATTTCGCGCCGTCGTACATTTTATAAACCTTATTAATCATCAAAATACTCATCAGAAGAGAATAAAATTTTACAAACGAATAATATATACCCACATATACCTGCATATGCACCCCCAACCATTTTTAACTTGTATTTCCTATTATTTTCTCTTCTGTTCGTTTATGTTCGTTTATGTTCGTTTATGTTCGTTAAATAGTAGGACCGCAAAATAACTGCATTGACAATGTAATTTCGATTCCAATTAGAAGCTGGTCATCATTCTACATTTTTGAACAAAATGACGGCTGAACACGGCGCATTTCATGCATAAGAAACAATTATAATAATCAACTGACCCCCAATTTTTCTCACAAAACAAAACAAGCAAACTGGGAAATACCAGACATTTGTGACGTTTTTGGTTTGCTGAAAATAATCAAAATATGGAATTCCGGAATTTGAAACGGACTGGCATTTCCTTATTATCTCATACAACAAAACGGGACAATTTTCGAGCCTTGTGTTTCTAAATACAGGGCTTGCCTTGAGTCAGGGCTGACCAACCAGAGAATATTTTTTACAGAAATGGAGAACTGATTTTTCAAATATTTTTTATTATTGTTTTATTTTAATTCAGTTTTAATACAAGTCCAAAGGCATTGTTTAATAAATTATAGATAAAAGTACATAAACTGAAAAACTTCACTTTGGGCTGATGTCCTGGTTACATTTTTGAACTATTGATTTCTGTGCACACTGCATTGATCTTAACTGGCTGAGTTACAACAATGAAGGTACCAGAAACTATCTGTTTCCTTGCTCATGTTTCCTCGTCAGTCAAACACAAAGATTTTGTTTGTATAAATTTGTTTTATTACAAATTATTGGAGAGTGCCACTCTCCAATAATTTTTAATAAAAAAATTTTGAATAACAAATGCAGACCACCAAAAAAAATCAAACCCTCAACCTGTATATTGATTTTAATACACTGAATTTGCCAAAAATTGATTTTCCAGTCTCTCAAAACAGGTGAAAAATTGAGTTTTTGCCACAGTTTTGTGGTCTCTCAAGACAGGTGGTCTCTCATGACAAGTCCACTATAGAGTGAAACCAATTGGTACATGACCACAGTGGTCTCTCAAGACAGGTGGTCTCTCACGACAGTGGTCACTCAAGACAGGTGTTACAATATATATCAAGCTTTCGCCCTTATCACCAGCTGCATTCGATAGTACACATATTTCCTTAGATTTGTGCAGAGTAAATTGATCCAAACTGTATGTTATCCTTTATTTATCGACATTTGAAAATGTTTGAAGCGTCATCAACCGCTTCGATGTCATCCATATTACTTTTCGCTTGTATCGGCTATAAAATAATAACCCAGAGTTGTGCGGAAACAAATATCGGAGCGGAAATGGAAATACGATCGCATTCACTCAGAGGAGGTCGATTATGATCATTGCGCGAGGCATTTCATTACAAGTTACCGTTTCCACATCAATATTCATTTCAACTCCAGGTTGCGCAAAAAACATGAGTGATACCAAAGCGATTGTTGATGCTTCATATGTTTTCAAAATGCTGATCAATAAAGGATAACATATAGTTTGGATCTATTTACTCCTCACAAATATTAGGATTGTACTATCAAATGCAGCCGGTGATAAGGGTGAAAGCTTGTTATATACAGGTCTGGCATTCTTAAAAATGCATGAGGGCTAAAAATCGCTCTTCTCACATGGCCTAGGTAGCGATTCGCTATCCTCCAGCCTACAAAAGATAAAAGTGGCAAAATGAAGTTGTACTATTAATGAATTTTGCCTAGTGAGCTTTGTACAGGTAAGGCCCAGAGGTGTGGGAGGGGCAGTGTGGCCATATTGCAGAGACCACTAACATAGCAGAGATCTGAAAACCTGTGGGTTTTAGGAATAGGCTGTTGTGGTAATCATTATTTTCTAAGGCTGTGAGGGCTATTTTTCGCCCTCCTCAATTTTTTTAAGGTGAGCAGTAAACAAGCCAATAAATCGCTCTCCTGAAAATGCCAGGCTTGTATATATTCCTATTTTCGAGTTTTGAGTTCCCATCAGAACTTGATGGGGAATTTTTCCACAGATTTGAATGGGTGGAATCTGAACATAGAGGGGTAGCCACTACGTTCATATCGCTAAACTACCGAAGATGTTGACCCAGAAAATAAAGTCAGAAAATAAAATAGAAACAGCTCATGGAAATTTGGTACATGTTCCTATAAAGTTTCCTGGAATTATTTTTAACCATTGGAATACAGGCTTGGGGTGAATACTTTGTAAATGTATTCGAATACGAATACTTTGAAATTTCATGAATATGAATACGAATACAAATACACAAATTTTCAAATGTATTTGAATACGAATACAAATACATTACAAATGTATTCATGAATACATTTTTGAATAGTTGAATACTTTTTAAATTAGAAGTATTTATAGCAACACCTTTAAGTTTTTTGTTTGTTGGGGTAAAAGTCATTTTTAAACTGATGGTCCTTTAGCTGAAGCTTTAATTGTGCTTGCCATGCTTTGTTGGAAAACTAAAGTAATTACCTGAGGGAAATAAACTCTATGGGTGTCATAGTTATTAGACTACTCTCCATGGACAACACATCACAAAATGTGAGTGGATTACCTCAAAGAAATCACAGACTGACGTTTCCTCCTGAACGTTAAGTATCAATTGCAATGACACCACATAAGAAGGACCAGTAACGTTTTAGCCAATGGACTTCATGGTTAAACCTGGAGGTCTGTTGGCTGAAATTTGGCGAACAGCAGTAGTATTTTCTTTATAATATTTACATGCTTTCACCGATTATAATTAGACATACTGAGCTGTACAAAGTTGACCTTAAACAGGAATAAATAAATAAATAAATAAATAAATAAATAAATAAATAAATAAATATGTGTTTTCACTGTGAAATAATGGATAAATAGAAAAACTTTAAATAAATCCCAAAATTTTAGAATATAATATCATTGAATAACTGAGTTGTGTCCAATAACACAAGTTTTTTTTTTTATTTTTATTGTCTATGTTTTCAACAATTTAAAAAGCCATGGGGATATGTGGCCATTGTTACATAAATAGGTTGTATTGTGACAAGTTAGTTGATAATTAAGTCTCTTGTCTGCTTTCAGTGCAAAAATTTCAGATAAGGTGTTTGGTGGTGTATAAATAATATTGGGGATTATTAAGTCTTTAATATTGATATGAGGTGTGAATTTGTTGACTGGAGTCCATGGGCTTGATCTGTGAATACCTTTTGAACATGGTTCTTCAATTCCAAAATATAAAAAGTATTCAAAATGTGTTCATGAATACATGTTTTTTTGGTCGTCATTCGCACCTTGGACTCCGAGGTGTAAACATCTAAAGAACAATGGAACTACCATTAGTCATCCAAGAAACACTGATCAAAGTGAAGGCCGCCCTTGCTACCACCTAGAGTATCCAGGTGCGCAAGGGAACAATTCACTTGACAGTGGATTTTGAAACTAATACAGAACTGACGCCCTTGGAGAGGTGTAGCACCTTTTGTGGGGGGATTTCCTCCCACACTGGTCACCCTCCTTGCAGCTCAGGCAAGCTGGACAAAGACCGCCAGAGCTGTACAGCCACCACCAAGAAGAGGAGGAAGAGAAAGAAGGGACCCCTCCGCCAGACGAAGAGATGCCCGCCGAATGACGGAGTTTCTGGAGAAGAAGAAGAAGGAGAAGGAAGAGAAGGAGGCAAGTGAGGGCGTCATAGGGTCAACACCTGTCACCCCTGACCAACCCTTGTCCAGCTCGGCACCCCCCTCCCAGGAGGAGGGTCCGGAGGACTATGGGTCGTCAGGTGACAGATCGATCTCCAACCCATCTGACTCTTCATCTGAAGAGGAGATGGAGTTAGACGATCTGTCTATGGTACAGGAAGTTGTCCCAGATGACGCACCTTCCACCCCTCCAGCTCTTGCTTCTCCGCCTGACCAGGAGGAGAGCATCCCGGATTCCATGGAGGCATTCCTCGGGGAGGAGATCCCGTGCGAGTATTTCCGTGCCACACTCCAGGAGACATACAACAACCAACTAGAAGCAGGTACCTCATCCCAAATGACCAGGACAATACTCAAAATGATTATCGGACATTCCAACAGCTCTCAAGAAACAGCAGAAACAGCAGCAAGGATCAGGCCGTACACCGCCAAGGAAGAGCCTACTCTTCCCCCTGATCTGAAAACACCACCTACAACCAACTCACCGGTGCATCCTCCTCCTTCCAAGAAAAACCACAGAAGACACAGACGCCGCTGACTACCTTAACTCCTTCCCTCCTTTTCCACATCCAGACAAGCCAAAAACTTATACAGTTAAAGATGGTCGAAAGGGGCTTGTCCCCCAAACCGTCCCTGCGTGCCTTTGGCGTGCCAAACCATTTCGTTCGATTCATGAATACAGCTCAAATGTTAATGTATTTGAATACGAATACAAATACATGTATTCATAACATTCAGTGAATACTGAATACATGTGAATACTTGATAAACTGTATTTGAATACGACTGAATACGAATACTGAATACGAATACCCCAACCCTGTTTGAATATGTTATGGCTGATGACAAAAACTTGACCTTGAAGTACAATTATCATTTTAATAATGGCAAGCTTGACTTTGAAGCTAGTGGCATTGTTTTGATTGTGGTAGAGCTGAAATGGTTAACTGATTAATCGATTCACCAATGATCAATATCTTGGTCTATCAAAAAAGCAATTGACGATCAACTGTTACTTTTGAACTACTGTATTTGACTCAAAAAAATTAATGGTTTGGTTCTGGTTACGTAGCAGAAAAAATAGGGTCGGTAGGACGGGATATATATTTTTTATTTTTAGCTTAGCTTGACAAAGTCAAGATAAGCTATTGCCATCATGTGTACGGAAGTCAGTTTACATTTAAAAATGCATGGATTACTCTGACGTTGTGCACACACAATGCTGTTACAGGCCTGGCATTCTGAAAAATGCAGGAGGGCAAAAAATCGCTCCCCTCAATCAGCTTAGGAGAGCAATTAGCTTTACACAGCATTTTAAGTATCCAGTTGAACAAACTCATTGAAACTGAATCCAGCAGACTACATCAGTGATTTTATTTATTAACTTTACGAAGGTAAAGCGAAATCTCTTAGACATCTAGATGTCTCACTCAACAACCGAACACACACTTGACAAGACCTGTGTGTGTACCCAGATCTGTTGTCCTAGAAAGTCATACGCCTACCACTACCACCTTCAACCCCCCAAGGGGGGTTGAAGGTGGTAGTAGTAGGCGTATGACTTTCTGGGACAACAGGTCTGCTTGAATCTACAGCCACATCCTGGTGCAAGTGCTTCAAGTGACAGGATAGTAGTAATGGTAGTATATTATAGTGTCAATATTCCTTGAATAATTACCCCTCAAACTGTGATGTCAGTTGTTGAACTTGAAACTGACAGAAAAAAAAATATTGCTGTGACCCATTTTGCTTCAAATGATTGCAACTGTGTTTGGGTATTGTTGCAGCCATTACCTTTTACCACTAAACCACTTTCAAAATGAAATTATGTGATGTTATGTGACTTAGCAGTTAAATTACATTTTTGCTTTACAACAAGAATTTAATGTGACCATAATACATGTAATCTCAATCATCCCAGACCAAAATATTTAGGAGGGCAATTTTTCGCTCTCCTTAATTCTTTCAGGAGGGCAGTAAGGAGAGCTAAAAAATCGCTCTCCTGAAATTGCCAAGCCTGCTGTTATGTTGTAATTTCATCAAATAACATTGGTACCAATGATCTTCAATTTTGCCATTTCATTTATAACTTACCAAGTTCAAGTTTGTCAAGTTGAGCTACAGTGTCATTGACACTTTCATTTTTAGCTTAACTTGACAAAGTCAAGATAAGCTATTGTCATCATGCGTGTGGAAATCTGTGAGTCTGTTCACATTTTCCTTTAGCACATGCTACACCCCATAGTTCTTGTCTGATCGTCACAAAATTTCATATGCAGGTTTGGGGTCATGCCTAGGTGAGAATGTCCCCTTTTGGTCGGGGTCGGTCAACTGGTATGGCTGCCTGAGCCCAAAACCCCAAAACCATCAGCACAGTCTACAGGTAATGTTTATGAAGGGTTTTCATTGTAACTTGGTAGGATAACTCTGTATAATGCCTAGATGAGAACGTCCCCTTTTGGCCGTGATCTGTCAAACGTGATGGCTGCCCAAGCCCGAAACCCCAAAACTTTTAGCACAGTCAGCAGGTCATATTTAATATGGAGGGATTTCATTGTAACTTGGTAGGATGACTCCGTATGATGTCTAGATGAGAACTTCCCCATTTGGTCACGTTCTGTCGATCGTGACGACTGTCCGAGCCCAAAACCAGAAAACCTTTAGCACAGTCTACAGGTCATATTTAAGGAGGGATTTAATGGTTAATTTGGTGGGTTGACTTCATATAATGTATAGATGAGAGCATCCCCTTTTGGATGTGATTGGGCAACTGTGATGGTTACAGGGGCCCAAAAACCTTTAGCACAGTCTACAGGTCATATTTATGGAGGAATTTCATTTTAACTTGGTACGATGACTCCAAATAATGTCTAGATGAGAACGACCCTCTTCCCTTTTGATCGCGATCATTCAGCCTTGATGGCTGCCCGAGCCCAAAAACCTTTAGCATAGTCTATAGGTTGTATTTATGGAAGGATTTCATTGTAACTTGTTAGGTTGACTCCATATAATGCCTAGATGATGATATCCCCTTTTGGTCGTGATTGGTCAACTGTGACGCCTACATGGGCCCGAAGCCTGAAAACCTTGAGCACAGTCTACTGGTCATATTTATGAAGAGATTTCATTGTAACTTCGTAGGATCACTCCAGATGAGAATGTCCCCTTTTGGTTGCGATCATTCGACCATGATGGCTGCCTGAGCCTGAAGCTTGAAAACCTTTAGCACAGTCTGCAGGTCATATTTATGAAGGGATTTCATTGTAATTTGGTAGGTTGACTTCATATAATGTCTAGATGAGAACGTCCCCCTTTGGATGTGATTGGGCAACTATGATGGCTACAGGGGCCCAAAGCCCCGAAAACTTTATCCTTTAGCACAGTCTACAGGTCATATTTATGAAGGGATTTCATTGTAACTTGTTAGGTTGATTTCGTATAATGTCTAGATGAGAATGTCCCCTTTTGGACTCAATTGGGCAACTGTGACGGCTACAGGGGCCCGAAGCCCATTAGCACAGTCTACAGATTGTATTTATGAAGGGATTCCATTGTAACTTGGTAGGATGCCTCTGTATAATGCCTAGATGAGAATGTCCTCTTTTGGTCATGATCTGTCAACCGAGGTGGCTGCCCAAGGCCGAAACCCAAAAACTGTTAGCACAGTCTGCAGGTCATATTTAATATGGAGGGATTTCATTGTAACTTGGTAGGATGACTCCGTATGATGTCTGGATGAGAACTTCCCCATTTGGTCGCGATCTGTCAACTGTGAAAACCTGAAAACCTTTAGCACAGTCTACAGGTCATATTTAAGGAGGGATTTCATTGTAACTCGGTAGGTTGACTTCATATAATGTATAGATGAGAACGTCCTCTTTTGGACGTGATTGGTCAACTGTGATGGCTACAGGGGCCCGAAGCCCAAAAACCTTTAGCGCAGTCTACATGTGATATTTATGAAGGGATTTCATTATAACTTGGTAGGATGACTCCAAATAATGTCTAGATGAGAACGTCCCCTTTTGGTTGCGATCATTCAACCTTGATGGCTGCCCAAGCCCAAAAACCTTTAGCATAGTCTATAGGTTGTATTTATGGAAGGATTTCATTGTAACTTGTCAGGTTGACTCCATATAATGCCAAGATGATGGCATCTTCTTTTGGTCATGATTGGTCAACTGTGATGGCTACAGGGGTCCGAAGCCCAAAAACTTTGAGCACAGTCTACAGGTCATATTGCTGAAGAGTTTTAATTGTAACTTGGTAGTATGACTCCAAGTAATGTCTTGATGAGAACGTCTCCTTTTGGTCGCGATCATTCAGCCGAGATGGCTGCACAAGCCCCAAAACCTTTAGCATAGTCTATAGGTCGTATTTATGGAAGGATTTCATTGTAATTTGTTAGGTTGACTCCATATAATGCCTAGATGATGACATGATCCCCTTTTGGTTGTGATTGGTCAACTGTGACGGCTTCAGGGCCCCGAAGCCTGAAAACATTGAGCACAGTCTGCAGGTCATATTTATGAAGGGATTTCATTGTAACTCCAGGTGATGCCCAGATGACAACGTCCCCTTTTGGTCACAATCATTCAACCATGATGGCTTCCCAAGCCCAAAACCCAAAATACTTTGGTACAGAACATAGGTCGAATTTGTGAAGGGATTTCATTGTAACTTCGTAGAATGACTCAGTATAATGTTGAAATGAGGACGTCTCCTTTTAGTTTTTAATTCTTTCAGAATTTAGTCTTTTCAAGCTATCTCCAATTTGTGTGTCACACAGTGAATATTAATGAGCCAGTGTCTTTCGGCTTAAAGCGAGTCAATAATCACAATTTGTGCCCAAAATTAACACTGGCGCCATTGGCCATGGCAGCAATTTTTGAAAATTTGTAGCGATCGGGAGAGATTTTAAGTTTATTCAAAAACACGTCGTCTACTACTTTTTTGAGTACTTCGGCATTTAATTAGCATCCCCAAAAGCATCGATATCTTGTAGAGCCAAAACAAAGTTTTTGGGTATGCCATCACAAACAACCTACCTTGGCAAGTACTAATTCTTTTTCCGAGACTGTTTTGCGAGTTTGAGAGCCATCTGTCATGACAGAAAATGTGTTCGCTGTACAAAGAATTTCAGTAAGCTTTTCACGAACGGAATCTGCTATGAAACTTATGATATCCCTGGTTATCGCAGAGTCACATTTTCCTTGAATTAGGGAAGACCATTTTTCTTTTGGACTTTTATCATTGTCTCAAAACAAGTTAATGGTTGACCATCAACTGCACGCAAATAGGCAGTGTTGGAAAGTTTCAGATAAACGCCATGCGCTTGTTTTCCGATTGCATGATCTATTTTAATTTGTTTTGGAGTCAGATTCCTGTGCAGTTTTGGATTTTTCCAAAGTAGGAGCATCGCCGGTCTCCTCAGACTACGTACCAATCGTTTCCTTCTCGAATTGAACACCAATTCCGTGAGCTTTTGAGTTTAAATGTCTAGTAACAGTATGCTTCATGACAAAGTTTGTTCCAATCATGTACTTTTGAACATCTTTCCCAGCCTGGCCCTGAATTTTATCCAACTTCACAATTTCGTTGACATGCTTTGCGCATGATTTACACCAGACAGACTTAACAAGTTCAATTCCCCAGTTATCTTTGACAGTTTGGTAACGGTTAACCTATGAGGGATCCAAGGTTCCACTTGAGAAATGTCTGTAGCTGAACAGTTTTCCCTTTCACAGATACACTCGATTTGTCTGAATCAGACATTTTTTGTTTATAATTCGTGGCCTCGAATGATAATGACGCACCAGCGACTTCAATTTGCAAACATGCAGTTACTTCGCGATCACACGATGTTATATAAAAGGAAGCTGCCAAAGAGATTAATTCTTGGAAAACAACATTGTCTGCATGTGACACTCAAACTTGCTACTGGTTGTTTATTGATCAAAGCATTCCAACCGACTGGTTTTAGTGACTGTCCTCTTTGATGTCAGTAAAATGTTTCAAACAATTAAAGTTGATTGTCTTCATTTTGTATTTAAGTTTCACATATGCAACCTTTGTTTTCATTAATCGTCAATTACACCAATAACTTTACCATTTAAGATTGGTATAACGCACCCGATTTACGACCGATATCTTAAATGCGCCATTGATGATGCACCTAGCTTTCAAACTAGGTATGTTATGGTGCGCGAGCTCGATGATTCGTCTCAAATCACAAGGTATGTAGATGTAGAGAAAGATAGCAATCCATCCAGTGTGATTTATGTCAAAGATGGCGGCACAGAAAATGCCAGACTCGAATTACCCAAGATTTTTACAGGAAGATGAACAAAGGTCTAGAATTACTGATAGACTGGAAATGTTATGGCTGTAGCATGCTGCCATTGAATACGGAAAATCCGTCCAGTCTAGCGGCTATCTTGGAGGACGAATTGGAAACCAACATCAACCTATCGGAGAGCCAACATGAGGCTGAAACCAATGATATCGACCCAGTAGAGGGCCAACAAGAGGTTGAGAACGACATCAGCCAAGGCGAGCGTCAAGAAGACTTTCACAGACCCGCTGAGCTGAATGAAAGCTTAGTAAGAGTAGAACCTTAAAGAAATGTTGACATTTTTGTGGATGACCCACCCACAATAGAGTAGACAGTTGTTGGTCTGAGGGCTACTTGTGGGAAGGGCCGGCAACGAAGGCTATTCATACACCAGAAAAGAAAGGCATTGTGTATTGGACTTGTTCCACATGTTCAAAACTCAACAGATGTCTGGCTACGGTAAAGCAGTTAGACAAATGTTTCAACTCTAGCATTAAACCACACAACCATGTAGGAAAGCCTGGAGTTTCTGAGGCGACAGTGGCAACAGTGGAAATAAAAGTTTCAGCCTGTAGACTTGTATCAACTGGCTCAACAAATTGTTGAATCATATTTGATGGAGACTGGGCTGACTAATGCAGCTTTACCCAGTGTAATTGCAATGTGTAAAACGACTAACCGATCCACAGGGCTTATATTTCGTCTAAATTTGTGAGAATCCATTTGGATTCTCGTGAAAATGGTTGCGAGAATCCATACCTGCTATGAGTGTCCCAGGATCCCATGACGCCACCAAGGTTCAACCCCTGTTGTATACTGATAACACATCTTAACCTTTTACCCAACACACTTTTTTAATTTTGAAAACTAAGTTTGATAATTTTTAAACAATAAATAATAAATAAATGATAAAATAATTAACTGAACAATATTTACCAATAAAATCTTACAAATATGGCTGTCGTTGGAACCGGCTCAATGAGCCGGTTCCAATGACAGCCATATTTGTAAGGTTTCATTGGCAAAGTGTCAGGATATTTAAGGTCATGTTAGCCTTCTATTGTTTAATTTGTTGCCGCTGTGTTAGTCAAAGGGTTAAATTGACTCAATTTTTTTTCCACGCGGATCCTAGCAGAGGTGCAGCGAGAATCTACATGGATTCTCGCCGGTTTTATTGCACGAATCTTTGTGCGAATCGATTCTCGGATTCTCGTCGAAATATAAGCCCTGGATCCAGACATGCAATGAGACTGGCTGAGTCTAAGGACTTGGATTATGATTTCCACCCTTCGTATTTCCCATCAGACTTTTTAGTTGACAGTATGAAAGTTAATGGTGGTGCAAGGCATTTGATCTTTGCGAGAGAGCAACAACTGGAAACTATGAAAAAAGTGTTTGAATCTTGACTGGAGAAAATGGGAGGTGATGTTGCAGTGAAAGTACGGAGATGCAAGGCTGACTTTGAATGAGGTGTTTGGTTGGCAATTAGAGGCCTCTTGCCGACCGTTTAATTCCGTGGATGTGCATTTCATTGGCACGAAGCAGTGTACTGTAAAGTTCAAAGTTGTGGTTTGGAAGTAGAGTTTTCGCAGGTCGGATGTTTACCCTCTGATAAAAAACTTATGGCTCTACCATACATACTCCATTCGCACATCCATCAGGAATTTACAAACTTGAAGGAACAATCAGCAGGTTTGGCATTAGAACAACTTTTCACATATGCCGAGAATCAGTGGGTCTGTTCAACTCTGTGGCCACCACACACTTGGTCAGTTTTTGGATTGACTGTCAGAACAAATAATGAATGTGAAGGCTGGCATAAACGTGTAAATTCATTGGCAGGCCATCAAAATCTTCAATTCTTTTTGCTGGTAGATCTGTACAAGGAAGCCAGCTTCCTTCCAGCTATCCATGACTTTGTCAGTTGGGGTCAGATGGGTCATCACGTGAGCCCCAGAACCAGGCATTCACCAGCTCATTGGAATTAATTTGGAAAGAGACAATCTCTAGTAGCCATCAGTTTACTTATCAGCAAACATTAGTGTCACTAAAATGTATTAGTATCACATTAGTATCAAAGTATTATAAATTATTCTCAATAAATGTCACATTTTTCACTACATTTTCTCGAATAAATGCAAAATAATCAGAAAAAAGTACCAAGTACCACACAATATTTTTCTCAATAAATACTACATTTATTCCTTATATGTGCTATTAATAAAGAATAATTAAATAGAAGAAAGTGAGAGTTGTTTTTTTTTCATTGCACAAATCCCGATTTCCCAAGAGGACGAAACGTCTAGTGGTTGAGATGGCAAGGGGACGATTCGGTCTCGCTGTCAGACAAAATAGGTAGCGGACGAAACAGATATTTCCCATTTACAAATGCATATTTTACGAAGGAACACTGAAATTATTGAGTAAATAGGAACCAAAGTAAATTCAGGCTTATGCGGCACTGTATTATATTTCATAAGTTTCTTTCATAAAGTTGATTTATTGATTGATTTATTTATTGGGGTTTAACAGCACTTTTGACAGCCCAGGTCACCTCATGTCGGACAGTTTTATGGGTGGAGGAGTATCAAGAGGAAACATGTAGGAGTATATGGAACTCCCAAGCAGTGGCAGGCAGCTGTCAAACACCCCAGCTTAGTAACTCTGCACAAGCAGGTTTTTCATCGGTTGAAGGAAAGTCTGACTTCAATGTGGAAACAGCACCTCCGCACCCTCATGCGAGAAATCATGATTATGTGTAGGGCTGCAAGGTATATCAATGAACCGATACATACCTGTATTCAACATTATCAATTGAACACCAGTGTAATTATAAAATCAGCAGTTTATCATCTTTATTTATTTACCCAGAATTCAATTTTCAAGATGTCTCAAGGTTTTTAAACTGCAGTCTTGAATGAATAATATTTTATTTAATGCTCAGGCATCAATTCACGCTGAAAAATTAAGTCATATTCCCCTGTCGGTCGGCAAAACGAAATATCAAAATGATATTTAGAAATCGATATTTCATCGTAGGTTCGGATGACGAATCACATGTACTTTAAACGAGTCAGCACATCAGTAATGAATTCCAGAGTCCCAAATACAAACGAATTCGAATAATTGATAGTGACAGTGACTAAATCAATTCATTAAATCAGCGGTTTCAAAGTTTGACTTTCTCATTCACCTTCCAGCGAAAAGCCGAAATCACTTTCAAATTTCTTCAGTTCAACTTCACACGTCTTCAGTGCATTGAGTTCAAAAAAAATAAAATGACGTGTCTTGTTATTGAAAATAAGAAAGTGGTGTTTTTTGTTATTGTTCTATTTCTTCGAAACACATTGCGATTATTTCAATTCGCCAGCCTTGGTAAATCGTAAAGTTAGGGGAGAAATAAGACGGGACTACTTTTTGTGCGGATATTCACACATTCCAATGGTTGGAGTTTGGTTGTTGTAATTTTTGTATGGACGCCGGTTCGGCACATAAATTTTGCGCCTTAATGGCAAATAAAGGCCACAAATTGGAGAGTTTGTAGTCGTAGAGCATTAAATAAAGAGAAAATTCACGAAAATTTGATGAATACCGAAAATATCTCGTTCATGGCTACAAGAAATATGAGGATTTTCACTCGCGACTGCGTCGCTCGTGAAGATCCTCATATTTCTTTGTAGCCACTCACGAGATATTTTCGGTATTCATCAAATTTTCGTGAATATCCTCTATATCCATTTACCTTTATCCACATCCATATAAATTGAGCAGTTAAAAAAATTTGATTTTTAAAAAAATTCAACAAAACGATATCATGTGACCCCTCCAAAGAGGGGAAAATCATGTGGTTTTGTTGATTTTTCTTGTTGAAAAATTCGATAAACTAATATTTAAAATAATAAATTTTGTTATCGTCTGTGTTGGGTAATGTTTTATTCGAACTGCATCGTCAGGGCATGCTAATTCGTTCCAACTATGATCGTTCAAGTCCTGATTATGGTACGTATGTTCAGATATCTGAGTTGTCTTTCGATACATTGGTATACTGTGGTATTTTTTTTAATACTGGTACCGGTATTCAGTTTCAAATACCATGCAGCCCTAATTCTGTTGCTTTCCCATGGACATACTGCTGGTCAGGATCGAACTGGGGACCATTCATTTGAAGTCTAATGCTCTAATAACTGAACCACTTCTCTTCTCATACACCTGATATGCGGTGTTGTAAAACACTGTTGGAAAGGGTGTGAGAGCCCTTTACAACAGTGTATTACATCACTTTATTTCTCCACCAAAGTTTTATGATTATTGTAAAATAGATCCCCCCACTTTGGGATCCCCAGGAAGTGAAGCAGCGCTAGTTCACTGTGGTAAACAGGCTCCATTTCACTGGTAAAATAGGACCCAGTCACTAATGCTTGGGGAGCAAGTCCTCTAAAATAAACAATATGGGGTATAAACAATTGACTGACCTTGACTTTATCTCCATGTTGTGGTCTTGATTAGCTATTGACCAGAAGTATGTGACCTTAAACACCAATGAATAAATAATAAAATAGATCATTGGTCTTGAAAGTTAACAAATGAACACCAAGGAAAAATTGGGTCAACCTTCTCACTATTTGCTAGAGGTCAAGTTATTTAGACAAATGAAAAATTGGTCTTCCAATTTCCATAGAGGCAAAAAAAGGCTGTTCATCTAATTTGTACAGGCCTGCATAGGCCTTACATTTTGTCAGGGCCAATGCTGAAAGACCCAGAGACCAGCCACAAAAAGGGTTTTCTGAGGCCTAAAGTAGGCCCTGAGAAAAATAATAATTTACCATTGAGTTTAATGAAAATGGGCTCAGTGACACTAAAGTAGGCCCAAAGGTCCATTCTACAATATTTATTGGTAGGCCCAACATTATTTCAAAATGCAAGGTCAGCTTGTTTGACTTGGTTTTATAAGAAACCCAGGAAAATACTCAGCAGGCCAAGAGTCTAAAAGGAATCATTGGCAGAATGATTTTAACATATTATATCAGACCTGCTGTTTTCAAACTTTTGCGTGACCCATTTATCGTTCACCTGACCTGAGCTTTGGTAACCCATCATTCGTTCCCCTGAACTTGTTTCAGGTAACCCATTAGCTAACCTAAATATATATGTATCATAACTAGGCTGATATTTGAACTGTTGCATCTTCGCCAAGTTCTTGCTCCTTTGGGCAATATCCTGATGAATAGAGATGAATCCTTAGGAACGATAATGAGGTTGTGTTGCAGCAATTCAGATACAAATTAGATTCAATTATAGCCTAATATTGGAATAGGATAGCATGCTGCAGAAGAGTATGACATTCATAATCACTATTTGTAGCATAAACCTTAACTGTTGTCATTTCCTGATTTTGTACCTATGTAACTTATATCTTCAGATGATCAACAGTTTAAAATAATGGCAAGCACAACCGATAATCAGCATAGGTGTTTGCACCTGCCAGAAGTATAGCTGCTCTGTTGGCCAATAATTGGCCAACAGAGTAGCTATACTTCAAGCAGATGCAAAGACCTATGTGGCTGATGATTGGTTGATGCTCAACATAATTCCACCATTCATTCGAGCTAGATCATTTAACCTGACGAAAATTTCACATGACCCAGCGACAATTTGGCTCAACCCGTTTCCATTTTTGGTAACCTTCACTTGACCCAAATGGTCATTCGCCTCAAATTGACAGGCCTGTATATGCGCAGAGTCCCAGATGAGTCACTAGGCAAAATTTGGTTTTCGATGGGCTATGATGTGTGCAAGTGATTTACACACTTTTGCCAGTGAGGTTTGCTAAAGATTAAATTCTGTGAATATTTTTCATCATATTGTGTTTTTGTATAGTTCAAATGTTTTATTTCAGTTAGATGCTGCAGAACTCGATGATGCGATCTTCCATATGACAAAAGCACAATTTTCAAAAATATTTAAATATTTTAAGGTGAGAATATATCATATTACAGTCTCATTTTATTTTAAATCTTATGAAATTATAAGTTAGTTTGTTTGCTTTTTGACATTCCATAACATTTTTATACCCCCCGCAAACAAAGTTTGGGGTGCGGGGGTATATAGGAATCACCCCGTCCATCCATCTGTCTGTCTGTCCACCTATCCATCCTTATAAGCACAACTCCTCCTAAACCGTTAGAAGAATTTTCATGAAACTTTACACAATGGAAGAACTCCATATGAAGATGTGCATGAAGCAATATAATTCCATTCTGACATTTCCAAAGGGAGATAATCTAACTTATACATTTCAATTGCTACATCATATGGCTGTGTCCTCGTAAGCGCAACAACTGAGGCACGGGGGGTATCACTTTGTGAGCTTGCTCACAGTACCTCTAGTTAACAGCTGAACTGACCAGTGGAAGAAACATGAGCACCAAGTGGAAACCACAGAACAGGACTGGAAAACCCCACTCATTTCCCCTCATTATGGTAAGTAAAATATGGTGGAGGATGTGTGAAAAATCACATTTTATCATCTGTGAGAGTATTCTTATACCCTTGTGAGTGTAACCAGTACATTTTCCATAGTTAAAATCAAACCTCATATTTATATATTTTCCCGGGTTTAAACCCTTAACCCTTTACCCAACGCAGACAATATCAAAATTTATTATTTTAAATATCATTTTTTAAATTTTTTCAAACATTTTCAACAAAACCATATCATGTGACCCCTCTTTGGAATGAGCTCAACGAGCTCGTTCCAAAGAGGGGTCACATGATACGGTTTTGTTGAAAGTTTTTGAAAAATAATATTTTTCCAGCTGCGAAATTTGCATATTACTCGGGCCGATGCGGGCGATTCATTGGGTAAAGGGTTAATCCTGTACCTAACATGAGAAGCAGACAACACTTGCAAACAAAATTTTTGAATGACTAATTTTTTAAATTTTATGTCTCAAAAACATAGGTTATGAGCCCTCATTTGAATGAGCTTGATGAGCTCGTTCCAAAGAGGGGTCATAACCTATGTTTTTGAGACAGAAATTTTTTAAAATAATGAAAATTAATTGGAGACTTTTGTGAATAGCGCTGGCAGGTTTTGGCCGTTGCATTGGGTAAAGGGTTAAAAGTCTAGTCTCACTTTTTATACGGCTGCTCATATGAGTGGGCCATATTATGGTATGGCAATGTCTGTCTGTCTGTCTGTCTGTCTGTCTTGGCATCCATCCGTCCCTCTGTCTGTCTGTTCATCCATCCCTCAACTTTTGTTTGTCCATGTGATAGCTTGAAAACAATACATCTAACAGATGCTGTTTCTTTATGGTTGATTAGTCATGATTAGAGGATGGTTCTTTTCGATAATCAGTATTTGGGCTTATCCAATTTTCAGGGACTTTTGATTGTCCAAGCGATAACTTGAAAACTATAAATCCAACAGATACTGCTTTTTTATGGTTGATTAAGTATGACTAGAGGATGGTTTCTTTTCAATAACCAGCATTCTGGCATATCCAATATGGCCACCATGGCTTTTCAGGGACTTTTGTCCATGTGATAATCCAACAGATACTGTTTTTTTATGGTTGATTAGTCATGACTAACACAATTTCTTCATAGGCGGCTGTATATTGATCCACCGCCTGGCGGTGCACTTGTGGTAAGTATCTTGTCTTACATGTTCATTTAGAACACTTGTTTCCCACAAACAAGATTTTGGTTTTCTTGCCATCGGTTATTACAGTACATTAGTAATTGTTTGTAGTGAAGTCTTGGCTGGCTGTTTAGGCAGTCAAGACTTCACCAGACACCACTGCTGAGGAAGGAACAGTGTTACCTTGCGCAAAAGATAAGAAGAATTCTCTAGTCCTTTGTGGACAATTTCAGAATCCCAGACAAGAATCAAATGAAGATTTTGTGAAAATCAAAGGTGATTCTCATTGTTTACTATGCCAGAATCATTTGTGGAAATGATTCTGATTCATGCATGATTTTTAAGCCCTAGCAAACAGGTGGAAAATTAGCATACAGTACTGTGGTCATAAAGTGGTATTTTTCATATTGCGATAACATTGCAACACACATATGCATTGGTGGGTGAAGATTTCATAAGGGAGCACTGTGGCTCAGTGGTAGATTGTTGGGCTTCTATGCTAGAGGTTCTGAGTTTATCCCTCTCCGGGACATCTCCATTGTGTCCTTGGGTAAGGCACTTTATTCTGGTTGCCTACATGGGGGCACGATGATGCCGTGTACTAAGGCGTACTGCACGTCGATGGTGCACTTGTCTTCAACCGCTGTAACCCTGCTTGAGCAAAGCTTGGAACAGAGTTAGAATGTTGAGGAGCTGACAGTTGCTCGTCAATGCTTGGTGGTTCTCTTCAGGTACTCGAGAGGGGCAAGATTTTGGGCCCCACCCAAAATTTCTGTTTCCTGAACCGATGGTCCGATTTGAACGAAATTTAGTATGTGGTAATTATTGGGTCATATGTACTTGATTCATGCCAGATTCAATTTGCTCAAAACGAGTCCCTGGGTTAATATTTGAATTTTAACGTAGTGCAATATGAGGGACTTTCTTCAAAAATCTTTTTCTCCAGAACCACTAATCAGAATCTTTTTATATTTGATATATAACATCTCTGGAAAGATCAGATTCAGTCCCTGCCTTAAAATTTGGGCTCTCTTTGGGAGGAAAGGATGGATAGGTGGGGGTGGGGGGGGGGGGGTCCAAGATGTTCAAATCCATTCCTAAGTGTTTTTTTTTTACATAAAATTTGCATTTCAAACTGAAGTGACATAATAACCCTTGGAAGTTTGGCAGTGCTGGTCTACAGCTGATAGAATCGGAAGCAGTCAGGAAGACATATGATAATAATCATCTGACATGGACACTAGAGTTATGGATAATTTCATGACTTCATTCCTCTGTAGTGTTGATGATCCATGACTAACTACATATGATCTTCTTTGAACCACTTTATCAGGTGAGCGATAAAGGCCCTTTGGGGCCTCTTGTTTAAGTAATGTCAGAAATATTTTTCAATACCAAGATGTTAGTACAGTGGAACCCTGTTAATTGAATAGCTACTTTGACAATGAAAATTATTCAATTAACAGAAGTATTCAATTAACAGGGATTGTGCCATATTCCTGCATTCTAGAGATAAACTCAGCATTTATTCTATTATATCTTGTTTGACAGAGCTCCATGAGCTCTGACAAACAAGATATAATAGATTAAATGTCTGTATTGGATGTACTGAGGCTAAATAGATCTATAAACAAAGGATAACTACGGAGAGTCAGGGTAATTTCTAGACAGACTACCAGATTTTTTATTCAATTAACAGGAGTTTACTCAAAAACCTATATGCAATTAACATGGCAAATTTGTACTGAAGGTATGGTAAATGGTTTTGTGTTGGGAAATTATATTCAGTTAACAGGGATATATAATTAAGAGATATCCAATTAAGTGGGCCCCAGTGTAATAAGCTGTAGATAGACAGATAGATAGTTTATTTCTGCAGTATTATTGTTACAAAGACGATACATGAATTAAGTATATAATAAGTGATTGTACATAAAAGGCACTAAGTAATAAGTAAGGGGAAAACAACTGCAAGGAGGTGATACAGCCAGACTGGCTGTTTTGTAATCACCCCCTCTAGGATTGTCATTATAATTGAATATTTCTCTAGCAAAGCAGGCATTCAATTATTGGGTTCCATGGTACAGTGGAACCCTGTTTATTAAATAACCACTTTGCCAATGAAAATTATTCAATTAACAGGAGTATTCAATAAACAGGGATTGTGTCACTTTCCTGTATTGTAGAGATAAACTTGGCATTTATTCTATTATATCTTGTTTGACAAAGCTCTAAGAGCTCTGTCAGACACGATATAATAGATTAAATGCATGTATTAGATGTACTGATGCCAAATAGGTCTACTACAGGAAAACTGGGGGAGAGTTAGGGTAATTTCTTGACAGGTTACAAGATTTTTTATTCAATTAACAGGAGTTTACTCTATAACCTGTATTCAATTAACAGGTCAAATTTGTACTGGAGGTATGGTAAATGGTTTTGTGTTGGGAAATTATATTCAATTAACAGGGTTATTTGGTTAAGAGATATTCAATTAATTTGGCTCCACTGTATTTTGAGATTCCCTCAGTATGGAAAATCGGTTCTGGCTGTATACCTATTCCAAACATTATTTACGGTACACCGCCTGTCTCTAGTGCCATCACCAGAATGTCACTTGCTTTAATATGTTAACCCATTATTATCATGAGCTAATGTTTGATTTTATATATAAGTTTGGTATATACATAAACTGTGGATGTTCTTTGCAAATATGCAATTCACTTGACTCTACAATCAATAAGCAGAACAGCAAAGTTTATTTACACATGCAGAATTGTGATTTCAACGATGACTTGCTGGGTGTGGTTTGCGAGAAATCGTCCTGAAGTGGTGTTGGATGGGTAAATCTAAACTCTGGGAAGATATTTGACTCGGCCACTTGGCAAGTTTTATTTTGTGGAAAAGGTGCAGGTTATGGGAGAATGCCTACAGGCACTCTCCCATAAATTGCAACAAGTCAGATCCATGTGAAAATTATGATAACTGGAAGTAATTTAGCACTTCACCACTTCACCACTTCAAGAGCATTAGACGTCTGAAAACGGTTCTGAGCATAGCGGTTGGCTCACATCTTGGAATTTTCCACCCTATACTATTATTCGACCCTATACTATTATTAATTTTCAGGAAATTTTCCACTCTGTACTATTATTTTGCCCTGTACTATTATTAGGCTCTCGAGAGTACTGAGTGCTGTCTATCTTAAATCATTGGTATTCGTATTTCAGACTGGCCTTATATCATCATTTGATCCAGAAATTGATGCTGTCATAAAGTTGTTGATATGGAAGGTAAGACACTTTCATTATGTTTCAAGTTGAAGTTTCACTGTAGGTCTAAATATTAACTGAATAGTTGCTTTGCCATCGAAAATAAGCATCCAACAGGAATATTTTTAGGCCACACTAAGATGATCTTTTGTTTCTCAGGCTTTTTTTAATATATATATATATACTAGCGGGTGATACCCGGCGTTGCACGGGAGAAGATGGTAACATCAGCCGTTTTCAAAATAGAATGTCAAGGTCACCAATTTCAAGGTCAAGGTCACCCCGCGCGGGCACCTCGATAAAGTAAAAATGATCGATGGGTCAATATACACGCACATATGAAATTTTAGCTCGAGCTGCCCAGCCGTTTTCGAAATAAAAGGTCAAGGTCACAGTTTCAAGGTCAAGGTCACCCCGCATGGGCACTCCGATAGAGTCAAAATGATCAATGGGTCAATATACCCACACATATGAAATTTTAGCCTGATCGGCCCAACCGTTTTCGAAATAAAAGTTCAAGGTCATCAATTTCAAGGTCACCCCGCATGGGCATGGCACCCATCCCGTGTAACTTGCAGGGACGAATTACCCCCATGTAGAAAATTTGAGATCGATCGGTCGAGAAACGGAGGAGTCCACCCGGAACAAAGACAGAGAGAGAGATACAGACATTCGCATTTATGTATTAGATAAAAGGCATGCCGTTGAGCTTTTTTTAAAGTTTTTTTTTATTTTTCTAACTATTATTTCTTGACCCTCAGAGGTTCATATACTTGGTTTATGTTCATAATCTGCAGAATTACATTGGCAGTGGTGTATTTTATCCATGTTATCAACTTCGGTAATGCATTTGACACAAACCAATTAATCTTTATTTTTATTAAGTTTGCATAAGTGATAAAAAGAAAGCAGGGAAAATTATCTTGCAGGAGGACCTGAGAAACAGATTTTTACCTTTTTTAGGCCTTGCCAGTAATTTGGTAAAGTTTAAATGTTCTGGTGATAGCAAACAAAATATAATGCATGGTGTCTGACAAATACATGCAATTAAAAAGGATTATTCTATCAAACAGCCAGGTTTTTCTACTTCCACTGGAAAAGGTTCTGTGGTTTCCATTGCTTTCGAGTTAGCCATTGGTAAAAGTCATGTGCCTTGTTTAGGAGCAAGCAGAATTAGGAACTCCAGCAAGTCATAAAAATAAACTGAAACAAGCACCAGTGACTTTAAATTCATAAAAAAACCACTTCCAATTACAATATGTATGCATGCAAGATTTGGTTGTTTGAACTTTAGAATAATGTTTTCTGGCACACAGAAAGCAGGATAGTTGCCAGGGCAGATAATACCATGGGCACATGTTAATGTCAGAATACTGGAAAACTGTACATTAAAAAATTTGTTTGATGGATTATCTCCCTTTCTGCTTTGGGGTTACTTTATCTTGAATGGGTAGGATGAAGGCAAATAAGTTTTTGCATTTGTCTGGCCCTCACTCTTTTGAACATGGATGCCTAAAACATAGTTTAACCCTCTGCACACAGGTGTTGAACTATCACAGTTTCAAGCTAAAATTGTTTTTTGATGATGCAGCTAGAAATTCAACCAATTCAACCTTGTTTGACAGAGCTCCTTGAGCTTTGTCAAAAAAGTTTTAATTGGTTAAATCACTGGTTGAATTACTTGTATTGGAAAAATTTGCTGCTTGAAATTTTGTTATTTTGCAGACCTGGCAGTCTAGAAGATCAAGGCGTGCAAAACAATTGCCCTCCTCAGATTGCTTGAGAGTGCAACTGCACCTGGAATTTTCAGTGTATATACTTGTATGCTATTTTGGTTATATTCACTTCAAGGTATTACTATTGTGACTGAAAAATTGTATTACATTCAGCAATTTTGTGGAAAAATTGGCACACACATCTTTTCATTGTCCAAAATGGTACATTCAATTCTTGTGACTGTCTTCTACACTCAAAATGTAACGAATGCGACACAGAGTGGTTCATGAATTATTGTGAATCAATGCAACATTGACAAATGATAACAGATTCATTTTAAAGGCAGTCCCAAATATGTATGCCATTCCAGAAAATCAAGGGATGCAATAAAATGCCATACTCAAGTTTTTTGCAGCACTCCTGCACTCCTAAAGAATGCCAGGCCTGATTTTGACACCATTGTGCAAAGGCTTAAGCTTAGTTTTGCTGGTAGAAATTGAGTAATGTTTACACTGTTACTAGAGAAAAAGGGTTGATTTAACCCTATACCCAACAAATCGGCCACATCCGCCACGTAATATGCAAATTCAGCAGCTGAAAAAATATTATTTTTAAAAAAATTTCAACAAAACCATATCATGTGACCCCTCTTTGGAACGAGCTTGTCGAGCTCTTTCCAGTGAGGTGTCACATGATATGGTTTTGTTGAAATTTTTGGAGAAATTTTAAAAAAAATGATATTTAAAATAATAAATTTTGATATCATCTGCGTTGTGTAAAGGGCAAAGGCAAACATGGTAAAAGAATGGCAAAGTTACAAGTCTGTGCAGATTAGAAATTAAGGCTTCATAACAGATGAAAAGTTCATTTTCATGATAGAAGTGACTGATTTTCCTTTCAGTTTTGTTAACCCTCAGTAGACTGGGCAACTGTTCTGAATTCAAAAAAGACTCCAACCTGTACATGTCCAATTGCTTAGCAGTGATTTCTAGTTCTTAACAGGCAGCCAAGACCTGACTAGAAATCACTGCCCAGGTATTTTGTCTATTGTCAGCAGGACCTTCTAAACAATTCATGGTCAGGGCACATGCTCTGAGATTGCTAAAGCCTGAAATAGGTCTTTAAACATTAAGGTGCGTTTAGAATAAATCACAAAATTACTGTAGATATGATTTGTGGTTGTTAATGAATGCCACTGTTGAGATCAATGGTCGTGTCATTTATAGCATTATGGTAAAATGATACTACAACAATTTATTCTATTTTTCCTGATGTGATTTCCTCTTTGGTACTATTAGCAAGTCTCAGTCAAGTCAGATACCGAATACCGAACCGATACCCAGGTATACCTCCCCCAAAATACCGAAACTGATACCGAACTCAAAATTCCAATACCACCCATCTCTAGAGACAGGCAAACCAATACTGATATGTTTACCTATGTTAGAAAAATAGGTACACTGCTTGAGTTTCTCTTTTAACCCTTTACCTAATGAATCTGCCACATCTACGTGCCCAAGTAATAAATTCAGTAGTTGGAAAAGAAATTTAAAAAAATTTTTTTTTTAATGAAATCATGATTCTCCAATGGAACAAGCTCATGGAGCTTATATATGAAACTTTTTGAAACATTTGAAAAGACAGTAATTAATAAATTTTGATATTGTGTGCATTCGGTAAAGGGTTAAAGCCAATATTTCTTTACCAATGGTACAGTAACCCAACCCAACCCACCTATCTTTCTTTCTGTGGCAGTTTCACCAGCCCAAACCCACCTATATTTCTTTCTGTGGCAGTTATGACTCCCCCTCCCCTATCTAGCATGATAATGTACACGTATGTGGGGGTTGCAGCCTGAAACAAAAAATAATTAGTGCTTGGGGAAGGACTCTAAAATTGAATACAGGGTTAAGTGTCTAAAATTGTTTTTGTATGCAAACAAACACTTCTTTTGTGTCCTGTTTAAAGAATCGGGAACAGAATGTAATAGCATAGCATCCCACCACCACCACCATGCCTCCCCCCACACACACACTCACCTACTTTTGCCTCAGATAGTGGATAATTTTGGTTGACCCTCCCGATTAGAAAATCCTAACTCCACCACTGAACTGGAAACTAATTAAGAATTTTTTCACAGTATAATTCTCTGTGTGCAGAAAGATAGGGATACAGTTCACGACTCACAGCTTGTCAAAATAGCACTTTTATGAGGCATTTCAGATGAAACAAAGACATCTTCGACAAATAAGATAAAAATCATGGCAATTTCTTAAAATGGGCTAACTACAAACAAATGGAACCACAAAATCAGTGGTGTGGTGTTAGCTCCCTTACAAATTGCCATTACTTCTTTAACTCTTTACCCAACATAACGTCCAAAACCGGCCAGTCCTAATCTGAAAAATCGCCAATTACTTTTCATTATTTTTGGTCTCAAAAATGGTTATGACACCTCATTGAAACGAGCTCGTCGTCTGCTTTTCATGTTAGGTAAAGGGTTAAACCTCTGCACACTGTTGTCAAAATTTCAAGTAGCAAATGTTTCCCATAATTCATCTCGGAATTTAACCAATTCTGCCTTGTTTGACATTGCTCAATGAGCTCGGTCAAACAAGGCTGAATTGGTTAAATTTCTAGTTGAATTATGGGAATGAATTTTTGCTTTAAATTTCAGAATTTTAAACTCAGTGTACAGAGGGTTAACATATAATCATCAAGCCAGAAAATAAATAAACTGTTATCTGCAAAATGATGTCCCCAGAGGGTGAATTTAGTGATGCTACCCTGCACAGCAGGGTAGCATCACTAAATTTACCCTCTGTGAACCTCAATCTGAATCAGATTCTCAAAACGTAACAGAAAGAGGTACCTAGAGGCTAAATTGGCCCACTGTATAGGATAGCATCATCAAATTCTCCCTCTGGGGACCTCATTATGCAAATGTCAGGCTGCTTGTTCTCACTACTGAATACGTTGTTTGAATTGGATGTCAAATCAAGATTCTATGGTATAGAATATGATTGAATCTTTGTTGGATTTCATATTCATCTTAATGTCAGAGTAAAAAGAATTTAGGCATGACCCAGCTGAATGGGCAGGCAAATTAACCTGACTGTCTATCAATATGCACTAGTATTTTACAGAAGAAAGCACATTAGCTGTTCCGTCCATTAAACTATGCACTATTTTCAACTGGCTGTCCAGTTAACAATATATATGCAAGTGTACTGTGTTGAATATGTTCAAACAATTTACACAGCAACACTAAACCATGCGGAAAATGAAAATCTGTTCCACTCATTTGTGCGGAACAGGAAATCGTTAACAGACTATTTTTAAATAGAAGCGAAATTTCACTGAAATTTTCTACAAATCGTACAAGGCAATGACAATTTGAATGTGTTCTATGTGCCAGTAGGCAGGGGACAAAACACATTGGAACTCAGGCGATAAAATATGTTGTTTTTGTTGATAATTATCAAATGAATTGCTGGGTGTCCTTCTAATAATTGTTTTTATAAACGTGAAGGCATGTAATAAACACAGAATGACACACGTGTGTGTATGGGTTAATCGATATGGGACTTGTGTCATCGCAGGAGGATGAAACTCGAAGCATGCGGCCTCTCGTTTTATCCTTCTGCGCTGCCACTTGTGCCATATCGAGTAACCCATTCACACGTGTGTTTCGTTCTGTGTATTTATGAATTAAAAAAACTTTCATTCATTTCTACAATAAGCTTGATGGGGAGAGACAGGGAACCAATAACAATGATTCAGAAATATTTGCATATTTTTGCCCCACCAAAAGTGAAGGCTGTCAAATTGACTTTGCATAACAAATCAAGGAAGTGCAAGATCGAGAGTATGAATAAAGCCTTTCCACCGCACCAAAGGATGGTCACTAGTGTTCAACCGATTACCAAAAATAGTCGCTGACTGACTACTGGTTATCTGAGCTCACAATCGTCGATTCTGGTGTCGATTCCGATTGTAATACCATGCGCTACTAGACAAGTCGAGGCTTGAAAGAACTACAATAAACTGAAAGTTTTTCACAGTGTTAAACTTAGTTGACTGTGGTTGCAGTAAAATTACCAGTCGTGCACACTTGGGTGGTAAACGTGGTTCTCAGAGCCACATTTACTGCCCAAGTGGATGCAACTGGTAATTTTACCATGAGTCAATGGAGTACAACCTTCACTTTTCCAGTATGAACTGGCGATTGCCGCAAGTACACTCAAGTGTAAGCTTTACATGTCGTTTAACTTGTATATCCCGTAAAGGGGCGTCTAGAGAGATTAAGAATACACGTTGTGGTTGTTTCTCAACTTTATTGAATGGTATCATAAACATTATTTTACGTTAAGAATTGAACAATTGCAGAAGATAATAAAATGTGGTTAATGAATCATCACAAAATGCTAGGCAACAATCGGTTCAACCGATGTTCCAGGAGCTATTGCCGTTGTCATCCGATGGTGGTGGCCGGTCCCAATCATTGGTTGAACACTAGTGGTTATGACCAAGAGAGACCAATATCTGAAGGCCTAGAGTGTTTTAGAATCCCAATTACAGTGGAGCCCACTTTATTATATATCTCTTAATTGAATAACCCTGTTAATTGTATATAACTTACAAACACCAAACTATTTACCATACCTTCAGTACAGATTTGACCTGTTAATTGCATGTGTTATAGATAAACTCCTGTTAACTGAATAAAAATCTTGTAATCGCTCATTGAGGTCTGTCAAACAAGATACAATAGAATAAATTCTTAGTTTTTACTAAAAAATAGGAAAATGTCCCATTTTCTGTTAATAGTATTCTCCTGTTAATTGAATATTTTTCTCTAGCAAAGTGGACATTCAATTAACAGGGTACCACTGTAGCATAACACTGTCAACAAAACCGAACAATACAATCTGATTTGATTTTTGTCCAATTCAGTAATCAGTTCTAGAAATTTGTGTGTTTTATTTGATCAGGTATGAACTGATAATGAAGTTTTGTTGGGACTTTGGTAATGTTTGAATGCCTAATTTTTCATCCATAACTCTGCATATTGTTGACTCCAAATTTTCTAAAAATGGTTGTACAGTTATGTGATATAAGATTTTTCTTCAGTACTGAGACTGTTATTATTCTTGAGGGGTGTGGGGTGGGATTGGGAAATCCCACCCAAGGAGGAAGATTTTTAACCCAAACATGAGCCGTAAGCTTGCCGATTGTGTGAGTCAATATCTTTCTCGAGGGTGAGATTTACCCATCCCAACCAACTTGAGAATAACTTTTCAGCCACTACACCGAACATGACATCATCAAAATCAAAATTCTGCATGTGCGATGAAAGTTTGATCGTAGAGAACATGAAATGGATATTTTTATACTGTACCAATGACCCAGACTTAGCTGGTGCTAACTCCAACAAAACCAGGGCCAAACACAAATTTTGCCCCCCAATCCCCAAAATTTGCATCCAAAACAAAAAGAAATCATGTCCTAAAGGACCTCCATAGTACGTCTCTACTGCGCATGCGCAGTGACGCAGTCGTCCCGAAATTGGCGCCAAATATCATTCTCTGTTTGGCCCTTCATCAGTCAACATCTCACTGATCTTTGTGCTTGTAAATCTCAGTTTAAAGGATGCCAGACACGTAATTTTTGGAGAAAATGTGATTCTAAGGAGGATAGAAGGAGGAGAGGAAAGAAGAAGTGGCAAAAAATAATCAGGGCTGTACTTAAAATTTTTTGTTGAAATTATGTTAAGTTGCCTATTTTCGAGGCATGGGCCTCTTGTTGTCATTCTTGCTAATTGTTGCACTGCTTATTCAGTGTTTCCTCTCCCCTAGCCTTCTAAAGTCCCCCCTTGCAATTCTCCCATGCTTTTGGCATATTTTTGAGAAGTTTCATTTCTAAAATTTCCTGGGAGAGTTGCTTGGTTACAGAATGTTTTCTGTTATTTTCCCCAAAGTTACGTTTTCTCCCATGGGTGTAGAACGTTTGTGTTCTGCATCTTCCATCTGATGTTCTGCAGATTCTCCCCTGGGAGTCTCTGTTTTGCATCAGATAGAGTGTAATTGATGACTGATTCCGGGCCAGTTTTTTCAGTGCCTGGAGTCATGTTTTCTAGTGTGTTTACACTGTTTGTTTTCATTGGCAACAGCCTTTTTTGAGGGGGGCTGTTTGCCTTTGTGGTAGTTTATCTCATTATAAGATACATTTATATTATCCGAAAGTGTCTCATTAATTATTTTATATAAATTTAAAATTTTTGACCACACTTTGCCATCGGATCCATCAGGGCTCAACATTACTTTTCAGCAACTTGGGCTTCTCTGAAAAAATATTTTTTCAAAATTATTTTGTTTTGCAATTGTTTTTTCATTTATTAATGGATCATGTTATTATGTATCTTTGTGTCAGGGGTTTTTGCGAGTAACTAGGACTTATTGTTGTTCTTTCACAATGAAGGGACATTGTTCAAATTGTAATAGGAAGAAATCTTCCTCTGACTTTCATGATCATTGTATTAATTGTAGTCAGTGTTCTCGCATTAATCCCTGTCCTATATGTGAACATTGGGATGAGAAACATTGGAAACGTGTGTCACGATATGTTGTTTCTGGAGAAAGAGCGATGCCGGCTCTTTCTCCACAAGGTCACTCTACTCTCTCAGTTTCTATTTCAGAGGAACCAGAACAGGGTGATGTTTCCATGTTATCTTCTTCAAGTGTGCGTCCGTCGTCACAAATGAATTCAGAGCTAGCGGCAAAAGTGCTCATGGAGATTAGACAAATGTCGTCCGCTAGCTCGCCCGGTGTAGCGTCCATTCACCGAATGGTTCGGCAGCCGGGTTCGTCCGATGCGGTCCAAGAGGAAATTTTGGGTGATGCGAGCACTATAAACATAATAGATGCACACCCAGTGACGGCGGATAGTAAACAAGAACGGAGGAAGCCTTTTAGTCCGGTTCCTAGCTCGTCCAGGTCCAGCCGGGCCGCGAGCGAGAGAGGCCCCTCTCTCGTACAACAACATCTGGGACCAGATGTTTTGGTACAAAATGTGTCTTTAGCGGAGCATACGTCCGTCGCTCGGGACGCTCCGTTGTATAAGCAGTCCGCAGAGACTGTTAAGGCTTCCTCTTCTCGTCGGCGCACACGACCGCACCTTGGCTGCGTGACCTCCGATATTTTGCCAGCTTCGCCGATGAAGGATTCTTCGGCGACCAGGTCACACCATCCGGCAGCCAGGGATTCGAGACCGATGGACTCCGGACGTTCGCATAGGAAAAGTATGCGGGAGCCATCTGATGCGGAGCTGCCCTCGGCGAAGCAGCGAAAGACCGCACCTCCGCAGGTCTCGACGTCGGACATTCTAGTGCAGATAGCACAGCTTATCGCAGCATCCCAGCAGCCGACAGAAACGGTGTCGGATCGAGAATTATCCGACGGCGCTGGGTCGGTACGCTCCGCCGAAGCATCGGGGGCGGACGACCGGGAACATCGGGAGGTCCGACCGGATGGTGAAAGGGATACGGATGAATTGGAGCTATCCCTTTCGGAACAACATAAAGCTGCCGTGGACTTCATCCGGCACTTTCTCCCTCAAGTTGTTCCGTCGGGCCAGACTGCTGCGCTTCCGGACAAGAGAATTATAGCGTCATTGGACTCTGAATTTTTTGAGCGGTTCAGGGACATCGCTCCCGAGTTTCCGTCGCAGTCCAATAATGTTGCAAGAACATTTGAATTATTGAACGACGCTATTTTTAAACTTGCTTCCAGGACGGGGAAAGCAGGTTTCTTGTCCGCAAATACTCTCAACCTGCCTTTCATTAATGCAAGGAATAAATTCGACACGGCAGGACAGGGTATACCGAGAGTTCCTCTGCGTATGGACGACGAGGCGGAAGACTTAGAGCTATCATTACCGTCGTCAGCTTCTATTCCAACCGCAGTGTTGGAAACAGCTATTGCGTCTAACAGAGCCAATTTAGATGCCTTATCTTACGCAGATCACCTTACTAAGGCGTTATCACTGCGCCTTCAAGGGGAAGAGTTTCAGGATATACAATCCTCTTTAAGACTTCTTTCAAGGGCAGTAGCTTATTCCACGTGTAACTCCGCCCTTTCAGTGGCAAATCTGGAGTTGGTTAGACGTGACGCAGCTCTGGCTACATCCACACTAGTGGATTCTAAGGTGAAGAACTCTCTTAGAGTCGCTTCGGTCTCAGGAGAACTTCTCTTTGACGGCAAGCTTTCCGCTATTTATGATAATATTAAAAAGAAAGCTAATGATTCTCTGTTGTTCAGATCCGCTCCTAAAAGGTCGGATACAGCAGACACGAATAAGGCGGGCACTTCTGGGTCTAATGCGCCCAAGAGAGGTTCCTATAGAGGTTCCGGTGCGTCCTCTTGGTCTTATTCGAGAGACCGTCAGGATAGCGACTCTCGTTCGGGACGTCCTTCAGGCCGGGACAATCGGTCGGACGCCCCGAGGTCGACGAGGCGAGGTGCGGGTCGTGGAAGACGTGGTTTCTCCTACCGCAGGCCTCGCAGATCCAGGAGGTGATGGCTTAAACCTCTATCGCGTTCCGGTTGGCGGAAGGTTGTCGAGTTTTTCACAAGAGTGGGCGTCGATTACGGACGACCCGTGGGTGAGAGGAGTGACTTCGGAAGGTCTAAAGATATCCTTCAAACGAAAGCCTCCATTAACTCGAAGTCCAAAGTGGACTCATCTTCCGTCAAATCCTCAGAAAAGAGACGCTCTGTTATCAGAGGTGCAGTCTCTTTTAATGAAGAACGCAGTAGAGGTCGTAGAAAACCAGGAATCGCTGGGATTCTACAGCCATCTGTTTCTGGTTCCGAAACCAGACGGCTCGTTCCGTCCAGTCATAGATTTGAGCTGGATAAACAAGCTGATCGTCTCTCCGAAGTTTTATATGGAGACGATTCGATCGGTCAGAGCGAGTATTCGAGTGAACGATTATGCAACGAGCATAGATCTCAAAGATGCGTACTTTCACGTCATGGTACATCCGACATTCCGAAAGTATCTACGCTTCGCAGTCCTAGGAGTGGTGTATCAGTTCCGGGCCATGTGCTTCGGATTGAATCTAGCACCCTGGGCTTTCACTCGGGTAATGAACTCGGTAATGATCTACTTCCGAGCTCATTCGTCTGCGGTAACGTCGGCCTACCTGGACGACATTCTTCAGAGGTACGGCAACGAGTTAACGCTTCAGAACGATGTTCTGAATCTTCTTCTATTGCTCCGACGTCTCGGTTTCATAGTAAACGAGGAGAAGTCGGATCTGGTGCCGTCCAAGTCATTCACTCATCTGGGAATGAGCTTCGAGACGCACAACAATCTCGTTCGTCTGCCGTTAACCAGAGCGAAATTAGTCAGTTGTTACGCTCGCTATTGTTTGAATGCAGACAAAGTCACGGCGAGAGAATTTATGAGACTGATAGGTCTGTGCGGAGCCGCCGCGGATCTCATTCCGATGGGACGGCTACGCACACGTCCTCTTCAAATTTTCCTGACTCAGAATTGGAGTGTGAAAATTCATTCGCTCGATGTAGACGTTCTCTTGTCAGATCAAGTGAAACAAGAGATTCAGACTTGGGCAAACATTCAGTGGTTAACTCAAGGAGTTCCGCTGCAGTTGCCGGATCCGAGTTTTACCATTATGACGGATGCCAGTCAAACAGGTTGGGGTGCATCATTAATCTCAACGGATTCGAGATGCCAGGGTCTTTGGGATCCGCAATTCCTGTGCAAGCACATAAACATCAAGGAAATGATGTCAATTTGGCTTGCGTTACGTCACTGGATGGACATTATTCACGATGCTCATGTCCAAATCCTATCCGACAATACGACAGTAGTGGCGTATATACGGAATCAGGGAGGCACTCATTCAGTTCCGTTGTTCAATCTAACGGAAAGAATCCTTCTGTTTGCGTTGGAACATCACGTTCTTCTTTCGGTCCGTCACATACCGGGTCGTCTGAATGTGCTAGCAGACTCCCTTTCACGAAAGGGTCGCTTGTTGCCGTCGGAGTGGACTCTCAACAAACAAGTATTCAATCAGATTTGCTACCAATGGGAACGGCCAATGATAGACTTATTTGCGACACATCTCAACAATCAGTTGCAGACGTATGTGTCCCCGTGTCCGGATCCAAGAGCATTTGCAGTAGACGCTCTGTCGATCCCTTGGGACGGAATGATAGGATATGCGTATCCTCCAGCGCCGTTAATTCAACAAGTATTGCTAAAGATAAAACAATCTCAATGCAAGATTCTGTTGGTAGCATCTCTGTCGCCACAGAGACCGTGGATAAATCTACTCAGGTGTCTGTTGTGGGACCTACCGCGGAAGCTTCCTCCACGAGAGGATCTTCTTTCGCAGGGGAAATCGCGCCAACTCCATCACAACCCGCAAGGTCTCAACCTTCACGTTTTTCCGTTGTGCGGTCCTTCTTGCATGGCAAGCACTTTACAGGACGAGCAGTGGACGCGATTTCTAACTGTAGGAGGACCTCCTCTTCGCTAAACTATGCGGCTAAGTGGAAGGTTTTCCGTCGTTGGTGTAGGGATCATTCTGTAGATATATTTGATCCCTCTATACCAGACATTGCAAACTTTCTAGTATACTTGTTTGACGAAATCAAACTGCAGCCTGTTACTATAAAGGGTTATAGATCTATGTTATCTGATACCTATGCACATCATGATAGTTTACAAATTGGATCTAATGTCTCTTTATCGAAATTGGTTAGAAACTTTTCGATAAATAGACCCAGAACTCTTAGATTAATTCCTAAGTGGAATTTAGCTTGGGTTCTCCTTAAATTGAAGGAAAAGCCATTTGAACCTCTTGGGACAGTAGATTTCAAATTCTTATCTTATAAGACAGCTTTTCTCTTAGCTTTCTCTTCTGCCAGAAGAGTCAGTGAGCTTCATGCACTATCGGTGGATGATTCTCATTATCGTAGTGTTGGGAACACTATCACCTTCACTACTAATGTGGGTTTTTTAGCTAAGAATCAGGCTCCTAATAAATATCCGGAACCTATTGTTATTAAGGCTCTTCCGTCTTCAGACGGGCGTAGGCCTTTACTCTGTCCTGTTAGAGCACTACGTATCTATAAACAGAGATCTCAGTTCATCAGAAAGGGACGGAAACGTTTCTTTCTGTCTTTGATGCCTAATAGAAAGGACATTTCAGTCCATTCTATTGCTAGATGGATTCAGTTAACTATCCGTACTGCGTATGAAGATTTATCTTCTTCTCAGCAGTCTGTGCTTAAGATTTCTGCTCATGAAGTAAGAGCTCTTTCTACTTCCTGGGCTTATGCTAATAGTGTTGCTATTACAGATTTAATGAAGGCTGCTTATTGGTCTCAGCCATCCACATTTACTAATTTTTATCTCAGAAATATTGAGTCCATTTCTGGAGACCTGCATTGTTTAGGTCCGTTATCTGTTGCTCAGAATGTCGTCCACTAAACAGTTGCAACTATAGTTATGCAGGCTTTCTGTTCCGGCAGTGACTCCGTCCGGCTGCCCTCTTCGCTCTGGGCTATTTGACCCAGGGCAAGGGGAAGGGGGGGGCGGGTGTTCCCTTAGGTCACCTGCTTTATAGTGAAAAGCAAGGGAATGCCTCCTCCAAGACAGTATTTCTGAGTCGCTTCCGGGATGGTTTTAAAGTGTAATATTAATGTTTAATTTCATTCATGTCTTATTTTTAAAGTGTAGCTCGGTGTGAAGCATTTGTATATGTCAGGTGTCAAACGGGCTTTAATATACAATACTCGGACACTTTTAAATGATTATAAAGAGTCTCAATTCTCTGGACTACTTTATTTATTGGCTTGCTTTAAAAATAATTAGTATAAGGGTTATACTGGATGTTAATAGAGAACATGAATGTTATTGTGCTCAATTATTAAGGGTAGTGTATCTTTCTAATTTAATATTAAATAAGAAAGATACATGTAAAGCCTAATACTCCTTTTCTCCTTAAGGGGTTACCTCTTTATTATATAATTGAGCTTATTGGATTTTCCTCTATGTCCTAGGCCCTCCAGCCTGTTTACTATTCAGCTAAGTCTGGGTCATTGGTACAGTATAAAAATGTTAAAAAATTTATAGTAATTTATATATTTTTTATACTTACCAATGACCCAGACGGGGATGGCCCTCCCTGAGTTGGGAACTCTTGCCTCCGCGCTGAGTACATAGCGCTGACCAGGCACTGCCAGTAAGAATGATATTTGGCGCCAATTTCGGGACGACTGCGTCACTGCGCATGCGCAGTAGAGACGTACTATGGAGGTCCTTTAGGACACGATTTCTTTTTGTTTTGGATGCAAATTTTGGGGATTGGGGGGCAAAATTTGTGTTTGGCCCTGGTTTTGTTGGAGTTAGCACCAGCTAAGTCTGGGTCATTGGTAAGTATAAAAAATATATAAATTACTATAAATTTTTTAACATTCGGAAATAAATCAAAAGCTTATGTCTATACTAAAGGTATATACAAAATCCTGCATTAGCTCATGGCAATGATAGGTTAACTTATTAAAGCAAGTTGAAAGAACTGACTTTTTTAAAAAACTAATACAGTTGATTGAAAATTAGTCATTGGTTTACAATACAATATGACCCTGGCTGTTGAGAGTGTCATTAAACTCCACTGAATATATAAATAGTTGTAGGTTAACTCTTAACCTGCTGAGTATTTTCAAGGTATTTTTTATCATATCTAGTCATGGCTGCTGTGAAGCAGCCTTGATGAGATTTAATGAAAAATTCACATAAATTTATCACAAGGATTTCTTGTTGAAAAAATCCATTCAGTTTGTAGAGAGAACATTTGATTAGATGTTCCCAAATTGCACTTATCTCCATGGCTAGAGGAATTCTGTCCTGGGATGCCATAACTGTCAAGGAGTTGTAGGCTTTCTTCATTCAGTGCACCAATGCCATTCAAGTCTTGCAAACTCTCACAGTTTTCTCTTCACAAATGAAACTGAAGCTATTATTTATGTGACAAAAAGGGCAGGATCAATGTTTATATGTGTTATTCTATGACAACTTTTGTCTTCCACCTTCTAGTAATATGAAAATTTTATATCACATAACGTTTGGGTGTGTTTTGAGCTATCAATCCATGCACAGGGGAGGGGATAAGGAAACAGTATTTATTGGGGTGCATTTTCAGCCATGGTTGGCCAAACATTATATGACAATCCATATATCATCCGTTGAATGCATTAACCCTTTACCTAACGAATCGCCCACATCCGCCCGTGTAATATTCAAATTGAGCAGTTGAAAAAATTTAATTTAACAAAATATTTCAACAAAACCATATAATGTGACCCTCATTGGAACGAGCTCATTGAGCTCGTTCCAAAGAGGGGTCACATGATATGGTTTTGTTGAAATTTTTTAAAAAATTAAAAAAAATTATATTTAAAATAATAAATTTTGATACCATCTGCGTTGGGTAAAGGGATAAGGTGCCATCTGCAATACTTTAGCATTGCAAATGGTGACTTGGTGAAATACGTTTGTGGTTATCCAAATAGATTCCCAAATATATCAAAAATAAGGTTTGTTGTCACAAATAAATGGAACTGAGGTACATGAAGTGAAATAAGATGCCTGGTGTAATTAATATATTTATCATCATTTAATAGAATGGCCTGTTGTAATTAAAATATTTATCATCACATAATAGAATGGTAATATCAACTGGATATATGTTCAGTTAATGGTGTGTAATAATTGGAAATTTGATCATGCTTTAAATAACAGGTTTGAATGCATTCATTATCTCAGCTCATTATTGGAAGTAATGGTATAATATTCTGTATTTGTCATTCTCAGCTGACGGGAGCTTGTTGAGGAAGTGTGGATCATTGCACCACAGGTGTCCCTATAATACTCCCACTATTTTGTTTGGTATATACAGTAGAGTCCAGTTAATTGGATATCTCTTAATTGTATATCCCTGTTAATTGAATATAATTTTCAAACACAAAACCATTTAACATACCTTCAATACAAATTTGATCTGTTAATAGCATATGGGTTGTAGAGTAAACTCCTGTTAATTGTATATCAATTTTTGTAATTAGTCAAAAAAATTACTTTGACACGCACCAAATTCCTCTTATTTATCAACCTTTTTGGCCTCACCACATCCAATACAGGCATTTATTCTATTATATCTTGTTTGACAGAGCTCTATGAGCTCTGTCAAACAAGATATAATAGAATAAATGCTCAGATTACCTCCAGAACACAGAAACTGACCAAATCTCTGTTAATTGTATACTCCTGTTAATTGAATAATTTTCACTGGCAAAATGGATATTCAATTAAGAGGATTCTACTGTATTTATTTCAGTGGTATGGTGACATTTTGTCTTGCGGTGTTGGAGGGGCTTGGCTGCTTGGGGAAATGGTGCGAGACCATAAAATTTTCAGTAAAAACTATGAGCAGTTCCACATATAATTGGTGGATGTTCCTCCATTTCAAGTGTGTTTAATGGGGTTTAATGGCACTTTCAACATCCAGGGTCACATCGTGTTAGACAGTTTTGAAGGTGGCAGAAGTTGGAATACCCTCAGAAGACCACCAAGCTGTGGCGAGCATGCGTCAGGCTCTCTAACTTATGACCAAACAGAGTAGCAGTGGTTGAAGGCATGTATGCCATTGACATGCAGCATGCCTTCGTAGTACACAGTACCTCCATGCCCAAACCTGGGCAGTCGGGATTAAGTATCTTGCCTAAGAACACAATGTGTCCTTTTTAACCCTCTGCACTCTGATGTCAAAATATTTCCCATAATGCAGTTTAATATTTAACCAAATATACCTTGTTTGACAGAGCTCTGTGAGCTCTGTCAAACAAGATATAATTGGTTAAATTCATAGTTAAACAAGAGAAAAACAGAGTGATTGCAGAAAATTCTGTTGCATCACCAGAGTGCTAGGGGTTAAGTAAGAGATTTTTTATAAAAATTAGGGCATATGAAAACCTCTTGACTGGTCTTTCATGATGAACGAAATTTTCATTTGGGGAATGTTTTTACATCAACCGGTTTTCCAACAGTTGCATAAATATCTTGATCAGGCCTAAAAAATAAAAAATCTTTTTCTCAGGTCCTCCCTCATGGTCCTTTTGGCTGCCTCATGCTCTCTTTTTATAACCAATTTAAACTTAGAAAAAATAAAAATTAAATGGTTTATGATATTTTACCCATGTTGAAAAAATTGATGAATTTGTCCCTTGAGTGCAACAAGGCTTTGCAATGCTTTAGCATTGCAAAGCCTTATTGCACTCAAAGGATGAAATACACCACCACCCATGCTATTCTGTAGATTAATGAGGCCTAAAACTTGAACCAAGAACATGAACTTTTGATGGCAAAGAAGTAATTACTGAAATAAAAAATAAAATAAAAAAACGTTTGCCCGCATGCAGTTTTACAAATAATGGCCTGAGAAACAGAAGATCTACTTTGTGTGGCCTTAGTAAATGTCACAGATCTCTATACAACTGCATTGCTGGAATGCTCATTGGTCACAAATAAATGTTCCACCTGTTGTCATCTTATGACCCCCTTATGTACTCATTCCAATGAGAGGTCACCGTCATAAGCTATGTTTTTTGAGACAAAAAGTGAAAAATTTTCGGCTATTCAAGAATTTGTTGCTAGTGGAGTTAGGTACAGAATTATGGTGTTGCAATCTTCGTATTGTTTTCACAATAGAGGAAGAATGAATAACTCCTGAACTGGTTGAGTGCTAGAAGCCCATTTTCCATTTTGGGAGAATTGCAAAAATGCATACAGGCCTCAATAAAGTTCTCATATTCCAAACACAGTGGAGCCCACTTAATTGGATATCTCTTAACTGAATAACCTTGTTAATTGAATATAATTTCCCAACACAAAACCATTTACCATACCTCCAGCACAAATTTGACATGTTAACTGAATATAGATTATAGAGTAAACTCCTGTTAATTGAAAAAAAAATCTTGTAACCTGTTGAGAAATTACCCTGACTCTCCCCAGTTTTCCTTTGTTTATAGACCTATTTCACCTCAGTACATCCAATACAGGCATTTAATCTATTATGTCTTGTTTGACAGAGCTCATGGAGCTCTGTCAAACCAGATATAATAAATTAAATGCTAAGTTTATCTCTAGAATACAGGAAAGTGACACAATCCCTGTTTATTGAATACTCCTGTTAATGGAATAATTTTCATTGGCAAAGTGGCTATTCATTGAATGACTGCTTTGCTAGAGAAAAATATTCAATCAAAAGGAGTATATAATTGACAGGAAATGGGTCATTTTCCTATATCCAGGTTATAAAGAGAGCATTTATTCTCTTATCTTTTGTTTGACTGAGCTCCGACAGCCCCAAACTAGTGCCCTGCAAAGCTTCGAGATTTGATTTGATTTTGAATCTTAGGTTGCTATTCAGTTCGATTCGAATTGGCTGCACGATACATTTCCATTCAAATCTTTGCACTGGAATACACTTGGGATCAGTCCTCTTCATCAACTCACAATATGTATAGTTCTGGTGGAAATTGTACAAATAATATTTGGAATAAAAGCGTGGTGTATATTTATTTATTTATTTATTGATGTTTAAGGTCACATATTTATGCACAATGGCTAATCATGACCGTGACAGTTTTACGAGTGGAGGAAGCCGGAGTACCCGGAGAGAACCACCGAGCAACGATGAGCAGCTGCCAGCTCCCCAACATCGTAACTCCGCACTGCAGCACAGGCAGGGTTAGATTGGTGGAAAACATGCGTACCATCGACGTGCAGTACGCCTTAGTACACGGCGTCATCGAGCCCCCACGCGGGCAGTGGAGATGAAGTGTCTTGCCCAAGGACACAACGCGGTTGCTGCAGGTGGGATTCGAACCGAGGACCTCTCGGCTTGCAGCCTGCACCTCTACCTAATGAGCCACCGCGCTCCCCAGCGTGGTGTATAGTTTCCGCTATCTGAACAGAAACAACATCTGTACACATGCCACCAGCCATTCTAATTCCAGTATCACTGGACACTACCACTGTTGAAAGAAATTTTAAAGTTTCCAGACAATATCAACGATCAGCTGTTGTTAGTGGCTAGCCATGTGCAGTGCCTAGTTCTGTTGACTTCTGCACCTGTTTCAGTTTTTGGACTACAATCCTAACACTGGGCAATATTCCAACAACATGCGACGAAGGCATGCCTTGGTGATGTAGTTGGAATATTTTATTAGTCGGGACTTGAGCCCTCACTGTCAGAACAAACCAAGTCGGTCATCTTCAAGACACCCCTGATTTAATACCAATTCGAATAATAGTCCCAATTCAGGCCTGGCATTCTGAAAAATGCAGGAGGGCAAAAAATCGCTCTCCTCAATCAGCTTAGGAGAGCAATTAGCTTTACACAGCATTTTAAGTATCCAGTTGAACGAACTCATTGAAACTGAAACCAACAGACTACATCAGTGATTTTATTAACTTTACTAAGGTAAAGCGAAATCTCTTAGACATCTAGATGTCTCACTCAACAACCGAACACACACTTGACAAGACCTGTGTGTGTACCCAGACCCCCCAAGGGGGGTTGAAGGTGATAGTGGTAGGCGTATGACTTTCTTGGACAACAGGTCTGATTGAATCTACAGTCACATCCTGGTGCAAGTGCTTCAAGTGACAGTAGTAATGGTAGTATATTATAGTGTCAATATTCCTTGAATAATTACCCCTCAAACTGTGATGTCAGTTGTTGAACTTGAAACTGACAGAAAAAAAAATATTGCTGTGACCCATTTTGCTTCAAATGATTGCAACTGTGTTTGGGTATGGTTGCAGCCATTACCTTTTACCACTAAACCACTTTCAAAATGAAATTACGTGATGTTATGTGACTTCGAAGTTAAATTACATTTTTGCTTTACAACAAAAATTTAATGTGAGCATAATACATGTAATCTCAATCATCCCGGACCAAAATATTTAGGAGGGCAATTTTTCGCTCTCCTTAATTCTTTCAGGAGGGCAGTAAGGAGTGCTAAAAATCGCTCTCCTGAAATTGCCAAGCCTGCCAATTCAATTCGAGATTCGATTCGACATGAAATGGGTGATTCAAAGGGCCCTACCAAAACCCATATTGTGAAATAAACAAGGCAACTTTTAATGATAACAAGTTTAGTAAATAAACCTCTCTTGTACCCCATGACTTCAGTGGACAAATATCGATAAATCATATAATGGTTGAGGTCACTCCATCTTGGTTCAAATCGTAGACTGTTAAGTAATTTAAACAACACAGAATATCGTCTGCTGCACATGTGAAAAATATAATGAAATATGAAGCAGTCTGAAAGTCACTTCACTCCGTTGATGAAATAAATTGTGAAACGGTTAATCTCATATCTTATAATTTACGTAGTGACGTCAAATGGTAGCATCTGCTAGTGGAGTCATAAACATAAAAAAATTCTATGTGAGCTCTCATCCAATCAGAGGACGTGATTGGAACATATGTTGCTTTTAATCGGAGTAATCCTCTTATACATAATTTGAGACCAGACTCAGTTGAACTTTCTTTCAAGTCAAGTCAAAGCTGCTTTACAGTTGCCTGTCTTCCATGACTTTTTTATACCCTGATAGTGGAGTGTATAGGTATCACAGGTAGAGTTGAAACAGTTAAAGGGTTTTCTTGATCGATTAATCACATGGATAAACCTTGGTTAACCGATTAATCACTTGCCCTTATAGGTAGCTGAATAATTGCCGTACCGTTGATGATTTATAGCATTAACCCTTTACCCAATGTAAAGGACAAAATCGGTCAGCTCTAAATACAAAAATCTCCATTCAGATTTTATTATGTTTTTAATTTTTGTCTCAAAAACATAGTTTATGATCCCTCATTGGAACAAGCTCGTGGAGCTCGTTCCAATGCAGGATCATAAGCTATGTTTTTGAGACAAACATTGAAAATTTTTTAGTAATTCAAGAATTTATTTTGCAAGAATTGTATGCTGCCCACATTGGGTAAAGGGTTAAGAATGACCATTTCCAGCTACTGATACAGTATAATGATCATGCAAGTGAACAAGTATGTCATCACGTAACTTGTATGCTTTACTCTGTCTCATATAATTGATGTGAGTCAGTGTGACAACGTTTGCCTGTTTTGGAGCAAGTTTGTTCCTTTGTTAGCCCAGAAAATACAGTAGTTCAAAAGTATCGGTTGATCGATCCAATTATTTTTTGATCGATCAAGACGTTGATCATTGGTTAATCGATTAATTGGTTAACTGTTTCAACTCTAATCACAGGTTCACAAGCTAAATATTTTACTAATGAGCCAAATTTAACCAAAGTTGAGACCTATGTGCCATATAGCCTAACAATTCAATTTTGCTCAAATTGACCTGCTCAGCCTCTTTAACTGGTTGAGGGCTAAATTATTTTTGGTGGTCTGAATTTGTTATTCAGAATTTCTTTTATTACAAATTATTGGAGAGTGCCCTCAGGCACTCTCCAATAATTTGTCATAAACAAATATATTTAAACAAAATATTTGTGGTTGACTGAATATGAAACATGAGCAAGGAAAATGTTGGTTTAAAGCTCTGGTACCCTCATTTTTCTGAAAGCCTTGATAGTGGCTTCTAGCACTCAACCAGTTAAAGGACCCAGACAGGAGGAAATAACTGAAAATACTAAAAATATTAAAAATAAAAAAAATCTTCTTCTTCAGAACTGCTCTACAGAATGTGTTGATTTTTGGCAAGCAGCATCTTCCTCTCATATACATTCAAGTTTGTTCAAGCCAAGTTGCATCATCCATATTTGGGCTTGTTTTGGAGTCCAAAAGTTGTTCTTTGTCTCCAAAATTCAAAAATTGTAATTTTGGGCAATTATTTTGTCTTGTTTTGATGTGACATGGTTATTTACACTGCAGCAAATTTTGCTGCATCAAATATGTGTGGCATGTCTGTTTTGGGTCTACACATGGGGAGATAACATGAAAAAAATTATTATTTCTAAAAGTAATACAAAACTTGCAATTTCTATGAAATTTCTGCAATTTGTAATTGTACATAAAGTGGCAAGTATCATATTTCTCTTGTATACTTTAGTAAGTTTTTCAACTAAATATTTTGCATTTATATTAGGCTTCATTTTGGGAAGTTGGTAAAGTTGCCTTTGGGCACCAAAATGAAAAAGTCATAATTTTTGCTAATTTTGTTGTTTTTTTTTAATGTGGCTTAGTTTTTCACACTGCACCAAATGTTAGTGCATCATGTATACATGCCATGCCCTATTTTAGAGATAATTTCCAATTTTTGTAAAATTCTTGCAATTGTTTTTCTTGTAAAACAAGTACCGGTATATCAAATTTAACCAGATAGGGTAGTTATGTTCCCTACCACATGTTGATCTAAAATTGCTTAAATCACTTTCACTGTAGAGTTTTTTCCAGTCCTTTCAAGCTCTCATTCAAAGGTTCAAAACTCTTGTCTTGGGTCAAGCACTGCATCGCAGTTACGAATTGCACTCCACAATAGCCTTAGTTTTACAAGAGGTTTCCAGGGACTGATGAGAAAGAAGAGTGATCACTCTCACTCGCCATCACTTTCTTAAGTGTTTCACTAGGGGAGCAATTAATCACTCGCCTTCATGATGTGTGTAGAAATTATGTAGATCTAAACATAAAGTTATAAATTACATTTCAATCACCAGTTAACCCTTAAGTCCTAAGATTAATTTTAAAGTATTTATGGCCTTTTTCTGCTTACATAGTTATTGATGACTTGTCAGTGGTTCTACATCACTGCTGGCTGCCTATACAGGCAGCCATCAGTGATGTAGAACCACTGCCAGGGAAAATTCAGTCTTCATACAAGAGTAATAAAAAAGATTACACAAGGGAGCACCTGCTTCAATGCAATATAAAAGTGGCGGTTTGGGGCTATATGTGGGCTTAAGGGTTAACTGACCCAGCTAGGAGACGATACTTGTAAAACATTATCTCGCAAAACTAAAATCTTTCACTTTTTTGCTAAAAACATATGACTCCTCACTGGAATGAGCTCATTCTTAAAACTTATCTTATGAAACCTCATTGGAATGAGCTCAATGAGCTCATTCCAGTGAGGAGTCATAAGCTGTGCTTTTAAAGTAAAAATGAAAAAATATAAAATTTGTATGATCATTTTTGTGTATAGTGCTGGTAAGTTTGAGCTGGCATCATAGGTAAGGGGTTAAAAGCGCTCTCCCGAATTTTTCACTCTCGCAAAGTCAAAATGAGGAGAGTGATCATTCACTCACCGGCATTTTCTTCCCGGCAGTCACTGGGTTTCCAAAAAGTACTCAGTGCATTAAGAGTTTTTAAAGCTGTAAAATGGGCTTCCCAACACTTTTGCAGGAGCCAAAATATTGTCTTCTTGCCACAAACAATTTAACCCTAAACTGGTAGAGTTCTGGCAGCCTTTTTTCTGACGTGCACATGCTGCAACTTAAAGGCTTCATATTTTGTGTGCTTGATTTTTATCACACACTTATTAATTTAAAACACAAGATATCCACCGTTCTGTCTGTGCGATAAAAATAAAGTTGTATCACACTTGTGGTGATACAAAACATGTCCGATTTCATTTCCAACATAAACAGAGAAGGAACCCGTCTAAATAAATCACATCATCATTGGTCGAAAGCACCGGAATCGAGATCACTTGGAAATTCCAAGTTCCTGATTTAGATTTGTTTACTCGGGATATTTAAACAATCTGATTCAAGTAAAAAAAATTCAAAATAAAAATTACATTGTCACTGCTTGCTCCTTGACTAATACTTTCCACAACTGGTTATATAATGATGAAGTGTGCTAAACTTATTAGCTTTTTAAAAACTTTTTGTTGTGTTATTCCCTGTAGTTTAGTTAATATTTGAAGTTCGATCATCGTGACCTTGACACTGATCGCTGTCAGTTGGTTTCGTCCAGTTGAATGCCAGAAAAATTAAAAAGCAAATTAGGGTTGTTACCCCTCCCATTAACTGGTAGAGTGCTAAGTTATTTTTGGTTGTCAGAATTTGTTTGCATGTCATTGTCTTGTTACAATTCATGAGAGAGTGCCCACAGGCACTCTCCCATGAATTGTCAAAAAGCAAGTTCATGGTGATTAAATTATTTAACTTTGAAGATAAAATGAAGCAAATCCACAGAATATGAAGCTTTTAAGATGCTGTACGGTACCTGCACTTCAGAATAAAGCCCAAATATGGGCTTCCAGCACTCTACCAGTTAACAGTGATGTTTTCTTGGCAATGAAGGAAAAGCAGCAATTATCAACTTAATAAGTGCTTTTAGTTCAATTTTTGTGTTACTGGTTGTTACATGGTAGGTGTGTGATAAATACAGAATAGCACATATGTTTGAAAGGTTAAGAATTATCGCACTCGATTGCTTTGGCCCAGGATATCCTGGGCCAAAGCAATCTCGTGCGATAATTCTTAACCCATTCAAACGTATGTGCTGTTCTGTGTATGTATTATCTTTGAACTGAAATTATTAGTCTGTTCAGGCAGACATATGAACAAATTTTGATGACAAAAAAGTAACTCAGCACTCTACCAGTTAAACAATAATCTAAACAAATAAATCATAACATTCGTCATCCTACGATGATGATGCAGCTAACATAGATACCACGCCCAAACCTCATGACCAACCTCTTTGTCGCAGTCTAAACGATATAAACTTTACGATGGGACTTGTTACCGCCCTCAGGTGTTATGAGTAGTTGAGGGAATTCTATAAGCAGGTTGCTTCTTGCCAACCTTGAAGCACCATCTTTCCACTGGCGTATATGAAGCACCAATCCTTTAATCCCAGAAAAGTAATGATTTGATCGTCATTCTCCATCATGTTTCACACAGTTGGTTCTAAGTTCATTCTTTTTGTCACAGTCTGTTTGCAATCACCCCATCTTCTCCCAGGGGGTGGCAGGTAGACAGCCAATCTGGCTATGCCACTTCCCACGGTATACTACTCATTACATTTGTGCAATATGTTTATTTGTAACCATTTTACATGTATGTGTACCGTGAATAAAAAATCTGAATCTGATAGGTGGAGATTTTTCTTTTTTACATATTTTGGCTACGCTTTAACAGTCTACACTCTTTGGCTTTGCAGTTGTTTCGAGGAAAGTCTTGGCTGTCTAAAGAGACTTGGAATCAGCCAAGTCTGTCCAAGAAACAACTGTAAAGGTTCTTGGAATGTAGCTTGCAAGTTTACCCAGTTTAGGCATGTTGAAGTACCTGCAATAGAAAATTATCGAAGTGGGAAAGAGGCTCTTAACCTGAAAGACTGTTTTCTGGCCTACGATCTTGATATGACCTGATTTCATAAAGTAAATAGTTGCTCAGTGAATTTTTGTGGTAAACCAATCCAGAAAATATTGATTGGTCTTCACCCAAGTAAAGATTATAGTCTCCTCCAATTATGACACTGAAGTGGTGTGGAATATATCATCATGGTTCAAAGGGTTATGTGTTATGTGTTCTTAGTGTGATTTTAACTCTTTACCCACTTCTTCCTTAACCCTTTACCCAACGAATCGCCCGCATCCACCCGCATAACATGCAGATTTAGCAGTTGAAAAAATATTAATTTTCAAAATATTTTAACAAAACCATATCATGTGACCCCTCATTGGAACGAGCTCGCGTTGGGTAAAGCAGGGTTCATACAGCTCTTGAAAAACCCTTAAAAATTAGTTTTTTCTTGAAAAACCCTGGAATTTGAAATTAACCCTTGAGAAACCCTTGAACTTTCAGAAATCTCGTGAAAAACCCTTGAATACCAAGCTACTTCCTGGGCATTGTAAATATATGTGTACTCACCTTTTACTTGTTTGTTGCGCTCGTGTCGCTCAGTTAAAAAAAAACATAAAAAAGTATGGAACGTTTTACCAAGATTACTGTAACACAGATCACACTTTGGGTACCAGTACTTCCTGACTTCCAAAGTCAGATCCGAGTCACATGAATCTTAGATTTTTAGAGCTCATACAAGAAGCTGAATAGTATATGTAGCCCTTGAAAAAAACAAAGAAGCCCTTGAAAAACCCTTGAAAAACCCTTGAACTTTGAGAGCAAATTCTTGTATGAACCCTGTCATGTGACCCCTCGTTGGAACGAGCTCGTTTCAACGAGGGGTCACGTGATATGGTTTTGTTGAAATTTTTTGAAAAATTTGAAAAGATGATATTCAAAATAATAAATTTTGATATCATCTGCGTTGAGTAAAGGGTTAATAGCTACAACTTTTCATTTTTTACTTCAAAAACTCCAATTTTGACTCCTCATTAGAATAAGCTTGTCATTGCATTAGGGTGTGGAGGCTGGGGGGATTCATAAATTATGTTTCAAATTCAAAAATTGAGAAAATAACAAGATTTGAATTGGGATTTTTGTTGTAGCATTGGATTAAATTGTTCACTTGGCCTTCATTTTTTATTGGGGTTTAACAACACTTTTCACAGCCAGCGGCACCTCATGTCAGACAGCTTTATGCGTGGAGAAAACTGGATTATTTGGAGCAAACCACCGAGGAGCAGCGAGCAACTGTCAGACTTCTTATGTACTAGATCCCATGAGCAGAGTTAGCATTGGTTGAAGACAAGAGCACCATCCATGTGGAGTACACCTAAGTACACAATGCCACCGTGACAAGCTAGATTAAGTGCCTTGCCCAAGAACACAAGGCAGTTACCCCTGGTGGGGATCGAACTGTGGACCTTTCGGTTTGAAGTCTAATGCAGTAAACACTGAGCCACCATGCTCCCTAGCAAGCCTGAAAATAAGCAGACTGTCATCTGCAAAATGAGGTCCCTAGAGGGTGAATTTGGTGATGCTACCCTGCACAGCAGGGTAGCATCACAAAATTTACCTCTGTTAACCTCAGTCTGAATCAAGATTTCAAACCAAAACAGAAAAATGTACCTAGAGGATAAAATGGCCCACTGTATGGGATAGCATCAGCAAATTCACCCTCTGGGGACCTCATTTTGCAAATGACAGGTTGCTTATATTCAGGCTTGCTCCCTAGGCCTTCATTACATGAATGGTTAATTGTGAAGAGTCTGCTCTAAGGTTTGATATGGAGTTCAGGTACCGGTACTTGCTGACTAATCAGTTCTTAGTAGTTTTATTCATATTATGCCAGATAGTGTAACTTAAGTAAGTTATTTTACAGGTGCGGCATTTAAAATCTTTTGAAGTCTGTATTTAAAAACCTAGCAGCATGGTTTATGTTATATTCATTTATTGTTTTGTCAGATACATATAATTTATTCAAGTTATACATGTTTGGCAAAACATTTAGACATTGTTAAAACTTACATGTTTTGTCACCAGGCCAGATTGGTATCTATATACATGGCTATACCTTTACCCTTCAACTGGTAAAGTGCTGAGTTTTTTCTGACAACGAATCAAAGATCATCATATACTGCTCTATTACATTTAATTGGATAGTGCCTTATAGGCACTATCCAATTAAATGTCAGAGAGCAAGGTATTGTATAAAAAATCTGATTCATATCAGGGACAATAAAGGCTTCCTCAGGCAGAATGTAGGTACAGACAGTTATTGCCTGTCACTTTTAGTAAAGCACAAAATAGGGCTTCCAGCACTCTACCAGTTAACTAATGAGCAGTCATGATTAGACCTTGTGCAGAAATATGAGACCTAACCTGCTTGCATGCTGCCGGCGGGTATTCCTGCCGAAGACATGAAATCGCTCACCATTGAAAGAAGTATAATTTTGGCCCATTTAACCAACTTCTCCTATGTCAACTGAATTTACCTTTTGTCCTATGATTTATTTATTTATTTATTTATTTATTTATTTATTTATTTTTTATTTATTTATTGGTGTTTAAGGTCACATATTTATGCACAATGGCTAATCATGACCGTGACAGTTTTACGGGTGGAGGAAGCTGGATGAAGACAAGTGCACCATCGATGTGCAGTACGCCTTAGTACACAACGCCACCGTGCCCCCATGCGGGCAATGGAGATGAAGTGTCTTGCCCAAGGACACAACGCGGTTGACGCAGGTGGGATTCGAACCGAGGACCTCTCGGCTTGCAGCCTGCACCTCCACCTACTGAGCCACTGTGCTCCCTTGTCCAATGATCTCTTGAGTTAAATTTAGATGAGTTTATCATAAAATCTAGTCATGGCTGCTTCAGCAGAGATTTCAGGAAAAATATCTTGAAAATATTTAACCCTTTACCCAATGAATCGCCCACGTAATATGCAAATTCAGCAGCTGGGAGCGTGGTGGCTCAGTGGTAGACTGTTGGACTTCTATGCTAGAGGTCCCGAGTTCGATCCCCGTCTGGGATGACCTGCATTGTGTCCTTGGGCAAGGCACTTTATCCTGATTGCCTACATGGGGGCACGATGACGCCGTGTACTAAGACGACTGCACGCAGATGGTGCACATGTCTTCAACTGCTGTAACCCTGTTTGAGCGGAGCTTGAACAGAGTTAGAATGTCGAGGAGCTGACAGCTGCTCGGCGTTGCTCGGTGGTTCTCGCCGGGTACTCCGGCTTCCTCCACCTGTAAAACTGTCACTGTCATGATTAGCCATTGTGCATACGCATGTGACCTTAAACCCCAGTAAATAAATATAAATTCAGCAGCTGAAAAAATATTATTTTTTAAAAAATTTCAACAAAGCCATATAATGTGACCCCTCTTTGGAATGAGCTCGTCAAGCTCATTCCAAAGAGGGGTCACATGATATGGTTTTGTTGAAAAAATTTAAAAAATAATATTTAAGATAATAAATTTTGAAATCGTCTGCTTTGTTTAAAGGGTAAGGAGTTAAACACCAATAGATAAATTTAGCTAACGAATCAGACACTTCCACCTGTATAATTTACAAATTAAGCAATTGAAAAAAAAACATATTTTTTCAAAAAATTTCAACTAAACCCCATCATGTGGTTGCCCATTGGAATGAGCTCGTCGGTATAGTTTTGTTGAAATTTGTTGGAAAATTTAAAAAAAACAATAACTAAAATAATAAATTTTCATATCCTGTGCCTTGGGTAAAGGGTTAATGTAATTTTGTATGGCTTTCAGTGACTGTTGTTATTGCTTGTTTGTACAGTCTACATAATTCTTTACGTGGCACTGTCATGGCAGTTCAGTCAAATTTCATCCTGCAATCTTCAACTAGAATAACAGACACAGTGATCATTCTATTTTAACTTTTTATCTGATGTAACTTGTGCTATTCACAAAAAACATCATTCAGATTTTTTTTCCTTGTCTTTTTCCCTACTAAACACAGCTTATTGCTCCAATGAGAAGTCATAAGCTGCATGTATGTTAAGATTTTATGGCACTTTGCCAGTGAAAAATATTTTATTGACAGGAGTATTCAACAGGGCTGTCAAGAGGAATATCGGGCACTAGGACAGTTTGGGCCGAAGGGGCCAACATGATGTGAAAGACATCATCCAAGCCACCTAGCAGTGAGATGGGGTGAGCACAATGGGGGTATCCCACTCTAGTAGGTCCGGTTCTGACCCTCCCCCTAGAAAAATTACTTTCTTGAGGTAAGCTGTTCACAAGTTGACTTGGTAGTAACCAATATCGATGGACCTGCTTTTTATTATATGACTATGATATTTTTACCCTAAATACCACTACTGTTCGACGATTTTATCCAGACTGTCAGATCACACCCGCTGAGATTTTTCTGGATCAAAAATCCACATCACACTCCAACAGAAATTGCCAAGAATTTCTGTATGAATAACGTCGGACTATTTATCCACTAAAAATAGACTTTGTAACTAGGGAAGCCGTTGCCGCTGTTTACAAAGTTTTGTCTGCTATTTTTATATTCGGCTTTCAAGGGAATAAATAAATCGAGGTAAGCAAATTAAGTTACTGTTAGTGTGTCAGTCATATAATAAACCTATCATCATAACTGTGTGTTGATTCATGTCATAGTATCACGTCTTGTTGAGGTGATCAGATTGTCGGGTCACACTTGTTTTGTTAGTGATGGCCCCTTGCTTCAGTGTGCTGATGCCAAACAATGATATGAACATGGAGAATTCATTGTTTGTCAAACAAACTCATTGATATTACAAGATTTTTTTTATTCAACCAGGGTCAAGCTTAAAATGTTAAGTTCAATAAAAAGTTTGAAATTTGGACTTTGCGAATTGATCATACTGTGAAAGTCGGAAAATCAATTGAGTTGACATTTTCTTGGTATTCACTCTGTATATAAAAAATACCAAGTTTTGGTGTATCCGGTAATAACGAATTACAGTAGAATCCTCTTAATTGAATATCCATTTTGCCAGTGAAAATTATTCAATTAACAGGAGTATACAATTAACAGGGATTTGGTCAGTTTCCTGTGTTCTGGAGGTAAACTGAGCATTTATTCTATTATATCTTGTTTGACAGAGCTCATAGAGCTCTGTCAAACAAGATATAATAGAATAAATGCCTGTATTGGATGTAGTGAGGTCAAAAAGGTTGATAAATAAGGGGAATTTGGTGCATGTCACAGTAATTTTTTCGACATATTACAAAAGTTTATATACAATTAACAGGAGTTTACTCTACAACCCATATGCAATTAACAGATCAAATTTGTACTGAAGGTATGGTAAATGGTTTTGTGTTTGAAAATTACATTCAATTAACAGGGATATACAATTAAGAGATATCCAATTAAGTGGGCTCCACTGTACCATGATGAATTACCTCAGTGTATTTCTGCAGTGTTGTTGGTGGAGCGATGTCTCAGTTTAATTTACTTTGTTGAGCTGTTGGTTATCATTTAATTACTGTTATCAAAAATGGTGGCCTTGACATGTGTCAGATAGCCTAATTCGATGCTAATTGAGTGCAGGTACAAAATTGCGTTCTCTTTCTGAATCGAATGATCATAAGTGCAGTTGCTCCCCTCAGGACAGATTTGTATTTTGTGTCCAAATGTTTTTACTTGTATTGGGAAAATATGTTCTTATTGTAAGATAAACGTAATTATCTTCAAGTAAGTATCCATGCTTTTCACTTAATCTCTAAGTTGTTTGAAGCCGAAATACAAAATTTATGTAAAGTTCCTTCCGAAAATATTTGGTTGATGTGTTATGTCCTTGCACGCTAACAACTTATATTATGACATTTAGCATCCACATATCAATAATTTTTTGTTAGCTCAACTTGACAAAGTCAAGCTGAGCTATTGCCATCACTTCTCGTCCGTCGGCGTACGTTAGTACGTTTGTCCACAATTTCCTTTGGCACACCTCACAGGTCGCATTTATGATCAGATTACTTTGAAACTTCTTATGCTTGTTTGGTGACCTCTAGATGGGAGCTATCGATTTTCTTCAATTTCCGTCAAAAAATGTTGCCGCGGCCAACTTTCTTAGAACTTAGTTTAGTCAAACCACAATATTTCCCTTTGGCACGCCCTACAGGGCACATTTATGATTTGATTGCTTTGAAACCTGATACGCTTATTTAGGGTGACCTCTAGATGGGAGCTATCGATTTTCTTCAATTTCCGGCAAAAAATGTTGCCACGGCCAACGTTCGTAGAACTTAGTTTAGTCAGACCTCAATATTTCCCTTTGGCACACCCTACAGGGTACATTTACAATCAGATTGCTTTGAAACCTGGTATGCTTGTTTGGGGAGACCTCTAGATGGGAGCTATCGATTTTCTTCAATTTCTGTCAAAAAATGTTGCCGCGTCCAACGTTCTTAGAACTTAGTTTAGTCAAAAGACTCAATATTTCCCTTTGGCACACCCTACAGGGTACATTTATGATCGGATTGCTTTGAAACCTGGCATGCTTGTTTGGGGTGACCTCTAGATGGGAGCTATCGATTTTCTTCAATTTCTGTCAAAAAATGTTGCCGCGGCCAACATTCTTAGAACTTAGTTTAGTCAAACCACAATATTTCCCTTTGGCACACCCTACAGGGCACATTTATGATTTGATTGCTTTGAAACCTGGTATGCTTATTTAGGGTGACCTCTAGATGGGAGCTATTGATTTTCTTCAATTTCCGGCAAAAAATGTTGCCACGGCCAATGTTTGTAGAACTTAGTTCAGTCAGACCTCAATATTTCCCTTTGGCACACCCTACAGGGCCCATTTATGATCAGATTGCTTTGAAACCTGGTATGCTTGTTTGGGGAGACCTCTATGTGGGAGCTATCGATTTTCTTCAATTTCTGTCAAAAAATGTTTTCTCGGCCAACGTTCTTAGAACTTAGTTTAGTCAGAAGACTCAATATTTCCCTTTGGCACACCTTACAGGGTACATTTATGATCGGATTGCTTTGAAACCTGGCATGCTTGTTTGGGGTGACATCTAGATGGGAGCTATCGATTTTCTTCAATTTCCGTCAAAAAATGTTGCCGCGGCCAACGTTTTTAGAACTCAATTTAGTCAGACCACAATATTTCCCTTTGGCACACCCTACAGGGCACATTTATGATTTGATTGCTTTGAAACCTGGTATGCTTGTTTGGGGAGACCTCAAGATGGGAGCTATCGATTTTCTTCAATTTCTATCAAAAAATGTTGCCGCGGCCAACGTTCTTAGAACTTGGTTTAGTCAGAAGACTCGATATTTTCCTTTGGCACACCCTACAGGGCACATTTATGATCGGATTGCTTTGAAACCTTTCATGCTTGTTTGGGGTGACCTCTAGATGGGAGCTATCGATTTTCGTCAATTTCCATCAAAAAATGTTGCTGCAGCCAACATTCTTAGAACTTAGTTTAGTCAGACCACAATATTTCCCTTTGGCTCACCCAACAGGGCTCATTTATGATTAGATTGCTTTGAAACCTGGTATGCTTATTTACGGTGACCTCTAGATGGGAGCTATCGATTTTCTTCCATTTCCGTCAAAAAATGTTGCCACGGCCAACGTTCTTAGAATTTAGTCTAGTCAGACCACAATATTTCCCTTTTGTACACCCTACAGGGCACATTTATGATCGGATTGCTTTGAAACCTGGCATGCTTGTTTGGGAAGGCCTCTAGATGAGAGCTATCGATTTTCTTCGGTTTCTGTCAAAAAATGTTGCCACTGGTAAAAAAACTGACATTGGTCCCAATGATCTTCAATTTTGCCATTTCATTTATAACTTACCAAGTTCAAGTTTGTCAAGTTGAGCTACAGTGTCATTGACACTTTCATTTGTAGTCAGATCAGTGTTATAAACATAGGCGGCATGTGTACATGCTTGCATGTAACATTCATGTGTAATCGGTGATATTCAAAACACCATCTTTAATTCTGCCAGGTGGTCATAAAGATCAATTTATCATTTTTCAATAGTCATTTACAGTTTGATGAATACTGTTATGAACAAAATGTCCCTGTGTGAACCTCAGGAGTGGAGCAGTGTCTGCTTACTGCAGTAAACAAGTGGGCAGCATAGGTATAAATGATTGGCTGAACTTGGCTAAAATCATGTTATGGCCCAGAATTAAATGCACAATTATTTGCTGCCAACAATAAATGTGCACAATTGACGTAAAACAAAAAAATAACTTAACCCTTTACCCAACGTAACGGCCAAAACCGGCCAGTGCTATTCTAAAAAATCGCGAATTAATTTTCAAAATATTTTAATTTTTTGTCTCAAAAACATAGGTTATGACCCCTCGTTGGAACGAGCTCGTCGAGCTCGTTCCAACAAGGGGTCATAACCTATGTTTTTGAGACAAAAAATTAAAAAAATTAGTTATTCAAGAATTTTTTTTGCAAGTGTCGTCTGCTTTTCATGTTAGTTAAAGGGTTAACAGAGGCCTAACTAAAAATTTCATTTTTGGGGTTAAAAATAAGAGATTATGGCACCTCCCTCATTGGAATGGGCTGTTTTGTAGTCAGGAATTTAAAAAATAATAAAATCTAAAGTTAAAAATCAGTTTTCAGCCCCTCCCACATGGTCCGCATGCTCTCTTTTTATAACCAATGCAAAATTAAAGAAATAAAAATTAAATGGTTTTTGTCTCATATTTTACTCAAGTTAATAAAATTGATAATTTGTCCCTTCAGAGCAACAAGGTTTTGCAATGCTTCAGCATTGCAAAGCCTTTTTGCTCTCAAGGGACAAAATACACCCCCCTACCCATGCTATTCTGTAGATTATAAAGCCAAAAACATAAACCAAACCAAAAAGTGAACTTTTGATGGCAAAGAAATAATTACAAAAATAAACAATAAAATAAAAAAAACTTACTGCCATGCGATTTTACAAAAAATGGCCTGAGAAACAGAAGATCTACTTTATGGGACCTTAAATAAAAGATTAAGTGTAGTGCATGTAAATTGTTTTTTTAGAAAATGGCAAAATGTACATATTTCTCAAGGACATTTATCTAAGATGGCAACACTTGTCTGCTTTGGTATTTACTGGGGGTGGGGTGGCATTGCAATAACCAGTTCTCATCAGATCACCGAAGTTAAGCAACGTTGAGCCTGGTTAGTTCTTGGATGGGTGACCGTCTGATTTCAGTGATTTGAACTCCCGTGTTGTGTCCTTGGGCAAGGCACTTCTCCCTGATTGTCCACTTGGGGGCACGATGACGTCTTGTACTAAGGCGTACTGCACGTCGATGGTGCGCATGTCTTCAACCAATCTAACCCTGCCTGTGCTGCAGTGCAGAGTTACGATGTTGGGGAGCAGTTGCTTGTCATTGCTCGGTGGTTCTCTCCGTGTATTCCGGCTTCCTCCACCTGTAAAACTGTCACCGACACTATATGACCTTGGCTGTTAATGTGTCGTTAATAAAATAAAAATAAAAAAATTTGGTATTTACTACAGTATTGCCAGTTGCTACAACTGAAGTGAACATGGTGCTACAGTACAAGTCAAAAAAAGTTGCAGCATAACCACAATAAACTAAGTATACTGCTGCTCCTGCACTGATAAGATCAGAATCTGACATCATTTTCAGGAAAGCTCTCAGTGAGAGCTTTCCAGAAAATGCTGTCAGCTTCGGGTCTTAGTGTAGGAAGAGAAAGATACATAGTTTATAGTGGTTATCCTACAACTTATTTTGACTTGTACTGTATAATCTTTTATTCTATTCTTACCGTCTTGAACAGTCCTGTGTCATCATCTTCTTCCTCATCAGTAAATGCATAATAATTCTTTGGTCTCTGCGTCACTCGAGATGTATATGTGTACGTAGTAGATGGCGTTTTACTTGCACTTATGGATGCCACATTAAAATGTCCGGGGGCAGTATACTTTGATCTTAAGTTATCAAATCTTGATTGCGAGGATACATTTTTACCAGTCACACTTTCTGTTGGTAAAGATCCATTGATTTTAATATAGGGTGGCCTGTTCTCATTCATGATATCACTGACAATAGAATCGTCCTCATACAAAAGTTCATCAGTCTCTGTCAAGCTAACGTTGCCACCTCGGAAAGTTCTGAAGGGTTCCTCTCTCTCGTAATTTTTTTTGGTGAACTGAGGTTTGTCTCGAGCAGAAACATCAGAGTGAGGAGCAATCTCATGTGAAAAATCAGGCGATACTCTTTTTGGGGATGGACTTCGTTGTGCAATACCATTAGTAGAAGGTCCTGCGTGTGTTGGACTTGATCTTGCCTGACCATTAGTTGTAGGACCCGCACGTGCCCTTCCATTGGAAGAAGCATCAATATTTGGTGATGGTGATTTGCCCGATCTAGCTTTATAGAAGTTCTGTGCACTTGTTACATTTTGTTCCTCATCACTGACACTCCCAATGTTATCATCATCATCATCTTCATCCTCAACATCTTCAGTGACATCATCTTTTTGGCGAGCTTGCCGTGCTCTCCCAGTGCTAGCTCCCCTTGGTGAGTCTACAACATCACTCACAACTTCAGTATCTCTTTGTGTGTCCTCACCATCTACTTTTCTATCTTCCTCTCTGCTTAAAGAATCTATGGGAATTGCCTGTTGAGTTTTTTCCATTTCAATCTCAGGTGACTGTTCTATAGAGTGATAGATTTCTGACTCAGCTCCAGGTTTCAATTCGCTGTTCATTTTTATGTTGCTCTTATTGTCTTCAGCTGTTGGTACTGCGTTTTCCTCGGTTAATATTTCCTACTTACAAGGGCATCCCTGTTGCTGCAAAAAAAATTAAAACAATATTTAGAAGTTATTACTTAGTTAGTTTCATATTGGCCAAGATATCAGTTCAACGGAACTTCATATCAGCCTGAGGCCGAAGGTGAATTTTCCACAGACCGATATCTCGACTGATATGAAACTAACCAAGTAATAACCTCTTTATTTCTGAAACCAAACCAAATAATTACAAAATGTTTTCAGATCTACATGTATTCCCAAATGCCACTCACTGGGGAAACCATGGGATTAGGTGAGTGAACAAGCCAGAAAATAAGCAGACTGTCATTTGCAGAATGAGGTCCTCAGAGGGTGAATTTGATGATACTATCCCATACAGTGGGCCAATTTAGGTACCTCTTTCTGTTTAGTTTTGAGACCATGATCAGATTGAGGTTCACAGAGGGTAAATTTAGTGATGCTACCCTGCTATGCAGGATAGCATCACTAATTTCACCCTCTGGGGACCTCATTTTGCAGATGACAGTCTGCTTATTTTCTGGCTTGTTCACTCACCTAATCCTTACTTATTGCCATTGTTAATTCCTCATAATGCCAATTTTGCTGATTGATTGTATTCGACAAATAACGGTGAATGATTTTGCTATAAACAAAATGGTTGTGTGTAGCATCAAGGGGGATAACTCTGGCTTGGTTCATATCTGCCAAAACTGGTATCATATCATTAAAACAGCATAGATTTTCTATTTATTAAATGCTATGTGACTTTTTAATGCAAAATATTCAGCCCAATTTGACTGCAAGCAGTTTCAAGACCGTAACAAAAAGCTGCTGATCATTCATTCAATGCGACGCCATGCGGCGAAGTGTAATGTCATTTTGGAAACTATTGAAAAAATTCATCTTGTGGACCTGAAAATATTATTTTTCACTAGCGCAGGTGCATGTGAAAAATAATGTATTTACTCTATGTATTGGGACAGCTAAAAATAAATATTTTCACAGATGTCCCAAATCTTAGAAAATGGGGAAAAAACACAACCTGGTCTTGTTTTGATGCTGAATCAAGTTGTGTGTGATTCGTTTTCCATCACTATAGACGAAAAATTCCCATCCAATTTTTTTTTAGATTTTCATTTTTTGCTTCCAAAACATAGCTTATACCCCTCATTAGAACGTGCGAATTGCGCTCGTTCTAATGAGGGGTCATAAGCTATGTTTTGGAAGCAAAAAATGAAAATTTTTAATTACACAAGAATTCTTTTTATGAGTGTCATCTGCCACTAGCGTTCAGTAAAGGGTTGAAGACTGTCACAATGTAATATTAAATAGTCTTCCTCATGTCAGTCCGGACTGTACATATTAAAACTTAGGAACAGATTTAAATAAAAACAACACAAATCAGTATGTATTATCAATTTTTTATTGTTTAAAAAGGAAAATTAAACACAAACTAAGCTATAATATTGAGCATTTTGCACCATTTTCAGGTGACTGGGCCAACTGGAAACAAGTCTCTTGAGTGTCCCAAACATTGGAGCATAAAAAAAAAAAAATTTCTGAAAAAAATGTGTGTCCCAAATTATAGAGTGTCCCAATATATAGAGTAAATACGGTAAACCTTTCAGGTCCACACTCATGAGATATTTCCAGATACTGACTAAAATGGAGAATATTTTCTGTGAGTTATTTTAGTGCATTCGAAACAATAACAAAGATCAGCTGATTGTTCCTTCAAGGCGACATGATGCAACATAGCATGACATCATTTAGGAAGCTACTGAGGGATATTCCTTGATATCCATTGAGTCGATGGATATCGAGAAACATCTTTTAGGTAATTTGCGATAATTCACAGGCTAGCATACATGCCACTTTTCCTATTATTCAATTTCATTTTTATTCCCCCGAAAAAAATTCGGGGGAATCTAGCCGTGACGTCTGTCTGTCCGTCTGTCCGTCCAGGCGTAGACGGAATTCATGTCCGCTCCATAACTTCTTACAGCCTTCAAGGATATTAATGATACTTGGTATTATTATTGCCCACAACCAGAGGGTGTGTTGCGAATAAGGTTGGAATGGCTCTCAAGGCCTTTTTCGGGGGAATCAGCCACCCTTTGGTGGCCATCCTCTAGTTTTCTTGTTTGGCAAATTGGTTGAAGAATTCTACATTGCATATACTTAACTCTTTCTGAACACAGCCAACAGATGACACTTGAAATGTTTTTTCCTAAAGAGATGAAATTTTAAATTCTTTGCATATACATCATAATTTATGATCCCTGAGTGAACGAGTTCACTGAGATCTTTCGATAAGAGGTAATAAACTGTTTTTTTGTAATAAGCTGTTTTTGGAACCAAATATTTACAACGTAGTAAAATTTGTATGATCTTTTCTGGGCAGAATAGTTTAACACTTTACACATCGTAAGGGCCAAAGTCTACCAGCACTACTCACCAAAATCACCATTCAGTTTTCATTATTGTTTCATTTTTTGTCTGAAAAACATAGCTTATGACCTCCGCATTGGAAAAAGCTCAAAAAGCTTGTTCCAATGAGGGTTATAAGCTATGTTTTTGATGTAAAAAATTAGTTATTCAAGAATTTTGTTTGCAGTCAAGAATTTTGTTTGCAAGTCTTGTCTGCCTTTCTTGTTAGGTGTAGCATTAATCTTTATATGAACTTCCCTGTTAAACCTGGAGATCAGGGCCAAATTTCGAAAAATCTGGCAAGAATCAAAATGACATGATGCACATTCTATTCTACAGTTCAGAAATGAATTTGTCAGAATCATTACAAGAATCAAATTCTCAGATTCTTGCAGAATTCTACCCCTGGATATCCATTAGATGAAGTTTGTTTGTGGTTCTTGGTCATCTGTTTTGATTCTACGTTCAGTTACCCATCCCCCCTTTCCCCCTGCCCCCGTGGGAACCCCGGGAAATGAAGCAGTGCTTGTTTTCTGTGGTAAACAAGCTCTGTTTTACTGGTAAAAATAGGACCCAGTCACCAATGCTTGGTGTGGAAGGCCTCTAAAATGGGCAACTTGGGTATAAACGATTGACTAAACTTGGCTTTATCACCATGTTGTAGTCATGATTAGCCATTGTGCAGAAATATGTAACCTTTAACACATGAATAAATGAATAATTGGGATTTAATGAAACTTCCAGCAGCCAGAGTTGTAGTATGATGGAACTTTGTAATTCTTGATGATAGAATACACCCCAAAAAAAAAAGAAAATAAAAGTTATAGCCATCCAATCAGAACATCCAGATAATTTTCATTTCAGGAACACCACTTTATTCATTTGAAAATGTTAGGTTAAGTTTGTCATTTGAATATAATTGACTGTAATTAATTGATGCATTGTTATGTTAAATCTGTCAATTAAATATAATTGACTGTAATTAACTGATGTATTGTTCAGTTAGTATTTAGCAGCATGTTCAAAGGCAAAACATTGATAAGAATAAGGTGTTCAGGAAGAGCAACAGCACCTGCAGAAATGAAACACTTGTTTAACTCTTAATCCACTGAGTATTTTAAAGTTATTTTTCATCAAATCTAGTCATGGCTGCTGTGAAGCAGCCATGATTAGATTTGATGAAAAATTCATTTAAATTTAACTCAAGAAATCAATGGTGACAGAATTCATACAGCTTACAGTGGAAAATTTGATTAAATGTGTTTAACCCTTTACCCAACACAGACGATATCAAAATTTATTATTTTAAATATAATTTTTTTAAATTTTTCAAAAAATTTCAACAAAACCATATCATGTGACCCCTCGTTGGAACGAGCTCGTTTCAACGGAGGGGGGGGGGGTTACGTTATATGGTTTTGTTGAAATATTTTGAAAAATAATATTTTTTCAACTGCTGAATTTGCATATTGCGCGGGCGGATGCGGGCGATTCGTTGGGTAAAGGGTTAAATCATTCTTATTTCAGTGGCAAGAAAAATTCTGTTCTGGGCAGGAATATCTGCCACTGCATGCAAGAAGTTGAGGGACAACCTTTACCCTAATTGACAGTTCAACATTATTTTTATTGTCCCCTGAAAAAATTTTCAGAAGACTATAGAAATCAGTGGTGTGCATCCGTCCGTGCGTGCGCCCATCCATCTGTGCATCCGTCCCACTTGGTGTCCCCATGATAACTCCAGTTTGGATCATTTGATTGGAACCAATTTTGGTATGCAACCTTCTTAGCCCAAACCACAGGTCAAGTTCAAATATTGGTTCTGCCAGATTATTTTTATTAGAGTTATACCCCTTTTTCGACTTAGAAATTTCAAGATTTGCGGTGTCCGGATGATAACTCCAATTAGGATTATTTGATCAGAAAGAATTTGGGTATGTGACTTCTGGGGTAATAATACAGGGCAAGTTTGAATATGGGTTTGGACCGATCATTTTTACTAGAGTTATGCCCCTTTTTCAACTTGTTTTTTGGGGGGACATGTGGCCGAGTGGCCTTTTATTATAATTGACTGTAAGCCCGGGACAACCCACGTTGTGTCCTTGCGTAAGACACTTTAGCCCAGTTGCTTACATGGGGGCACGATGATGCTGTGTACTAAGGCGTACTGCACGTCGATGGTGCACATGTCTTCAGCCACTGTAACCCTGCTTGAGCGGAGCTTCAACAGAGTTAGAATGTTGAGGAGTTGACAGTTGCTCATCGATGTTCGGTGGTTCTCCAGGTACTCTGGCTTCCTCCACCTGTAAAACTGTCATGGTCAACAACTAACGTGTGATGTTACTGAAGCAACTTCACACGTTAGTTGTTGCTATTAATTTTGACAGAAATTCTTTAAGATGGTAATTTAATAAACTTTTGTTGTACAGTGGAACTCTGTTAATTGAATAGACACTTTGCCAATGAAAATTATTCAATCAACAGGAGTATTCAATTAACAGGGATTGTGTCACTTTCCTGTATTCTAGAGATGAACTTAGCATTTATTCTATTATATCTTGTTTGACAGACCTCCATGAGCTCTGTCAAACAAGATATAATAGATTAAATGCCTATACTGGGTGTACTGAGGACAAATAGCTCTATAACCAAAGGAAAACTGGGGAGAGTCAGGATAATTTCTCGACATGTTACAAGATTTTTTATTCAATTAACAGGAGTTTACTCTATAAGGCATATTCAATTAACAGGTCAAATTTGTACTGGAGGTATGGTAAATGGTTTTGTGTTGGAAAATTATATTCAATTTACCGGGTTATTCAGTAAAGAGATATTCGATTAAGTGGACTCCTCTGTAATGTAGAATTACAGAGCAAAGTTTCCCCAACCCAACCCATCTATCTTTCTTTCTACGGCAGTTATGACTCCCCCTCCACCCCACGTACCATGATAATGTACACGTATGTGGGGGTTGCAGCCTGAAACAAGGAATAATTAGTGCTTGAGGAAGGGCTCTAAAATTGAATTCAGGGTTAAGTGTCTAAAATTGTTTTTGTACGCAAACAAACACTTCTTTTGTGTCCTGTGGGTGCACGGTGGCTCAGTGGTACACTGTTGGACTTCTATGCTAGAGGTCCCGAGTTCGATCACCCTCCGGGGTGACCCGCGTTGTGTCCTTGGGCAAAGCACTTTATCCCCATTGCCTACATGGGGGCATGATGACGCCGTTAACTAAGGCGTACTGCACGTCGATGGTGCACATGTCTTCAACCGCTGTAACCCTACTTGAGAGGGGCTTGAACAGAGTTATAATGTTGTGGAGCTGACAGTTGCTCGTCAATGCTCAGTGGTTCTCTCTGGGTCCTCCGGCTTCCTCCACCCGTAAAACTGTCATGATTAGCCATTGTGCTTAAGTATGTGACCTTAAACCCTAATAAATAAATAAATATAAATTTGTGTCCTGTTTAAAGAATCAGGAACAGAACGTAATAGCATAGCATAGCATCCCACCACCACCACCATGCCTCCCCCCCCCCCCCCCCCCCCCCACACACACAGTGGATAATTTTGGTTGACCCTCCCGATTAGAAAAACTTTTATTGTATTACTTTGTTGTAACTTATCACATTCTGCAGTAACCAAGTAGTTTGTTCACATATTTTACAACTGACTTAGCCCACACATAACCTAAATGGCCATTCGTGAGTTATTTCCGGGCCTCTACCAATATCAGTACCTCCCCGTGTTTTAATCATTCTTCTCACACTTTAATTTAGATGCACAATTTCACTCCAAAATGTGGGGGTGGGGTGGGTGTTGGGTGGGGGTGGGGGGGTGCTCTGTTGGTAGTGGTGCAGGTTGCAAGCCGAGAGGTCCTCGGTTTGAATCCCACCTGCAGCAACCACCATGTTGTGTCCTTGGGCAAGACACCCCCCCCCCCCCCCCCCCCCCCCCTGTTGCCCATGTGGGGACATGGTGGCGTTGTGCACTAAGGCGTACTGCACGTCAATGGTGCACCTGTCTTCAACCAATGCTAACCCTGCTTGTGTGGAGTTAGTATGTTGGAGAGCTGACAGTTGCTTGCCACTGCTCATGGTTCTCTCCGGATACTGCGGCTTCCTCCACCCGTAAAACTGTCGTGGTCATCATTAGCCATTGCGCAGAAATATGTGACCTTAAACACCAATAAATAAATAAATCTAAATACTTCAAAATGTGAATCTAGGCAAAGCGAAGTGGACAACAAAATGAGAGGAGCTACTACAGGTAAACAGAGCATCCCAGTTTGTATAGGATTGGAAGGTCTAAGATGATATTCCAATTTATGACAAAAATGGTCCACACTCCAGTCCTCCCAGCCTTTGAAACTATTGAAGATTAACCCTTTACCTAACGTAACGGCCAAAACCGGCCAGTGCTATTCTAAAAAATCGCCAATTAATTTTCATTATTTTTTTCATTTTTTGTCTCAAAAACATAGGTTATGACCCCTCGTTTGAACGAGCTCGACGAGCTTGTTCCAACGAGGGGTCGTAACCTATGTTTTTGAGACAAAATATGAAAAAAAATAGTTATTGAAGAATTATTTTTGCAAGTGTCGTCTGCTTTTCAGGTTAGGTAAAGGGTTAAAGGCTATAAGATAGTAAATAAACAAATTAGAACTCACTTCAGTATGAAATACCCATGAAAAACATAAATTTGTCCAGTTATAATAATATATAGCAGAATCATAAATTGATGGTACACCTTTCCTGCAGCATCCTCAAAATTAATTAAACTTTTACAATTTTAAAATTGAAGGCAATAAATGACACTTACAGAAAAATTAATAATACTTTCAGGTATAGCTTCATATATATATATTTACGTACATGTATGCCAGTTGTTATATCAAGATCAGTCACTGAGTTGTAAAGCCATATAATATTGTTTACATTCACACTTCTACGTAAAGAGGGATCTTTAAATTGTGAACGCCAGCACTTCCTTTATCCCTGCCTTATCCTAATACACTATTCTGACAAGGAGTTTACAGAATGAACTCCATATTATGTGTACTGTTTTGTCTGTGTCACATGCAGGAATTCAATTATTCGATTATTAGCTGTGAAAAATCGTTTATTGATAGGTATTATCGTGGTGGCTTTCTACAAGTATGGACAGAACTCAACCATGGCTAAAAGCACTGAAAAATCAATTTTCTCTGATCAGCTTTATATCAAAATCTTGGTTTATTAATTCTTCTGATAAACAGTAAATTAAAAATACCTGTAATTTATCCTCAATTTAACACTCACTTGACGAAATTCATCAATCACTGCCACAACATATTGACAGAAATCTGGTGGTATTGATTGCAGGAATTACGAAGCAATTATTTCCGTGTGAACTGTATGTATTTATTTTCCGCCATTATACCCATTGATAGTTGAGGAGAACTGTCACACAGGCAAGGACAACAAGATGGGACATGTCTCTTTTTCCCTCTCTCTGTCAAAGGACTTAATTTGACTTGCTCATATTGGCTTATACATTTTACTGATAAAGATAGGATACCTACTATTGTATCTAACAGTGGTTTCATATACTGCTGTTGCCTGTTTATTGATAAATGGAATTTTCTTTGTAACTTTTTTTCAATTAATTATTGATGAAGCCCAAGGGGCACTGTCATCTAATTATTAAACTCTCTTTAACTCTTTTTCCCTATGCACAGGGGGGGGGGGGGGGTTATACTGGAATCACCCAGTCCATCTGTCTGTCTGTCCATCTGTCCTAAGACATAATTTTGTCCAGAGATTTTCTCGGGACGTTTATGGACCAATCTGCGCAAAACAAAACTTGGTATGAATGTTCACCACCATGGGAACCTGTGCACCTGCAATTATAGTTCCAGTCGGATTATTTTTGCCAGAATTATGCCCCTTTCCATCTTGAAAAAGCAGACCTAGAATTTTGTCCGGAGGTTTTCTCCGATATTTATGGGTCGATTCCTTTGAAACCTTGTACGGACATTTACTACCATGGGAACCTTTGCACCTGTGATTATAGTTACAATCGGAATTTTTTTTGCCATAGTTATGCCCCTTTTCTTCTTATTTAATTATTTTTAGCTCATCTTGACAAGTCAAGCTGAGCTATTGCCATCACTTCTCGTTCATGGGCGCACATACATATGTACATACGTACATCCACAATTTCCTTTGGCACACCTTGCAGGTCGCATTTATGATCAGATTGCTTTGAAACTCGGCATGCTTGTTTGGGGTGACCTCTAGATGTGTGCTATCGATTTTCTTCAATTTCCGTCAAAAAATGTTGTCACGGCCAACGTTCTTAGAACTTCATTTAGTCAGACCTCAATATTTCCCTTTGGCACACCCTACAGGGCACATTTATTATCAGATTACTTTGAAACTTGGCATGTTTGTTTGAGGTGACCTCTAGATGGGAGCTATCGATTATCTTCCATTTCCGTCTTGTCAAAAAATGTTGCCGCTAACAACGATCTTTGAACTTAGTTTAGTCAGGCATCAATATACTTCTTTGGCATGCTGTACAGAGCACATTTTTGATCAGATCGGTTTGAAACTTGGTATGCTTGTTTGGAGTTACATTTAGATGGGAGCTATCGATTTTCTTCTATATCTGCCAATAAATGTTGCCGCTGGCAACGACCTTTGATGAACTTAGTGCAGTTATGCATCAAAATTTCCCCTTATCACACCCTGCAGGTCACATTTATTATTGGATCACTTTGAAATTTGGTATGCTTGTTTGGGGTGACCTCTAGATGGGAGCTATCGATTTTCTTCCATTTCCGTCAAAAAATGTTGCTGTTGGCAACGTTGTTAGAACTTAGTTTAGTCAGACCTCAATATTTCCCTTTGGCACATCCCACAGGGCACATTTATGATCGGATTGCTTAGAAATCTGGCATGCTTGTTTGGAGTGACCTCTAAATGGAAGCTATTGATTTTCTTCCATTTCCATCAAAAAATGCTGCCGCTGGCAATGACCTTTGAATTTAATTTAGTCAGGCATCAATTTATACCTTTGGCATGCCCTACAGGTCACATTTTTGATCAGATCAGTTTGAAACTTTGTATGCTTGTTTGGGGTTACCTCTGGATGGGAGCTATCGATTTTCTTCGATTTCCGTCAAAAAATGTTGCCACTGGCAATGACCTTCGATGAACTTGGTGCAGTTATGCATCAATATTTCGCTTTTGGCACACCCTGCAGTGCACAGTTTTGACCAGATCACTTGGTATGCTTGTTTTGGGTGAGATCTAGATGATAGCTATTGATTTTCTTCCATTTACGTCAAAAATAGTTGCCATTGGCAACAACCTCTGATGAACTTAGTAAAAGCTTAGTGCAGTTAAGCATCAATATTTCCCTTTGACACACCCTGCAGGTCACATTTATGATTGGATCGCTTGCAAACTTGGTGTGCTTGTGTGGGGTGACATCTATTTGGGATCTGTTGATTTTCTTCCATTTCTGTCAAAAAATGTTGCCGCTGACTTTTGAACTTAGTTTAGCCAGACCTCAATATTTCCCTTTAACACACCCTTCAGGGCACATTTATGATCGGATCACTTTGAAACTTGTGTGTTCTGGGTGACCTCTAGATGTGAGCTATTGCTTTTTTTTTCATTTCCATAAAAAATTATTGCCATTATCACCAGCCTTTGAACTTACTGCATTTGTGGATCAACTTATCCCTTTTGCACTCTCTGCAGGGTATATTTACGAATTTCCATAAAAAAAAAACAAAACATTGCCACAAGCAATGACCTACTTAGTGCATTTGTGCATTAACATCTTCCTTTGGCATGCCTCAGAGGGCACATTCATTATCAGGTTGTTTTGAAACTTTGCTTATGCAGGGTGACAAAGATAGGAGCTATTGATTTTCTTTTCATTTCCATCAAAAACTGTTGCTGTTAGCACCAATCTTTGAATTTATTGCATTTGTGCATCAACATTCTTCTTTGACATCATGGCCACATTTATCTTAGGATTGTTTTTGAACTTGGTGTGTTCATTAGGCAAGACATTTAGATAAGAGCTATTGATTAGCATTCATTTCTGTGAAAAAATTGCTGTTTTCAATAACCTCTGAACATACTGCATTTGTGTATCAACATTCTTCCTTTAGCCAGTCTTACAGTTTACATTTAAAAATGCATGGATTACTCTGACCAGTCCTGGAAATGAGACAGGTGCGAGTGCAATCGCTCCCATCAACACCCGTGTTTTCTGTTTTACGGGAGCTAAAAAATGCACTCGTCGAAACATATTGTGGAGCAATAATATACTGTGAGGGCAAAAAATGTGTGTTGTTTTGAGAAAGCAGCACTCTGCAGCCAGTGGTAAGTTACTGTCATAATTCAGCAATTCCTTATACATATAGCCCCTTGAACCCGATCGGCTGCTTTTCTGGCCAGGAACATGATACGTCAAAGGGTCATTAAATGTGTGGGGTAGAGCATTCAATATTTTCAACGTGCAGCCCAGAGGCTGCACGTTGAAAATATTGATTGGTCTACCCCAAATAATGAATATGGATTCTTCCAACCGCTGCCACTGACCTGCCATGGAAGCTACCACTAGAGTTCAAAGGGTTAAGGTTTCTAGTGTTTTGTGACAGCATTTCCTCGAAAATTCTTATACATTTTACGGGAGCAATTTATTCCCGTCTCTGAATTCACGGGAGCTTAAAACTGCACCCGTCAATTTTGTTCATTTCCAGCACTGACTCTGATGTTGTGCACACACAATGCTGTTATGTTGAAATTTAATCAAATAACATTGGTACCGAGGATCTTCAATTTTGGGATTTCATTTATAACTTACCAAGTTCAAGTTTGTCAATTTGAGCTACAGTGTCATTGACACTTTCATTTTTTCAACACATTTCAACAAAATCATGTCATGTGACCCTTCATTGGAATGAGCTCAAAGAGCTTGTTTCAATAAGCAGTCACATGATATGGTTTTTAAGTGAGATGATATGATATGGTTTTAAAGTTTTTGAACCAATTTTTTTTTCAATTGCGTAATTTGTAAATTTCATCGGCTAATGTGGCAGATTTGTTTGGTAAAGGTTTAACTTGTAAAGTTTGATTAATTTTGCAGGACAAAATATATCCAGGAATTGTTTTTTTATCATTTATTGGAGAGTGCATTTGTATATAAAATATTTCTGTTTTTAAATAAACATTAAACACATCCAAAAAATACAAGGTGTTTTAATCGCATTAAAGGAACTTTAGCCAAAATTTGTGCTTCCAGCACTCAACTATTTAAGCTGAAGGCAAATTTTCCAGCCTATTAGCAGCCTTGTTCAATCTGAGAAATATAGGAAATATATTTTGTTTGACAGAGCTGTTGTTTCAGCTCTTTGAGTGGATTTAAATAAAAAGAATATTCACACCATTGAATGGATACCACAATGATTTCTTGGGAGAGGAAGAAAAATAAGACAAAGGAAAACCACTTGCTCACTTGTCCATAAAATGTCAAATTTGGCTTGGAGTTTCACATGAACTGGCTGTCTGCCTGCCAGATGAGTAGATTTTCTAAAAATTTTTTTATAAAAAGTTAAAAACTTGTTTTTACCTGCGTCGCCAGCGGCAGAGCAGGTCTAGTAACTGCTTGATTCCGTCAGTGTGTCACATCCGTCAGTCCATCACGTCCGTCAGTCCGTCGGAAACACTTTTTCCGTCAAGCTTTTCTTGGCTTCTATGAAAGGGAATGATTTTATATTTGGTCTGCTGCTTCATAATGATGAGTCATATCGTGTAAGCAATTTTCAGATCTGTCGTGCAGCCACTTCCTGTTTGCCGAAACTTTGAAATTTTACTGTACCCACTGAACATTGAAATTTTTCGTCAAACTTTTCTCGGCTTCTATGCAAGGAATTGATTTTATATTTCATCTGGAGCCTGATAAAGATCAGTTGTATCGTGTATGCAATTTTCAGATCTGTCGTGCAGCCACTTCCTGTTTGCCGATTCCATTGCATGCATCGACGCAGGTCCAGACCCGGTATTGGTCTTGGCTTGTTAATTATTTGAATCGTTCTTTTTATTCACAACAGTCAATTCTGTTACGAACTTATCCAAAATGTCCTGAGGTCCTTAGATCTTTATTGTGTATAATCCCAGCGGGAACCCTGGGTAGTGAAGCAGTGCCTGTTCACTGTGGTAAACAGGCTGTTTTAGGTCCCCAAAAAATTAAAAATATGTTTCTCTGGCCCTCCCGCATGGTCATTTGGCTGCCATATGCTCTCTTTTTATAACTAATGTAAACTTTAAAAAAATAAAAATAAAATGGTTTATGTCTGATATTTTACCCAAGTTAAAAAAAATTGATAAATTTGTCCCTTGAGTGCAAGAAGGCTTTACAATGCTTCAGCATTGCAAAGCCTTCTTGCTCTCAAGGGACGAAATACACCACCACCCATGCACGTAAACCAAGAACAAGAACTTTTAATGGTAAAGAAATAATTACACAAAATAAGAAATAAAATAAAAGAACGCTCACCCGCATGCAATTTTACAAATAATGGCCTGAGAAAAAGAAGATCTACTTTGTGTGGCCTTACTGGTAAAATAGGACCCAGTCACCACTGTTTGGGAGGTGCAAACCCTCTCCAAAACGGCAACATGGCTTAGTAATGTTCACTCCGGATCTTGAGTTGATACTCATGTTGTGGTCATGATTAGCCATTGTGCAAAAATATGTGACCTTAAACATCAATAAATAAATAAATAAATAAATAAATAAATTGTGTAATAAGGCTAGTCATACCAGAAGTCCACAGAGAAAGGGTTAACCCTTTACTCAATGTAGACAATATCAGAATTTATTATTTTAAATATAATTTTTTCAAATTTAATTTTTACAGAAAATTCAATAAAGCAATATCATGTGACCCTCATTGGAATGAGCTTGGCGATCTCGTTCCAATGGGGGGGGGGGGGGGGGTCACATGATATGGTTTTGTTGAAACTTTTTGAAAAATAATATTTTTTCAACAGCTAAAATTGTATTTTACACGGGTGGATGAGGCCAATTAGTTAGGTAAAGGGCTAATGGGGCCTAATTTAGTATTATCAGGGCTTATTTTACCTTAATTGTTTATTACATGTGATTTTCTTTCCCTGAATTACCCATCATCAAACTCGCCAGATATGGTTTCAAGCTCTGCTGAATATGATGACAATCCCGGCTGATATGAACCAAGCTAGTGATGTACCCTTTGAAGTGTTACTAGGTGCATTAATTTGTTTACATCGAAATCTCCCTGTGGAAACCCCGGGTAGTGAAGCAATGCTTATTTACTGGGGTAAACAAGCTCTGTTGTACTGGTAAAATAGGACCAAGTCACCAATACTTGGGGTTGTTTTCCTTTAAAATGTGCAGCACGACTATAAACGATTGACTAAACTTGGCTTTATGTCCATGTTGTGGTCACGATTAGCCATTGTGCAGATATATGTGACCTTAAACACCAATAAATAAATAATAATAAATCTTTCAAAATGTAAATCAGGACTCTCAGTAAAACAAGCTCTTTGGGGTGAAGGTCAGACCACCATCTGTCCTTTTGTTCATCCATACCAACATTTTCCCTTGTATCTCAGCCACTGCTACTATTTGAATGATATTTGGTGTTGTTACAGAGCATCTGTCCATCCACCTGTCCATTCATACGTCCATCCATCTGACTAATGAGGGGGCCGCATAATATGGTTTTGTTGAAATATTTTTTTTAAATTAAAAAAAATAATTAAAATAAATTTTGACATCATGTGCATTTGGTACAGGGTCAAATAACTCATTCAGGTCAAAAGATAAAAACTGCAGTGAGAAAATGGTAATGTCAAAATTGGTAGTGACAAAAATAACTGACAACGACAATAACTGACAACGAAGCCCCTAGCAAGGATAGTATAAAAAGACACCATCTGGGGAAAAAATCGGTACTCAATTTTTGCTAAGGATCACACCCTGTTCATTGACATAATTTGTCAGTTAAAGGAAAATGTGTACATTATTATGCCCCGACTTGAAGAGTTGAAAGGGTATCTAGTGGAGACCTCCATCCATCTGTTTGTTTGTTTGTCTGTCCATACCAACATTTTCCCTTGTATCTCAGCCAATGCTACTCCAATTTTGAATGATATTTGGTGTTGTGAAAGAGCATCATGGAGGAACGATACCTGTGTAGCGTGAGTTTCTTCCACACATTTTTTCAGAGTTGTGGCCCTTTTCACTCTTTCGCCTTAGAAAATGTTTTGTAGTCAGGAGCATTAGCAGCACTTTGGGATGCAGGCCTGTTGTTTTGCCTCCGACTTGAAATGTCTAGGGGTATCTAGTGGAGACCTCCGTCCATCTGTTCATCCATCCATCCAACTATCTGTCCATCCGTCCATTCGTACGTCCATCCATCCGTCCAAAGAGGGGTCGCATGATATGGTTTTGTTGATTTTTTTTTTTTTAAATTAAAAAAAAAATAATTAAAATAACGAATTTTGATATTATGTGCATTTGGTAAAGGGTAAGTAACTCATTCAGGCCGAAGATAAAAATTGCAATGAAAAAAAGATACGATGCAGGCCTTTTGTTTGTTTATTTATTTTGGAGAAATGACATCTCAGTCATATTAAGTTGTACAGATTTACCAGTAGAGGAAGCCAGTGTACCCATAGGGAAACACTGAACAATGCTGAGTAACTGTTGCACTCTCTGATTTATCATCGTAGTACAAACAGAGTTAGCATTGGTTGAAGGCAAATGAACTGTGGGTATACAGCGCATTGACCATATATGTACAACATCCCATTGTAACCCTTACCTTCAACCAGTGCTAACTGTTTGTGTCAGCATGGTAAATTAGAGAGCCCAAGATTTACTCACCTATGACCCTTGCTCAGTGTTTCTCTCCAGGTACTCGGAGTCCCTCTACCTGTAAAATTGTCTGACATGATATGACTGATGCTGTTGGAAGTGCTGTTAAACCATAATGAACAAATAAACATCCTTAAAACTATACACACTTGAACTTTATGTATCATATGTAGATGGGTAGGAATGAGCCTTAACAAAATGTGAGTATTATAATAAACAATACATATTGTTTTAAAATATGAAATGTAGGCAAGACAGCTAACCACAAATTGTTTTCCTTAACTTGTAGAATGCTGGAAGCCCATATTTATACCCCCGCTTCGAAGAAGTGGGGGCTGTATAGGAATCGCCCTGTATGTCCGTACATACATCCGACCGTCCGTCCGTCCATACATCTTTCCGTCCGAACAAATTCTTGTGTGCGCACTTCCTCCTACATTAAAGAACCGATTTTGAAGAAACCTTTCAAACATCATCACTACTTAGTGAACATGCGCATATTCCAAAATTTTTGATCTGCGACAATTTTAACCAGGTTATCTCTCTTGAACTTTGATTTAATATGGGTTTCTACATGAAATTCTTGTGTGCGCAACTCCTCCTACATTTATCAATCAATTTCCTTATGGCCTTCGCCTACATGATCAGAAGTGCATTCCTCTAAAAACCCAAAGCGGGGGTATTAATCACCTTCAGTGATAGTTCTAGTTGGGTTTTATTCTGAAGTGCAGGTACCGCTATGCAAAGACTTCATATTCAGTAGATGTATTTTGTATTAACTTTAAAGTGATAGCATTCAGCCTGTAAAGATTTGCCTTTTTACACTCTATGGGAGAGTGCCCATAAGCACTCTCCCATAGAGTGTGACAAGGCAAAGACATGTGAGCAAATTGTGATAGCCAAAAATAATTTATCACTCTTAACAGTTAACCCTTAAGGGCCTTATTCTGACTTTGATCACTTTGACTGCAACAGAACAGGTGCTGCGAAAGATTCTGCTCTTGGGGATGCGATGTGCAACCCATAAGTGGATGGATGTCGATGTTTTGATTTCTCGTATGCTTAATGCCTGTAGTGGTCTGGTGGCTGCTCGGCTGGTCTTCCTTCCTACTTCTTGTGTTTCGTCCGTTTCTTCTTTGGAGGTGGAGGAGGCGATTCCTTGATTATCCGCAATGGCGATGGAGGTTGCGGTATCATCCTTTCTTGTACTAGTGCGTATGCAAAAGCGACGTCGGCTTTTAGCTCTGCTAGCTCTTTATCCAAGGACTCTTTTGTTGGAGCTGGCTCTTCTTCAGTGTGTGGGCAAGCTTGCGTAGTTCTTCATCGTCTTCCGCTTCAGCGTGGGGGTCGAAGCTTGAGATGGAACTGGAGGTGGAGGCATTTGATGACTGGGTGGTGTCTGGTGCTGCTTTTTCCGTCTGGATGGGGGAATGGACTTCCATTTCCTCTTCCTTCTCCTTGCGGCTTTCTTCTTCAGGCCTCTAGGAGCTTGGCGTCCCAGCGCTTAGTGGATGTGCTTTTCTTCTTCCTCTTGCACTTGGCCTTTTCAGGGTCCTCTGGGTGTGGACCAGAGCCTGATTGGGCTAAGATACTACCATTCCCCAGAGGGGCCGATGGTCTGGCTGCTTGCTTCTTTTGTCTCCTTGTTGCAGCCATTCCAGGTGGTTTTCTAAAGTCCAATATCACCTGGCAGGTATCACCAGAAACATGGATGGTCCAGTTTCTGGTGTTAACCACATTCAGACTTGTTAGCCTGTCAGATAGCTTCTGTGGTAGTTTCATTTTGCTGTGATTAGTGGTGCTAATGGAGAATCCAGTTGAGCATCCGAACAGATCGACAGATGATGAACGTACTGTAACTGCGAGATTCAACAGTATGATGATGAACAGAACAGGTGCCCCAACATCCTGATTCAGACATCCAAGACTTGCGACTCACTTGTCTAAAAACAACTACAAAGACCCAGGATGTAGACTGTCAACGTTTAGCAAAAATATATTTATCCCTTAACCCTTTACCCAACGCAGACGATATCAAAATTTATTATTTTCAATATCATTTTTTTAAATTTTTCAAAATATTTCAACAAAACCATATCATGTGACCCATCGTTGGAACGAGCTCGACGAGCTCGTTCCAATGAGGGGTCACAAGATATGGTTTTGTTGAAATGATTTGAAAAATAATATCTTTTCAACTGCTGAATTTGCATTTTACGTGGGCGGGTGCGGGCGATTCGTTAAATAAAGTGTTAAATGGCCGTTTATTCAAACAATAAAAGCCTTGGATAAATTTTTGCTTTATTCACCTCGTAGGGTGATAAATTTTCCTTGTAGGCTTAACACTGAAAGAATTTATTCCTATAGTAGAGACGGACTTGTTGACCTCTACCACATTCGTGTAGCATAATTAACAGTTCAATTGTTGGTTTCTTTAACCCTTTACTCAACGAATCGCCCACATCCACCCCGCGTAATATGCAAATTCAGCAGCTGAAAAAATATTATTTTTCAAAAATTGTCAACAAAACCATATCATGTGACCCCTCGTCGAGCTCGTTCCAAAGAGTGGTCCCATGATATGGTTTTGTTGAAATTTTTTGAAAAAATTTAAAAAATGATATTTAAAATAATAAATTTTGAGATCTTCTGCGTTGGGTAATGGGTTAAACTTGAAAGTATTACACAATGCCAGTAGAAAACACTACACGTTGTTCATTTAATAAAGTATTTTTGCAAGTTTAGCTCAAGTATGTAGGGGAATTATTTTTAGACAGAAATGTATCACTGCGCCTTGTTTATTTTATGGCAATTTTATTTGTCGATCAAATTGCACCAATGTTCTCCTCACTTCCTCCTGTGCTTTGTGGTGAGTAACAGCATGATTTTGCCGTGACTGCCCTGTAAAAGATATATGGGATAAACAATATAAACGACAAGTGTTTGCGAGTAAAAAATTTATTCTACTCGTAGAATTGAGAATAAAACTGGCTCGCCAGAGGCTTGTTGGTTTCATTCTTAAGCCTACTACGTTTATTCTGTATAAAAATCTCCAGGACCTTAAGGTTTGGTGCAGGAACCCTGTGGGGCCTTATTGATATCATGTTATTTCAACCATTCGTTTTTGTTCCATTCAGGCCTGAAAATAAGCAGTCGGACCTTTTGCAGAATGAGGTCCCCAGAGGATGAATTTGACGATGTTATCCCATACTGTGGGCCAATTTATCCTCTGGGCACCTCCTTCTCTTTAGTTTTGAGACCCTGATTCAGATTTGAGGTTCACAGAGGGTAAATTTAGTGATGCTACCCTGCTGTGCAGGGTAGCATCACTAAATTCCCCCTCTGGGGACCTCATTTTGCAGATGACAGTCTGCTTATTTTCTGGCTTGGTTCCATTCATCACCCATTTTTGCCACTGCCATTTTGTCATTGCCAATTTTTTGCTTACACATTTGAAGTACACATTGAAGACTGAAATTTACATTATGTTGAAATAATGATTTATTGCATCATTCTGCCTGCTACTGTAGAAAACATGTTAACTCCTGTCCCGAGTACCTTCCACTTCCCTTCAACTGTATATAATCAGCTGGTTCTTAATATTCCAGACCAATTGAAGAGTTTGAATTTTTTTCAAAATTGCAAGATAAAGAAAAATCAATATTGCCGCAAAGTTGGGGAAAGTGTAATGATTACCATAAATGTTTCCTGGTTCACAATACTTATGTATACTCAAAAAGAACTGTACAGTTATTTTCAAAACACATGTTTAGTAGGGCTCCCTAACTTTCTTTGCTTTTACCCGACATGTTAAGTCAGTAGTAGCCACGTAATGGACATTCAGATTTTATTATTTTTTCGATTTTTGCCTCCTAAACATAGATCATGACCCATCATTGGAATGAGCTCATCTAGACCCACAGCTGGGATCACAATATTTTCCGAGACAATGGGGGGGGAGAGTTGAGATTTTCCAACAGTGTTCCCTGATCATTGACTGTTGATACGAACTTGAAACCTAACTCAGTATACCAATATACTTCTTTAAAACACTAATAAATAAATAAATAATCTGAAATATTCATTTATTATTATTATTTTAATGAATTACTTTCGTTTAATGAAAATACATGTAATTTTTTGAAATAATAATAATGCACAGAATTTTTTTTGTGTAAATGACTATTTGATTGTTGAATACCAGGCCTTTAGATTGCTCTATATCAGGCTTGGCAATTTCAGGAGAGCGATTTTTTAGCTCTCCTTACTGCCCTCCTGAAAGAATTAAGGAGAGCGAAAAAATGCCCTCCTAAATATTTTGGTCTGGGATGATTGAGATTACATGTATTATGCTCATATTAAATTTTTGTTGTAAAGCAAAAATGTAATTTAACTTCGAAGTCACATAACATCACGTAATTTCATTTTGAAAGTGGTTTGGTGGTAAAAGGTAATGGCTGCAACCATACCCAAACATAGTTGCAATCATTTGAAGCAAAATGGGTCACAGCAATATTTTTTTTTCTGTCAGTTTCAAGTTCAACAACTGACATCACAGTTTGAGGGGTAATTATTCAAGGTATATTGACACTATAATATACTACCATTACTACTATCCTGTCACTTGAAGCACTTGCACCAGGATGTGACTGTAGATTCAAGCAGACCTGTTGTCCAAGAAAGTCATACGCCTACCACTACCACCTTCAACCCCCTTGGGGGGGTTGAAGGTGGTTGTGGTAGGCATATGACTTTCTTGGACAACAGGTCTGGGTACACACACAGGTCTTGCCAAGTGTGTGTTCAGTTGTTGAGTGAGACATCTAGATGTGTAAGAGATTTCGCTTTACCTTTGTAAAGTTAATAAAATCACTGAAGGGTTTCAGTTTCAATGAGTTCGTTCAATTGGAAACTTAAAGTGCTGTGTAAAGCTAATTGCTCTCCTAAGCTGATTGAGGAGAGCGATTTTTTGCCCTCCTGCATTTTTCAGAATGCCAGGCCTGCTATTTTGGGCACACCGTTTATTGAAAAGTTCAGTTTCAAAAAGATATTTGTCATATTCAAAGCTGTAGCTACTTTAATGCAGCTTTAGATGATTATCAAACTTAAATTTACAGGTGAGAAACACATGAAATGACCCCATATGAAGGAAAATAAAGAGAGCCTCATTGCATGGCTTCTGTTTTGGGCATACCCTTTATTGCTGTGAATTTGGGGTAATTTGAAGGCCTGTTGAATACTTATTTGTTTTCATTTATTGGTCTTTAACGATACTTTTGACAGGCAGGGTCACCTTGTGTCAGACAGTTTTACAGGTGGAGGAAGCTGGAGTACCTGGAGAGAACCACTGCGCAATGGCGAGCAACTGTCAGATGCCTCAACACACTCATTGCAAGCAACTGTCAGACTCCTCAACACACTAACTCCACACAACAGGGTTAGCATTGGTTCAAGACAAGTGCGCAATTGATGAGCAGGATGCCTTAGTACACAGCGCCACTGTGCCCCCACTTGGACAATTGGGATTAAGTTCCTTGTCCAAGGACAAAACTCTGTTACCCATGGTGTGGATAGAACCATAGACCTTTCAGTGTAAAGTCGAATGCCGTAATCACTGAGCCACCATGCTCCTGCAGAATACTCATAGCAAGTCTTCTTTTTTAAATTAATGGCTAGGGCTGCACGATATTCAAAACTGAATACCGGTATCGGTATTCAAAAAAATACTGCGGTATACCGGTATATCGAAAACTGTTCAGATATATGAACACAAGTACCGTACTCGAGGCATCACAGTCAGAACGAATTAGCCTGCCTTGATGATGCGGTTCGAAAAAACCTTTACCCAACGCAGACGATATCAAAATTTATTATTTTCAAAATTAGTTTATCAGATTTTCCCCAAAGATTTCAACAAAACTATATCATGTGACCCTTCATCGGAACGAGCTCAACAAGCTCGTTCCAATGAGGGGTCACATGATATAGTTTTGTTGAAGTTTTTTAAATTTATTTTTTCAACTGCTGATTTTGTATATTGCGAGGGCGCAAGCAGGCGATTCCTTTGATAAGGGGATTATTATTATTCATTGGGGGCTACAGATAAAAAACTTAAGACATCTTGAAAATTAAACTGTCGGTAAATAAATAATGAAGATAAACCGATATTTTTGTAGTTACACCGGTATTTAATCGATATTGGTTTGAATACTGGTATATATCGGTTTATTGAAATACCGTGCAGCCCTATTAATGGCCTTCACAGAAAATGTCAGCGTTCAGGTGACCAACAGTTTTTACAACAGACATTCAGACAAGAGAAAGTTCTGACACCACCATCCAAGCCACTAGTTTATTTTAAGGCCTGAGGTCATCAAGCTCATTGCAGCTTGGGAGCATGAGCTACGATTTTTAAATGGTAGATTGTGATTAGTACCAGATGGATATATCTATTTCCATCACATTATTATAAATGCTGAAAACTTGTTTTATTCTCTTCTCAAGTATATGATCTGTCTTGTTGGAGAACCTTTTATGCAACATCAAAAGCAAGTGGCCTCAAATTTTGGCCTTGGTGTGTTAAAAAAATAAATCTAGTGGAGGATGTGGTATTGCCACGATTTGCACAAACTCAATTCTTATTATTTGCTTTTGTTTGTAAAAAAACATGACAACTCACTTTTTGTAATGCAAGTTGATAATTTTTTGTAAAAACAAGAAAGTAAGTTGTATTTACATAAAGACAACAAAATACTTGAAATGGTCAGACCTCACTTCACTGAAGAGTTACAAGATATACTGCATCAAAAATCTGCTATTCCAAGTTTAACACCCCAAATGTCAAAGTTTTTTATATAATGCATAAAAGTCCAGGACTGCTGCCGTGACCCTCACCCTACTGAATGTGTTATTGAATGTTTTCATAAAAGCGATTTCTCTGTAGGAACCCCAGTAAATGAAGCAGTGCTTGTTTACTGTGATAAACAAGCTCCGTTTTACTGGTAAAATCAGGGATCAAAATAAGTGGTATTGCATGGCATTTCACTGTGCAAAAATCAGGAAAAGCTATACAATCATTAAATATGCATAACGAAATGCGATGCACATTCTCAAGTTCTATATCATGGTGGACAATGGGCATTAGTCCTAACTTGTAACTGCTTGTCTGGTAGAAACATGATGGTTCAATGGTGGTTCAATGGCAAATCAGCAGTTCATGGACCACCAGAATACCTGGTGGTCCATGAACTGCCGATTTGCCTCAAAGTTCTCAAGTATCCATTTGAGTAAAAAAGTAAATTTGTGTATGATGGCAGAGTACCAAATCAGTATGTCTGTACCATACATGCATGTACCAGTAATGCAATGAAGAAACCTCTTGAAACTTTGAAAGCTACAGTAATGAAGGAGTTACAGATTCCACGGCTGTTGGTGCCAGGTGGCACTTCAGAAATTTACAGATCCAGGTAATGCTGCTACTGCAAGTTAATAGCAGCATTACACGACTGTATAAATTTCTTTGTTTTTTCTTCAAGTAGGCCTACCACTAATATACATGTAACTAAGTGTCAAATGCTTTCTGGGGAACAAAAGCGTCCATTATTGTATATTGAATTTGAAACATAAAAATGCTACACAATTTAAAAAAAAATGCTTTGCAAATAAAAAACTTTATTTTGATCCCTGGGTAAAATAGGACCCAGTAACCAATGCCTAGGGTGGAAGTCCTATAAAATGGGCTACATGGGTTTAAACGAATGGCTGAACTTGATTTTATATCCATGTTGTGATAACAATTAGCCATTGTGCAGAAATATGTGACCTTAAACACCAATAAATAAATAAATAAATAAATAAATAGGCCCTGGTAACCAATGTCTGGGGCAGAAGGCCTTTAGAATGGGCAACATGGGTGCAAGCGACTGGCTGAACTTTACTTTATGTCCATGTTGCAGTCTTGATTAGCCATTGTGCAGAAGTATGTGACCTTGGTCACCAATAAATACAACTAAAATAGGACCAGGTTACTAATGCCTGGGGTAGAAGTTCTCTCTGGACTTGGTTTTATATCCACGTTGCGGTGACGATAAGCCATTGTGCAGAAATATGTGACCTTAAACTCTAAAAAATAAATAATTTATTCCAGAGTGGAATCATTTGGTTTTCCATTTAAAGGAAGAATTTAATTTTAATATTTTAGAAATAAATGTAGAAATTTTTGTGTTCAAGATCTAAGTGTCGAAGGGTTTAGATGGTCAAAAGAAGAGATTTAAATGTACTTTGCTTTTGCAATATTTATCCCATTGCCCACTCATCATAAATGGACTTGAGAGTGAACAATACTTTTAATAGCAAATCAAATAAGTTCTATCAATATAAAAACCTATAATTATGCTTTGACCTAGAGCAAGTAAATATTTTTTACATAAGTTAAACAAGCAAACCTTTATTTCACATGAGTAAAGTAATGTATAAAAGACAACTGGGTTTGTATCCAAGTGGACTGACATATTTTAAAATTGATTTATTGGCAAAGTGTGTGTGTGTTTGAATTTTATAGAATGGAACAATTTCCATTATGGATTGTATTTTTTCCGTTCCACTCTCACTGAATAACACTTTGGTAAACTGATTTTTAACCCTACACTTGACACAAACTTTGAACAACAGAATCAGTTTTTTTCCCAAATGATTTAAATTCATTTTTTCCCTTCAAATCTACACCTTATGACACTTACTGGAGTGAGCCTTGTGGGCTCATTCCAATGAGGGTCCTAAGCTATTATTAGTAACCCCAAAAATGTTTGAGATTGAATGATAATTTCAGGATATAGTGCAGCACAGATTTTTTGAATAAAGGGGCAGCAAGAAAGTAGTCAAGACAAAAGTACATGGTTAACCTTATTGTATGTGAATTCCATCGGATCTTCACAAAGATTTCAAAGTATTGGTACTATGATGGTGCTCATATATTCCAAATATAGAACACTGCCTGGAAACTAATAAGGCCTGGTGTCTCATTGGTTAGCATGTAAGGTCACTTGACTGAGACTTTGTGAATTCAAATTCAGCTAGTCACTTGTGTTTTGTTGAGCATAGCAGTTATCCCTTCAACTAATGAGACCAGCAGACAACACTTGTCAAGAAATTTCTGAAATAATTGAAAATTTTCTTTTTTTGCCACAAAAACATAACTAAGGCCTAAAAAAATGAAAAATCTGTTTCTCAGGCCGCCCGCATGGTCCTTTTGGCTGTCGCATGCTCTCTTTTTATAACCAATGTAAACTTTAAAAAAATAATAATTAAATGGTTTATGTCTGATATTTTATCCAAGTTAAAAAAATTGATAAATTTGTCCCTTGAGTACAAGAAGGCTTTGCAATGCTTTAGCATTGCAAAGCCTTCTTGCACTCAAGGGACGAAATACACCACCATCCATGCTATTCCGTAGTTTATGAGTCCTAAAACATAAACCAAGAACATGAACTTTTGATGGCAAAGAAATAATTACAGAAATAAAAAATAAAATAAAAAAACGTATGCTAAATACGTATTACAAATAATGGCCTGAGAAACAGAAGATCTACTTTGTGTGGCCTTATCACACCTTGTTGAAATGAGCTTGTTCCAATGCAGGATCATAAGTTATGTTTTGGAGGCAAAAATTGAAAAAAAATAATGAAAATTGATTTTTTCGAGTTGTGCTGACCAGATAAGGCCTTTACATTTGGAAAAGGTATATCCATTTTTCTCATGCTGGAGCTTGATGGCACAGTATGTCATACGGCAAAACATACTGTGCCTTTACACTTCGACTGGAGCACTTAGCAAGGTGATGTGTCTTGCTCAAAGATTTAATTTAAAAGTCTTGAAATTCATTAAAGTTTGTCAGAATCATTATTTTGTATCAGCACGTGTATCAAGGACCTTTTGTTAGAATCAAAATGAGAATCATAATTCTGATTCCCCCCTTGGAAACTCTGGAAGTGAAGCAGTGCTTGTTGTTTACTGTAGTAAATAAGCTTTGTTGTACTGGTGAAATAGGACCCAGTCACCAAAGCTTGGAGATGGAAGTCCTCTAAACTAAAATGGCAACATGGGTATAAACTATTAACTAAACTTGATTTTATCTCTGTGTTGCGGTCATGATTAGCCATTATGCAGAAATATGTAACCTTAAACACCAATAAATCAGTTCTGATTCTTGCCAAATTTTAAGCCCAGAATGGCGTTAGCAGGCCTCATCAGATTAGAAATTTTAAGAACCTGAAAATGGGTTTCCTTTAACATTTTTAACAGCAACAAGCAGCTCCATAAATTCCTTGCTGGTGTGCAAGTGTATCTTAATGATGTCTGGCCCCATGTTCAATGCAGGTGTTGTTCAGAGTATTTTTATCAGATTATTGCCCTTTATCACCTTGGAATTTGCTTTAGTTTTACCATCTGTCGCAATTTAAATGATAGGCAAATGGAAAGATCTTTCTCCAGTTTGGAGAGCCTGGCAGCAATTGACAGAAATTATGTTTATAGCCGAGTTGTCTCATGGATAAAAAACAAGTTTGGCATGGGGGGGGGGGGGGGGGGGGGGGGGGGGTAAATATCAGAGTTCCACATATAGCAATTTACTTTGGCTAGACTTGTAGGTTATTCAGGACATAAGAGTGTTTGTTTCTATGTGACATTATAAAGATACCTGGGTATAGAATATTATCAAGTAATTAATGGCATGTGCTTGTCATTGAACTATCAGTAGGAGGTGAACATTTCAAGAGTGCTTAGAATTTTGGTACATATTGATTTTTTTGTTTAGTGTTTTGTTTGGCATTAGATCACTGTTGGGATATTAGACTCATTGACTTACCTTACATAGTACGTTTACCTAATTACCCCTCCTACCCTTGAATTTTAGTTAACTCTTTTCCAGTGTTCGCACAGGACCAAAACTGTCTGGTGCCATATTTTTAGCCTTGCTGGATATTTTAGTGCCAAACAAAGTGTTTTGGTTCCAGAATGCTAATGGGAGGAGCAGGCCTGGCATTCTTTAGGAGTGCAGGAGTGCTGCACGCCTACCTCACGCCTAGAAAAAATTGAGGAGGGCCTTTAAAATCTATTACCATTTCGTCCCCTGAGGTCTAATGTGTTCTCTGTGCCTACTGGCACAGAGAACACATTGGAACTCATGGGACGATTTGTCAATGTTGCATTGATTCGCATTAATTCATGACCCATTCTGTTTTGCATTTCGATACATTTGAGTGCAGAAGACAGTCACATAAGAATTGAATGCAACATTTGTGTGTGCCAATTTTTCCACTTTGTAGCTGAATGTAGTACAATTTTTCAGTCACAATATTAATAACTTGAAGTGAATATAACCAAAATAGCATACAAGTTTTTGCATTGAAAATTTCAGGTGCAATTGCACTCCTAAGCATTCTGAGGAGAGTAATTGTTTTGCACTCCTGGATTTTCTAGATTGCCAGGCCTGGTGGAGAGAGGATGTACTTCGATGTCTGATCCAAATAAATTGCATGAGTTTTGAAAAATGACGGGCCATTATTTCAAGAGTGAACAGACAAATGGTGATGAAAAAAAAGTTCTGATGAAATCCTCGGTAGGCAGAAAGGGCCTATAGGCACTCTCCCATAAATTTTAATTAATAAGGCAAGAACATGTGAAAAAAAAATTTCCATAAAAAATTATCACTCTTTAGTTTTCAAACAACCAAATAAAAGAAATAAAATAAAAGCCTCCCTCCCTCATTGATTTGAAAAATTAATTGCTTGCAAATCAAATGTATTTTTTTATTTGGCCTAATAATCATAGCTGATTGACTGAACTTGTGTTGTGGTTATGGTATAGCCAAAGATGCTGAAAGTAACCTTCATCTGCTCTAAACAGATCAGTGTCTATATCCTGCTTTGTCATTCCATTCAGATCTGTCAAAAAAAAAAAAATGCTTGTCACATACACTACCTTATAATGCATATAATAAAAGAATATGTACTGTTTTTGAGTTCTAGAATTATCTCATTTATAGCTGTAAGGTAGATTTTCACTCCTACTTTTCAATTGCTCATGCAGCCTTATATTAGAGCTGACAGTTGCTTGTCATTGCTCAGTGGTTCTCTCCAGGTACTCCAGCTTCCACCACCCATAAAACTGTCACGGTCATGATTAGCAATTGTGCATAAGTATGTGACCTTAAACACCTATAAATAAATAAATTTGGCTTCAGTACATCCAACACAGACATTTAATCTATTATATCTTGTTTGACAGAGCTTATGGAGCTCTGTCAAACAAGATATAATAGAATAAATGCTAAGTTTATCTTTAGAATATAGAAATGTGTCACAAACTGTGTTAATTGAATACCCCTGTTAATTGGATAATTTTCATCGGCAAAGTGGCTATTCAATTAACAGGGTTCCACTGTATTGGCTACACAGTTGACAGTACACTTACAAAACCAGAAAGCAAACTGTTTCATTGTTTTCTCTCTAATATCCTCTTTATATTTTCAGTTCACTTTGGTTTCATCTGGATCCACAGTTGGCCAAAATATGATGAACATGCAGTACAGAAATGAATTGTCTAAAGCTGTAACGACAACTTGGATGACAAGATCACAGAAACATTTATATGCATTGTTGTTAATTGGATGTCCATGGTTGAAAGACCGGTCTGGAGATATTCTAAAATTCCTAAAGTGTGATAAATATACGTATCAGGTACTATGTATTCTGAAATTCCTAAAGGGTGGTAGTAACCGTTATGGATAACACTTTTTGTAACCGTTATGGATAACATGCTGTTCCCAAACTGTTCCCACTGTTTTGGGTTTCTTTTTCCTTTCTTCTTTAAAACAACCAACAAACCATGGTTTCAGTATTACAGTGGAACCCTGTTAATTGAATAGCCACTTTGCCAACGAAAATTATTCAATTAACAGGAGTATTCAATAAACAGGGATTGTGTCACTTTCCTGTATTCTAGAGATAAACTTAGCATTTATTCTATTATATCTTGTTTGACAGAGCTCCATGAGCTCTGTCAAACAAGATATAATAGATTAAATGCCTATATTGGTTGTACTGAAGTCAAATAGGTCTATAACCAAAGGAAAACTGGGGAGAGTCAGTGTAATTTCTCGACATGGTACAAGATTTTTATTCAATTAACAGGAGTTTACTCTATAACCTATATTCAATTAACAGGTCAGATTTGTACTGAAGGTATGGTAAATGGTTTTGTGTTGGGAAATTATATTCAATTAACAGGGATATACAATTAACAGAGATCCAATTAAGTGGGCTCCACTGTACCATGAATGATGGTTACTGAACATTACATGGTACAGTGAAACCCTGTTAATTGAATAGCCACTTTGCCAATGGAAATTATTCAATTAACAGGAATATTCAATTAACAAGGATTGTGTCACTTTTCTGTGTTCTAGAGATAATCTTAGCATTTATTCTAGTATATCTTGTTTGACAGAGCTCCATGAGCTCTGTCAAACAAGATATAATAGATTAAATGCCTATATTGGATGTACTGAAGTCAAATAGGTCTATAACCAAAGGAAAACTGGGGAGAGTCAGTGTAATTTCTCGACATGGTACAAGATTTTTATTCAATTAACAGGAGTTTACGCTATAACCTATATTCAATTAACAGGTCAGATTTGTACTGAAGGTATGGTAAATGGTTTTGTGTTGGGAAATTATATTCAATTAACAGGGATATACAATTAAGAGAGATCCAATTAAGTGGGCTCCACTGTACCATGAATATGCCCATGCTTCTAAGCAAACACAGAGCAGAATTCTTGTAGTTATGAACAGTTTCTAGCCATCTTCCAGTTCAAGGTTCTCGGAGATAGCCACCCACTACCCTTCTTCCACTGTGCACATTCAAACCAAATAAGATTATTGGTTCTTGCTTCTGACTCTTGTGAATTCATAAGCAAATAAAGTTATAAAGCAAATCAAGTTATTCGTGTCACAAGGAATTTAAATCTCACATCGTCCCTGTGCGCCTTCGGTGCGCTGAAAGTGATTTTTGTTTGTTGTCTACAGATGGATGGATGCAGGGCTTTTGATTGGTCTAATTTGGGGACACCGGATTCAAATAAAAAATGTCCCCAAAATATGAGAAACTACATGATTAGCAAATTTACATACTTATAGAATATAATACAGGGCTTTCTAAGACCTATTTTTCACGATGCAAAAAGTATTTCCCAACAAATATTCTCATTTTAGAATGTTACAACAGGCTGTTAGTTGCCATCTCCTAATTTGAGGAGACCTTTTACTGGCTTGAATTTAGGATGATATAAAGGCCTGGGATGGAAAAATGGATCAACAGAAGTATGGGTGCCCAGATGGTTGGATGGACAGACAAAAGACTGATTGCTACATCCCTAGATTTCATCTGGAGATAAAAATTTGATGGATGAAATTTTTTTATTTCTACACCAATGTGCACAGGGTGAAGTAATAATCCAACGCCCAAAATGTATAATACCTGATAAGGCCTAAAAAAGTTAAAAATCTGTTTCTCAGGCCCTCCTTCATGGTCCTTTTGGCTGCAGCATGCTCTCTTTTTTTTACCAATGCAAACTTTAAAAAAAAATTAAATGGTTTATGTCTGATATTTTATCCAAGTTAATAAAATTGATAAATTTGTCCCTTGAGCAGGGCTCGATTTAACTGGATTCACATAGCGATTTTTGAATCAGTTTTCAACTATAGCTAATCGATTTCACATGACAAAAACATATAAGTAATAGGAAATGGTAATCAAAATTTATCCAAGTTAGTAAACTGCTATTCAATTTTTAAAAATTAAATCGACTGCTGCCCTTGAGAGCAACAAAGCTTTGCAATGCTTTTTGTTTTTGATACAGTTTTGTACACTATTATTACATTTGCATGTAATTGTCCCAAGCCAAATGTAGTCAGCCAGAAACGTTGATACTGTTTTTTTCAGATATGAGCGATAACTACATTATAAAATTTCACATTGTTCAATCTGCTTGTTAAGTGGTTGTTGTGGTCAGAAAAAGTGGTAGGTGATATGAAGTCATTAGACTATCTGGTTTCAGTGGAGACGTGTATGGTTTTGACCCCTTTCCCATGTGAAGAAAGAATATCCTTCATAGACTGTAGTTATTTGTTAACCCTTTACCTAACGAATCAGCCACATCCACCCATGTAATATGGAAATTCTGCAGTTGAAAAAAAATTTCAACAAAACCATATCATATGACCCACTCATTGGAACCATTCCATTGAGCTTGTTCCAATGAGGGTTAAGTGATTTGGTTTTGTTGAAGTTATTTGAAAAATTTGAAAAAAATGTGATATTTAAAGTAATAAATTTTTATGTCATCTGCATTGGGAAAAGGGTTAAGTATGACTGGATGTTTACTTTGACACAACTCTAAATCTCTAACAATACTATGGATGAGAGCAGCTATCTTCTGGGGCAGAATTTTTAAAACTTTATTTGCAAGAATCATTACATGAATGAGATTCTCACAAAATTCTTCTCCTGATCCCCTCACCCAGTCCCTCCCAAACACACACTTTATCCATGTCTCTGATAATGAGTTATCTTTTAACCCTTTACCCAATGAACACAATATCAAAATGTATTATTTTAAATGCAGTAGAACCTGTCTTGAGAGACCGCCCTTTGGGCCACACAAAAGTGGTCTCTCAAGACAGGTGGTCTCTCATAACAGGTTTCAGGTTTTCTCAAGTCAATGAATAACCAACCACAAAATTCAGAAATGGAGAAGAATGGATTTTTGTAATTACTTTGTAGTTCTTTTTTATGAAGTTTTTGTAACAAATTGAAATGGACTGTTATAAAAATTATAAAAATAAATTAGTGTTGAAAATCTTCATTGAAGATTTTCAACACTAATTTATTTTTATAATTTTTATAACAGTCCATTTCAATTTGTTACAAAAAGATTTTCAACACACATTTATTTTTATTCCTATCTGTCACATTTCAGGTATGTATGAAATTGTTTATTGAGCAATAATCCTAATCTTTTCACAGGGGTCTTATAAAAACATCTCAATCTGTAATGAGTTAGCAATTGAAACCCAATTAAGAGCTTTTAATACTTTTAATTATGTTAGTATAACCACAATGGATTTTCCAATTCCAGAACAGGTAAAAAGTTTTTGTCATGGTTTCAGTCTTCAAAGGGGCAGTCTCTCAAGACAGATCCATTATGGCATAAAAATACAAGTTGGTACCAGGTCACAGTGGTCTCTCAAGACAGGTGGTCTCCCATAGCAGGTCCATTATAGAGTAAAACCAATCGGTGCCTGGTGGATGTGGTCTCTCAAGACAGGTGGTCTCTCAAGACAGTGGTCTCTCAAGACAGGTTTTACTGTATTGATTTTTCCAATTTTTCAAAATATTTCTACAAAACCCTATCAGGTGACCCCCTCATGGGAATGGGCCCAATGACCTTGTTCCAATGAGGGGGGCACATGATATGCTTTTGTTATAATTTTTTTTTTCAACGGCTTAATTTATATATTACATGGGTGGATGCAGCTGACTCGTTAGGAAAAGTGTTAAATTCTGCTGATGGTTTCATATCCTTCAGATAACTGTACTGATAGGACTCTTGAGGCTAGAGAATTGACCAAATGTCTAAATTACATTTGGTCATTGTAACCAAGTGAATTTCACTATTACTTAGAGAATAATTTTGCATGTCTTATAATCTTCAGTTCAAAATCTCTTTCAGTTTCCCAAATGCAGATGCTATTTTCCCACACAAAAAAGATCCTCAAGCCTCAACAAGATTCCATTTGACATCATATTCTGTTCAAGTGTGGCTGCATTATTTCATGGCATCAATCCATTCACCGATATCTCTATGTGTCCTTATATATTGAATGTTAACTCTTTTCCTAACATAACCATCATATTTGGCCAGTGAAAAAATCACCATTCAAATATTAGTATTTTTTCAATTCTGGCTTGAAAATAGCTTATGATCCCTCAATGGAATGAGCTCATTGAGTGTGGCAAAAAATGAAAAAAATTAGTTAATCAAGAATTTTGTTTATAATGAAGATTATCTGTTACAGAATATCAATATGGTGTATACATCTTGAAATGACAGTGTGTCATGTCCAAAATTAGGTCACTGTGGCCATTACCTTATGCCTGTTCTGAGCTCATGATACTTCACTGAAATGAGCTCATGCTTGGTAGTACTGAAATGGTTAACCAAATAATCGGTTTGAAACTAGTTAGCTACCTAACCGATTAGAAAAACCACCAACCGGTTATCTGAAATATCGAGAGTGATCATCATTCCGCATTTAAAACGTAGTAAATCTGCTGCTTCTCCTTTCTGAAAGACTACACATCAAAGCCACGTTGTATATATTGAGAAATGATCGACTTTGGCTTTCAGGACTTTGTTAATGATCGGCAGTTTCCGTGAGTGATGAGTAATCATAGAAACTATTCTGTAGTGTGTATACAAACGAACGTTGTGGAGTACTCGACAACGTTCGTTTGTATACACACTACGGAATAGTTTGAGAATACTGCTTTCCAATTCCTATAGTTTTGATCGGTGAAATAATGGCCATGGATAACCAGATATTATCCGGTTATAGCTCTTGTTAGTCAGTTACGAAAATGAGCCAACCGTTTCAGCCCTAATGCTTGGACACTGCAAGATTGGTAAGGGGGTTGGGGGGGGGGGGGTGCTCAGCCAACTTGGGAGGGCAACTTTGACAGGGGGGCAGTATTCTCCAGTTATATACATGTACAGTGGAACCCTGTTAATTGAATAGCCACTTGCCTTTGAAAATTATTCAAGTAATAGGAGTATTCAATTAACAGGGATTTGTCATTTTGTTGTATTCTTGAGATCACCTGATCATTTATTCTATTACATGTTGTTTGACAGAGCTCTGTCAAACAATAATAGATTAAATACCTGTAATGGATGTATAGAGGCAAAATAGGTCTGTAAACAAGGGGGAATTTGTTTATTGTGTGGTTAACTATTGGACGTATTATAAAAAAATTTATTCAATTAATAGGAGTATACTCAATAACCCCTATGCAATTAACTGATAAAATTTGTTTTGAAGGTATGGTAAATGACTTTCTGTTTGGAAATTATATTCAGTTAACAAGGTTATTCAGTTAAGTAATATCCAATTAAGTGAACTCCACTGTAATACCAAGACCCATAGATTACATTTGCAAGTCTTAATTCAACCTCAAAGGCGGCCAAGATTTGATTAGAACCACTTTCACGATATTTTGTTTACAGACAGAAAAACCTCCTCATGATGGCATGTTAAGGACACCTGTTCTGAGGTGGGAAAAGTCATCAAGTCGGTTATCGGACTTTAAGGGTTAAAAGGCACAGGTCCTCCCCCTCCTCTGACATCCCTGACTTAAGGGGCCTAAATTTAGATATGTCTTATGTTTTCAATTATTTGGGAAGAAAAATGTCACGTGTTTGAAAAACGAATAATCAATGTTGATGTTATCTGGTTGAGTGCTAAATATAGAATATAACCATAGTAGCTTGGTGTACCAAATGTTCACTACGAGTGGTGAACATTTGGTACCCCAAGCTACTTTGGGTATATTTTTTAGCTCATCTTGACAAAGTCTAGCTGAGCTAATCTCATTGCTCTCCGTCCGTCGTCTGTCAACACCATGTTTTGGTCTTCTCCTCCAAAGCCACTGGGCCAATTCAAGTGAAAGTTTGTGTGAGTGATGGTCCCAAAGGGGCATTTCATTTTTGTTCAACTCAACATGCCCAGCCCCATAGGGAGGGAGTGGGGGAAAATGCTCCAAAATATTTTTAAAATCTTCTTCTCAAGAACCAGTGTGTACAATGACTTGATATTTGCTATGGAGCTTCCATATGAGGTGTAGAATCAAGTTTGTTCAAACGAAGTTCGTGATGTAATAAATGGCTTTGTAATAGGAGGGGTAAGATTTTTGGCCCCGCCCAAAATTTCTATTTTCTGAACCGAAGGTCCGGTATGAACCAAATTTGGTTTGTGGTATTATTGGGTCATAAGTACTTGACCCATGCAAAAAAAAAAATTCCCGCATCCCCATGGGAATCCTAGGAGCTAAAAATAGAAATATTTTCAAACGCCCATATTTCCCAAACCACACGGAACAGAGAGCTGTTATTTGGTATGAAGTATCCTTAGGACCAGTAAAATTGAATGGTAAAAAAAAATTGCCATCGGTTATGTTAGGGTGTTCTGTAATGGGCATTGAAAAAATGCTGAGTCAGCATATTTGCAAAAATTTTTAAAAATCTTTTCTCCAGAACCAATCATCAGAATCTTTTGATATTTGGTATTCAGCAATTATAAGGGGGTCAGATAACAGTTTGTTGAAATAAAGCTCATTGGTTCATATTTGTGCTCAGTACAGGAGCCCGAAGTTTTAACATAGGGTAATATGGGGAATATTCTTTAAAAATCTTCTTCTTCAGAACCACCAGTCAGAATCTTTTAATGTTTGGTATACATCATTGTTATGAGGGTCAGATTCAAGATTGTTCAAACCAAGTCCCTAGGTTAATATTTGGGCTTCCTATGGAAGCCCAAATTTTATCTTTGTTCAATATGGAGGGTAATTTAAAAAAAATCTTCTTCTTCAGATCCACCAGTCAGAATGCTTTGATATTTGGTATGCAACATCTCAAAGGGCGTCAGATTCAAGTTTGTTCAAATCATATGCCTAGGTGTATATTTGGGCTCGCTATGGTAGCCCAAATTTTTACTTAGTGCAATATGAGGAAATTTCTTTAAAAATCTTCTTCTTCAGATCCACCAGTCGGAATGCTTTCATATTTGGTATACAACATCTCTAGGGCGGTCATATTCCAGGTTGTTCAATTTGAGTGCCTAGGTTAATATTTGGGCTCCATATGGGAAAATGAAATTTTACTTAGTACAATACGAGGGAATTTCTTCAAAAATCTTCTTCTTCAGATCCACTCGTCAGAATGCTTTCACATTTGGTATACAACATCTTTAGGGAGGGGGGTCAGATTCAAGTTTATTCAAGTCGAACTTAGTAGCCCAAATTTGAACTTAGTGCAATTCGAAGAAATTTCTTTACAATTTCTCTTCTTCAGATCCAACAGTCAGAATGCTTTCATATTCGGTACACAACATCTCTAGGGAACTCAGATTCAACTGTGTTCAAATCAAGAGCCTGGGTTAATATTTGGACTCTTTATGGGAGCCGGAATTGGCCATTTTGCTGAAGAATTAAAAATTTTGTATTCAGTACCCTCTAGAGGTGTGTACTAAGATTAATCCACATAGGTTGTATCAAGGGGCTTCATAGGGGAGCTCTACATTTTACTTTATGATCAACTGAAGAAAAGGCATGATGCCCAGATTATTTTTGTCACTCCTGAGGGACTCAAGGATTGACAGTGTAGCCTATGGAGATGGCTTGCTTAATGTAGACTCATTCTTGGACTCTGTTTAAATTGTGTTCTATTCAAGATGAGCGCTTCAGGCCCAGTGGGGCCTCTTGTTTATTTATACCGTGATCGTCAGATTATTAAGAGTCCACATTATTTTTTCTCGATTTTACTGAGCAGAGGACGAACATATACGCGAATCTGTTTTTGTTTACACGAGCATCGGTGGGCGGTACTTCCGCTGTCAATTTTATCGCCGAAAAGAAATAAAAAAAAGAAACTGAGCCTTTTTCGTTTTAATAACATAATAACATACTATTTCAAGTTATGCATGCTTTATTAACATGAGACAATGCATGTTTGTTAATTTTTGGCATCTTATGAGGTAAACCCATTTAAAAACGTAATAAATAATTGCCACTTCCATTTCACTCTTCGTGAGTCAACGTGCGATAAATTTAGACAAGTTTGCATTCAGGTCGATGTCACCAAAGGTCAACGGGGATATAGTCCTACTGTAGGTGTAAATTTTTACTATTGAAATCCCATTGCTGGCGTGTTCATCACTGTTGGTGTGTAAAGCTAAAATTTATGTCATAGGCTTTTCATATATAGTAGAATTGGTAATCATGGTATAAATTAATTATAGGTATCAAAATTTGTTTACATACCGTTGTTTGGGATAGTGTTCTTGGTATTGTTTATGGGAAACTGCTGAAAGGCACTGTCCCACAATTTGTAATAGAGCAAATCCTGCAAATCCTTACAGACAAAATTATTTCACTTTAAAAGTAATATGACACACATCCACTGAATATGAAACCTTTAAGTTAGGAACCTATACTTTTATATAAAGCTCAAATATGGGCTTCCAGCACTCTACCAGTTAAGATATCTGACCTTAAGCCTTAACTGGTAGAGTGCTGGAAGCCCATATTTGGGCTTTATTCTGAAGTGCTGGTACCACAATTTAAAAGCTTCATATTCTTCCGATGTGCTTTCTTTTATCTTTTAAGTGATATTATTCTATCTGTTAGGATTTGCCTTGTTACAATTTATGGGAGAGTGCCTATTGGCACTCTCCCATAAATTGTTACAAGGCAAAGATGCACAAAAAAAGTTTAAGGACCAAAAATAATTTAGCACTCTACCAGTTAAGATTGTCAGCCTTTTAATGTTTTTGGACTAAATTTTCAGTTGGAACTTTGTTTCATTGTACACATCATGTCTGTGGTTTCAGGTGAACAAAGTTTTACTATGGTTGGAGAATGGTTTAAAAGTATTGACGCTTGTGAATTTTCTAGTCTTCCTACAGAGAGGTGTATATAAATCTATATATGAGAGATTTATTGGAATTAGATCAGTGTTTCCAAGACCACAGCTTATTAGACAGGTAAGTATTAGAGGATCTAAAGCAACTAATTTAAGCCTTTCTGTGTTAAAGTTTACTTTTAGGACCTTGCATTATAACATGTCTGAATTTTTAGCTTAACTTGACAAAGTCAAGAAAGCTTGACAAAGTCAAGATAAGCTATTGCCTTCATGCATCCGGAAGTCTGTTAGTCTGTTAGTCTGTTCACATTTTCCTTTAGCACAGACTACACCTCGTTGTTCTTGTCCGATCGTCACAAAATTTCATATGCAGGTTTGGGGTCATGTCTAGAGAACGCCCCCTTTTGGTCACGATCGGACAGCCGTGATGGCTGCCCGAGCCCAAAAACCTTTAGCACAGTCTACAGATTGTATTTATGAAGGGAATTCATTGTAACTTGGTAGGATACCACTGTGTAATATCTAGATGAGAACGTCCCCTTTTGTTCATGATCTGTTAACCGTGATGGCTGCCCAGAAACCCAGAAACTTTTAGCACAGTCTGCAGGTCACATTTTATATGGAGGGATTTTATTGACATTTGTAACTTGGGGATGTCTCTGTATGATTTCTGGGTGAGAAGTTCCTCATTTGCTTGAGCCCAATATCCAAAAACCTTTAGCACAGTCTACAGGTCGGATTTATGGAGGGATTTCATTTTAACTTGGTAGGTTGACATCATATAATGTCTAGATGAGAACTTCCCCTTTTGGTCGCGATTGGTCAACTCTGACGGCTACAGGGGCACGAAGCCCAAAAACCTTTAGCACACTCTACAGCTCATATTTATGAAGGGATTTCATTGTAACTTGGTAGGATGACTCCAGATAATGTTTAGATGAGAACGTCCCCTTTTGGTCGCAATCATTCAACCATGATGGCTGACCAAGCCCAAAACCCGAAAACCTTTAGCACAGTCTGTAGGTCGTATTTATGGAGGGATTTCAATGTAACTTGGTAGGTTGACTCCATATAATGTCTAGATGATAATGCACCCTTTTGGTCGTGATTGGTCAACTGTGACAGCTACAGGGGCCTGAAGCCCGAAAACCTTTAGCACAGTCTACAGGTCATGTTTATGAGGGATTTCATTGTAACTTTGACTCCAGATAATGCCCAGATGAGAGCGTCACCTTTTGGTCATGATAATTCAACCATGATTACCTGAGCCCAAAACCCGAGAAACTTTAGCAGACTATAGGTCGTATTTATGAAGGGATTTCATTGTGACTTGGTAGGATGACTCAGTATCGATTTCTAGATGAGGACATCCCCTTTTTGTTGTGATGGCTACACAGGCCTGAAGCCCGAAAACCTTTAGCACAGTCTACAGGCCGTATTTATGAAGGGATTTCATTGTAACTTGATAGGATGACTCATTTTGGAATAATTTCACTAACTTGGTAACTTTCATTGGCATTCATTAACTGTGAGGGCACATACATTAACTGTAAGGGCCACATTAACCCACCCCTCAATTCTTTAGTACAGTCTATACCTCATATTTATTATGTTTATTGAAACATAGTATGCAGGGAACAGAAATTAACATATTCCCAATTATCACAATTCTTGTCTTATTTCATAATCCTTTCATAAACATTGAAAATTATCCTTTTCATCAAACACAACACACAGACAAGTTAAGCTACAGTGTCATTGACACTACATTTAATAGTAACCTCGGGAGCGTGGCGGCTCAGTGGTTACAGAATTGGACCTCAAAGCAAAAGGTTCACAGTTTGATTCTTGCTTTTGTGTCCTTGCGCAAGGCACTTAATCCCGATTGCCAATATGGGGGTGCTGTGTACTATAGCGTACTGCACATTTATGGTACACTTGACTTCAACCTACCCTGCTTGTGTGGAGTTAGTATGTTGGGGAGTCTGCCAGTTGCTTGTCATTGATTGGTGGTTCTCTCCAGGTAATCCAACTTCCTCCACCTGTAAAACTGTCTGACACACGGTGACCCTGGCTGTCAAAAGTGTTGTTAAACCACAATATATAAATAAATAACTAGCAACCTAGGGTTGGCACGATTAGTAGATTACATGACTCACCAAACACTGCCGCCAACAGTTATTTTTATTTGCAGAATCATCGACAAATTACTGTATGTACAGTGAACCCCACTTAATTAGATATCTTTTAATTGAATATCCCAGTTAATTGAATATAATTTCCAAATACGAAGCCATTTACAATACCTCCAGTACAAATTTGACCTGTTAATTCCATATAGGTTATTGAGTAACCTTTTGTTAATTGAATAAAAAATCTGGTAATTTGTCTAGATATGTCAAGAAATATACCCTAACAATCACCAAATTCCCCTTATTTTTGACCTATTTGGCCTCAGTACATTATTCAATGCAGACATTTGATCTATTTTATCTTTTTTGACAAAGCTCCATGAGTTTTGTCAAACATGATGTGATGGAATAAATACTTGGTTTATCTCTACAATACTGGAATGTGTCCAAATCCCTGTTAATTGAATATTCCTGTTAATTGAATAATTTACACTGGCAAATTTGTTATACAATTAACAGGTGGGGAAGATAAACTATGTTATTTCCCCCCACCCCCCACATAGAAAACAATAATGTATAAAAAGTTGTCATTTCACTCTTTAAATCTCATTTTACATGCCCGTTAAAAAATGGGACATATTTTGTGATTGGTCTGCCCATCCGTCTTTCTGTCAGTCCATCCATAAACTTTTTTTTGTCTGGAAGTTTTCTTGGTCTTTTTAGTTTCAACCGCTTTTTTCCAAACTTGGCATGAATAATAACCACAATAGGAACCTGTGTACCTGCACTTTGAGGCGAATCTCCTTTCAAAGTTATGTCCTGGTGGACTTGGAATTTTCACTGCTGTAAACTTTTTTTGTGGTTTTCTCGGTCGTATTTTAATTGATCATCTCCAAGCTTGGCATGAATGATAACCATCATTGGAACATGTGCACCTGTGCTTTGGCTCATCCGATTTATCCTTTCAAAGTTATGGCCAGGCAGGGACCGACCTGGGCATGCGCCAGTGCGTATTTGGTTCTGAAACATCAGGACCTGGCTCTTAAATCTCAGAAATAGGCTTCTCAGTTGGCGCGTAACTGCTCAGATCATATTTTGATATTCTTTCGATGGATAATCGAGAGAGACACTCTTACATGTATTATATATATGATTATCATTTATCATTGTTGTAGAGTGCTTAAGGTAATACTTCAAGTCTTAATTACCAAGCATTAATCTTCACTGTGGTTTCTGATCAAGTCTTGGCTGCCTAAATAGGCAGCCAAGACTTGATCAGAAACCACAGTGACGATTAATGTTTGCTATAGTGTACTAAATGAAAATGATGAGAGCTATTACATACTTGCAGTGTGTGTTACAAACAGCAGTGTGACTCCGTAAATTGAAATCTGGCGCATGAATTGAAAAAATAGGCTCCGAGGCTAGAGCGTATTTTAAATAGTCCTGATCGGTCCCTGCCAGGTGAACTTGGATTTTTCACTGCTCTCTGAAGAAAAATTGCTACAACTCTAATTGCTCACTGGGCATATTTGGCCATACCTGGCTTTGCTCGTGTTTTATCAAGGAGTTGATATGGGCATTTTCTGTTTTTAAAAGTATGGGTTATCTGTCCAAGAAACCTTTTTTTCTTTGAGAAAGAGATAAATAATAAAAAAACTTTAATGACATCTATTCACTCTGGCTGCTGAAGAGACATGAATCAAACTCACCACCTACACTTTCTTTGGATCACAGAACGCCAATAAATTATAAAAGGAAATTAACTTTTGAAAATAAAAATCTAGATGGGGTGGGGGAATCATCATGGGGGAGGGATAAACTAAGTTGTCTTCCCCCATGGGGGATAAACTAGGCAAAACCTGTTTATCAGGGTAATCAGAAGAGACACTATCGTAGGACACCAGTATTACAAAAATAAACGAATGTGGGTTATTTGTTTGATGCAAAAAGGGCATCAGTGAATGGAAAAGTGGTTGGTTTGGGGCATTACATAAGGTGAAGAGTTAAAACCATATACTCCAGTAAACTTTGCAAGATGTCCAAGTCTGGAAATAAGCAATCTGTCTTTTGAAAAATGAGGTCTTCAGAGGGTGAATGTGCTGATGCAAACCCATACAGAGGGCTAGAATTTCCCAGTTTATCCTCTGGGTACCTCTTTGTATTTAGGCCTGAGACCTTGATTGAGATTGAGGTTCACAGAGACTATATTTAATCGAAATATATTTTTGCCACCAATTTCACCTTCTGGGGGCCTTATTCTGCAGATGACTGTCTGCTTATTTCCAAGCTTGAAGGTGTCTGTCTTTTGGTTTTCTGCACTGACTGTGTTTGTCGTGAAAGCAAAATGTTGAAATATTCTCAACTTTTTTAATTATTATTTTTAATTATTATTATTATTTCAGGTCAGCTTTGAGTTCATGACACGGGAATTACTTTGGCATGGATTTTCTGTAAGTTCCTAATATACATTTTTAAAAAGTCTTTGTATATGGTCTTCTGGATGTGAGAAAATATGTTTTGAAATTGTCTTTGATTTACTGTAACATTCAGTAACTGAACATTTTGAAGTTTGTGAATTAAAGAATTAGGCTGGGATAAAAAAAAATACCCCCAATTATCATTCTTGCTCATCCCCTATTTGAGGAGATATAAGGTACAATTTAGCCAGTCATTTAGATCTTTCTGTGCAGCCCTCAAACTGTGTTAACCTCTGTATTCTGTTCAGTCAGTATAACAGAAGTAGTCTCCAAATGCATTGGGCTCATCTACAGCAAGCCAGAAAATAAGCAGACTGACATCTGGAAAATGAGGTCCCCAGAGGGTGAATTTAGTGATGCTACCCTGCACAGCAGGGTAGCATCACTAAATTTACTCTGTGAACCTCAATCTGAATCAGGGTCTCAAAACTAAACAGAAGGAGGTACCCAGAGGATAAATTGGCCCACTGTATGGGATAGCATCATCAAATTCACCCTCTGGGGACCTCATTCTGCAAATGTCAGGCTGCTTATTTTCTGGCCTGATCTGCAGTACCAGATTCGTCAAGCTGAAGGATATCATCAGGAATAATAATTTCAATGCTTAGGCTTAATAAAATTAAAAATCTGTTTCTCAGGCCCTCCCGCATGGTCCTTTTGGCTGCCGCATGCTCTTTTTTTATAACCAATGCAAACTTGAAAAAATAAAAATTAAATAGTTTATGTCTGATATTTTACACAAGTTAATAAAATTGATAAATTTGTCCCTTGAGTGCAACAAGGCTTTGCAATACTTTAGCATTGCAAAGCCTTGTTACGCCCAAGGGACGAAAATACACCACCACCCTTGCTATTCTGTTGATTATGAGGCCTAAAAGATAAAATAAACCAAGAATATGAACTTCTGATGGCAAAGAAATAATTACAAAAATAAAATATAAAATAAAAAACTGCCCGCCCACATGCAATTTTACAAAATTTGGCCTGAGAAACAGAACATCTACTTTGTGTGGCCTTAAATGTTTTTGGCTGCTCTTCCTAGTGGCTTCCCAATAATTAATGACAAGGGATAGAATTATCAACAATGGTAAATTTAACAGGCATCTTCGTTTCCTTATTTCACTGGGTACCGTGTTCTAATGGAATTGTGTTGTTGCTTGATTAAATTTGTTTCCACTTTTAAGAGGAAGGGACATAACTCATTTAAAAAACAAATAAATAGAAATCTCCATATAACGTATTCATTAATGTTATCTTGCCATGTTCAGAAAAATCAGGTATTGGGAATCATGTTTTCACTTCTCACTCTTCAACTTCACTGTCACAATCCATATTTCAGTGATGAAGGATGCCTTGTAAATCCTCTGCAGTTGCTTAACCCTTTATCTAAAGAATCGGCCAAATACACCCACATAATTTACAAACCGAGCTGTTAGGCCTAAAAAAATAAAAAATCTGTTTCTCAGGCCCTCCCGCATGGTCCTTTTGGCTGCCGCATGCTCTCTTTTTATAACCAATTTAAACTTAAAAAAAATAAAAATTAAATGGTTTATGTCTGATATTTTACCCAAGTTAAAAAAATTGATGAATTTGTCCCTTGAGTGCAAGAAGGCTTTGCAATGCTTTAGCATTGCACAGTCTTCTTGCACTCAAGGGATGAAATACACCACCACCCATGCTATTCTGTAGATTATGAGGCCTAAAACTTCAACCAAGAACATGAACTTTTGATGGCAAAAAAGTAATTACTGAAATAAAAAATAAAATAAAAAAACGCTCGCCCGCATGCAATTTCACAAATAATGGCCTGAGAAACAGAAGATCTACTTTGTGTGTCCTTAAAAAAAAAAACAAAAAAACTTTTCTACAAAACCATATCATGTGACACCTCAGTGGAACAAGCCCATCATAAATGTCACAATTATAAAATGAAAATAGTGTTGCTTCAGTTCACACAGGAAATATATATTTTTAATTCTTTACCAATGGTACATGGAGAGGGGCTTATTACTTAAAGACTGTGGAAGTGGATTTTCTACCCAATGCATAGTTATAATATCCAAGAAAATGCAGATAATGCGTGAGTGTCCTTTCGGTTTTTGAACCACCAGCGAGTTGAAGGGTGAGTGGCACTAACATTTTTCCTCCTAACATTTTAAGATGGAGTCAGAAATGAGGGTTACTGAACATTACATGGTACAGTGGAACCCTGCTAATTGAATAGCCACTTTGCCAATAAAAATTATTCAATTAACAGGAATATTCATTTAACAAGGATTGTGTCACTTTTCTGTGCTCTAGAGATAATCTTAGCATTTATTCTAGTATATCTTGTTTGACAGAGCTCTAAGAGCTCTGTCAAACAAGATATAATAGACTGAATGCCTGTATTAGATGGACTGAGGCCAAATAGGTCTATAAACAAAGGAAAACTGGGGAGAGTCAGAGTAATTTCTTGACAGGTTATAAGATTTTTTATTCAATTAACAGGAGTTTACTCTTTAACCTATATTGAATTAACAGGTCAAATTTGTACTGGAAGTATAGTAAATGGTTTTGTGTTGGGAAATTATATTCAATTAACAGGGTTATTCAGTTAAGAATATCCAATTAAGTGGGCTCCTCTGTACATGGCAAGACAAGTCATATACAGATAGTTTACACAAGTATTGTTTGGGGACTGCATAGCTAGTTCAGTTTTCTTCCAACCATCCCAGTAATTGGTACGGCAGGAAGCAAAAAAATGGAATAAGAGTTTTAATCCCTAAGGCCCCACGCAGCCACAAACTGTCCCTTTTATATTGCTCTGAAAAAATTGTCCCAAATGTATTCTTCCTTGAGAACCAGACTGGTAGGATGAATTTATCTTTAAGAGAAAGTGGTGGCCAAGTGGAAAAGTGCACAGGTCTCTCATTACAGAGGTCCTAGGTTGGTTCCTCAGTCAGGGAAAGTTCTCGAGGTATCTGAACACTCTCTGTCAGCCTCAATTGTGGGGATGATGCTGTCACAGCATACCATCCTATTGGGTGGGGATGTAAAACGGTTGGCCTCTGTGCGGAGAGAGACACACTCCGTGCAGGCTAAAGATCCCTTTGTAGTATTCGAGAAGAGTGAGCCCATGATGTTGCCGTTATGAAGGTCATCCTGCACCCCTGCTCCATTGGGCCAAGGAGAGGCATTAATATAAGTTGCATAACTTGTTCGCCAGTCCTTGTAAAAAAACAAATAAGATTAAATTTTTTTTATCTTGACAGTGTTTTTACATCATTGTTGGCTGCCTGTACAGGCAGCCAACAATAATGTAGAAACACAGTTAAATCATCTGCAGCTATATTATTAGCCCGACTGTTTACAGTAAGGGGTATAGTAATGACTTTTGTCCGTCCGTGTGTCTGTCTGTCCGTCTGTTAACATTTAGAGTTTTTGGTTAAAGTTTGTGGTTAAAGTTTTTTACTGAAGGTTCAAGTATGTTTTTTTTTTTCTTTTTCTTTTTTTTTTTTTTTTCCTTTTTAGTTGACATTTGGAGTTTTGGTTAAAGTTTGTGGTTAAAGTTTTTTATTCAACCTTCAAGTACAGGCTATACCCGGTAGTTCTTGTCTGATTGTCACGAAATGTCATCTGCAGGTTTTAGGTCATGTCTTCATGAGAACGTCCCCTTTTGGTCGTGATCGGTCAACTGGTATGGCTGCCCGAGCCCAAAACCTGAAAACCTTTAGCACAGTTTACAGGTCGTATTTATGAAGGGATTTCATTGCAACTTCATAGAATGCCTCTGTATAATGCCTAGATGAGAACGTCCCCGTTTGGGCATGATCTTTCCAGCGTGATGGCTGCCCAAGCCCGAAACCCAAAAACGTTTAGCACAGTCTGCAGGTCATGTTTAATATGGATGCATTTCATTGTAACTTGATACGATGACTCCGTATGATATCTACATGAGAATTTCCCCATTTGGGCGTGATCTATCAACCGTCACAACTGCCCGAGACCAAAACCTGAAAACCTTTAGCACAGTCTACAGGTCATATTTATGGAGGGATTTCATTGTAACTTGATAGTTTGACTTCATATAATGTCAACATGAGAAAGTCCCCTTTTGGACATGATTGGGCAACTTTGACGGCTACAGGTGCCTGAAGCCCGAAAACCTTCAGCACAGTCTACAGTCATATTTATGAAGGGATTTCATTGTAACTTTGTAGGATCAATCCACATGATGCCCAGATGAGAATGTCTCCTTTTGGTTGCGATCATTCAACCATGATGGCTGCCCGAGCCCGAAGCCCGAAAACCTTTGGCACAGTCTACACATCATATTTATGGAGGGATTTCATTGTAACTTGATAGGTTGACTTCATATAATGTCTACATGAGAACGCCCCCTTTTAGGCAACTGTGACGGCAACAGGGGCCCGAAGTCCGAATACCTTTAGCACAGTCTACAGGTCATATTTATGGAGGGATTTCTTTGTAACGTGATAGGTTGACTTCATATAATGTCTAGATGAGAACATCCCCTTTTGGGCAACTGTGACGGCAACAGAAGCCCGAAAACCTTTAGAATATTCCACAGGCCATAATTATGAAGGGATTTCATTGTAGCTTGGTAGGGTGACTCCAAGTTTGTGGTTAAAAACCCAAACAAACACCACCACCCCCTACCCCCTCCCCCCACCCCCCCACCCCCAATTAGGCTTTTTTTTCTCTACTTTTCTCCAATATGCATTTTGAACTATTTACAGTCACTACATGCGGAACCTTTTTTTAAACTTACGTAACCCCCTGCCCCCTGCACCCCCCCCCCCCCCCCCCCCCCCCCCCCCCGCACAATTAGGCATTTTATTTTTTTTTATTTCCTCCAATATGCATTTTGAACTATTTACAGTCACTACATGCAGAACCTTTTTTTTCCTTTTGTCAAATGTTAAAGTTTGTGGCTAAAAATCCAGACAGAAATTATCCCCTCCCCCCCTCCCCCCCCCTCCCCTCCCAATTAGGCTTTTTTTTTTTTCTTTCCTCGAATATGCATTTTGAACTATTTACAGTCACTACATGCGAAACCTTTTTTAAGCTCACGTAACAAACACCCCCACGCCCCCCCCCACCCCAATCCCCCCCCCCCCCCCCAAAAAAAAAACACACACACTGGGGGGCCAATTAGGCACTTTTTTTTCTTTCGTCAAAAATGCAGTTTTACAGTTTTGGTTAAAGTTTGTGGTTAAAGACCCAGACAAACACCACCCCACCCCCACCCCCATGGTGCCAGTTAGGTATTTTTTTTTTCTCTGCTCAAAATGCATTTTGACGGATTTAGACTGACCACATGTGGAAAAAGAAATGGACTCCCCTAACACCCCCCCCCCCACTCTCCCCCACCCTCACCCCCACCCCTCACCCCCACCCCACCTCCTCCTCACCCAGGGCCATTCATGCAATATTTTTTCTTTGGTACAAAATGCATTTTTAGCCTGACTACAGTCAGGGCTATAGTCATGACTTTCGTCCGTCCATCTGTTTGCAAACAATTGGTTTCCAACTGATTACTCCAGTTTGGATTATTTGTTTTCAACCAAAGTTGATATGTGTATTTTCCAACTGGTAATACAGACCAGGGGCCAAAACTATCATTCTTGTTACAGCTGTATCTGGCTACAACAGTAAAATCAGTGGTTATCACAAGCTTGTGATACTAATCTGTGTACATTTCATAGTACAGCAGTTTCCTTACAACAGTATAACTTAACAAGTCTTGTAATAACAAGAGTGGTGTCGGATCACAAGAGATTCATAGTTTCGGTTCATCAGGGCTGTTGTAATCACACGCACACTCACAAGTCAATTAATAGTAAGTGTTCGATGGTCAATTAGGTTGTCACGCTCGTGTTTTTAATACTGTTGGTAGAAGAATTTGTTTGAAACGTGACCGTTTCGAACATAGTTTGTCAGCGATATCATCACATCGTCAAAATGTTGGACAGAGTACAAAAGCAAGTTTTTATTGAAGCTGTGAAAGGGAAGAAGGATATAATTTTCGGGAAATTTTCAACCCAGATCACCAAATCAGCAAAAGTTCAAGCATGGAATGGCGTTTTGCGAAAGGTACAGGCTGTTGGTGCTAAGGTAGATGGTTTTAAGAGTTTGCGGGATACAATTTGGCCAAATCTCAGTCGAGCCACGATGAAGCGGTTTTATGAAAGCAAGAAGACAGGAGCAGCTGGTGGAAGTGAATCGAAGCTCACAGATGTGGACAATCTTATCCTAGATAGATGTTCTCGGTCGGGAATCTGCGGTCCCGAAACCCCCTGATGTAAGAGACGCTCCTGTTAATTTCGGTTCTTGTACTAACAGTGAGTCGGGTACTGCTGTGGATGAAGTAACTGTCGTGGTACCAAGTTCACCAGCGACTGACTCGCCACAAGAACCTGACAACAGCGTCAATGGTTCAACCGTTACACCCATTACATCACAAGCAACAGAGGCAACAGACACTAAAACACGAACCAAAATTCAGAAAAAGAAGCTTAAGAGTGGCGTTAACGCACATTTCCAAGAGGATTTCATACAGTTTAAAAAACGAAAGATCGCGCTAGAGATTGAAAACCTGAGACTATGTAACATAGCAAAAAGACTCGAAATAAAGATCATGAGAGAACAGCTGGCCAACCTAAAGAAATGAAGTTTTTTTTATCGAATCTGAACTGAGAAATTGTATAAAATGGAAAAATAATAGAAGTACTAAATAATTACCTCAGTGATTGTGTGTGCACCTATTGTGTGACCTATATCGACAAAGCACCCTGTATAGAGTTTTTCAGATTAGATCCCAGTCGATTCGACTACATCTCAATGGATTCGAACGACAGCGGTGCGACATCGCATGTATCTCCAGCTCAAAGAAAACTGACATGCATGCAACTTGGGCCAGTGTCTTTCGAAACTACATAGATCTAGTCATAATAATAACACTTTGGCCAGCCACTGATTTGTTGCGGTTCTCGGACGAGAAGGCCATGGTTACCCCTGAACTCCCAACTGCCTCCCTATTCCCACGCTTCTCCTCTCCTCCCAACACTCGGAGACGAACTGTTTGATGACATCCCTTGCCCCATTCTTCCCAATCTCCCCGATTAGCATATTAACCCTCTCCTTTGAGTCTCCCCCCTAACCACATGTCCTTCATTCTCCCATCCCACTTCCCCATTATACTCTCAGTGAATCTCATTCTTTTAGACTGATACTTTGGGCATTCTAGAAGAAAGTGTTCCAGGGTCTCCACCATGCCCAAGTTACACATCTGGTACTCCCTTTCACCGTCTTTTCCAATTTTTCCCCTCAGCTCCAGGGATCGCGACCTCAGCTTGAACAACAGTGACCCCCCAAAGGTGCCATCAAGGTACTCTTCAAAACCTGGCCTCTCTTTATCACGCAGGCCACCCAAAGACCTCTTTGATTTGACCCCCTCTCGCCAATTATGGTTACAGTCCTCCATGACCCTTTCTCTGACGATTTTTTTACCCTGGTTTGCCCCAACGTCCAGGTCCAAGATCTCCAATGAGTAGTTCTCTACTACCTCCCTCACTTGGACCATCCACCCCGTTTTGATATTTGAGTTGAAAATTCTCAGAAACATTACTTTACACCATCGGCTGTCGGGGAGATTTACCAAATAATTAAGATAACTGAGTTTCAACAGGTCTATCCATTCCTTGATCCTCATCCACCCTAGCTCACCCCTGATTGCTTCTAGCGCTGCGGCATTACTCGACCCCATTATCCATCGGCCTGCATCGTTCTGCAAGATTTCCAAGCTCTTTTACGGCCGTCTGGTTTAGGGGTACCACTTCTGTACCGCATGTTATACTTGGCAGCCCCACCATTTCCCAAATGGTGGGGCGCGGTGGCTCAGTTGGTAGAGGTGCAGGCTGCAAGCCGAGAGGTCCTCGGTTTGAATCCCACCTGCGGCAACCGCGTTGTGTCCTTGGGCAAGACACTTCACCCCGATTGCCTACATGGGGGCACGATGACGCTGTGTACTGAGGTGTACTGCACGTCGATGGTGCGCATGTCTTCAACCAATCTAACCCTGCCTGTGCTGCGGTGCAGAGTTCAGAGTTACGATGTTGGAGAGCTGACAGCTGCTCGTCGTTGCTCGGTGGTTCTCTCCGGGTACTCCGGCTTCCTCCACCCGTAAAACTGTCACGGTCACGATTAGCCATTGTGCATAAGTATGTGACCTTAAACCCCAATAAATATAAATAAATTTCCCAAATGGTTTTCCCCGCGAAAACCTTATTGAATCTGTTTCTCCCTATAAGTTTCATTTGGTTAAGGATTCGCTTCCCCTTCAGAATCAATTTATTTGTGTGGTTTTGGTAGATGCCTCTTCCTGTAATGTTTATATTTACCCCCAAATACTCGTAATCACCCGTCTCTCCTACACTGAGAAGTTTGCTGCTCCCTTCCGGAATGCAGAACTCACCCACTCTCCACCTTCGAGTGGGGTCCACTTTGCGGCCCACAGGTATAACTTTGCTCTTGCTTTCATTAAGTTCGAGTCTCCATTTGCTCCCATATTTCCCAACAATTCCCAGCATTTTCGTTAGCCCCTCTTCGCTTTCTGACACTAGAACCATATCATTTGCAAAAAATAGCCCTGGGATCTTCATGACCCCAACTGCTACCCCCTCGTCGCTACGCAGGAGTTCATCTCCTAAACCTTTGATGTACAATGCAAACAGGATTGGCGAAAGGATACACCCCTGTTTTAGGCCTATCTCCATAGCCACACGTTTTGTTGTAATGTTTCCCAGGCTAAGTTCACTCTGTACATCTTTATATAATGCTTTCATAATTCCAACAAACTCGCCTCCTAAGCCCAGAGCCTCCAGCTTGTGCCACATACTCTCCCTCCATACTCTATCGTATGCCTTTTTGACATCCAAAAAGGCCATAAACATCTTTTTCTTTTTTGAGTTCGCGGATTCTATCATTTGGGATAGCGTGAAAAGATGGTCAGTTACTCTCCTTCCCTTCCTGAAGCCATTCTGGATTTCTCCCAAAAAACCCTTCTCTTCAATCACCTCCTCTAGTCTCCCATAAAGGACTTTACAGAAAACCTTTCCAATGTTGCTACTGACAGAGATCCCTCGATAGTTAACCAAAACGTCTTTTTTCCCCTTTTTGTGAATAAATGTCACTTTGCTTTCTCTCCACTCCTTTGGGATCTCTTGATTTTCTATGGCCAGATTGAATAGGGCAGTTAGGCTTTCCACGAGTTCCTCTCCCCCTTTTTTGATAAACTCTTTAGGAATTTCATCCACGCCTCCCGCTTTTCCATCCCTTAATTTTGATATCACCTTTCGCACCTCCTCCATTTTAATTTCGCTGCACACAAAGTTCGATAGGTTTTCCTCGACCTGATTCGGACACTCAGGTGGGCTGCCCATGCCCCATCGCTTATCGTTTACCTTTTCCTAGTGCTTGACTAGTTCTGATGTGACTTGATCTTGCTCGTCTGTAACTCTGCCATCTACTTTAATACTCTGTGGGTTATTACTTCCTTTGTTACGTTTATTCACCCATTTCCAAAATACGTTCGAACTCGACCCCCCTGTCGTTCTTATCGTCCTAATAAGACTGCTATTTCGTACTCTCCGATTATCGTCTTTAATCTTATTTACTTTATTTCGTGCTTGGTGGTATTCTTCCTTAGCAACTGTGGCCTCATTGCTTTCCGCCCTCTTAAGTTTTCTACTTCTCCTGTATGCAGCACATTTAGCTTTTCTTCTCTTTATGGCCCTTTTCAGTTCTTCATTCACTCTGTACCCAAGTTCCCATGTTGGCACCCTGACCTTTCCTACACTTTCCTTTCCTGCCTCCACCAGGCTCGCAACTATGGCGTCGGCCATCTGCTGGACACTGCCCCTCCTGGGTATGGTTGCAAGCTTTGGTTTCAGTTTTTCATTGAACTTCGCCCAGTCAGCATCTTTTTTGAGTTCCCAAATCTCCTTAGAGCTTCCTTTGCTTTTTACTAGAGTTTTGGCCCTGATCGTCACTGTAATCAAGTTGAGATCACTATCCACCTCCATTTTACCCTCATCATCCACTTCCACCCCTATCACCTCCCTCCATGAATTAATATCTGTGAGGATGTAGTCGATTATGGATTTTCTGTCGTTCCTCTCCCAGGTCCATTTCCCCTTACACTTCGCGCCCCTGTTCAGAATCTTCAGACCGAGCTCGTTTGTGAAGTTCAACAGCTTCCTTCCATTCATGTTGACTTTATTGTCCCCACCCTCTATGCCTTCTTCATCATTACCTATGTGGCCATTAAAGTCACCCATCAGAATTATACCGAGCCCCTTGTTTTGTAGTTCGGTGATATTGGACCTCAGTGTTGAGTATATCAAATCATTCCATTCGGGTTTGCTTCCCTCCACCGCACAATACACAACCCCAAGGGCAATACTTTTGTTTTTCAGACTGATCTTTACCCATCCAGTTTCTTTCGATACCTCAGCCGGGGTGAATTGATTCGAATGCTCAACCCATTATAACCGTTTACAGAGTGTGAATGTGGATAGGGGCGGGGCGAGGGAGTATGAGTACAGAAGCTCAAGAGGTATGGAGAAACGATTTATGTGCGAAAAAATAACAGTGTGTATATCAGTCCTTCTTTGAAAAAAGCAGTTTCTCAAACAAAATTCTGCAGTAGCTGCTCTCTTCTCACAACCTGCCTATTATCTTGGTTGTTAATATAATTTCGATAATTGGCTTGTTCAGGTCCATTCTCCCCAAAATCCGAACCATCATCTCCATTTCTGAGACAAAGATTATGCAGTACACATGCACATTGACACAGTTCAGTGGCCATTTCCATTTTCTTAACCCTCAAAATAGTACGCAATGCATAAAATCTATTCTTCACAACACCAAAACACCGTTCTACTACGCTTCGTCCAATCTTGTGGGCTTTGTTGAATCGAGACATGGCTCCAACCATGCCTTCTGGATATGGAGTAATGAGCCAGTCATTACATGCATAGGCGCTATCTCCCAGAATTATGGCACCGGGGAAAAGGCGGTCGACCCTGTACCTCAAATGCTTCCCATACGTCGGACTCACGAACCACACGGGAATCATGCCAGCTACCCGGTGCTTTGGAACACACAAAATAAACATATAAGTTCGGACCGCAAACAATAGCCATATTCAAACCGTGTGCATGGTGGCGATTAACGTAACTGTTTATGTCTACCGCTGGTGGTATCACATGCACATCAGACCCATCCACCGCTCCACACACACTAGGCATTCCACTAAGAGCGGGGAATTCTTCAGCTACTTGGTAGCAGTTGTCTGGCCAGTGTATGAATTCAGGTACAAGAGACAAAATCAGTGGAGCCACAGAGTGTACAGTCCTCTTGACCGTGTCGTATCCTATCCCGTGGCACAGTCTTGCACCATATGATAGAACCCGTTGGTGTCTAGAAAATGTAAGAATACAAGAATATTTTGTCACGGACTCAATGGGTTACTCCGTAGTGTTCTGGCCTCTAAATGATGACCTATCTTCGACTCTAACAAGCCCACAGTGGTCCGTGGAACCCGATAACGCTCCCGAAAATCCCTGTCTGATTGGAATTCAAACCTTCTGTCCTGCCAAGTTCGTAGTTGTCTGGAACTTCTTGTCAAAATCAGCGCATCGATTTCTTCATCTGAAGAGTACGCCATCGTGGTATAGGAAAGTAATCTTGCACAAGGTTTTACAGCTCGCCAACAAAATGCAAACAGTGTGTTACTTGTGAAATAACATCATTAAAAATAGTGAATTTTTACTGTTGTAGTACAGCTGTGAAGATTTATTTTTTTATTTATTTATTTATTGGTGTTTAAGGTCACATATTTATGCACAATGGCTAATCATGACCGTGACAGTTTTATGGGTGGAGGAAGCCGGAGTAACCGGAGAGAACCACCGAGCAACGACGAGCAGCTGTCAGCTCTCCAACATCGTAACTCTGAACTCTGCACCACAGCACAGGCAGGGTTAGATTGGTTGAAGACATGCGCACCATCGACGTGCAGTACGCCTCAGTACACAGCGTCATCGTGCCCCCATGTAGGCAATCGGGGTGAAGTGTCTTGCCCAAGGACACAACGCGGTTGCCGCAGGTGGGATTCGAACCGAGGACCTCTCAGCTTTGCAGCCTGCACCTCTACCAACTGAGCCATCACGCCCCCCGCTGTGAAGATTGATAGTTTTGACGAAATACACAACTGTAACATGTGAACGCGGTCACAAGTTATCGTACACATCTGTAATTTCGACACCATTAAATCCCGATGATAGTTTTCTGTTGCGGACACAGTTGTATTTTGACACACTTTACAGCCGTATATTGGTTGATATTTTTGTCCCCAGGTTTCAATATAGGTTCCACAACTCCTCCCCCCCCCCCCCCCCCCCCCCCCCCCCCCCCACACACACAAACGTGTCACTTAGGCAATTATTCCCAAAATGCATCTTGAAGGATTGGGAGTTATTACATGCAAAAAAGAATATTGACTCATAATTGACTCATATAGCCCAACATTGCTTTATGTACTGCATCTTTAATCCTTTTACCTAACACAAGTTAAAGCCAACAGTACAAATTATTTTTCTGAAACATCAGATTTTTTCATTTTTTATTTACTTCTAACCATGGCTTATTACTCCTTATTGGAACAAGCTCATCAAGTTTGTTCCATTAATAGGTCATGAGGAATGTTTTGAAATAGAGAAATGAAAAAATAAAATTTGAATAGCAAATTTTGTATATCATGAGTGCAGATATGGCAGATTCGTTAGGTAAACTGTTAACAAAAAATGGCTCCGACTATTTTGCATCTAAGCATTGCCATTCCTGGGACAGTCGGGCTGCATGCGTGACATCACTCTAGTATAGGGTAGTTATTAACAAAATTAATGTGAGGGATTAAGGGTTAAAAAATGAAGGAATAAGGAAATTCACATGGCTATTTTTGTATGCAGATCATCACTGATCAGTCTTTTAAGATAAAACATGAAATACCGATGACATTTTTGTTTATATTTCAGGAACTATTATTCTTCACACTACCACTTATAAATTTTCAAAGAATTAAAAATTTTGTTCTGAGAAAGCTGCCTTCAAAACTGAAAGGTGTTCAAGAAAGGGCTAAAATCGACTATGAAGAATGTTCAGTTTGTGGAGCGTGGCCTACAGACCCACATGAGATAGGGTGCCACCATGTCTTTTGTTACTACTGTATTATGGTAAGGGTTTATTTGAAAGAGATTTGTGAAAGTGAATAGTCTGTCTCAGATCTGGGTTCCACAAAGAAGTGGGCTGCATTTTCCGTTCAATATGTAGAGTAATTTTGGATGGGGAATCTCATGGTGCTTACTGATTATTTAAAAAAGGGCCCAAATTTACTTTTTAGGATCCTGGACCCTAATTTTGCGGTTCTGACTCTCTGATGCTTATGGGACCTACATGAAAGGCATTCCACCATTTGCTTACTGGTCAATATCAAAATAGTACTGTTAAAAACTGTGGTACCCTTCAAAACAATTTTTTATTGATTTAGTGTACAGTGGAACCGTGTTAATTGAATAGCGACTTTGCCAATGAGAATTATTCAACTAACAGGAGTATTCAGTTAACAGGGATTGCGTCACTTTCCTGTATTCTAGAGATAAACTAAGCATTTATTCTACTATATCTTGTTTGACTGAGCTCCATGAGCTCTGTCAAACAAGATATAATAGATTAAATGCCTGTATTGGTTGTACGGAGGCCAAATAGGTCTATAAACCTAGGAACATGGGGGAGAGTCGGGTAATTTCTTGACAGGTTACAAATTTTTTTATTCAATTAACAGGAGTTAACTCTATAACCTATATTCAATTAACAGGTCAAATTTGTACTGGAGGAAAAGAAAATGGTTTTGTGTTTGGAAATTATATTCAATTAACAGGTTTATTCAGTTAAGAGATATACAATTAACCCTTTACCTAACATGAAAAGCAGACGACACTTGCAAAAATAATTCTTGAATAACTAATTTTTTTCATTTTTTGTCTCAAAAACATAGGTTATGAGCCCTCGTTGGAACGAGCTCGACGAGCTCGTTCCAACGAGGGGTCATAACCTATGTTTTTGAGACAAAAAATTTAAAAAATAATGAAAATTAATAGGCGATTTTTGAGAATAGCGCTGGCCAGTTTTGGCCGTTACGTTAGGTAAAGGGTTAAGTGGGTTCCACTGTATAACTATCAATAGTGAAGATTAAATCATTTTGAGAAACAATTATTTTTCTAAAAAAAATGTCTTAATAGGGAACTCAACAATTAGAAGAGGTGGGGGGGGGGGGGGGGATGGGGATTGAAGACCAGTGGTATAGCAAGTTCATTTCGACCCTTTTCTTCTGGACTAGGCTTCTGGACATAGGATGTTATATCATACCCCAGTAAATGATAGGTGTCAACTTACTGTCAAGTGGTTGTTATGGTAGCCCATGCAAGTTGCCATGTTGTGATGTCATTGTCGCGGTCATGGGTGGTGTGAATGCACATGTATATGTGCAGCATATGTGATTTGTGTAATACCTATTTCTGTCCTCAAGTTTGTTTAATGGAGGCAGGCATGTTGGATTTCTATGGTGGCACATGACTTCCTTGTAGCCGAGTGACTTTTAGTGAAGTGGAGGTGGGTTCTAGGGACATGGATGATTGTATGGGAGTATATCTAATTTCAGAAAATGACCCAACATTGAAGATAGTTACCAAAAATGACCCAAACACCTCCTAGAAACCTGTCATTTTGAATAGTATTCGATTGGTATGAGTAGAACATAGTATGAGTATCCTGGTTTGAGTATGCTTGACTTCACAGGAGTACTTTATGGGCTCAAACATTGCTATCTGTGGTCAAAGTCCTCATTTTTTTTACCCATTTTGGACCATATCCTTACTATTTATATCAAAATCTGTTGTTCTAGGTCAGGATCCTTATTTCTACTGACACAAACACTTACTACCTATTCTTCTTCACTCCTAGGGTTATAGCAGTACTGTTCGATATTTTTATACTGTACCAATGACCCAGACTTAGCTTAGCTGGTGCTAACTCTAACAAATCCGGGGCCAAAAACAAATTTTGCCCCCCAATCCCCAAAATTTGCATCCAAAACCAAAAGAAATCATGTCCTATAGGACCTCCATACTTCGCCCCTACTGCGCATGCGCACTGTCAAGGACGTTCCGAAATTGGCGCCAATTATCATTCTCTGTTTGGCCCTTCATCAGTCAACATCTCACTGATCTTTGTGCTTGTAAATCTCAGTTTAAAGGATGCCAGACACGTAATTATTGGAGAAATGGTGATTCTAAGGAGGATATAGAAGGAGGAGAGGAAAAAGGAGTGACAAAAAATAATCAGGGCTGTACTTAAAATTTTTTATGAAATTATGTTAAGTTGCCTATTTTCGAGGCATGGGCCTCTTGTTGTCATTCTTGCTAAAAAGTTGCACTGCTTATTCAGTGTTTACTCTCCCCTGGTCTTCTAAGTCCCCCCTTGCAATTCTCCCATGCTTTTGGCATATTTTTGAGAAAGATCATTTCTAAATTCTCTTGGGAGAGTTGCTTGGTTACAGAATGTTTTCTGTTATTTTCCCCATAGTTACGTTTTCACCCATGGGTGTATAAACGTTGTGTTCTGCATCTTCCATCTGATGTTCTGCAGATTCTCCCCTGGGAGTCTCTGTCTTCCATCAGATAGAGTGTAATTTTGATGACTGATTTCGGGCCAGTTTTTTCAGTGCCTGGAGTAATGTTTTCTGGTGTTTTACACTGTTTGTTTACATTGGCAACAGTCTCTTTTGAGGGGGGCTGTTTGCCTTTGGTGTGTTTTATCTCACTATAAGATACATTTTTATTATCCGTAAGTGTTGCATTAATTATTTAATATAAATTTAAAATTTTTGACCACACTTAGTCATCGGATCCATCGGGGCTCAACGTTACTTTTCAGAAACTTGGGCTTCGCTGAAAAAATATATTTTTATACTGTACCAATGACCCAGACATAGCTGGTGCTAACTCTTAAAATATAGGGCCAAACACAAATTTTGCCCCCCAATCCCCAAAATTTGCATCTAAAACTAAAGAAAACATGTCCTGAGAGGCCCTCCACACTTCGCCCCTACTGCGCATGCGCAGTGTCAAGGACGTTCCGAAATTGGCGCCATTTATCATTCTAAGTTTGGCCCTTCATCAGTTAACATCTGACTGATCTTTGTGCTTTTAAATCTCAGTTTAAATGATGCCAGACACATAAATATTAGTGAAATGGTGATTCTAAGGAGGATAGAAAAGGAGGAGAGGAAAAGAATGTGTGACAGAATATTATCAGGGCTGTAACTTAAAATTTTTTAATGAAATTATGTTAAGTTACCTATTTTCAAGGCAGCAGCCATTTTGTTGTCATTCTGATTATTTAGTTACACTGTTTTTTCAAGTGTTTTTCCTCTCTCCCTGTCCTTTAAGTTCCCCCTTGCTATTCTCCCATGCTTTTGGCATAATTTCTGTAATTATTATTACTAAAATTTCTTGGGAGTTTAGCTGAATAACAGAATGAATTCTGTTCTTTCCCCATGTTTACGTCTTCACCTACGGGTGGTTAGGCGTTGTGTTCTGCATCTACCATCTGATGTTCTGCAGTTTCTTCCCTGGAAGTCTCTGTTTTGCATCAGATGGTGTATTTTTGGTAACTGATTTCGGGCCTGGGTGCCTGGAGTCTTATTTTAGTGTTTTTACACTCATTGTTTACATTTACAACAGCCCTCTGTGTGAGGGGGGGATTTCTAAATAATAATATCTTTATGTTATTTCAATCATAACTAGATACATTATTATTGTTCGTAAGTGTTGAATAAATTGTTTAAAATATTTTTAAAATTTTTGTCCACACTTAGGCTTGGGATCCATTGGGGCTCAACGTTACTTTTCAGAAACTTGGGCTGTTCTGAAAAAAAAAATATTTTTTCAAAATATTTTGATTTCAATTATTTTTTCTATATTAATGGATCATATTATTATTATGTATTTTGATTGCCAGGGGTTAGTGCGAGTACCAGGACTTGTTTTCTTTTCTCATTGAAAGGATATTGATCAATTGTTTTAAGAGGAAGTCTTCCTCTGACCTTATTATCATTCTATATGTGGTCAGTGTACTCGCATTAACTCCGGTTCTGTATCGTATGATTTCGATGACAATATGGGAAGCGTATGTCACGGTATGTTGTTGGGGATTTGGACACTCCGGTCCTTTCCCCGCAGGGTCACTCTACTTTATCAATTTCTATTTCAGACGATCAAGATTAGGGTGATGTATCTGTGATGTCTTCCAACAGTGTGCCTCCGTCGTCACAATTAATGAAGGGCTAGCGGAAAAGTGCTCATGTAATACGCCAATTGCCTAAGAGGACCCTAGTAGGTTCGACGGCCTTTGACGTCCGCTAGCTCGCCCGGTGTAGCGTCCATTCACCGAATGGTTCGGCAGCCGGGTTCGTCCGTTGCGGTCTAGAAGGAATTTTGGGGTGATGCGAGCACTATAAAATTAACTTAATGCACACCCAGTGACGGCGGATCGGAGGGAGAACGGAGGAAGCCTTTTAGTCCGGTTCATAGCTCGTTCCGGTCCATCCGGACGGCAAGCGAGAGAGGCCCCTCTCTCGTTCAACAACATCTGGCCCCAGATGTTGTGGTACAAATGTGTCGTTAGCGGAGCATACGTCCGTCGCTCGGGACGCTCCGTTGTATAGGCAGTCCGCTGAGACTGCTAAGGCTTCCTCTTCTCGTCAGCGCACACGACCGCACCTTGGCTGCGTGACCGCCGATATATTACCAGCTTCGCCGATCAAGGATTCTTCGGCGACCAGGTCACACCATCCGGCAGCCAGGGATTCGAGACCGATGGACTCCGGACGTTCGCATAGGAAAAGTATGCGGGAGCCATCTGATGCGGAGCTGCCCTCGGCGATGCAGCGATAGACTGCGCCTCCGCAGGTCTCGACGCCGGACATTCTTGTGCACATAGCACAGCTTATCGCAGCATCCCAGCAGCCGACAAAAACGGTGTCGGATCGAGAATTATCCGACAGCGCTGGGTCGGTAGCCGGGGACTCGAGGCCTGCAGACTCCGGACGTTCGCATAGGAAGTATGCGGGAGTCAACGTACACGGAGCTTCCAGCGGCAATGCATCGTAAGTCCGCTACTGCACAGGCCTCGGGGACGGACGTGCTTTCCTTAATAGCACAGTTTATCGCAGCATCCCAGCATCAACTGAATCTGTCGCATATATTTTATCCGACGATGCTGGGTCGGGACGCTCCGCGGAAGCGGGTACGGACGTCCGAAAGTTTCATCCGGTCCGACGGGATACCGAAAGGGATTCGGTGGATTTCAAGCTTTCCCTTTCGGAACAACATATGCTGCGATGCCGGATAAGAAACTGATAGCGTCGGTGGACTTAGAAATTTTTGGTTCGGTCCAGGGACATCGTCCCTCAGTTCCGACATAGTCCAATAATGTCACACAAACTTTCGAATTATTGAACGACGCTATATATATTATTATTTTATGCTTGCTATCCAAGCATTTCTGGTTTCTTGTTCGAAGAGTTATGGAGATGTCTTTCAAAAGTGTGCCTCTGTCGTCATAGTTAATGAAGAGTTAGCGGCAATAAGTGCTCATGGAATATGTCTATCGCTTACGGAGTGACATTCGCTAGCTCACCCGGTGTAGCGTACATTCATCGAATGGTTCGGCTGCCGGGTTCGTCCGTTGCGGTCTAGGAAGGAGATTTGGGTGATGCGAGCACTTTAATTACTTTAGTACTCACCCAGTGACGGCAGATTGAGGACAGATCGGAGGAAGCCAACAACATAGGGGACCGCATGTTGTGGTTCAGATATTTTACATTCGGAGCATATGTCCGTTGCTCGGGACGCTCCGTTATATTGACAGTCCGAGAGACTGTCTTTAATGCTTCCTCATCCTCACAGCAGGGCACACGACCGCACATTGGCTACGTGACCTCGAGTATCCGATCAGTTTCGGCATTCAGTGATTCCACAGCGAATAGGTCGCGCCATCCGGTAGCCAAGGGACACGAGGCCTATACACTCCGTTCGCTCGCATATTGGAAGTATGCACGGGGTAACGATCTCGGAGCTTCCTGCGGCAATGCATCGTAAGACCGCTGCTCCTCAGGCCTCAGTGACGGACGTGCTATCCGAGTTAGCACAGTTGTTTCGCAGCATCCCAGCAATTGACGGTTTCTCGGTCGAATCAGGAATTATCCGACGGCGCTGGGTCGGTGCGGTCCGCGGTTGCATCAAGCTACGGACGACCGAACGCTTTATAGGGTCCGACAGGATGGCGAAAGGGATTCGAAAGATTTCGAGTTTTCCCTTTAGTAGTATCGGAAGATGCCTTTCATATCTTCTGGCATTTCTTCCAGTGATTATTTTTCGGACTTCATTGCTGCGATCTTGGATAAGAGACTTATAGCGTCATTGGACTCGGATTTTTCGATCGGTACAGGGACTTTGTCCCTGACTTACCGACGCAGTCCAATATTGTCATTACAACATGTGTTTTATTTTTCGACGCTATATATTTATATATATATATACAAGCCTGCTACTAAGCATGATAGTTTAGTTTCTTGTCCGCGTGGCTCATTTCTGCCATTTTATCTTTTTTACATATAGTTTATTTTGGCAGAGCAGGGCATACCGAGAGTTCATATGCGTCTAGACGGTGTGATTAAAGACTGCATATTTTCTTTTTCACCGTTTATGTCTTTTCCAATTTCAATGTTGGGAACGACATTATGTATAGTAGACTTAACTTAGACGCTTTATTATACGTAATCCGCCTTACTGAGGCGTTATCATTACGTCTTCAAGAAAAGATTTACGGGATATTATTCTCAATGTAATTTCTTTTGAGGGCAGTAGTTTGTTCACGTATAACTCCGCCCTTCAGTGGCTGATTGGAGTTGGTTAGACGTGATGCAGCCCTAGCTACATCCACGCGTGGATAGTAGGTTAAGAACTCTCTCAGAGTCGCTTCGTTCTCGGAGGAGCTTCTCTTCGACGGCAACTTTCCGGCAATCCATGAATTGCTTGATTTATACATTCTCTTGTCTATCTAGTGTTACAAGAGATTCAGACTGGGGCAAACATTCGGTGGTTGACTCAGAGAGTGCCGCCGCAGTTGCCGGACCCGAGTGTGGCTGTTATGACGGTTGCCAGTCTAACAGATTGGGATATATACTGATCCCTACGGATTCGAAGTGCCAGGGTCTTTGGGTTCCGCAGTCTTTTAGCTATCAGTTAACTTCCGCGGAATAATGTTTTTTTAGGCTTGCTTTATGTCATTGCATGAACATTATTCAGAAACGCATGCCCAAATTCCTGTCCTTTAATTCGACAGTAGTTGCGTATCTCCGGAACCAGGGAGGCACTCTTTCGTTTCCGTTATTCAATTTAATGGAAAGAATCCGTCTGTTGGTTATAGTACACCAAGTTCAGTTTTGGTCCGTCATATTCTGGGTCGTCTGATTGTTTTATCGCACTCCCGTTCTCTTACGGGTCGCTTGTTGCTGTCAGAATGGACTCTCAACAAACAAGTATTCAATCAGATTTGCTATCTATGGGAGCGCCCAATGATGTTTTATTTATGACACAGCTGGCTAATCAATTGCAGACGTATGTGTTGGCTTGTCCAGATCTCTGAGCTAATACTGTTAATGCTCTATTGATCTATAGGACGGAATGATAGGATACGCGTATCCTCCGGCGCTGTTGTTTTTAGCAGGTATTGCTAAGATAAACAACCACAATACATTTCTGTTGATAGCATCTCTATCTTCACAGAGATCATGAGTAATTTACTCTCTTGTCTACTGTGGATCTTAACGTGAAATCTTCCTCTATGTGAGGATCTTTTTTCACTGGGTAAATCGTGTCATCTTTATCACAACCAGCAAGGTCGCAACCTTCATGTATTCCGTTGTGTGGTCCGTATTGCATTGTAAGCACTGTACTGGACGAGCTTTGGACGCGATTTCTTACTATAGGAGATCCTCTTCTTCGCTATTCTATGCGACTAAAGTGGAGGCTCTTCCGTCGTGGTGTAGGGATCATTATGTTCATATGGTTGATCCCTCCATACTACTCATTGCTATTTTTTTTAGTATACTTGTTTCACAAGATCTACTGCAGCCTGTTGTTATTTAGGTTATAGGTTTATGTTACCTCATACCTATGCACTCTACGATAGTTTACAATTGAGTCTTTTGTCTCTTTATCTAAGTCAGTTAGTAACTTTTTGATAAATAGACTTAGAATCTTTAGATTAAATTCCTATACGGATTTTAACTTCAGGTTCTTATTTAGCTAAGTAATCATTTGAGCCTCTGGAAACAGTAGTTTTCAAATTCTGACCTTTTAGACAGTAATTCTGTTGGTTTCTCTTTTACTGTAGAGTCAGTGAGTTTCATGCACTATCGATGTGGATGATTTTCACTTTCATAGTTTCGGAATCAATACTTCCGTTACTATTTAGGTTGGATTGTTGCATAAGAGTTAGGCTCCTATTATCCGGAACCTATTATTTTAAGGTCCTTCCGTCTTCGTATGGGCATAGGCCTTTACTCTTTCCGGGTACAGTTTATGTATTTATAAACAGATATCTGTTTATTACAAGGGCGTAAGCTTCTTCTGTCTTTGATGTCTAGTAGAAGGACGTTACGCTCCATTTTATTGTTAATGGATTCTATTAACTAGCGTACTGCTTATGGTATATCATTGGCTTAGCAGTTGTGCTTAAGATTTCGGCTCATGAAGTAAGAGTTCTTCTACTTCTTGGGCTTACATTAATAGTGTTGCTATTATAGATTTTTGAAGGCTGCTCATTGCGCTCAGCCATCCATTCATGAATTTTATCTCAGAAATATCGAGTCCATTTCTGGAGGCCTCTATTGTTAGGTCTATTATCTACTGCTCAGAATGTCATTCACTTAACAGTTGCTACTATAGCTAGGTAGGCTGTCTGTTTCGGCAGTGTCTCCGTTCGACTGCCCTCTTCGCTCTGGGCTATTTGACCCAGGGCAAGAAAAAGGGGGGGGGGAGGGTGTTCCCTTGGGTCACCTGTTTTTACTATGAAAACAAGGGGATACCTCCTCCGGAGTTAGTTATTCTGAGCTGTTATTGGGATGGTTGTTTAGTGAGAAGTTTAAGTTTATAAAATTCATTCAAGTCTTAGTTTTTAAAGTATAGCTTTTGAATATTGCATATGTCAACGGACATGATTATGCAATTCTCACACACTTTTAGGAGTATAAGAGTCTCTATTCTCTAGACTTACTTTATTATTGGCTTACTTTAAAAATTATTAGTATAAGGATTATTGGATATTAATAGAGTACATGGATGTATGAAGCTCAATTTTTGGAAGGTGTTGTATCTTTCTAATTTATCATAAATAAGAAAGATACATGTAAGGCCTATTACTTCTTTTCCCTACAGGGGATGACTCTATTTTATTTTATTGAGCGTATTCCATTTTGCTCTATGTCCTTGGCCCTCCAGCCTTTTTACTATTCAGCTATGTCTGGGTCATTGGTACAGTATAAAAATGTTAAAAAATTTATAGTAATTTATATATTTTTTATACTTACCAATGACCCAGACGGGGATGGCCCTCCCAGGAGTTGGGAACTCTTGCCTCCCCGCTGAGTACATAGCGCTTACCAGGCACTGGTTATTAGAATGATAAATGGCGCCAATTTCGGAACGTCCTTGACACTGCGCATGCGCAGTAGGGGCGAAGTGTGGAGGGCCTCTCAGGACATGTTTTCTTTAGTTTTAGATGCAAATTTTGGGGATTGGGGGGCAAAATTTGTGTTTGGCCCTATATTTTAAGAGTTAGCACCAGCTATGTCTGGGTCATTGGTAAGTATAAAAAATATATAAATTACTATAAATTTTTTAACTTTTCAAAAATTATTTTGATTTGCAATTGTTTTTTCATTATTAATGGATCATGTTATTATGTATCTTTGTGTCAGGGGTTTGTGCGAGTAACTAGGACTTGTTGTTGACTTTTCACAATGAAAGGATATTGTTCAAATTGTAATAGGAAGAAATCTTCCTCTGACTTTCATGAACATTGTATTAATTGTAGTCAGTGTTCTCGCACTAATCCCTGTTCTATATGTCAATCTTGGGATGACAAACATTGGAAACGTGTGTCACGATATGTTGTTAGTGGAGAAAGGGCTATGCCGGCTCTTTCTCCGCAAGGTCACTCTACTCTCTCAGTTTCTATTTCAGAGGAACAAGAACAGGGTGATGTTTCCATGTTATCTTCCGCAAGTGCGCTTCCGTCGTCACAAATGAATACAGAGCTAGCGGCAAAAGTGCTCATGGAGATTAAACAAATGTCGTCCGCTAGCTCGCCCGGTGTAGCGTCCATTCACCGAATGGTTCGGCAGCCGGGTTTGTCCGATGCGGTCCAGGAGGAAATGTTGGGTGATGCGAGCACTATAAACATTCAACGTGCACACCCAGTGATGGCGGATAGTAGGCGAGATCGGAGGAAGCCTTTGAGTCTGGTTCCTAGCTGGTCCAGGTCCAGCCGGGCCGCGAGCGAGAGAGGCCCCTCTCTCGTACAACAACATCTGGGACCAGATGTTGTGGTACAAAATGTGTCGCAAGCGGAGCATACGTCCGTCGCTCGGGACGCTCCGTTGTATAGACAGTCCACGGAGACTGCTCAGGCTTCTTCCTCTCGTCAGCACACATGACCGCACTTTGGCTACGTGACCGCCGATATTTTACCAGCTTCGCCGATCAGGGATTCTTCGGCGACCAGGTCACACCATCCGGTAGCCAGGGACACGAGGCCGATGGACTCCGGACGTTTGCATAGGAAAAGTATGCGGGAGTCATCAGATGCGGAGCTGCCCTCGGCGAAGCAGCGAAAGACTGCGCCTCCGCAGGCCTCGATGCCGGACGTACTTGTAGCACAACTTATCGCAGCATCCCAGCAGCCGACAGAAACGGTGTCGGATCGGGAATTATCCGACGGCGCTGGGTCGGTACGCTCCGCCGAAGCATCGGGGGCGGATGACCGGGAGCATCATGAGGTCCGACCGGATGGTGAAAGGGATACGGATGACTTGGAGCTATCCCTTTCGGAACAACATAAAGTTGCCGTGGACTTCATCCGGCACTTTCTCCCTCAAGTTGTTTCGTCGGGCCAGACTGCTGCGGTTCCGGACAAGAGGATTATAGCGTCATTGGACTCTGATTTTTTTGAGCGGTTCAGGGACATCGCTCCCGAGTTTCCGTCTCAGTCCAATAATGTTGCAAGAACATTTGAATTATTGAACGACGCTATATTCAAACTTGCTTCCAAAACGGGGAAAGCAGGTTTCTTGTCCGCCAATACTCTCAACCTGCCTTTCATTAATGCAAGGAATAAATTCGATACGGCAGGACAGGGTATTCCGAGAGTTCCTCTGCGTATGGACGACGAGGCGGAAGACTTAGAGCTATCATTACCGTCGTCGGCGTCTATTCCAACCACGGTGTTGGAAACAACTATTTCGTCTAACAGAGCCAGTTTAGATGCCTTATCTTACGCAGATCACCTTACTAAGGCGTTATCACTGCGCCTTCAAGGGAAAGAATTTCAGGATATACAATCCTCTTTAAGACTTCTTTCAAGGGCAGTAGCTTATTCCACGTGTAACTCCGCCCTTTCAGTGGCAAACCTGGAGTTGGTTAGACGTGACGCAGCCCTAGCTACATCCACACTCGTGGATACTAAGGTGAAGAACTCTCTCAGAGTCGCTTCGGTCTCCGGAGAACTTCTCTTTGACAGCAAGCTTTCTGCAATTTATGATAAAATTACAAAGAAAGCTTCGGATTCTCTGTTGTTCAAATCTGCTTCTAAGAAGTTTGATACGGCAGACAAGAATAAGACAGGCACTTTTGGGTCTAATGCGCCCAAGAGAGGTTCCTTTTGAGGTTCCGGTGCATCCTCTTGGTCTTATTCAAGAGACCGCCAAGGTAGCGACTCACGTTCGGGACGTCCTTCGGGCCGGGACAACTGGTCGGATGCCCCGAGGTCGACGGGACGAGGTGCAGGTCGTGGAGGACGTGGTTTCTCCTACCGCAGGCCTCGCAGGTCCAGGAGGTGATGGCTTAAACCTCTATCGCATACTGGTTGGCGGAAGGTTGTCGAGCTTTTCACAAGAATGGGCGTCAATTACGGACGACCCTTGGGTGAGAGGAGTGACTTCGGAAGGTCTAAAGATATCCTTCAAACGAAAGCCTCCATTATCTCGAAGTCCAAAATGGACTCAACTTCCATCAAATCCGCAGAAAAGAGACGCTCTATTATCAGAGGTGCAGTCTCTTTTAATGAAGAACGCGGTAGAGGTCGTAGAAAACCAGGAGACTCCGGGATTCTACAGCCATCTGTTTCTGGTTCCGAAACCAGACGGCTCGTTCCGTCCAGTCATAGATTTGAGCTGGATAAACAAGCTGATCGTCGCTCCGAAGTTTTATATGGAGACGATTCGGTCGGTCAGAGCGAGTATTCGGGTGAATGATTATGCAACGAGCATAGATCTCAAAGATGCGTACTTTCACGTCATGGTACATCCGACATTCAAAAAGTATCTACGCTTCGCAGTCCTAGGAGTGGTGTATCAATTCCGGGCGATGTGCTTCGGATTGAATCTAGCACCCTGGGCTTTCACTCGGGTAATGAACTCGGTAATGATCTATTTCCGAGCTCATTCGTCTGCGGTAACGTCGGCCTACCTGGACGACATTCTTCAGAGGTACGGCAACGAGTTAACGCTTCAGAACGATGTTCAGAATCTACTTCTATTGCTCCGACGTCTCGGTTTTATAGTAAACGAGGAGAAGTCGGATCTGGTGCCGTCCAAGTCATTCACACATCTGGGAATGAGCTTCGAGACGCACAACAATCTCGTTCGTCTGCCGTTAACCAGAGCGAAATTAATCAGTTGTTACGCTCGCTATTGTCTTCACTCAGACAAAGTCACAGCGAGAGAGTTCATGAGACTGATAGGTCTGTGCGGAGCCGCTGCGGATCTCATTCTGATGGCGTGGTTACGCACGCGTCCTCTCCAAATTTTCTTGACTCAGAATTGGAGTGTAAAGATTAATTCGCTCGATATAGACGTTCTCTTGTCAGATCAAGTGAAACAAGAGATTCAGACTTGGGCAAACATTCAGTGGTTGACTCAGGGAGTTCTGCTGCATTTGCCGGATCCGAGTTTTACGATTATGACGGATGCCAGTCAAACAGGTTGGGGTGCAACATTGATCTCAACGGATTCGAAGTGCCAGGGTCTTTGGGATCCGCAGTTTCTAGGCAAGCACATAAACATCAAGGAAATGATGTCAGTTTGGCTTGCACTACGTCATTGGATGAACATTATTCAGAAAGCACATGTCCAAATCCTGTCCGACAATACGACAGTAGTAGCGTATATCCGGAACTAGGGAGGCACTCATTCCGTTCCGTTATTCAATTTAACGGAAAGAATCCTTCTGTTTGTTCTAGAACACCAAGTTCTGCTTTCGGTCCGTCATATTCAGGGTCGTCTGAATGTATTAACAGACTCCCTTTCACGGAAGGGTCGCTTGTTGCCGTCAGAATGGACTCTCAACAAACAAGCATTCAATCAGATTTGCTACCAATGGGAGCGGCCAATGATAGACTTATTTGCGACACAACTCAACAATCAGTTGCAGACGTATGTGTCACCATGTCCGGATCATCAAGCATATGCAGTAGATGCTCTATCGATCTCGTGGGGCGGAATGATAGGATATGCGTATCCTCCAGCGCCGTTGATTCAGCAAATATTGCTAAAGATAAAACAATCACAATGCAAAATTCTGTTGGTAGCATCTCTGTCTCCACAGAGACCGTGGATAAATCTACTCAGGTGTCTGCTGTGGGACCTACCGCGAAAGCTTCCTCCACGGGAGGATCTTCTTTCGCAGGGGAAATCGCGTCAACTCCATCACAACCCGCAAGGTCTCAACCTTCACGTTTTTCCGTTGTGCAGTCCTTCTTGCATGGCAAGCACTTTACAGGACGAGCAGTGGATGCGATTTCTAACTATAGGAGGACCTCCTCTTCGCTAAACTATGCGGCTAAGTGGAAGGTTTTTCGTCGTTGGTGTAGGGATCATTCTGTAGATATTTTCGATCCCTCTATACCAGACATTGCAAACTTTCTAGTATACTTGTTTGACGAAATCGAACTGCAGCCTGTTACTATTAAGGGTTATAGGTCCATGTTATCTGATACCTATGCACATCATGATAGTTTACAAATTGGATCTAATGTCTCTTTATCTAAGTTGGTTAGAAACTTCTCGATAAATAGACCCAGAACTCTTAGGTTAATTCCTAAATGGAATTTAGCTTGGGTTCTTCTTAAACTGAAGGAAAAGCCATTTGAACCTCTTGGGACAGTAGATTTCAAATTCTTATCTTATAAGACAGCTTTTCTCTTAGCTTTCTCTTCTGCTAGAAGAGTCAGTGAGCTTCATGCACTGTCGGTGGATGATTCTCACTATCGTAGTGTCGGGAACACTATCACCTTCACTACTAATGTGGGTTTTTTAGCTAAGAATCAGGCTCCTAATAAATATCCGGAACCTATTGTCATTAAGGCTCTTCCGTCTTCAGATGGGCGTAGGCCTTTACTCTGTCCTGTTAGAGCGTTACGTATCTATAAACAGAGATCTCAGTTTATCAGAAAGGGACGAAAACGTTTCTTTCTGTCTTTGATGCCTAATAGAAGGGACATTTCGGTCCATTCTATTGCTAGATGGATTCAATTAACTATCCGTACTGCTTATGAGAGTTTATCTTCTTCTCAGCAGTCTGTGCTTAAGATTTCCGCTCATGAAGTAAGAGCTCTTGCTACTTCTTGGGCTTACGCTAATAGTATTGCTATTACAGATTTAATCAAGGCTGCTTATTGGTCTCAGCCATCCACATTCACGAATTTTTATCTCAGAAATATTGAGTCCATTTCTGGAGACCTGCATTGTTTAGGTCCGTTATCTGTTGCTCAGAATGTCGTCCACTAAACAGTTGCAACTATAGTTATGCAGGCTTTCTGTTCCGGCAGTGACTCCGTCCGGCTGCCCTCTTCGCTCTGGGCTATTTGACCCAGGGCAAGGGTAAGGGGGGGGGGGGGGGGGGAGGGTGTTCCCTTAGGTCACCTGCTTTATAGTGAAAAGCAAGGGAATGCCTCCTCCAAAGTCAGTATTTCTGAGTCGCTTCCGGGATGGTTTTAAAGTGTAATATTAATGTTAAAATTCATTCATGTCATATTTTTAAAGTGTAGCTCGGTGTGAAGCATTTGTATATGTCAAGTGTCAAACGGGCGTTAATATACAATCCTCGGACACTTTTAAAAGAATATAAAGAGTCTCAATTCTCTGGACTAACTTTATTTATTGGCTTACTTTAAAAATAATTAGTATAAAGGGTTATACTGGATGTTAATAGAGAACATGAATGTTATTGTGCTCAATTATGAAGGGTATTGTATCTTTCTAATTTAACACAAAATAAGAAAGATACATGTAAAGCCTAATACTCCTTTTCTCCTTAAGGGGTTGCCTCTATATTATATAGTTGAGCTTATTGGATTTTCCTCTATGTCCTAGGCCCTCCAGCCTTTTTACTATTCAGCTAAGTCTGGGTCATTGGTACAGTATAAAAATGTTAAAAAATTTATAGTAATTTATATATTTTTTATACTTACCAATGACCCAGACGGGGATGGCCCTCCCAGGAGTTGGGAACTCTTACCTCCCCGCTGAGTACATAGTGCTGACCAGGCACTGCCAGTAAGAATGATAATTGGCGCCAATTTTGGAACGTCCTTGACACTGCGCATGCGCAGTAGGGGCAAAGTATGGAGGTCCTATAGGACATGATTTCTTTTGGTTTTGGATGCAAATTTTGGGGATTGGGGGGCAAAATTTGTGTTTGGCCCTGGATTTGTTAGAGTTAGCACCAGCTAAGCTAAGTCTGGGTCATTGGTAAGTATAAAAAATATATAAATTACTATAAATTTTTTAACTTTTCGGAAATGGACACCTCTTAGAGAGGAGTTAATATATTTTTAGAATTTTCGCCTGTTCTGCTTGCTCCCAACATTATTCCATCTACTCTTGTCCTTTGTCTCTGTGTTATAAGAATGACAACTCTAACGGAGTTCAAGGGGATCATGGTCTGTTTTGATCCTGTCTTGTTGCTTGAGGTGTTTAGGTTAACCAGCTGTTTCATTCAGTGTGTAAAGTTTGTCAGAGACTCATCAGACCTGTAACTATCCACTTTAAGCAAGACAATAACAGACTATCAGATCTCTGCTACCATATAATGTCCTCTACACAGCTGCTGAAAATCGGGCTGAATAAAAATGACGTTTAGTGGGTTTTTAGCTCATTTTGACAAAGTCAAGCTGAGCTAATCTTATCGCTCTCCATCCGTCGTCTGTCGTCCGTCAACACCATGTTTTGGTCTTCTCCTCCATGAAAGTTTGTGTGAGTGATGGTCCCAAAGGGGCATTTCATTTTTGTTCAACTCAACATGCCCAGCCCCATAGGGTGGGAGTGGGGAAAAATGCTCCAAAATATTTTTAAAATCTTCTTCTCAAGAACCAGTGTGTACAATGACTTGATATTTGCTATGGAGCTTCCATATGAGTTGTAGAATCAAGTTTGTTCAAATGAAGTTCGTGAAGTAATATTTGGCTTTGTAATAGGAGGGGTAAGATTTTTAGCCCTGCCCAAAATTTCTATTTTCTGAACTGATGGTCCGGTATGAACCAAATTCGGTTTGTGATATTGTTGGGTCATAAGTACTTGACCCATGCAAAAAAAAAAAAATTCCTGCATCCCCATGGGAACCCTGGGAGCTAAAAATAGAAATATTTTCAAACGCCCATATTTCCCAAACCCCACAGAACAGAGAGCTTTTATTTGGTATGAAGTATCCTTATGACAAGTAGAATTGAATGGTAAAAAAAAATTGCCATCGGTTATGTTAGGGTGTTCTGTAATGGGCATCGAAAAAATGCTGAGTCAGCATATTTGCAAAAATTTTAAATCTTTTCTCCAGAACCAATCATCAGAATCTTTTGATATTTGGTATTCAGCATTCATATGGGGGTCAGATAAAAGTTTGTTAAAATAAAGCTCATTGGTTCATATTTGGACTCTCTACAGGAGCCCAAAGTTTTAACATAGGGTAATATGGGGAATATTCTTTAAAAATCTTCTTCTTCAGAACCACCAGTCAGAATCTTTTAATGTTTGTATACATCATTGTTATGTGGGTCAGATTCAAGATTGTTCAAACCAAGTCCGTAGGTTAATATTTGGGCTTCCTACGGAAGCCCAAATTTTATCTTTGTTCAATATGGAGGGTAATTTAAAAAAATCTTCTTCTTCAGATCCACCAGTCAGAATGCTTTGATATTTGGTATGCAACATCTCTAAGGGAGTCAGATTCAAGTTTGTTCAAATCAGATCCCTAGGTATATATTTGGACTTACTATAGTAGCCCAAATTTTTAATTAGTGCAATATGAGGAAATTTCTTTAAAAATCTTCTTTTTCAGATCCACCAGTCGGAATGCTTTCATATTTGGTATACAACATCTGTGGGGTGGGGGGGGGGGGGGGGGGGGGGGAGGGGGGGCAGATTCCAGGTTGTTCAATTCGAGTGCCTAAGTTAATATTTGGGAACATGAAATTTAACTTAGTGCAATATGAGGGAATTTCTTCAAAAATCTTCTTCTTCAGATCCACTCATCAGAATGCTTTCACATTTGGTATACAACATCTCTAGGGAGGTCAGATTCAAGTTTGTTCAAATCGTATCCATAGGTTAATATTTGGGCTCGCTATGGTACAATTTCTCTTCTTCAGATCCAACAATCAGAATGCTTTCATATTCGGTACACAACATCTCTAGGGAAGACAGATTCAACTGTGTTCAAATCAAGAGCCTGGGTTAATATTTAGGCTCTCTATGGGAGCCGGAATTGGCCATTTTGCTGAAGAATTAAAAATTTTGTATTCAGTACCCTCTAGAGGTGTGTAACTAAGATTAATCCACATAGGTTGTATCAAGGGGCTTCATAGGGGAGCTCTACATTTTACTTTATGAACAACTGAAGAAAAGGCATGATGCCCAGATTATTTTTGTCACTCCTGAGGGACTCAAGGATTGACAGTGTAGCCTATGGAGATGGCTTGCTTAATGTAGACTCATTCTTGGACTCTGTTTAAATTGTGTTCTGTTCAAGATGAGCGCTTCAGGCCCTGTGGGGCCTCTTGTTTTTTTCCTATCCAAGCTACTGGTTCCCCTCTGCTCCCTCGACCATGCTACTGGTTCCCATCTGCCCCCCCCCCCCCCCCTGGCTGATATGATGCCAGTCTCAGCTGATAAGATCCAAGTTAAAGTTGTCCCCTTTGATGCATTACTGAGTGGAGCCATTTTCTTTACAGTGAGATCATTCACTGTTAAACGTTGAAAGCAATCAATCAGTAAAATCGGTGTTGGGCAAAAGAGAGTGGTTTTTGTATGTTGAAGAATTAATGATGGCAATAAGTAAGGAGTAGGTGGATTAACCCTTTACCTTACATGAAAAACAGACGACACTTTGCAAAAAAAAAATTGTTGAATAACTTATTTTTTTTATTTTTTTGTCTCAAAAACATAGGTTATGATCCCTCTTTGGAACGAGCTCATCAAGCTTGTTCGAACGAGGGGTCATAACCTATGTTTTTGAAACGAAAAATGAAAAAATAATGAAAATTAATTATCGATTTTTGAGAATAGCGCTGACCGGTTTTGGCAGTTTATTTATTTATTTATTGGTGTTTAAGGTCATATACTTATGCTCAATAGCTAATCATGACCGTGACCATGACCGTTTTACGGGTGGAGGTAGCCGGAGTACCCGGAGAGAACCACCGAGCAACGGCGAGCAGCTGCCAGCTCCCCAACATCGTAACTTCGCGCTGCAGCACAGGCAGGGTTAGATTGGTTGAAGACATGCATACCATCGACGTGCAGTACGCCTTAGTACACGGCGTCATTGTGCTCCCATGTGGACAATCGGGGTGAAGTGCCTTTCCCAAGGACACAACGCAATTGCCGCAGGTGGGATTCAAACCGAGGACCTCTCGGCTTGCAACCTGCACTTCTACCTACTGAGCCACCGTGCCCCCGTTTTGGCAGTGAGGTTAGGTAAAGGGTTAAGCATTCTCATAGAAAGTGTGCCCAGCGTGTCCTCTACTCCTAAATGACCCACTTGGCATTCCTTTTCACTGTCTTTCCCTGTTTCTTCTACAAGCTTCAGCTTGGGTAAAGGATTAAAAAAGGCTATGTTGGGTAAAAGGTTAAAAAAAAGGAAGAGAGTTGAACAGAAAATTCAATGCAAACTAAGATTCAGAGACGTAAGTGGAGATTTGTTTAACCCTTTACCCAACGTAACGGCCAAAACCGGCCAGCGCTATTCTCAAAAATCGCCAATTAATTTTCTTTATTTTTTCATTTTTTGTCTCAAAAACATAGGTTATGACCCCTCGTTGGAACGAGCTCGACGAGCTCGTTCCAACGAGGGGTCATAACCTATGTTTTTGAGACAAAAAATGAAAAAAATTAGTTATTCAAGAATTTTTTTTGCAAGTGTCGTCTGCTTTTCATGTTAGGGAAAGGGTTAATTGAGAAAGAGATGGTTCAGTTCTCCAAATGTCTTTGCGTCCCCACTGGGGAAGCTGCAACAACCGGATAGCTGAACTAGGAGAAGACAAAGCTTTGGATTTTATGAAAAGAATGAGAAACAATAAGACTGTCAGAAAATTGTAACAGATCTGAGAAAATCTTGTAATTATTTGTTTTAGGCCACACAAAGTAGACATTCTGTTTCTCAGGCCATTATTTGTAAAATTGCATGCGGACGAGCATTTTTTTATTTTGTTTTTTATTTCTGAAATTATTTCTTTGCCATCAAAAGTTCACGTTCTTGGTTAAGCTAAAACTCAGTCGAGTGCGATCTGCGCACACCCTGTAGGGGAACTCTTCTCCTTGTACTAATCCACGTCTTCTGAAACCAGTGCGCAGACGTATAACCAACGTGTCATTCTTTTTTCTTCCGCCATCTTGTCAAGATGCGGATCGTTTTGCTCATCAACAGTGATACCTTTTGACTCGATGTTGACAGTGTTCGTGTCCTGAATTGTGGATTCATAGCTGTTTCTTCACTATCTAGACATACAGGGCTGTGTTTTTATTTATTCTCTCGATTATTCACTGCATTTTTTGTGATAAATCTCTATACTGATTTTGTATGCGATTTTTGCATACCGTGCTGTTTCGGTCTTTTGTTCATTAATGCTAACCCTTTGGGTTCTGCTTTTATATGAGTTAGATGTCAGCTGGGGGCTATTATGGAAGCTCTTCTCCCCTCTGTTGAGGGTAGAATTTCTGCCAGTTCCCTTTTTGTCTGTTGGGGTACTTTTCTGTTCCCATTGGGCCTTTGTTTCCTGCCACCTTACACTGGTAGCTGGGGGTAACCTGATTTCTTTTTTCTTGGGGTTCACCTTCCCATCTGCTCTCACCAGATATGCCTAAGACGATACCTTGCAGGCGATTTTTGTTGTCTTGGCATTTTGAAGTTTCCCATTATTCATGCTCCATTTTATATGGGTGTTCGGTCAAAAGACCCTGTGGGTGGTGTGGTCTTCCACCTTTTGGGCTTCAGTCTATCGTGTAGTTTGGGCACGTGCCGTTTCCTCCCGTGCCCATGGGAAGGGGAATGCAGTCGTTCGGGGCCGCTCGAACCGACTCTGTCTGGAGAGAGTTCTAACCCCTCGGTCGGGTTTTGCAGTCTTTTTGTGGCGTGGATACCATGGTAGGTGCTGACTTTCTGGCGAAGAAATGCCTGATTCCGGGACTACTCTCCCCTCCAGTTGACATCTGAGGTGGTCACTAGGGCTGTGACTCCTCATTTGCAGCCAAGCTTGGTTACTCTCTCCACCTTTGTCAACAGCTACTGATGTATCCACTCCTTCTGCTGCTCCATTGGTGATGTTATCGGTCTCTGTTTCAGCCAGCCTCGACTTATCCCTGCAGGGGCCTGCAGGGATTTCTGCCTCTTTGGACGTGGGATATTGGCCTCAACCTTCCCTGGCTTCAACTCAGCGAAGTCTGAAGTGGTTGCTGGCCGATCTTTCAGCTGTTGATGCCCATGGTGGGGTGACCGTGGACTCTGTTGCACTTCCGTCCACGCACTCTGGTCCTTAGGCCAGTTTTGTGGGACCGGCACATTTTGTGAAGCCTGGACCTCCTGTTCCTCAGAGGTCTGCGGCGACTCTCCTGAGCTTCCGCACTTAAGATCCTTGGGGTATTTCATACCCCTATAAGCATCTGTATTCAGATGTTTCGGCTGCCACTCGTCGCCCTGCGTCAGGTGTTCTAGAGGATCGTGACATGGGTCGTGAGCTTAGGGAGGCCCTCTCCTTGATCACGCCGGTTCTTTCCAAGAGCGTTCCCATTGCCTCCAGCGAGGCTTCTAGTGGCTTCCAGGCACCCTCTGTGGCACTGCCTCCCGGGATTGGAAGCAAACCTCTTTCTGACCCCCCTGGTGTTCCTACACTATGGGAAGCATCGGCTGGTATGCCCGACATGGGCTATGTGTCTTCCAACTCCGGCAATGGGTCAGACACACTTGACATTGAGAGCCATCAGTCTTCTGACTTGGGGGCAGCTCTTGACTTTGTGTTTGAGTTCCTTCAGGAACTCAAACCGTCAGACCAGCCGGAGGTTTCAGCCATGCCACGATCATCAGTCGCCCACCTACAGCCTGTGGAGCAACCTGCTTCTGGGCGACCTTCGATCGTACCAGTCAGTACAAGTGGTTGAAGCTTTTGCAGCATTGGGCTGAAAGCTGAGTTCCAAGGCTATGAAGACTTCGTTCTTCACAAGGCTAATACCTTTTTGCCTCCTGTGCATTATCGTTCCTATGATTCTGCCAATCTGTCACTCTGCCAGACTTTGACAGTCTTGTATCAGGACTCCTCCCCTGGGTTTTCCAAGCCCAAGTCAGCCATTATTCCTATGGCGACTTTGGAGTCCATGTTGGTCTTATCCAGAGAGATGCTAGGCATGCTTTCTCTCTCGGATCCCGTCGTCTCTGCCTTGGCTGCTTATCTGCCTTCAGATAAGTTTGATGACATACAGGCTCCTTTGCGTGTGATTTCTAAGGAGCTCATGCATCTTACTCACATGTATGCCTGTAACACGGCTAATTTGGAATTAGTTCGCTGGGACACTGTGTTGGACACAAGCCGTTCCCTTCCTGAAGGGCAGCGCACTGTTCTTCGATCTCCTTCTTTGGTGGGTCCGCGACTATTTCATGATTCCGTAGCGACAGTCCGGGATGACGTCCTGTGTCATTTCAAAGATCAGCTGCTGCTTCGCCAGCTTGATCCACCTTCTGTTGGAGGCTGGGGCTGTTCCAAGCCTAACAAATGCCCTTTTGCTTCCTCTGTGAAGCCAAGGGCTGATCTTCCTCCTGCTTCTTCCTCTTACTCATGTGGTAAGGTTAAGCGTCCGCAGTCCAGAGGGAGGTCTCAGAATCCTTCATCTAGCAGAGGATGTGGTTTCTTCTCTCACAGGCCTCACCAGGGCTCGAAGTGAAGGTCCTCACCTCGATTTGTCCCAGGTTGGAGGAAGGATATCCGAGTTTGCGGACTGTTGGGCCACGATCACATCCGATTCTTGAGTGTTAGATTTTGTTCGGTCCTGTATGCGGATATCCTTTTGGAGGCACCCCACTCTGTTGAGAGTGCCTCTTCCAACTCAAGTTCCTTCAGTTGTTTCACGTCGGGAATTTTTGATCACAGAGATAGACAATCTCCTGTCAAAGGGGGGAGATCGTCAACATTCATTCAGTAGGATTTTATTCCTACCTGTTCTTGGTGCCGAAGAAGGACGGCCGACTATGACCGGTTATCGATCTGAGTATCCTGAACCAGTTCATCATGGAGACTTTCAGGTTGGTTCGCCGCTCCATTCACCAGGGAGATTTAGCTTCCAGCATCGACCTGCGAGGCGCTTACTTTCACTTTCCGATTCATTGGACATTGCGAAAGTATCTCAGGCTCGCTTTTCTGGGGCGAATTTACCTGTTCAAGGCCATGCCATTCGTCTTCAACCTGGTTCCTTGGCCTTCACCCGACTGATGTTCCATGTGATAGCCTTCCATCACACTCAGTCCAGGGTGACCACTTCGGCGTATCTGGACGATATCCTCCAGGAGCACTCCAGTGCTGCTCTTCTGGAGTCAGATGTCGACACAGTGTTGAGCCTGTCACGTAGTTAGGGTTCAGAGTCAATGAGGAGAAGTCAGACCTGGTCCCTTCTCAGTTGTTGTGTTATCTGGGGATGGACTTCCGTACTCAGCTGAATGCGTTGGTGGTTACCCAGGTAAGGGCTGTGATTCTCTTGGTTTTCGCCCTGACTCTAACCCAGACCACATCCGCGACAGCTCGGAGTATTCTCCGGCTGCTAGGTCTCTGCAGTTCGGTGATGGACCGCATTCCTCTAGGTCGGCTGCATGTCAGACCTCTCCAACACTTTCTGCTCAGTTGTTGGACACCGAATGTCGATCCCTCTGGATCTGGTGCTTCAGTTACCAGCATCTCTTCATCATCACCCTCTTCCCTGGACATATGTTCAGTGGATTATGCAGGGAATTCCATTGGACTTGCCCATGTCCGATCGTGTTGTGACGGCAGATGCCAGTGATCTTGGATGGTGCGTGATGTTGTATCCTCTTGGTCTTTCCCTTCAAAGTGTATGGAACCAGGATCAAGCAGCTCATCACCCAGAAGGAGCTTCTTGCTCTTCTTCTGAGTTTCCGGCAGTGGATCCCCCACCTTTCGAATCATCAGGTCCTTCTGTTGTCGGACAATTTTACAGTGGTCACTTACATTCAGAACCAGGGCGGCACGCACTCGGTTCCCATGTGCGTATTGGCTCAGGATCTTCTACTGTTCGCTCGGGATGTCAATGCCGGGTTAGTGGTTCGTCACAATCCCGGTCGTCTGAACGTCCTAGCCGGCTCCCTGTCCCTACGGGGCAGGGTCATTTCCACCAAGTAGATGCTTCACAGGACAGTGTTCCAGTTGCTTTGTGACCTCTGGGGTCGTCCCCACATCTATCTTTTTGCGATCTATTGGAACCCTCAGGTGAACACTTTTGAGTCCCCGTGTCCAGATCCTCCGGATTTCGCCATGGATGCTCTTTCACTTGATTGGAACGGTCTGGTCGACTACGCCTTCCCGCCGGTTCTGATTCTGTTCCAGGTTCTAGCCAAGATATGAACCTGCAGTTGTCAAATCATTCTGATCGCTCCCCTGTCGCCTCCGCGGGTGTGGATCAATCAGCTCCGCTCTCTGTTGGCGGCAGTTCTGGCACGTCTCCCTCTACATCGTGACCTTCTTTGCCAAGTTCACCCGAGGAGGTTTCACGTCGACCCGACTTCATTGTGCCTTCACGCATATCTCTTGTCAGGTCCTTTCTCCTACGTAGAGGTTTTTTGAGATGAGCAGTGGAGTGCATTTCTTCATCAAGGCGGCACTCCACTGGTTTAGCATATGCAGCTAAGTGGAATGTCTTCTTTCGATGGTTTGCTGATCACTTTGTTGAGTATGCCGATCCTTTGTTAACACTGATTGCAGAGTTTCTGGTATATCTGTTTGATTATCGGGGTCTCCAACCTGTTACCATCAAAGGGTACAGGTCCATGCTTTCAGAAACCTTTTCATATGTGGGAAAGCGTCGTAATGGCACTAATCCGTACCTCTCCAAGCTTATTCGGCACTTTTCTTTAAAAAGGCCTAGGATTTTGCGGGGGGGTGCTGTTCAAACCTTAAGCCCAGGTGGATGTGCAATTTCCCACATACAAAACGGCTTTTCTGATGGTTTTTGCCTCAGCCAGAAGGGTTAGTGAGCTTCACGCCCCTCTCTGTTGATCCGACCTTTTTCGGGAGCTCCGCCTAATAGTGTTACTTTACCACTGATTGCCCCTTTCTGGCCAAGAATCACATGCCAGAAACTACTCCACCTCCTGTATGTATCAGGACTCTTCTTTCTGCTGAGGGTAATTGCTCTTTGCTCTGTCCGATTCGTGCAATTTGCATTTACCTCAACCAGACACAGTTCATAGGAAAAGATTATTTCTGGTTGATAGAAGATCTCTCCTCAATCCATTTCTCGATGGATTTGTCTTGCTATTCGCATATCATATGCTTGTCTAGCGACTGATGATTGTATTACCATTCGCTTTCTGCCCACGAGGTGCGTGCATTGTCTACCTCCTGGGCTCATGCTAACTCCGTCAAGTTGTTGGATGTTATGGAGGCAGCCTTCTGGAGAAATGCTTCTACTTTTCCACATCCTATCTGCGTCAGTTGCAGAAGCAGTCCGAGGACCTTTTTTCTTTAGGCCCTCTTTCTTCTGCTCAGGCTGTCATCAACCCTAGCCATTAGGGTTCTTGCAAGGTCAGTTCCAGCCCTGTTCTTGGTATTGTCCTTTCTGTCTGTGTGTCACACAGGGCCATACGCCTCATCTCTCATTGTCATTTACTAATGGTTTTGATGCTATGGTTTTATATGTTGGGAACTTTTCTTCTGTCCACGGTTCCAGCTCAGTTGGGTTATGTGGGGGTTGGTTATGTGATTCCCTGCTCCTCTTGTCTATTCAGCCTGTTGTAAACAATTGTAATGTAGGTTTATAAGAAATTTAAATTTTATAGTAAATTTCCTTTCTTTTTATACCTACCGCAATTGTTTACATGGAAGCCCTCCCGTCTTCCTATTCGGGTAAGAATCCTTCCTTCCCGCTGATTGCATAACTCCAATGCTGGTGGATTCAAATAGAATGTCGCGTTGGTTATATGTCTGTGCACTGGTTCCAGAAGCCGTGGACTAGTACAAGGAGAAGAGTGTCCCCAACTGGGTGTGCGCCAGTCGCACTTGACCCAGTTTGGGCTTTTTATTCTGGGTGCTTTTGCACCACTTTTCTTTCCCAAATCGCTTTAGAAAGAAGAAAATAGAGAGTATTTTTCCGAGTTCGGGACTTCCACTGTAATGCAAGCCTGTTGTAAACAATTGGGATAGGTATAATAAGAAAGGAAATTTACTATAGAATTTAAATATCTATTCTGTGCCATAGATGCTGAAGTGACATTAAATACCAATAAATAAATAAATAGATATATTAATTTAATCCTTTTATTAAATCAGCTGTTCTATATGACAAATTTTGTTGAACAGGTGTTTGGCAGGGTCCATGGCTGTATGTGCCCAGCTCCAATTTTATGAACCCTGAGCCAAGCCACAGACCCAGTGTACATGCAATTCTAACATGATGCATGGGCCCTGTGCCTTGCCAAACTCCTTTATACATGTAGCTAGGAGTAATTTATTATCTCTTATTTAACAGGCATCTGAGAGCTCTTTCAAACAAGATACAATAACATATATTCTAAATATACCAGGGAATGACCAGGCCTGTTGATGACTTATTTGTATGAAATTAAGACTTCAGAGTGAAAAGAGGAAAGACCATACAAAGCATTTACAATCTGCTGCCTGGGAATGTGGTGACCCAGTGGTTACGGATTTGGATTTCAAACCCAAAGTTTCATGGTTTGATCCCCGCCAGGGTAAAATGCATTGTCTCTTTGGGCAAAGCACTTAATCCTGATATTGCCCATGTGGGAGCTCGGTCGTGCTGTGTACTAAGGCATACTGCACGTCAGTGGTTCACTTGTCTTTAACCAGTGATAACCCTGCTTGTGTAGAGTTAGTACATTGGGGAATCTGGCAGTTGCTTGCCATTGCTTGGTGATTCTCTCCAGGTACTCCACCTTCCATCACCAATAAAACTGTCTGATTCCATTATGAATATCTGTAAATACTCTTCACGAAAATCCATTCCTGACTTGTTTAAAAATATGTTACTCCCGAAAATAACCCTCCATAAATACTCTTTCTATATAGTTTTTTTCCCAATAGATATTTTAACTCTTTTCTTACAAGCTTGAATTTACTGGATGCAGTAAATTCTATTTCTCTAGTATTAACATTATTTTCTATTTCAATGATTTTTGTCTGATGGATTCTTTACTATTCTACTGAAATTTGGCACATATGTAGAGCTTCATAAGAAGTTTCTCACCTGGATCATGGCATTTCTGAAGTTTTCCGTTTTCTGTCAAAACTGTGCAAAATGTTGTCACAATGTTACGTTTTGCCACAATTCTCAAACAAGACCCTGGATGATTTGGCTGGAGCTTTCATAATATTTGTCGAAAGTGTTTTTAACTGGTAGAGTGCTAAATCATTTTTAGCCATCAAAATTTGTTGATATGTTTTTGCCTTGTTATAGTTTATAGGAGAGCGCCTGTGGGCACTCTCCTATAAATTGTAACAAGCTAAATCCTAACAGACTAAATAATATCACTTCAAAGATAATATGAAGCACAGCCACTGAATTTGAAGTCTTTAAGTTGCAATACCTGCACTTCAGGGTAAAGCCCAAATATGGGCTTCCAGCACTGTACCAGTTATTTCTCCCCCCACTGCATGTGTAACATATGTGTGTCCTGGGTGAGGTAGCAGGAAGAGACAGATGTATCCCACCCCACCCATGTGACGTTATAAATTTATAACGTTATTATGACGTTATGCATATCGTATCAGTTTCTTGCTACCAACTAATTCATATTGACATCATCGGAATGCAGTGTGATCAAAGTTCGATGCTCTAAAACTCTTCAACCCTCAAGCTGCCATCATTCCTAATCGATTTTGTGGTATATACCTTTGGTATATACATAACTTGTGCATGCTCTTTCCGATGGTGTCATCAGTTTCTCAAAACAACGAATACAAAATGAGTTGATTGAATCAGCATGTGACTCCCGATTACCTCTGGCTAACGTAATCGCTGCATGGTGGGGGGAGAAAAATCATTCTCGATGAGTCTGAAGGTGGGAATGGGGAAATCTCACCCTCGGGGCAAGATATTTGAACCAGACCCTCGGCAAGCCTCAGGTCTGGTTCAAATATCTCTCCCCTCGGGTGAGATTTCCCCATCCCACCTCCAGACTCATCGGGGATCATAATAATCCCCATAAATAAATAAATACAATCTGCTGCTATCTCTGATATGTGTAGTTGTAATATTATGATAAATCTTATCTCAGCTAAACAGTTATACATGTACTTCTCTTTATTTCAGAGCAACTATAAGGCAGATCCAAATTATTCCTGTCCTAAATGTAGTTTGTCCATTGACTGTGCAGATAATGTTAAGCCAGTACTGAGGATTGTGAATAAGAATGAAAGTAACTGAATATTTAATCTGCAAGAGACTGTAGAAACAAGAGGGAAAAATACACAGAAGAGCTTGGATTTCTAGAGAAAATCAGGTCCATTAGGAAAATGGCTTATTCATCATCGAAGAATGTTGCATGGATGACCAATTGAAGCTTTGCACAGTTGTGTAGCTGACAAAGGGTTCCCACACCTCGAGGAGTTCAAGGAAACTCTGAATTTGAAAAAATAAATTCCAGGGTTCTTTAAACTCCTTGGATGTTGTCTAAATTTCTGTGAATTTCCATTATTTTTAGCTTAACTTGACATAGTCAAGATAAGCTATTGCCATCACGCGTGCGGAAGTCTGTTAGTCTGTGAGTCTGTTAGTCTGTGAGTCTGTGACGTCTGTTCACATTTCCTTTAGCACGGGCTACACCCCGCAGTTCTTGTCTGATCGTCACGAAATTTCATATGCAGGTTTGGGGTCATGTCTAGTTGAGAACGTCCCCTTTTGGTCGCGATCGGGCAACCGGTATGGCTGCCCGAGCCCAAAACCCGAAAACCATTAGCACAGTCTACAGGTCGTATTTATGAAGGTATTTCATTGTAAATTGGTAGGATGCCTCTGTATAGTGCCTAGACGAGAACGTCCCCTTTTGGGCATGATCTATCAACCGTGATGGCTGCCCAAGCCCGAAACCCAAAAACTTTTAGCACAGTCTGCAGGTCATGTTTAATGTGGAGGGATTTCATTGTATCTTGGTAGGATGACTCCTTATGATGTCTAGATGCGAATTTCCCCATTTGGGCATGATCTGCCAACCGTGACGACTGCCCGAGCCCAAAACCCGAAAACCTTTAGCGCAGTCTACAGGTCATATTTATTGAGGAATTTCATTGTAACTTGGTGGGTTGACTTCATACAATGTCTAGATGAGAAAGTCCCCCTTTGGACGTGATTGGGCAACTGTGACGGCTACAGGAGCCCGAAGCCCGAAAACCTTTAGCACAGTCTAGAGGTCATATTTATGAAATGATTTCATTGTAACTTGGCAGGATGACTCCAAATAATGTCTAGATGAGAACGTCCCATTTTGATCGCGATCATGCAGCCTTGATGGGTGCCCGAGCCCAAAAACCTTTAGCATAGGCAAAAGGTCATATTTATGGAAGGATTTCATTGTAACCTGTTAGGTTGACTCCATATAATGCCTAGATGATGACATCCCCTTTCGGTCGTGATTGGTCAGTTGTGATGGCTACAAGTGCCCGAAGCCCGAAAACCTTGAGCACAGTCTACAGGTCATATTTATGAAGGGATTTCATTGTAACTTCTTAGGATCACTCCAGATGATGCTCAGATGAGATTGTCCCCTATGGTTGCGATCATTCAACCATGATGGCTGCCCAAGCCCGAAGCCCAAAAACCTTTAGCACAGTCTACAGGTCATATTTATGAAGGGATTTCATTGTAACTTAGTAGGTTAACTTCATATAATGTCTAGATGAGAATGTGCGATCATTCACCCATGATGGCTGCCCGAGCCCGAAGCCTGAAAACCTTTAGCACAGTCTACAGGTCATATTTATGAAGGGATTTCATTGTAACTTGGTAGGTTAACTTCATATAATGTCTAGGTGAGAACGTCCCCTTTTGGACATGATTGGGCAACTGTGACAGCTAAAGATGCCCGAAGCCCGAAAACCTTTAGCACAGTCTACAGGTCATATTTATGAGGGGATTTCATTGTAACTTGGTAGGATGACTCCAAATAATGTCTAGATGAGAACGTCCCCTTTTGATCGCGATCACTCAGCCTTGATGGGTGCCCGAGCCCAAAAACCTTTAGCATAGGTAAAAGGTCATATTTATGGAAGGATTTCATTGTAACCTATTAGGTTGACTCCATATAATGCCTAGATGATGACATCCCCTTTTGGTCGTAATTGGTCAGCTGTGTTGGCTACAAGTGCCCGAAGCCCAAAAACCTTGAGCACAGTCTACAGGCCATATTTATGAAGGGATTTCATTGTAACTTCATAGGATCATTCCAGATGATGCCCAGATGAGATTGTCCCCTTTGGTTGCGATTATTCAACCATGATGGCTGCCCGAACCCGAAGCCCAAAAACCTTAAGCACAGTCTACAAGTCATATTTGTGAAGGGATTTCATTGTAACTTGGTAGGTTGACTTCATATAATGCCTAGATGAGAACGTCCCCTTTTGGACATGTTTGGGCAACTTTGACGGCTAAAGGTGCCCGAAGCCCAAAAACCTTTAGCACTGTCTACAGGTCATATTTATGAAGGGATTTCATTGTAACTTGGTAGGTTGACTCCAAATAAGGTCAAGATGAGAACGTCCCATTTTGGCCGTGATCATTCAGCCTTGATGGGTGCCCGAGCCCAAAAACCTTTAGCATAGGCAAAGGTTTATATTTATAGAAGGATTTCATTGTAACATTGTTAGGTTGACTCCATATAATGCCTAGATGATGACATCCCCGTTTGGTCGTGATTGGTCAACTGTGATGGCTACAGGTGCCCGAAGCCCGAAAACCTTGAACACAGTCTACAGGTCATATTTATGAAGGGATTTCATTGTAACTTCGCAGGATCACTCCAGATGATGCCCAGATGAGATTGTCCCCTTTGGTTGCGATCATTCAACCATGATGGCTGCCCGAGCCCGAAGCCCGAAAACCTTTAGCACAGTCTAAGGTCATATTTATGCAGGGATTTCATTGTAACTTGGTAGGTTGACTTCATATAATGTCTAGATGAGAACGTCCCCTTTTGGACACGAGTGGGCAACTGTGATGGCTTCAGGGGCCCAAAGCCCGAAAACCTTTAGAACAGTCTACAGGTCATAATTATGAAGGGATTTTATTGTAGCTTGGTAGGATGACTCCAAATAGTGTCCAGATGAGAACGTCCCCTTTTGGTCACGATCATTCAGCCTTGATGGCTGCCTGAAGCCTGAAAACCTTTAGCACAGTCTACAGGTCGTATTTATGGAGGGATTTCATTGTAACTTGGTAGGTTGACTTCATATAATGTCTAGATGAGAACATCCCCTTTGGACGCAATTGGGAAACTGACGGCTACAGGGGCCCGAAGCCCGAAAACCTTTAGCACAGTCTACAGGCCATATTTATGAAGGGATTTTAATGTAACTTGATAGGATGACTCATTTTGGAATAATTTCATTGTAATTTTGTTGATATATGTTAACTGTGAGGGCCACATATAATAACTGTGAGGTCATATTAACCCACCCCTCAGATCTTTAGTACAGTATACACCTCATATTATTTTTATCATAAACATAGCATACAGGGAACAGAAATGAACATATTCCCAATTATCACAATTCTTGTCTTATTTCATAAACCTTTTATAAACATTGAACATTATCCTTTTCATCAAACACAACACACAAGTTAAGCTACAGTGTCATTGACACTTTCATTTTTTTTACTATTCATTTGAATTAAGCCTTTACCTAATGAATCTGCAAAATCTGCCTGTGTAAATTTTCAAATTAAGCAGTTGAAAAAAAATATGTTTAAAAATTTTATTTTATTTTTTTAAAAATTTTAACAAAACCGTATCATGTGACCCCTCATTGAGCTTGTTCCAATGAGGTGTCACATCATATGGTTTTGTTGAATTTTTTTTTTTTTTAATAATTTTTAAAATAATAAATTTTGATATTTTCTGCCTTGGATAATGGGTTTAAGCCTTTCACCACTAATGTCCTGAATGGTATTGAGTGTATTCAATGTTACCCGATGTAATGAATGTGTTGAAAAATGTGTTAGGTAAACTATGTGTGGAATACAGCCTACAGCAATACTGATCCTGTAAGAATGCATCTGACTGGACTTTATGAATCTGATTAACAGTGTGACACAAAACAAAGGTGAAGGTGATATTTTTCTTTAACCCTTTACCTAACATGAAAAGTAGATGACACTTGCAAAAAAAATTCTTGAATAAATAATTTTTTTCATTTTTTGTCTCAAAAACATAGGTTATGACCCCTCATTGGAACGATCTCGAGAAGCTCGTTCCAATGAGGGGTCATAACCTATGTTTATGAGACAAAAAGTGAAAAAATAATGAAAATTAATTGCCGATTTTTGAAAATAGCGCTGGCCGGTTTTGGCCGTTACGTTGGGTAAAGGGTTAAACATATCTAATCTTCATTCACTTGATTCAAGTTTAACCCTTTACCTAACATAAAAAGCAGACAACACTTGCAAACAAAATTCTTAAATAACTAATTTTTAGGTGCGATGAGCAGCTCTATATGTGGTAATATCGGTCTGTCGGTCAGTCTGTCACCAACGAGTTTAAAAAACACCATAGCTCCTAAAATACTCGATGGAATGACACCATACTTGGTATGCAAGTGTATCTTCATGATGTCTACACCCTCTCAATAGTGCATGTCATTCGGATAATTTCTGTCACATTTATGGACTTGTCACCAACAAGTTTTTTTGTCACCAACAAGTTTTTTTGTCACCAACGAGTTTTAAAACATCATTGGCTTTGCACGAATCTTCGCAGCTTCGGCACTGTGACAGTGCGTCTTGTTTTCATTTTTTGTTGCAAAACCATACGTTATGACCTCTCTTTGGAACAAGCTCAATGAGCTCGTTCCAAAGAGGAGTCATAACCTATGTTTTTGAGACCAAATTTTTTTAAAATAATGAAAATTAATTGGCGATTTTTGTGAATAGTGCTGGGTGGTTTTGGCCATTACATTGGGTAAAGGGTTAATTGCAGAATAAATACAGAAAACAACTGAGGTAGAGTACGTGGGACAGGAATCCTCAACCCTTGTTGGAGTTTTTTTTTGTGTATTTCACTTGTGAAATACTTGAAAAACTCCCAACTCAAGTCATTGATTCCTGATATTTATAAAAAGAAATTTAAAGTGAAATTTACTTCTCACAAATGATAACAGTATTCCAGTCCAGACAAATGGCATCTAGCCCCAAAATATTACGTTTTGTTGATTTTATCTTTTGTTATGTATTTTAATATTTTATTTTGAATTCATGCTGAAAGTTTGTTTGTGATAAATGAAGAAATGAATTTAAGAATAAATAGTGGAATAAATTCAGTGTTTTGTATTGATGTGTTGTTTATTATACCCAAACTCACTCAAGAAATTGGGTGGGGGGAAGATATACCGGATTACAGGTGTTTATCCTTCCATTCACCCATCCATCTGGATCCATAACTCAGCAGTGAGTGGATGGATTTCAGTGAAATTTGGTATGTAGTATCCTTTGGATGACCCACTCTGTTGCATGTTGAACGGAGTTGCACACACCATTTTCCCCGGAATTACAGCCCTTACTTTGTCAAAATTTCAGTGATTTATTTTGTTCAGACACAGCCTCATCTCTCAACTTGACACTTGTGGGAATATCCCAGCACCTTTGGTGCAATCTCTTACTATTTCTTTGATTAGTGCTTTACCAATCACTGTTTGAAGAAGATGCTTCCAATCAAGCCTGGAAATAAGCAATCTGTCATTTGCAGAAAGATGTTCCCAGAGGGAGAATTTGCTAATGCTATCCCATACAGTGGGCCAATTTATCCTCTGGGTACTTCTTTCTGTTCATGCTCGAGACCTTGATTCAGATTGAGGTGCACAGAGGGTAAATTTAGTGATGCTACCCTGCTGTGCAGGGTAGCATCACCATATTCACCCTCTGGGAACCTCATTCTGCAGATGATAGTCTCCTTATTTCCAGGCTTGCTTCCAATACATTTACCGTAATGACTAGGCTTCTATTTTATTTCATTCTATCAATAACTTCTGATGCCTTGTTGGAATGAATCCTATGAGGCTCATTCCAATGAGAGGCCTTAAACCATGTTTTTGTGTCACAATTTAATAAAATATATTACAAAATTTAATTAAAAATTTTTTATATACAGCTTGGGGCAAATGTGGATGATTCTTAAGGTGAAGTGCAAACAGAAAACTTAATCTTAAATGAATTGTGGTTGCTTCCTTTAGTGATGAACCGATAATCGGAACTGGCCGATTATGACAACTGGCAGTTAAAAACCTGCAGTTTCCGGTTATTCTATATTTAACACTGACCATTAAAATCTATTTGATATCTAGCCATTTCAAATTTCCCCATTAAAAACGTGTGTTGTGCATATCAGAATATTTAGGGATCTGCAGAGCCGAGATATTATGGAATTTACCATCTGTAATCGGTACGAGATCGCCACTATTCCTAGCTGATCGAAGTCCCCAGTCTTGAATCATGGTGCTGTACAATGTTGCATTGGATACATATATAAATAAAATGTGTTCAGTCTGTAATACTTCATGATGGAAGCATCACAATACCATAAGAAATTAAAATTGGAGAAAAATCAAAAAGCTCTCTTTTTTCAATGGTAGATGATTGTTACGCATCATGTAAGTAGCATAACTGTCACAAACACATTTTCAGTTTGTCAAGTTCATTTTTTACTTCAGTTACCTCCCTTGATGTTTCTCTCTAACTGAACATTAAATAATATATTCTGATGTCGAGTGGGTGTCTGTAAACAATGCTCCATACAACTTCACAACACATTAACATCAATGTTATTATTCAATTAAGACACAAAGTATGTGTGCTCAGTATCTTGCTGGTTAATACAGCCTAGTGTATTGTATTCTTACACAAAACCATATGAACGCCATTTACTACAGTAACGCACAATCACAAGAGAACAATATCGCGTGATAGTATCATTTTATAATGATCTTCCCCTACTCCAACTCCAAAAAATGCAAATACAGTACAGCCCACTCAATTGGATATCTCTTAATTGTATATCCCTGTTAATTGAATATAATTTTCAAACACAAAACCATTTACCATACCTTCAGTACAAATTTGATCTGTTAATTGCATATGGGTTGTAGAGTAAACTCCTGTTAATTGTATATAAATTTTGTAATATGTTGAAAAAATTACTGTGACACGCACCAAATTCCCCTTATTTATCAACCTTTTTGGCCTCACTACATCCAATACAGATATTTATTCTATTATATCTTGTTTGACAGAGCTCTATGAGCTCTGTCAAACAAGATATAATAGAATAAATGCTCAGTTTACCTCCAGAACACAGGAAACTGACCAAATCCCTGTTAATTGTATACTCCTGTTAATTGAATAATTTTCACTGGCAAAATGGATATTCAATTAAAAGGATTCTACTGTACTATTTTGGCTAATATTGCCCAGCACTAAACATGCACACTCTGAGAACTAATGTGGTATTAAGCTTTTGTAATTGGTGATTTATCAACAAAAATTATGCAATATAACAGGCACTAACAGAATTTCTTCTGGGTCCTCTTTCAACAATCGACATCGAAATCAGCATAAAAGGCATAATCAGCAGAGAAATAATCAGTAATCGGTTCACAGCAAGTTTTGATAATCGGTTTATCACTAGCTTCCTTTACACTTTACGCCAAAGTTTATGGGTTTCTCCTCATTTACCACATAATCTTTTATTTGATCCTCCCAAACAATGCCTGTTGACGACTTTAAGGGGAAGGGATTCTTCACAATCAGAATATCTGACAGGTTTTGGGGAATTACACCCAAACTGTCCTCTAGCAATTTGACCCGAACCATCCTCTAGCAATTTGAAAACTGTCCTCCAGAAAAGGAGTGATTATTATGGATAACAGAGCAAAAATAACAGAACACAGATTGTTTATTTATTTTTTTAGCTTCAATTTATTATTTTGTAAATAAATATATATAAAAAAAACATGGAAATTTTAAATTTACTAAAATAGAAATGATCAGGACATTGAAAAATTAAAGTAATGACATGTTATGTCAGGCTGTTATGTGGGTTGTTTTTAGGTCACCTGACCTCCGTATATCTGTCCATACGGCTTGAACTTTACATTATCGACTTCTCATAAACCACTGGGCTAAATTGAACCAAATTTTGATATGCATGGACATTATCATATGTCAATTCAAATTTGTTGAAATAAAGTTGCCACGCTCCATAGAGAGGGGGTGTGGAAAAATGCTCCAAAATCTTAACCCTTTGAACCCTGGTGGTATCTACCATGTCAATTCAAATGCAGCAGTTAGAAGAGTCCATATTCATTATTTGGGGCTAGACCAATAAATATTTTCAATGTGCAGCCTTGGGACTGCACATCGTAAATATTGATTGGTCTACCCCACACATCCTCCTTAATGAAATTATGACTTATAATGTGCCTGGGCCGGAAAAGCAGACTCTCGTGTTCAAAAAATCTTCTTCTCATGAACCAGTGGGTACAATGACTTGATATGTGATATGGAGCTTCCTTTCTTGATGTAGAAACAAGTTTGTTCAAATGAAGTCACTCAGTTAATATTTTTGCTTCCTATGGGGGCCCGAATTTTAACTCAGTGCAATATGGGGATAATTCTTAAAAATCATCTTCTTCAGACCCACCACTCAGAATATTTTGATATTTGGTATACAACATCTCTAGGGGCGTGGGGATGGGGTGGGTGATTCATGTTTGTTCAAATCAAGTCACTGGCTTAATATCTGGGCTTTCTTTTGGAGACCAAATTATGAGGAAAAGTGCATTAAGAGGAAAAGTCTTCTTCATCTGATCCACTCATGAAAATATTTTGATATTTGGTATGCAACATCTTAGGGTGGGGGGGGGGGGGGGGGGGGCAGATTCAAGTTTGTTCAAATTGGGAGCCTGAGTTAATATTTGGGCTTTATATTGGAGCCTGAAGTGTAACTTAGTGCATTATGAGGAATATGTTTTAAAACTCTTCTTCATCAGATCCACCAGTGAAAATATTTCGATATTTAGTATGCATCATCTCTAGGGGTGGAGGGGGTGAGCAGATTCAAGTTTGTTCAAATTGGGTCCCTGGATTAATATTTGTGCTACCTATTGTAACAAAAAGTTTAACTTAGTGCAATATGAGGAGATTTCTTTAAAAATCTTCTTCAGATCAGCCAGTCAGAATATTTTTTTATATTTGGTATATAACGCCTCAGTCTTGGGGGAACATATTTAAGTTTTTTCAATTCAAGTCCCTGGCTTAATATTTTGGTTCTCTTGACGGATGGGGGGTGGGGCAGGTTAGTTCAAGTTTGTTCAAATCCATCAATTGAAGGCAAATGTACCGTCATCGTGTCCGACACCTTAATACACAGTGCCACTGTGCTCGCACGTAGGTAATCTGGATGAAGTGTCATGCCCAAGGACCCAATACAGATAATGCAGATCATGATCGAAAAATCGACCTTTCGACCTCATATACTATTCTCTGAGCCACGGGTTCCCCGATTGAAGGTAGAAGAAATGATTTACTGTTTCTCCACTTTCTGCCCATAGAAGTTACATTGACTATTTATTGTCAGTGTAAAACTCGGAAAATCCATCCCCAAATCACCCGACTTCAGTCCCCAAGTTCTCGGTCCATATGACCCTGTCTGTTAAAAGTGTCTTTAGTCCCCAATAAACAAACGAACAATATTCTATCGCACATCCATACTAGTCCTCTTCCTGTACATGTTCTACCTATTTATCTGGCTTCTATTCTTCTAGAATCCTCGATTTATGCCCATTACAACCCCTATTTTGTTCATTCCTTGCATTGTTCGAATCATGATAAGACTTCCCATATGCATCTATTCCTCTGTTCCTGGACCCTTTCTACCAATATTAACTTCTACTACAGGAGCAAAAACACTTTCTATTACTCCCAAAACAGCTGTTTTTGGCTGATTACATGGCGAGTCTATTAGTGGTAGTGTGTTGTTATCAGGGGTAGACTTTTGGAGAACAGCAATGTATGTGTCGATTTGAACGAATTTAATTTTCGGAATCCGTGGATATTACTTCATAACATACACAAACCCCTGCTTAATATTCATTTTATTGACAGGCCCAACAAAGAAAATAGTTGCATTATTTCTGCAAATAATTTTATTATTTCTGCAATATGGACACCTGTTATGTGGGATAACAGGTGTCCGTATTGCAGAAATAATAAAATTTAAGGACTTTTCAAGGTAGTTTGCCATTTTCTAGGGCTTTTCAAGACAATTACATGTTTCAGGGTTTTTTAAGGCCAGGGTTGACAATTCAAGAACTTTTCAAGCGTGTATGAACCCTGTGTAGCTATCCCTCATCCTGTATCGGCTCTGCCCCCGGCCATATCTTTAACTCCATTCATCTAAAGCAGATGAAATGGTTTCGCGCGCCGGGACGCTGCGAGGCAAGTCCTTTTCGACCCTCTTTAGTTTAGTTTAAACATTATTATATTTCATAAATAAATACAAGTGCACAAGATAAGAAATAACATGATTTAACAAGAGCTTGTGAAATCTGGATTCAGCAGCAAGCCGAAACTTATGTAAGCTCTTTCCAACTGGCAACACGCACAGTAAACTTTCATGGCATTTAATACACTTTTATCATCATGAAATTATTTTGAGAATAGTTGTAAAAGAAGGGGTAAAGGACAGAGAATACCCAGGGTCAAGGCAGCTGTTTCCTTAAGTGTCGCGGAATGGGAGAGACAGTTGACGCTGCAATGAGCCTCTTTAACTGTATAAGATCTTTTGTAGCGACATGTCCAGGTGCGTTGAAGGCGGAAAAGGGTCGGGTACTAGGCAGATGTCCAGGATTAGATGATCTTGGGAGTTGTGGCTCGTCTTTTTGATGGTCGTTGGTCTAATCCCTCGGGTGAGGACCAGAGCGAGAGGGGGTCCTCTCAGCAAAGATGCTACATCTCCCCGAGGGTGCTGTGACTGTATTTTCAGGCAAGTAAAGTCTGCCACTTATAGGGTTGTTATGTTTTGGTTGTGGGCCATCATTGACAAGTATCGTCCTCAGGCGGTTGATGGTTATTGGAGTTAGTTCATTTTACTGGAATCTGAGTGTTTCGTCGGTTCGTGGAAAAAACAACAACAACAACGGCCCCTTTCGGGGCCGGGCAGAACGCGCTACCGGCGCTTACAAAAAGAGGTAAAAAAGGACACAAGACCAACGCTCGCCTCCCATGAAGTGGGTGACCACTTCTAGGGATGGAGCGAAGGATGTTCAGAGTCCATAGCGGTTACTGTATTCCATATCGATTAGAGTTTTTCCATAGCGGTTATTGGGGAGCTGGAGATCAAAGAGAAAGCACCCGTGTGTACCTGCTAATAAAGAAAAGGCAGAATTGGTGGGTTTTAAAATTAACAAAAATATGCAATTACAGCATTGTAGGTAATCGATCCCTGGGAGCAGCCCATAATGTTCCTATGGCCTCTTTTATATGTTCCTAGATACTTGTTATTAATGATTAAGTGATTATGATAGCTAAATAGGTGAAGGCAGTCCATTCTAGAAAATGGTCTCAGCTGAACTGATTTCACTGCCTGTTTATTTACCTTCCCTGTGTTCCTGGTTACTTGCTATTAATGGTTAAGTGAAAATAGGTGAAGGCAGTCCATTCTAGTAAATGGTCTCAGCTGAACTGATTTACTGCCTTTTCATTCACCTTCCCTATGTTCTTATTTACCTGCTATTAATGGTTAAGTGATTATAATACCTAAATAGGCAAAGGCAGCCCATCTGGTAAATGGTCTCAGCTGAACTGATTTTACTGTCTGTTAATTCACCTTCCCTATGCTCCTAGTTACCTGTTATTAATGGTGCTTATTAGATTCGATGTGGGTGATCTTAGTTAGGTATGGGATTAAGATTGGGGGAGGATAGCAGGCTTTCTCGCTAAAATGCCACACCCGGAGGGGTTCTTTCCTGCACTTTTCTCCCCGGTTTGATTTCTATCAGAGTGGAGATTGGCCGTCCTAATAACGAATGTTTAGATCAAGATCCACTTTTAAATGCCACGCCCGAGGGTGTTCTTTTCCTGCTAGTCCCTCTGCGGTTTGGTTCCTATTTAAGTTGGTATGGGTCGACTTAGCAACGCAGAATGGGATCGAGGGAGGAGAGCAGGCTTTCACAATCAAATGCCACACCCGAGGGTGTTCTTTCCTGCTCTTATCTTGCGGTTAGATCTCAATCTCATTCCGCGCAGCCAAGACGACGTACACTAGATGGATTCATATTTGAATTTGCCTTTTTAGTTACTTTGAATTGCTTTTAATGGGATCGGTATAGAAGGAGGAGAGCAGGCTTTCACAATCAAATGTTCTTTTCTTGCTCGTTCCTCCGCGGTTTGAATCCTACTTACAGAGTGGTTCGATTACATTGTGGCGTTTTTAGGTTTTTGTCGGCTGGCGCAAATGTCTTGGAGTTCGGATATTAGGGGGCTGTCGGCGAGCCGGTCGTGGTTTTTCGCTGCTATGGATGCGAGGCGGTCCACTGTGGTTGGAATTCCGGCTCTGTCTTGGAGTATTTTGATAGGTGTATCCCAGGAAGTACGGAGGGCGACCCTGAGCGTGTGGTTTTTGGACCTTTTGGGTTTCCCCATATTGGTTTGATTTCAGCCGGTTAGGATTAGTGCCCCATACTCGAGTACTGGGCGCACGAAAGTTTTGTATAGTTCAAGTGGAATTGTCTGATTGGCTCCTCAGGATGTGCCTCGTTGCATTTTTATCAAGTTGTCTATGCTGGCAATATCGTTGGTGTGTTTGTTGAAGGATAGGTTGCGGTCAATGGTTATGGCAAGGAATTTCGCCTCTGTGCATTCAGGGAGGACTTTGTCCAGTAGTTTTAGGTCAATGTCCCGGTTGCTTTTCTTACGGGTGAACGCGATTATTTGGGTTTTATTAGCGTTCAGCTTGATTCTCCATTTGGCACACCATTGCTCCAGGTCATCGAGAGCGCGTTGAAGAGGGTTTTTGAACTAGATTGGCGGTGTGTTTAGAGTCCCAGAGTCCCATTCATCTAAATCCGTGCTGGTCTTTATATTTTCTTGATCTAGAGCATGCTGAGATGTCATATATAAGTGACTTTTGTTGATTGTACCGAGATGTTCTGTGCTTGTGCGCGAGTAGATAATATGTAACAATGTGTACACATCACACACAGCATATGGGTACACGCTGGGTGTGCCGGTATGTGCTAGTGCACAATATGTGCACAACACATGCACCACGTAAAAAAGGAAATATACTATAGGAGGGATTCGATAATTGGGATTCCTAGCCAATTCTGTGAATTGAGATTTCGTGATTTGGCATTAACTATTGGGGAAAAAGAAGTGATCTAGTTTCCTTATTTTGTCCCAGTCGTCGTTGGGCATTTCACACCTTGGACTCCGAGATGTCAACAACTGAACTATGGAGCTGCCATTAGTAATACAAGAGACGCTGCTCAAAGTGAATGCTTCCTTTGCTACCACCTGGAATATCCAGGTGCGCAAGGGGACAATTCACTTGACAGTGGGTTTTGAGACAAAAACAGAACCGGCGTCCTTGGAGAGGTGTAGCACCTTTCGTTGGGGATTTCTTCTCACACTAGTCACCCTCCAAGTGACTCGGACAAGCTGGATGAAGACCACCGAAGAAGTAAAGCCACCACCAAGAAGAGAAAGAAGGGATACTCCGCCAGACGACGTGATGCCCACCGAATGACGGAGTTTCTGGAGAAGAAGAAGTAGGAAGAGAAGGAGGCAAGTGAGGGCGTCAATGAGTCGACACCTTCACCTCTGACGGACCCCTGTCCAGCCCGATACCCCCTCGCAGGAGGAGGGTCCGGAGAACTACGGGTCGTCAGGTGACAGATCAATCTCTAACCCATCAGACCCTTCATCTGAAAAGAGGGAGGGGAAGATCTGTCTACGGTGCAGGAGGAAGTCCCGGATGACGTGACTTCCATCCCTCTAGCTCGTGCTCCTCCGGGTTCTTCGAACCAGAACTGTGACCAGAAAGTGAGCAACACGGAATCCGTGGAGGTGTTCTTGGACCTAATGGGATTGCGGAAGAAGTGACACAACAACTACAGGGGAAATTCAAACAATACAAGCAGCTTGGAAATAACCCGGAAACAACCACAAAATGGCAACTGGAGGACCTGCAACTTTTAAGAACAATATCACTCGCGGATAAAATAACTTCTTACCATCAACATCAGCAAGGACGAGGCCAGACACCTAGTTCTCTAACGCCAACTACACCAACATCATCAATCTCTCCAACATGACCACCTCCTCCTCCGAAGAACCGCCGGAGACACAGACGCCTCTGAATGCCTTAACTCCTTCTTCCTTTGCCGCGCTCAGAAATGAAAGATGAAAGAAAAAGGAAAAAGAAAACTTACATATGGCAATTGCTGAGGGTTGAAAGGGGCTTGCCCCACACCGTCGCTTCGGCGCGCAAAAACCATTCCATTCTTCGTGTTTTGTCTTTTCAAATTTAACCAGCGATGGATCAACACCACACCTGGACGAGTGGCGAAAGGCCCTCATTCATTTAAAATGTCTGTTCTACACAAACGAACTATCCACGAACCTAAGTGTTTCCAATGCTTAACTGTGAAAAGATTTTTAAAAGGAGACAGTATTTAACCAGGCACGAGAAGGTTCACTCGCTAAAGAAACTACTACATCCGCACAAAAGAGAAGAACCGAAGGTAAACCCACTGAAACATATGAAACTACCACAAATGTATCAACGACAGAATGTGAAACCAATCAGAAACCCGTGGATTCCAATACCTTTAACAGAGAAATTGGAGAATAAGCAGCTGATGGAAACATTCTACCAGCAAAATACAACAATGGAGGTAAAACAGCCACACCGGCGTGTTCAAACAACGGAGGACCAAGAAGAGAAAAAAATACATCTTGGTCGAAACAACTTTGAAAAACTTTACAAGAACGACAGCATGCACTAAGTAGAGCCCCAAAGGGTCCTACTAAACACCGAGAGATACCGAGGTGAAGGACAATAAGTTAGTAAGAGTTGTTTAAAAGGTTTCAATATATGTCCAGACATATAATTATTCCTTTGAAGCAATATATGCGATATTACCGTTGATTTATTCGAGTAAATGCAATATATATAGACCGAGACGTCGCCGAAAACTGCCCCTGATAGTTAGTAGGTAGCTTGGTAATTAAGAGGCTACCTCGGTGTCTAGATGAAGCTCATAAGTGCTAATTGGGTATCACAACACAGATCACTGTAATATTTGATAAAAATTAAACTCCCGTCAACTTTTTTCCCGGCTTTGGACAGGCAAAACTTTTCAGTTCTGGCTGCTTTAAAAAAAAAAAAAATTTTCACCCCCGCCGTTTTAGGTATAGTCAAACGTCCGTCAGTCGAAGTTTGATTTTTAGAATTGTCCGATGCGTTAAAAAGTAACATTTTCTTAATTCGTCAGTCCGGTTGGTCAGCCCTGAGTGCTGACCACGTCTCTTATCTTACGGCATCGTTGGCGAGTGAAAGATCACCACTTCCGAAAATACTATTCCTGGTGTCACGATATTGGTCCATAACAATGGCTTCAAATCTGTCAGGCAATTCTGGCAATTTAAAAATTCTCCATTCATTTTCCAATTTTATAATATTATTCATACTCTCGCAGTTGTTATTTGTCCATAATTTTGGGGTGTCAGTATGTGTATTTCTGATTCTAAAAATCGTCGATAGGTCAGTTGAAATTTATTCGTTTGGAACAGGGTCCTCAGTCGTTAGAAGCCCTACAGTACGTGGAGAGTGTATTATCACTAAATCACCCACAGAGTGGAGATTCCACCCAAGCAATAATTGCAAATTTGTTGTAAAGCATAACAAGCACAGGCAAAGTTTCAAACAATGGACCTCCTGGTTAAACCCGGAGGTCCATTGGATGAAACATTGCTTGTGTTTTTTGTCCATATGTACAAAATTTGAAAGTTATAGTTTGGGTGATAACTCCACTCCGCGGGTGATTTAGTTACAATCCACTCTCCACGTACTGTATATCTGAATTGAAGATAATGTTGATCATGTTATTTACTGTTCCTTTGTTATGTGTCTTATGAAGATTGTGGAGCACATTCTCTTTCAAATGCCTGGTACATAATATGTATGATGGCGCGCATTCTCCTCCAAATGCCTGGTACATAATATGTGTGTTGAGTTTGGGAACAGGTCTTGCTTGCAATTGCTGACATCCACAAAGAGAACTAAATATCAAGTCATAATGTGATTAACGATTTGCACTGTCGCTTAAATACTAATTAACAAGCTAAGTACTAAATACCGAGGGGAAGATTTTCAGCGAACGCTATTACTTTAGCGCCCTTTTTTCTCATATAAGGCATTACAACCATGCACATACTGCTTGAATTTATTTGTATACTCATAATACACCATCCCATACCCTTTTCACCCCACCCCCACCCATACTTTCCTTCACCTCGGTATCCCTTGGTGTTTAGTATGGCCGGACCCAAACGAACTTGACGCGGTGGACCTGGATAGAGACATGAGAGAGATCAGGAATTCCGAGCCACGAACGAGAACGATTCCTCAATATGACCAGATCTTACAGGCTCACGGATAATTTCTCAACAAAGCTTCACTAACATTACTTATCAAGGTGCAGAAGCAATGGTGACAATGACTAGAACGAAGAATGAACAGAACAAAGCTGGACGAAACGTGTACATAGTACAATACAAAATTTAAGGTGGAGATCGAAAAGAATAAAGTACAAACAGAACAAAAATTGAACTCCCTATAACGAAGTTTAACATGATGTTAATTTTAATACAATATGAAGTCGATAAATGGGTGTTCCCACAAACACATTAAATATAATAAACTAAGACATTGACAACACTAACAAAAACAATATGATGGTGGCGCATCTAAAATGCTCTCTCCCATCAAAGGGGTGTCAGGGGCGGCGGAGCGATTTTCAAAGTGGAGGGGGCTGGATCGGACGATGGATGGTCGTCGGTATGAAAAATTTAAATTCCAGGGTCCCAAAACTCCCATTTCCATGCATCTGAGTTGATATTTTGAGATTTTTCAGATGTATTTGAAAGATTTCACACTTTGAGAGACGTTAAAAAAACGACGGTAAAACATACAGGTGAGGTCAATTTATCGGCTTTGGTCGTAACGACCAAAGCTGATAAATAGACCTCACCTGTATGTTTTACCAGACGTTTACAGCAATTATACTATCTGTGGATTATCTTGTCTGGGGTGGATTTGGTACTTGTATGTCAAAAAATGATAAAAAAAATCTATCGAAACTGAACCAGTACGAGAGAAACATACCTGGCGAGAATATGGGGGAGGCTCTGGATCCGCCCCTTGTTTCACCAGTCATTGGTTGTGTTAAAATATATGCATATTAAAAAACATGGCTCAGCAAAAAAGTGGAGGGGCTGAAGCCCCCAGCCCCCTCCCTGGTTCCGCCGCCCCTGGGTGTAGAAATGAAAATGGTGAAAAACACTCTGAGAAACGTGCTATCTGAACCAAGATCCTATGATGTCCTGCTAACATCAGACCAAGCGCTTCGGGACATAGAGAAGGAGAAAGAATGGTAGAGAAGTAAATAACACATCTCCGTTTACCTTATAAAAAGGTCAACCGTGGTTCTTTAGGACAATACCGTGGAAATACTGTTGCAAATGCCCCTCCCTCTAACACCCTCAACACACACGCCTCCAAAGCGTAACAGTACTTCCCATATGCACGCATACATTCAGGGTCAGGGAAAAAGGCAGACACGTGCAGTACAAACTCTATAACCTCCAGCAGCTCGTCCCCTGAGTTCCAATGTGTTCTATGTGCCAGTAGGCACATAGAACACATTGGAACTCGGGGGACGAGCTGTTTCCCACCGCACTCTCACACAAACACACATCTGATAGTAAAAGATAATTGGCATTTCAGAAATCGTTGAATATTTATTCACTAGTTAGCTGAAGATGATTATCCAAATTAAGCAAGATAAATTAATGGAAATTAGTTGAGATGAGTGGCCATCGGTGACGGCCGCTTTCACTCACTGGGGGTGGGGGGATTCTTACCTATTATAAATATAAGGTTCTGGCTGAAAAAAAATATCAGCTAATTTCCCAAACCAACTGTTGAAGATCACTCTACATGAAATACAGTTAAACTGATGGGAATTATACTTTTACAGTCGGCAAATATGTTTGAAAGGGCTTGAATTGAGCGGCCATCGGTGACGATCGCTTTCTCGCACTAGATGTGGAGATGGACTTTGACCTTTTATAATACTTCTTGCTGAAAAAAACAATTAATTTACAAAACTATTTGTTGGAAGCGGTCACCCCGCATCAAATAAAGATTACATATTTGAATTATGTTTTTAAACCTGATAATTTCGCATGACCATTACATTCCGCTCCTCTGATTTCAGAGTGTGAACATCTTAACCCTTACCTTTACACAAAAGGCAGATGACACTTGGAATTGAAATTCTTGAATAACTAATTTTTTCATTTTTTTGCGTAAAAAACATAGCTTATGACCCCTCATTGGAATTAGCATAGAAATCAGGTCTATGTTTTTTAGACAAAAAGTGAAAACATAATGAAAACTGAATGGTGACTTTTGTGAATAGCGCTGGCCGGCTTTTTCCGTTAAGTTGTGTAAAGGGTTAATTAAAACAATTTGGGAGCACTGGATTTACCTGCAACATTACAGAAGACCATCTCTGCCCTAGCATCTCTCGTTCCATCACCTGGACTGTCCAGGAGATAGGCGAGAGCGTCTATCTGACTTTGGAATGCACTACCACCACTAATGAGAGCACCACACCGCCCAGTGAGTAGAGGTAGTACCTCTAGTGAGATGATTCCCTCTCACACTGGTCCTCACCCAAGGGGGCTGGGGGCCCTAATAAGAGAAGAAGAAAACAGAGAAGAAAGAGCCCGTCCACCAAGAGAAGGAATGTCCCACGCTTGGAGGCGTTTTTGGAGAAGAGAGAGAACGATGAGGAAAAGAAAGAGCCAGAGGCGGCCGCCACTTCTCCTCCCACAGACAGACGCATCCTACTGCCGGCTCCCCAGCCGGAGTTGTTGGATGTGAAAGAGGCAGTGGAGACTGAGGTGGAATTGGAAGTTGCCCTCTCGCCACTTCTTGCTCCCCACTCGCCCCATCCTTCGGAACCTAAATTCCAGGACCTGGACAAACGGTTGGAGAGAACACTTTTTGATAGCCAGAAACATCAGCAAGAGCTGGATCGCCACAGAAAGGCAAAGGACGAGAACTACGAAAAGCTAACCAGGCCGATCGAAGAAGTTACCAGACTGGTTAAGGTAAGATTCCAACCAAAGCCTCAGACACCTCTCATCGTAACACCAGCCTCAGCCAGGACCAGAGCACAAGGCCCAAGACAGTCATTCACAAGCAGTCCTCCTACAACGCCAACTGTCTCCCCATCTAGACCAGCTCCGCATAAGAAAAAGCACAAGAGACACAAGCGCCGCTAAGTATCTATAACCTCTCCAAGGCTTATATTCCATCTAAATTTGGGAGAATCCATTTGGATTCTCGCGAAAACGGTTGCGAGAATCCATACCTGCTATGATTGTCCTAGGATTCCATTAGGGCCCCCTGGTTGAACCCTTGTTGTACACTGATACCACATGTTAGCCCTTTACCCAACACAGCATTTTAATTCTAAAATCCAAATTGAATTTGATAATTTTTAAAAAAAATTATCAATACATATATTTATCAATAAAACCTTACAAATATGGATGCCATTGGAACCAGCTCATTGAGCTGGTTCCAATGACAGCCATATTTGTAGTTTTATTGACAAAGTGTCAGGATATTTTAGGTCATGTGTTAGCCTTGTATTGGTTAATTTGCTGCTGTTATGTTATGAAAAGGTGTTAAGTTGACTCAGTTGTTTTTACGCGAATCCCAGCAGAGGTGAGGCGAGAATCTACATGGATTCTCGCTTGCTTGTTTGCGCGAATCTTTACGAGAATGGATTCTCGGATTCTCGTTGAAATATAAGCCCTGCAGGTGTACAGAGAGAATTTGGTGAAGATTATAGATGAAGACCCTGCTCCAAGATTCAACAGCATAGAGTGCAGAAATAGATGATGTAGAGAGAGAATCAGAAAGAACAGCTGAGTAGTCGAGCGTTAGTTGGGTTAGTGTGGCAGGATCAGATCAGCAGGACTCATATAGCATTGTTGGAATGAGTTTTTCCAATTTCTTCAAAGCCTTTTTTTCTTACATCAGCTATAGGAGCAGCTGGACAAGAGGATACTAAATGTTCTCTGGTTTCCTCTTCTATTTCATATAGTTGGCAAGTTGAAGAAGTGTGTTTGTGGAAAGAAGCAGTATTTTCCTGGAGAATGTAGGTCCCAGTGAGAAGTCTTGCTTTGATGCAACCTTTTTCTATATCATTTTGGTTGTTTTTCAATGATTTCCATACATGATGAGGTTGGCCGATCTTTACCATATCAGCATTCAGATACTTGAGTGATTTTTTACTTCTTATATCATCTTTGATTCATCCCTCCCATAATTGACACATTTGTCAACTTTTTTCTTCCAAGCTGATTTTTCCATTGGATAAGTCAGGACATCAAATGTGGATGGCAGGCTGTATTTCCATAAAAGCCTCCTCACTTTAATGAACCAGCTTTCTGAGTTAAGACACTTAACCCTTTACCCAACGTAACGGCCAAATCCGGCCAGCTCTATTCACAAAAATCGACAATAAATTTTCATTATTTTTTCATTTTTTGTCTCAAAAACATAGGTTATGACCCCTCGTTGGAAAGAGCTTGTCGAGCTCGTTCCAACGAGAGGTCATAACCTATGTTTTTGAGACAAAAAATGAAAAAAATTAGTAATTCAAGAATTTTTTTTGCAAGTGTCGTCTGCTTTTCATGTTAGGTAAAGGGTTAACAGATAGTTGCCTCATTGCCATTTCTTTTTCAATTGATGAATGTTGTCTGGCTATTCCTCCAAGTAATTGCAGCATCTGTTTGTGAATTAATACCTCTAGTGGTGGTTGGCCAGATAATGCATATACCGCAGCTGTAGATGTTCTCTGCGGCAAAGATTGCAACTGCTTCAATGTTTTCTTATGAAAGATTTCTAATTTTTCCAATTCTATCTGTTTGAAATGAGTGGCTTCTAATCCAAGCAGCATTCTTGGCAATACAAAAGTCCTCCATAAATGCAGTGATACATGGGGACCAAGTCTGTTGTTTCCATATAAGCCAGAACCCAGCAATCCATAAAGGTTTTTTTTGTCCTTTTGATATCCTCTCTTCTACATCTAGTTTGGTGTTACAAGTTCTTTCATGCCAACGTGAGTTACAGCATTCGGTGTTGGTATTATATGACTTTCAAATGTGAGTGAGCAACATTTTGATGATTTCCCTTCATAACTGATGACAGCACTTTTACTTGCATTGATGTTGTATCTTTGAATATGAGAATAGTCTTCAACTTCATGGATCATTGCTTGAAGTTCAACAGGATTGTGACTCAATAAGGCTACATCGTCTGCACAAGTAACACGAGGAATCTGAATACTTCCAATTTTCCACCAGTAAATCTCTTCTCCAGACGCTGAAGCAGACCATCATTGAATCTTTTGTAGTGTTACGCAGTTAATATACCTCCTTGCCGAACCCCTTGGTTAATCTCGATTTCAGATGATAACTTTCCTGCCCAATTAACTCGTGATCTCATTCCATTATATATATGTTGCATCATAAGCCACTCATCTCCAGTTATTCCATCTAAGAATAATTTTCTTAGAAGCATACTATGCGACACCACATCAAATGCCCTTTGAGCGTCCAGAGTAGCAAGATGAAGGGGTGCTTTAATTTCTCTAGTTTCAGAGATGAATTCACTGATAACAAGTGCTGCATTCACAGAAGATGTGTCGGCAGTGAATCCTTTCTGCAACCTTGATTGACTTTTATTAAGGATTGGCTCAGATCTTTGCACCAATATCGTCTCCATTATTTTCATTATGATTGGGGTGACAGTGATTCCTCGATAATTTGTTGGTAAATTTTTCTCTCTTTTTTGTAAACTGGAGTTATGATCCCAAGATTTAGTATATCAGGAACTCGTTGTTCTTTAAAGCATAAGTTGATGATGTTTACAATGGAATTTACAACCTTTTCTTCTCCCATTTTCAGGTGTTCTGCTTGTAATCCTGTGATGTCTTCAGCTTTTCCATTCTTTAATGAATCAATGATGTCAATATAACATTTTTTGATGTGACTTTCTTTAATGGTTGATTTTGCTGAGAACAGATTTCCACGATTTCGTGTATATCATACTCTACTTACATTCTGTGGTCCTCGTGAAACTTTTTGTCTTCAAGTGGTAATGCAAGTTGTTGGAAGAAAAAAGCCCATCCATTTCTAATGGCATCAGGATTGTTAAGACATTCACCAATCACAATAAGTTCCTCTGAGTTGATACATTTTTGTTTCCTCTGAGCTCTGGTGAGTCGGTAAAAGAGCTTTTCATCATTCCCTTTTGCATGCACGATCTTTGACAATTGTTTCTGCTTCAATTTTGCTGCATGTATTCTCTGAGTCTTCTTCAATATCCTGGCAGTAAACTTTTTTATCCAGAAAAGATGACCAGTTGGTCTACCAGCTTCCTTCCATTTCCAGGAGGCTTTTTTGCTTTCTTGGATGCATTTTTTATGTCCTCAGTCCAAGTGATGGTCTATTTCCCACTTTTGTTGTGATTCATTGATAACTTTTGGATTTAGGAATACTCTCATCGGCTGCACTTTTTTAAGATTTCAGTTAAATGCAAAAGTTTATCTTTCGAGTTGGAGAAAGATTCGTAGTGAAGATTCTCACTGATGTACTGTTGATAAATAAACCAATTCCACTTTCTCCAGTTAAGTCTAACAGTTTGTTTAGAGCATTCTTCGTACTTTGTTACTTGCTGTTTGGTGTTGATCCAGGCAATTACAGGGACATGATCGGATGTGTTGTCATAATTCCGATCCATTATTTCTACATCAATGAGCTGACATCTGTCTTCTTCAGTAACTAAAATGTAATCGATTTGAGAGTAGTCACGTCCGTTAAAATGAAAAAATGTTGGTTTAGGAACATCAAGGTTTTGAGCATCTTTCTTCCAACGAATTCATCCAGCAAAATATCTCTTCTGACATGGTTCCTTAACTTCAATGAAACATTCCAGTCTCCAATAATAATGACTTAATAGGATTTTCTATATTTTGTGATGATCTCATCAATTTAGGTGAGAACTGCCTTGTATTGTTGTTGACTTTCTTTAATACCCCTTGATGATATATATACATTGATAATACACAGGGGATGTTTATTGCCTACTTCAATGACAATTACATTATTCGAACCATCTGGTAGAAGCTTGGAGTTGGGACATGTCTCACTTTTAAGGAGTATAGTAACACCACCATATCCTCGTGGAACATTCATTGATTTCAACAATTCATATTCGTCATCTGTGGTTTTACTGAAGGAGTAGAATTTATCGCTGATCTTGTCGATGAATGAAAGTTCAAACCTGTGTAACCAGATTTCCTGTAAGCATAATATGTCGGACTTCTCCATGAGTGATTGTAGAAAGATGAAATTACTTTTGACATTTTTGATGTTGAATGAAGTGATGATGATGGTAGTAGTTGAACTTGGTACAGGTATATCAGATTTCATATCCACCTCACTTCTGAGGCACAGCCTCCGCATAAAAAATGGTTGTACTTCATCCACGACGGATTGTATTTCCCTCCTCAAATAAGTAGTATCCATTTCCTTAACTTGTGTAGTTTCTATATCAGAGACTGTGTTGATATCAGAAAGGCTTACATTACTGACATGTGCAGATAGATTGGTCTTGTTATGGGATCCCTCTTCCATATGTTGTTTTGTATCACTTACTGCTACAGGTATTTCAGAAGAACTGTGATTTTCCATCCGTTCACTTGTTACATGTAAGTCTGCACAGGTTGTCAGTATTTTACACATTCTTATACTTTCTTCTTCATCCAATACTTTACTGCTACTGTGATCACCATCGTTTCTAATTATCTTAGTTGTAACTTCAGTCCCAGGCAGGTTAGGTATGTGGACTCATTTCATGTTAATATCAGTAATGAGAGCACTGGTACTTAAATTTCCATGTTGTGTTGTTGTTATTGGAGTTGAACTGTAATAATAATAATAACACTGGCCGACCGCTGATTTGTCGCGGTTCTCATATGAGAAGGCCTTGGTTACCCTTGTACTACCAACTGCCTCCCTGTTCCCGCGCTTCTTCTCTCCTCCCAACACTCGGAGACGAACTGCTTGATGACATCCCTTGCCCTATTCTTTCCAATCTTTCCGATTAGAATATTAACCCTCTCCTTTCAGTCGCCCCCTAACCACATGTCCTCCATTGTCCCATCCCGCTTCCTAATTATACTCCCAGTGAACCTTGTTCTTTTATACTGGTATTTTGGGCATTGTAGAAGAAAGTGTTCCAAAGTCTCCACACGCCCAAATTACTCATCTGACACTCCTTTTCACTGTTTTTCCCAATTTTTCCCGTCAGCTCCAGGGACCGCGAACTCAGCATGAACAATAGTGACCCCCCCCCCCCCCAAGGTGCCATCAAGATACTCTTCAAAACCAGGATTCTCTTTATCACGCAGGCCACCCAAAGATCGCTTTGATTTTACCCCATCTCGCCAATTACGGTTACAATCCTCCATGACCCTTTCTCTGACGATCTTTTTACCCTGGTTTTCCCCAACATCTAGGTCCGAGATCTCCAATGAGTAGTTCTCTACTAGCTCCCTCACTTGGACCATCCACCCCGTCTTGATATTTGAGTTGAAGGTTCTCAGGAACATTACTTTACACCATCGGCTATCGGGGAGATTTACCAAATAATTAAGATAACCGAGTTTCAATAGGTCTATCCTGCCCTTGATCCTCATCCCAAGCTCACCCCTGATTGCTTCTAGAGCTGCTGCATTACTCGACCCTGTTATCCACCGGCCTGCATCGTTCTGCGGGATTTCCAAGCTCTTAACAGCCGTCTGATTTAGGGATACAACTTCCGTACCGTATGTTATACTTGGCAGACCCACCATTTCCCAAATGCCTTTCCCCACGAAAACCTTATTGAAACTGTTTCTCCCTATAAGTTTCATTTGGTTGAGGATTCGCTTCCCCTTCAGAATCAATTTATTTGTGTGGTTTCGGTAGATGCCTCTTCCTGTGATATTTTTATTTACCCCCAGATACTCGTAGTCGCTTGTCTATCCTACACTAAGAAGTTTGCTGCTGCCTTCTGGAATGCAGAACTCCCCCACTCTCCACCTTCGAGTGAGGTCCACTTTGCGGCCCACAGGTATAACTTTGCTCTTGCTTTCATTAAGTTCGAGTCTCCATTTGCTCCCATATTTCCCAACAATTCCCAGCATCTTCGCTAGCACCTCTTTGCTTTCTGACACTAGCACCATATCGTCTGCAAAAAATAGCCCTGGGATCTTCAAGTCCCCAACTGCAACCCCCTCGTCGCTATGCAGGAGTTCATCTCCTAATCGTTTGATGTACAATGCAAAAAGAATTGTTGAAAGGATACACCCCTGTTATTACTCAAACTATTCTTCTTTTTACTTTTCATCCAGGGTTTGTTCCTTCTCTTGGAGGATTTTGAATCACAAGAAACTGGATAACAAACAATCGGAACTTTATACATTTGAGGGTGGTAGACTGGTATATAGGGTTGATCAGATTTCATGTAATGTTGACTTTTGGGGTTATGTTGTGAAAAGTGAAGAAATTCCATCTTTTTTATCAATTGTTACTTATTTTATAGAAATACATTTAAAATACACTTTTAAACAGTTTATAAGTTTTGTCTAAAAAGTGAGTCGATTCGGCCTGAAAAGTGAGTCGATTCGGCCTAAACTTAGGCTGAATCGACCCGGCCGAATCGACTCAAGGCCGAATTGACCCCGAACCTTGAGGATAAGATGTTGGCTGATTAGGCGTCATACATGGGTCACACATGTTCATGTACTGGTGATTGTTGTCACATTGAGTAGTATTAAATGCCATTTGTTGCTTTTGACACAATTGTTCAATTTTCTGACCTTGATACATTCTTTTCAATTTCATGTGATCTGATTCCATCTCGAGTTGCTTCTGCTTAGCTTCCATTATCTCGTTTTGGAGAGTTAAGTTATTAGGACTACATTGATTGTGAATTTGTTGAAACCCAGCCGGGGGGGATAAAAGGTGGAATGTTTTGCATAGAAGAGTGGATGTTACCACCTGGCCTAGCCGATGATGCAGTAACTTTTGTTCTCAGAATTAGTATAGTATTATTCAGCTCCTCTATTTTATTCTCCAATTTCAGGATTTCAGTTTTTTGAAGAGATACTAATTTACATTGCTCTTGAATTTCTTGTTTCTTTATTTCAAGCCTTCTTCTTTCATATTCAGAAAGGACTCAAATTTCTTTAAATCCTTTATCTTAGATTATTCAGGTACATTATAGGCATTATCAGTTTGTTGCTGAACATAACGCAGAACTTTTATTGTTTTACTGGGTTTTTGAATATCCATTTGGGGATTCATCTTTGCATCAGAAATCATATCTGGTTGAATTTGTAAAGATGACATCCCAGTATCTTTGTCAATATCGCTCACATATCACCTCGCACGTGTGAATACTTTATCCTGATCCATAAAAAAACCATACACTGATTTATTTGGAGACATTTGCGATGGTATGGAATGCAACATTTTTCACATTGTAGGAACTTGTCGTCACATTAACTTTGGCAGACGCCACACAATCATGTCTTCTGTTTGGGAAATTTGGGGAAATATTTCAACACAGCCATTTTGTGTTCCATCAATACTAGAAGGGTGAACTTGTTCGTCTTATCCTTCAGTTTTCTTCATGGTGTCGGGATCAACCAAGAATGTCTGCTTTGTATTCTCCATAGTTTTGTACTCATTTTAGTACGACCCTCGGCTTTGTCGAAACTCGAATACGCAGTAATCTCGCGCCTTGACGATTGAACGCCATTTTGTTACACTGAGGACTGCAAATTTTAAAGAATGTCCTCAAGCGAATTCAGCACATAAGCAATGAATAGCGAGTCAGGGACAGAACTGTTTAGCTCTCCATGTGAAACCAATTCAGCGGGGAGTAACGAGACTACGGAAAACACAGAGGTTACCGTAATAGAGGCCCCGAAAAATCAAAACCATTTTCAAAAACTCGAAATACCAGAATCGTCGACAACATCGAACACAAAGTCGAAGGTTACAAATGTTTATCATCACATCACATTCTCCATCACCTTTCCAGCTATAAAGCACATGTCTAGGACAACAGAAAGAAGCCCAACTTTCCCCGGGATTTTGAATTTATATAGACGAACTGGATTAATTGAAGAACGAGTGGGGGGGGGGGGGGGGGGGGGGGGGCTCTACAAAGGATCAGGGACATTCCAACCCAGGGACAATCCGTCCCAGGCCAATATTTGTGTCGGTTGTCCCATTTTTGGGGGCGGGTTGTCCCGTTTTTTTCTGATTTTTTAAGAAATATTTTTGGGGGATAGTAGTATATAAAAAAGATTTTTACTCACTTTTTATTGAAAATTATCCAGTTTTATCGAAAATGAATGCATTGATTTAGATGTCCATATTATCAAAAGTGGCACAGAAGTATGTGATGTTTTTTTTTTCAAATACTTTCTGCAATGTTGCTTTGCTATCGGCGTATAGTTTTGTGATCTCATTGTCCATCTGGACCGTGGACTGTACCAGGTTTTTTTACGGTTCGGTCCACATCCCTAGTTGGCAGTAGTGAAGACTTCTGACTTTCTTCATTCTGTTTATTAAATTCAATAGTATAACGAAATTGGATTTCATAAGGAAAGGGGTATTCAGCAATGGTAAAAATTACGAAACTGAGGAACATCGTGTACTTCCGCAACTGTTCACTGTCACAAGTGTCAAGACATTTGGGCACTTGTCACACAAATGCAATGGGGAACAACGATGTGTGATATGCGGCGACAAACACATGGCAAAGACGTGCAATGCCTCAACTCTGATATGCCCCAATTGGGGAGGGGGATGGGGGGGGGACACCCTGACAAACACATGGCGAAGGTGTGCAATGCCTCAACTCTGATATGCCTCAGTTGGGGAGGGGGATGGGGGGGGGGGGGCAACCCAGCAACTATCTGAGGTGCAGCCACTTCAAAAAAGTTAAAACAAACATGTTAAAACAAACATGAAGCTCGAAATGTAGAACTCGCCCTCACCTTATTCCATGTGCACCCGTATGGCTGGCTCTATTTTGTCCATTGTCATTTCGTCTGATAACTATGACACATGAAAAACTTTGGGTGGGTTGTCCCAGACGGTTTGGCCGTTATCCCTGGGGCAGGTTGTCCCCTTCCCTCTACAAATGGCTCCAGGATATTTCATCCCAAAACCAATTCGTCCCGGGTTGATTCGTCCAAAATACATCATCATCGTCGGATTCGATTCGTCCCAAAAAGTCAATTTGGGGATAAATGATTATACATGTATGATTATTTTAAAAATGAATCAGTTGCGAAAATCAACAATTTGTTGGGGTCAGTCAAGTGGAAAAATATCACTACATCCAACATATCTTCACAATCATGATTATGGTGCTTCATAAGTAATGGAATTTAGTTTATTTTGAAATTCTTACCTCTGAATGAGGCTCTGATATTCCTTAACTCAGATTAAATATACACAAATTATACATCAAAATGAAGGTTGGGATGTATTGGACATGAAACACAAATGTAATCAACTCATCAGTTGACAGCAGTCCCCTCTAGTTCCTGGAAGTCTGCTATCGTATTTGTAGTTTCGTACCAGAACTGATAATAAAATAATATTTTGTGAGAACAACTCGTGGCCAAATGTGCTTCAGATATTCAATAACAAAGCTAGACATTCAAAACACTTTCGAGTGAAGCGATAGGACTGCATTTTGGAAAAGGACAACACTGTCTGCATTTTTTATTGAAGATAGTTTCCATGTTCGACAGACATGCGCAAATCACTCGATACCACAAATTTCCATCGAAAAACAAAATCGTAATTCTAAGAAATTTCAACAGGTATCATGATACCTTGCATTGAATATGGCAACTGTGCAGTCTCTATATAATAATAGTATGCTGTATTAAGGCGATCTTTCTCATTATTTGATTATAGACAGCATTGTATATTGATGCTTTAAATTGCTTTTTCCATCCGATGACGTGGACCGAAAATTGAAAGTAAATTCATATGTAAACGAAAGCGAAGGTTTTGGAATTTACCCCCCTGCAGCTCTGTTGCTGTGTTTGAAGAATTTTGATACCCTAGCTTTGTTCTTGGATATGTAAAGCACATTTGGCCACAAGTTGTTCTCGTGAAATATTATTAAATTATCAGTTCTGGTATGAATACAGTAGCAGACTTCCTGGAACCAGTGGTGCCTCCAATCGACTCTATGAGTTGATTTACCATGTGTTTCGTGTTCTATACATCTCAACCTTCATTTTGATGTACATTTTGTGTATATTTAATTTGAATTTAAGGAATATCAGTCAGAGGTGATAATTTTCAAAATGAACAAAATTCCATTACTTATATAGCACCTTAAGGTGCTATATAAGTAAGAGAAATTTGTTTATGTCGAAATTCCAACTTCCGATATTCTATAAATTCAAATTAAATATATACTTGTAAATTATACACCAAATGAAGGTTGTGATGCATAGAACTCGAAACGAGTAATCATAGGACACAAAAATATAGGCAGTCAATTCACCGAGTCCACAGCAGGCACCAGTGGTTTCTGGAAGTCTGCGACCATATTCGTACCAGAACTGACAATAAAATAATATTTTATGAGAACAACTCGTGGCCAAGTGTGCTTCAGATATCCAAGAACAAAGCTAGGAAATCAAAATTCTTCAAAACACAGCGACATAGGTGCGTGGGGATACATTCCAAAACTCTCGGCTTTGTTTTGTTTTTGGTTTGTTTACAATTCAACCAAAGATCATTGGAGCCGAAAAACATTGATCAGCAATGCTGTCTAAAATCAAATAATGAGAAAGATCGCTTTCACGCTACTACACACTACTATTATATGGAGACTGTACAGTTGCCATATTATTTGCACGGTATCATGACACCTGTTCGAATTTCTAAGAATTACGTGATTGTTTTTGCGATGGAAATTTGTGGTATCACGTTCTATGCGCATGTCTGTTGTCTTAGGAACCCATCTTCAATAAAAATGCAGATGCTGTTGTTCTTTCCCCAAATGCACTCCTGTCGCTGCATCGTAAAGTGTTTTGAATGCCTAGCTTTCTTCTTGGATATCTGAAGCACACTTGGCCATGTGTGGTTCTCCTGCAGGGTATTTTTTGTTCAGATTTGCATCGCAATTTGCGAGTTGATATTGGTCATGTGTGAATCAGTCATCAAAAAAGATTCGCTCGTCGCAAACCGAAACTTATTGAACTCATCATCAAGCATGCAGTGTTGTCGATTCTAAAATTCACAAAATATTAACTTCATAAATTAATTATAGTATGTAGAGTTGAGCGGTATTTAAATTTCAAGTTCGGTATCGTTTTTTAGAATCATTTACCTCGGTATCGGTACGGTATTCGGAGTCAACAACATACATGTACTCACTTCGATACCAATATCCGATGGTATTTTTGGTGTACTGCCGAGCTATCATTCAGCGTTTTAAAGCAGGCAAAGCTGCCGATATGTCAAAATGTTGGAAGCAACACAGGCACTAACCATCAGTCATTTGATGTAACAAAAAAGCTGAGAGAAAATACCCTCTGGGTATTTTCTCTCAGCTTCTTTGTTACATAAAATGGCAAGTGATGAATGCCATTGGACATACACAGTCCACTCCATGGACTCTTTTTGTCATGAATTATGCTTCATTAGCTCAGTTTTGGCGAGGCCAAATTTAAGGTATATTGTCATGGCCCGTCGTCCGTCTTTCGCGCCGTACACACAGCTCAGGCTAGAGGCTGTATTTATGAACTGATTTTTACGAAACTTCTTGGGTACCTTTGTTATCACCGTGAGACGAGAACAAGTGCGTTTGGGTCCGGTCTGAAATTCAAGACGGCCGCTGGCAGCCATTTTGTACAAAATTAGGTGCAGTCAGATTTTTGCGCAGAACTTCTATATGAAAGCTCTAATTTGAATAATTTTTTGTATGAATATTTAGTACCATGGGATACATCACATATAATACAGGTTTTTTTCTCGCACGTAAATTATGCAAATTCGAATAACTTTGATTTATTTAGTGTTACTTTCCGCACTGTAAGTTCAAATGCCAGTATGGCTCGGGCTAGAGGCTGTATTTATATTCAGAAACCAATCTTTATGAAACTTCTTGGGTACCTTTGTTATCACTGTGGGACGAGAACGAGTGTTTTTGGGTCAGGTCTGAAATTCAAGATGGCCGCTGACAGCCATTTTGTACAAAATTAGGTGCAATCAGATTTTTGCGCAGAACTTCCATATGAAAGTTCTGATTTGAATAATTTTTTGTGTGAATGTTTAGTACCATAGGATACATCACATATAATACAAGTTTTTTTCTCATGCATAAATTATGCCAATTAGACTAACTTTGATCTATTTAATGTTACTTTCAGCACTGTAACTGCAAATACCAATATGGCTTGGGCTAGAGGCCGTATTTATGAACCGATCTTTACAAAATTTCTTGGGTACCTTTGTTATCACCGTGGGATGAGAACGAGTGGTTTTGAGTGCGGTCCGAAATTCAAGATGGCCACCAGCAGCCATTTTGTACTTTAGTTAGTGCATTCAGTTTTTTGTACAGAACTTCTGTCTGAAAGTTCTGATTTGAATAAATTTTTGTTTGAATGTTTAGTAACATGGAATACATCACATATAATACAGGTTTTTTTCTCGTGCAAAAATTATGCAAATTAGATGAACTTTGATTTATTCAGTGCTACTTATACACAGTAAGTGCACATGTCAATACGGCTCGGGCTAGAGTCTGTATTTATGAACTGATCTTTACGAAACTACTTGGGTGCCTTTGTTATCACCTTGGGACGAGAACGAGTGTTTCTGGGTGCGGTCCAAAATTCGAGATGGCTGCCGGTGGCCATTTTGTACCGAAATAGGTCCAATCAGTTTTTTGTACACAACTTCAATATGGCTCAGACTAGAGGCTGTATTTATGAACCGATCTTTAAAAAACACCGTGGGGCGAGAACGAGTGTTTTGGGTGCAGTCCAAAATTCAATATGGCCTCCAGCAGCCATTTTGTATCAAAATTAGTGCAATCAGTTTTTTGTACAGAACTTCTGTGTGAAAGCTCTGATTTGAATAAATTTTTGTTGGAATGTTTAGTAACATGGAATACATCACATATAATACAGTTTTTTTTCTCGTGCAGAAATTATGCAAATTAGATGAACTTTGATTTATTCAGTACTACTTATACACTGTGAGTACACATGTCAGTATGGCTAGGGCTGGAGGCTGTATTTATGAACCAATCTTCACAAAACTTATTAGGTACCTTTGTTATCACCTTGGGTTGAGAACAAGTGTTTTTGGGTGCAGTGCGAAATTCATGATGGCTGCCGGCGGCCATTTTGTACCAAAATTAGTGCAATCAGTTTTTTGTACAGAACTTCTGTATGAAAGGTCTGATTTGAATAAATTTCTGTATGGATGTAAATTTAGTAACATGGAATGCATCACATATATTACAGGTTTTTTTCTTGAGCAGAAATTATGCAAATTATAGATGAACTTTGATTTATTCGGTGATATTTATACACAGTGAGTTAATGTGTCAAATACGGCTCGGGCTAGAGGCTGTATTTATGAACCGATCTACACAAAACTTCTTGGGTACCTTTGTTATCACCTTGGGATGAGAACGAGTGTTTGTGGGTGCGGTCCAAAATTCAAGATGGCTGCCAAGTGGCCATTTTGTACCAAAATTAGGTCCAATCAGTTTTTTGTACACAACTTCTATACAGCTCGGACTAGAGGCCATATTTATGAACCCATCTTTACGAAACTTCTTGGGTACCTTTGTTATCACTGTAGGACGAGAATGAATGTTTTGGGTGCGGTCCAAAATTCAAGATGGCCACCATATTTGTTGTCGGCATCCTTAGCACATGACCTAACCATCTCATCCGTCTCTGCATGATTACTTCCACAACACAGGTGGCCTGGCTGAAGTCAAGGAGGTCTTTGTTGGAGATCTTGTTTGGCCAGAATATCTTGTATGACCCTCTAAAAATACCGAAACCGATACTGAACTTAAAATTCCAATACTGCCCATCTCTTACTTCTAAGATCCTACACATACCAGAGTGCTTTGGAGTTGAAAACATGGAACTCACAGTTCAATAGGGCGGCAACGATTAATCGTGATATGCCCAAACCACGATACACTGCTCACCAGGGATCAAAATAAGAGGTATCACATCGCATTTGACTATGCAAAAATCAGAAAAGGCTATACAATCATTAAGTATGCATAGCGAAATGCGATGCACATTCTCAAGTTTTATATCATAGTGGACAATGGGCATTAGTCCTAACTTGTAACTGCTTGTCTGGTAGAAACATGATTGCTCAATGGCAAATCAGCAGTTCATGGACCACCAGGTAGAATACCTGGTGGTCCACGAACAGCCGATTTGCCTCAAAGTTCTCAAGCATCCACTCGAGTAAAAAAGTTAATTGGGGACAGAAACCCACTCACCTGAATACCAAATCAGTATGTCTGTACCGTACATGCATGTACCGGTAATGCAATGAAGAAACCACTTGAAACTTTGAAAGCTACAGTAGTAAAGGAGTTCAAGATTCCACGGCTGTTGGTGCCAGGCAGCACTTCAGAAATTTACAGATCCAGATAATGCTCCTACTGCAAGTTAATAGCAGCATTACACGACTGGATAAATTTCTTTGTGTTTTCTTCAAGTAGGCCTACCACTAATATACATGTAACTAAGTGTCAAATGCTTTCTGGGGATTAAAAGTGTCCATTATTATGCCCCGGAAAAATTTTTTGGGGGGTATATAGTCAAGGTCTCTGTCTGTCCATCCATCCGTACGTACGAACATTTTGTATTATAAATCGAGCATCAGTTGTCGGGTTTTAATGTTCTTTGGTATGGTGATAGGGCAGCTTGGGGGAAAGGATGCCCTCATACCTAGCATTTCGTCCATTCATGTTTGGTAGAGTTATGGCCCCTGTTTGTTTTTGGCCTCTGTTTCTGACTAAGGTGAATTGTACCATAGCCTATAGGGTTGTTTGGATGAACCAATTCTCTTGTTTTGGGGGTATGTTGTCGAGGTCTCCATCCATCCGCCCGTACTTCCCTTCGTCCGTCCGTACAAACATTTTGTATTATAACTTTAGCATCAGTTGTCGGATTTTAATGTTCTTTAGTATGGTGATAGGGCAGCTTGGGGGAACGGATGCCCACATACCTAGCGTTTCGTCCATTCATGTTTGGTAGAGTTATGGCCCCTGTTCATTTTTGGCCCCTGTTTCTGACTCAGGTAAATTGTACCATAGCCTATAGGGTTGTTTGGATGAACCAATTCTCTTCAAACATTCAGAAGCTATTCATTTACATGCAGGTCCGACATTGCTACCTTCGGGGGCATCATCACATGCGTTAGCGTTGCTCTTGTTGTATATTGAATTTGAAACATAAAAATGCTACACAGTTTTAAAAAAATGCTATACATTTTTTGAAAATGTTTAATATTTCGCTTTGCAAATAAAAAAATGTATTTTGATCCCTGCTGCTCACGATTCAGTACGTAGCTTTGTTTACTGTGTACAATACAGTAAATATAAATAATATCGGGCAAAACAATTTCGTAGATTTTGAAAGCTGTTGCAGTTAAACCCTGTTTTTTTTCCCAACGTAATTATTTTATCAAGAAAACCATCCATAAAAAATATCCGCAAAAAATGTACAGAGCACTCAACATTTCACCAACACAATGTTAGCTGCATTGGTTTTCTTTGCATACCAGCACTGACAGTAATAAATATGCCCTTAACACAAGATTATTCAGTTAACCAAAGGTTGGTGAGTTCCCTCTAAGTTGCTAACTATCTATTTGATTAATCCATTATGTCTTGTTTGACAGAGCTCACAGAGCTCTGTCAAACAAGATATAAGGGATTAAATTGTTTGAACATATTTTCTGAGAGGGTCATAAAATCAAAACTTGAAATAAATGAATGCCAATGGTCATCACTTTGAGAAGTAACATATTGTTTAAAGAGTGCATTTAAAAATTTGTAATAAACGGAAGCTACTGGAAATGCATACATGTTGCTCAAAGTATTTTATAGTTGTAGGAGCTGGTGATCAACTATTTATTTATTTATTTATTTATTTATTTATTTATTTATTTATTTATTGATGTTTAAGGTCACATATTTATGCACAATGGCTAATCATGACCGTGACAGTTTTACGGGTGGAGGAAGCCGGAGTACCCGGAGAGAACCACCGAGCAACGACGAGCAGCTGCCAGCTCCCCAACATCGTAACTCCGCAGTGCAGCACAGGCAGGGTTAGATTGGTTGAATACATGCGTACCATCGACATGCAGTACGCCTTAGTACACGGCGTCATCGTGCCCCCACGCGGGCAATGGAGATGAAGTGTCTTGCCCAAGGACACAATGCGGTTGCCGCAGGTGGGATTCGAACTGAAATCCTCTCGGCTTTCAGCCTGCACCTTTACCTACCGAGCCACTGCGCTCCCTGGTGATCAACTGATGTTCGGCAATTGCATCTAAAATCGACCGATTTTAAGCCATCGGTTGACTATTGGTAGAAGTGTGTTTGAACATCAGTTCGTGCCAATGGTTACATGGGACACAATGGGATCAAAATTGTTTGTATTTATGTTTGATTCACGATCTCATACAAGCAGTAACATGCTTAATAAGTGACTAAAATGATGGGCAGGAATCATGATTGGTCTGATCTCATTGCTTGGTTTGATCTTCCCCTTGATAGCTCCTCAAGACACACATGCCACATGTGATAACTCTATGAAATACATCAGTAGAAACAAGTTAACAGCACAGCATCTTTGATCCTTGATCACAGTGACGTTGATTATTGATCAAAGATGCCGTGCTGTTAACTTGTTTCTGCTGATGTCATATTTTTATTTTAATACACACAGTGACATGCTCTTGAGGTTAACGAACCAATCAACCTGCCAATACTTCAAAATTAACCATATTCTATGCTTTCTTGAACATACTACTCCGTTTGGTTGTGACGATCTGGCATCGGCACTCACAATTGGCCGATTGAGCACTCAACTAATCGGCAAGCAGATGATGGGCATAAATCCTTATCGGTTAACCCTTTACCCAACGTAACGGCCCAAACCGGCCAGCGTTATTTTAAAAAATCGCCAATCAATTTCCAACGAGGAGTTATAACCTATGTTTTTGAGACAGAAATGAAAAAAGTAAGTTATTCAAGAATTTCTTTTGCAAGTGTCGTCTGCTTTTCATGTTAGGTAAAGGGTTAAACACTAGTATTTGCATGGTTTGAGAGATCATGTGTATCATGATATGTATAGTATCATGCAGGCTGAATTGTGATACATATCGTATCGTTAGGGAAGCATATCGTTGCAGCCCTACAGTTCATATAAATTATATCCAGTACATGTATGCTGACTGCTGAGCTTTGATACTTGCATATTTAATGTTTCTTTGTTTTTTTTTAATTTTCAGTTCGTCTCTGTAACTGGTGTTCACTGTACAACCCTTAAAGCAGACGAAGCTGTGCTTTTGAACCGGTGTGAGGATGAATCCTGTGGATGTGATAATGTTCACTGTCCGTTTTGTGATGCTAGTCAGTTCAAGCCAACATGGTCATACAAGGTTCAAGCTCACATCGATCGCACTCACACAAGCTCTGCTGTTTGGTTCGAAGGTAAGTTTAAAGCTTCATTTTTATTAGTTCAACTTGACAGCATTTAGTACAGTGGATCCCACTTAATTGGATATCTCTTAATTGTATATCCCTGTTAAATGAATATAATTTTCAAACACAAAACCATTTACCATACCCTCAGTACAAATTTGATCTGTTAATTGCATATGGGTTGTAGAGTAAACTCCTGTTAATTGTATATAAATTTTTATAATATGTCGAAAAAATGACCGCGACACGTACCAAATTCCCTTTAATTATGAACCTTTTTGGCCTCACTTCATCCAATACAGGCATTTACTCTATTATATCTTGTTTGACAGAGCTCTCTGAGCTCTGTCAAACAAGATATAATAGAATAAATGCTCAGTTTACCTCCAGAACACAGGAAACTGACCAAATCCCTGTTAATTGTATACTCCTGTTAATTGAATAATTTTCACTGGCAAAATGGATATTCAATTAAGAGGATTCTACTGTATGAACTATTGGGATGGGTTGCAATCCATTGTCCATCTGTATGTACGTTTCTCTCTTGGTTCGCAGTTCCCCTAGCACACCTTACAGACTGCAGCTATCAATTGATCAGTTCTAAATTATATATGTTGCTTTGGGGCAATGTCTAGATGGGAGGTATCAAATTTTTCTGAATTTTGTTGAAAAACATGGCCGTCAGTGACCATCTTAGGTTTGGCATATAAATTGTCAACAATTCCATTAGCAAACCCCAGGCCGCATCTCTCACCCAATCTTTTTCAAATATAATATGTAGCTTTCAGGCTTGGCAATTTCAGGAGAGCGATTTTTTAGCTCTCCTTACTGCCCTCCTGAAAGAATTAAGGAGAGCGAAAAATTGCCCTCCTAAATATTTCGGTCTGGGATGATTGAGATTATCTATTATGCTCACATTAAATTTTTGTTGTAAAGCAAAAATGTAATTTAACTTCGAAGTCACATAACATCACGTAATTTCATTTTAAAAGTGGTTTAGTGGTAAAAGGTAATGGCTGCAACCATACCCAAACACAGTTGCAATCATTTGAAGCAAAATGGGTTACAGCAATATTTTTTTTTCTGTCAGTTTCAAGTTCAACAACTGACATCACAGTTTGAGGGGTAATTATTCAAGGAATATTGACACTATAATATACTACCATTACTACTATCCTGTCACTTGAAGCACTTGCACCAGGATGTGACTGTAGATTCAAGCAGACCTGTTGTCCAAGAAAGTCATTCGCCTACCACTTCCCCTTCAACCCCCTTGGGGGGGTTGAAGGTGGTAGTGGTAGGCGTATGACTTTCTTGGACAACAGGTCTGGGTACACACACAGGTCTTGTCAAGTGTGTGTTCGGTTGTTGAGTGAGACATCTAGATGTCTAAGAGATTTCGCTTTAACTTTGTAAAGTTAATAAAATCACTGATGTAGTCTGTTGGTTTCAGTTTCAATGAGTTTGTTCAATTGGATACTTAAAATGCTGTGTAAAACTAATTGCTCTCCTAAGCTGATTGAGGAGAGCGATTTTTTGCCCTCCTGCATATTTTTATACTGTACCAATGACCCAGACTTAGCTGGTGTTAACTCTAACAAAACCAGGGCCAAACACAAATTTTGCATCCCAATCCCCAAAATTTGCATCCAAAACAAAAAGAAATCATGTCCTAAAGGACCTCCATACTACGCCTCTACTGCGCATGCGCAGTGACGCAGACGTCCCGAAATTGGCGCCAATTATCATTCTCTGTTTGGCCCTTCATCAGTCAACATCTCACTGATCTTTGTGCTTGTAAATCTCAGTTTAAAGGATGCCAGACACGTAATTTTTGGAGAAAATGTGATTCTAAGGAGGATAGAAGGAGGAGAGGAAAAAGAAGTGACAAAAAATAATCAGGGCTGTACTTAAAATTTTTTGATGAAATTATGTTAAGTTGCCTATTTTCGAGGCATGGGCCTCTTGTTGTCATTCTTGCTAATTGTTGCACTGCTTATTCAGTGTTTCCTCTCCCCTAGCCTTCTAAAGTCCCCCCTTGCAATTCTCCCATGCTTTTGGCATATTTTTGAGAAATTTCATTTCTAAAATTTCCTGGGAGAGTTGCTTGGTTACAGAATGTTTTCTGTTATTTTCCCCATAGTTACGTTTTCACCCATGGGTGTATAACGTTTGTGTTCTGCATCTTCCATCTGATGTTCTACAGATTCTCCCCTGGGAGTCTCTGTTTTGCATCAGATAGAGTGTTATTGATGACTGATTCCGGGCCAGTTTTTTCAGTGCCTGGAGTCATGTTTTCTGGTGTTTTTACACTGTTTGTTTTCATTGGCAACAGCCTTTTTTGAGGGGGGCTGTTTGCCTTTGCTGTAGTTTATCTCACTATAAGATACATTTATATTATCCGAAAGTGTCTCATTAATTATTTAATATAAATTTAAAATTTTTGACCACACTTTGCCATCGGATCCATCGGGGCTCAACGTTACTTTTCAGCAACTTGGGCTTCGCTGAAAAAATATTTTTTCAAAATTATTTTGTTTTGCAATTGTTTTTTCATTTATTAATGGATCATGTTATTATGTATCTTTGTGTCAGGGGTTTTTGCGAGTAACTAGGACTTATTGTTGTTCTTTCACAATGAAGGGACGTTGTTCAAATTGTAATAGGAAGAAATCTTCCTCTGACTTTCATGATCATTGTATTAATTGTAGTCAGTGTTCTCGCATTAATCCCTGTCCTATATGTGAACATTGGGATGAGAAACATTGGAAACGTGTGTCACGATATGTTGTTTCTGGAGAAAGGGCGCTGCCGGCTCTTTCTCCGCAAGGTCACTCTACTCTCTCAGTTTCTATTTCAGAGGAACCAGAACAGGGTGATGTTTCCATGTTATCTTCTTCAAGTGTGCGTCCGTCGTCACAAATGAATTCAGAGCTAGCGGCAAAAGTGCTCATGGAGATTAGACAAATGTCGTCCGCTAGCTCGCCCGGTGTAGCATCCATTCACCGAATGGTTCGGCAGCCGGGTTCGTCCGATGCGGTCCAAGAGGAAATTTTGGGTGATGCGAGCACTATAAACATAATAGATGCACACCCAGTGATGGCGGATAGTAAGCGAGAACGGAGGAAGCCTTTGAGTCCGGTTCCTAGCTCGTCCAGGTCCAGCCGGGCCGCGAGCGAGAGAGGCCCCTCTCTTGTACAACAACATCTGGGACCAGATGTTGTGGTACAAAATGTGTCTTTAGCGGAGCATACGTCCGTCGCTCGGGACGCTCCATTGTATAAGCAGTCCGCAGAGACTGTTAAGGCTTCCTCTTCTCGTCAGCGCACACGACCGCACCTTGGCTGCGTGACCGCCGATATATTACCAGCTTCGCCGATCAAGGATTCTTCGGCAACCAGGTCACACCATCCGGCAGCCAGGGATTCGAGACCGATGGACTCCGGACGTTCGCATAGGAAAAGTATGCGGGAGCCATCTGATGCGGAGCTGCCCTCGGCGAAGCAGCGAAAGACTGCGCCTCCGCAGGTCTCGACGCCGGACATTCTTGTGCAGATAGCACAGCTTATCGCAGCATCCCAGCAGCCGACAGAAACGGTGTCGGATCGAGAATTATCCGACGGCGCTGGGTCGGTATGCTCCGCCGAAGCATCGGGGGCGGACGACCGGGAACATCATGAGGTCCGACCGGATGGTGAAAGGGATACGGATGACTTGGAGCTATCCCTTTCGGAACAACATAAAGCTGCCGTGGACTTCATCCGGCACTTTCTCCCTCAAGTTGTTCCGTCGGGCCAGACTGCTGCGCTTCCGGACAAGAGAATTATAGCGTCATTGGACTCTGAATTTTTTGAGCGGTTCAGGGACATCCCGAGTTTCCGTCGCAGTCCAATAATGTTGCAAGAACATTTGAATTATTGAACGACGCTATATTTAAACTTGCTTCCAGGACGGGGAAAGCAGGTTTCTTGTCTGCTAATACTCTCAACCTGCCTTTCATTAATGCAAGGAATAAATTCGATACGGCAGGACAGGGTATACCGAGAGTTCCTCTGCGTATGGACGACGAGGCGGAAGACTTAGAGCTATCATTACCGTCGTCAGCTTCTATTCCAACCGTGGTGTTGGAAACAGCTATTGCGTCTAACAGAGCCAATTTAGATGCCTTATCTTACGCAGATCACCTTACTAAGGCGTTATCACTGCGCCTTCAGGGGAAAGAGTTTCAGGATATACAATCCTCTTTAAGACTTCTTTCAAGGGCAGTAGCTTATTCCACGTGTAACTCCGCCCTTTCAGTGGCAAATCTGGAGTTGGTTAGACGTGACGCAGCCCTAGCTACATCCACACTAGTGGATTCTAAGGTGAAGAACTCTCTTAGAGTCGCTTCGGTCTCAGGAGAACTTCTCTTTGACGGCAAGCTTTCCGCTATTTATGATAAAATTACAAAGAAAGCTAAGGATTCTCTGTTGTTCAAATCTGCTCCTAAGAAGTCGGATACAGCAGACACGAATAAGACAGGCACTTCTGGGTCTAATGCGCCCAAGAGAGGTTCCTATAGAGGTTCCGGTGCGTTCTCTTGGTCTTATTCGAGTGACCGTCAGGATAGCGACTCTCGTTCGGGACGTCCTTCAGGCCGGGACAATCGGTCGGACTCCCCGAGGTCGACGGGGCGAGGTGCGGGTCGTGGAAGACGTGGTTTCTCCTACCGCAGGCCTCGCAGGTCCAGGAGGTGATGGCTTAAACCTCTATCGCGTTCCGGTTGGCGGAAGGTTGTCGAGCTTTTCACAAGAATGGGCGTCGATTACGGACGACCCTTGGGTGAGAGGAGTGACTTTGGAAGGTCTAAAGATATCCTTCAAACGAAAGCCTCCATTAACTCGAAGTCCAAAGTGGACTCATCTTCCGTCAAATCCGCAGAAAAGAGACGCTCTGTTATCAGAGGTGCAGTCTCTTTTAATGAAGAACGCGGTAGAGGTCGTAGAAAACCAGGAATCTCCGGGATTCTACAGCCATCTGTTTCTGGTTCCGAAACCAGACGGCTCGTTCCGTCCAGTCATAGATTTGAGCTGGATAAACAAGCTGATCGTCGCTCCAAAGTTTTATATGGAGACGATTCGATCGGTCAGAGCGAGTATTCGGGTGAACGATTATGCAACGAGCATAGATCTCAAAGATGCGTATTTTCACGTCATGGTACATCCGACATTCCGAAAGTATCTACGCTTCGCAGTCCTAGGAGTGGTGTATCAATTCCGGGCGATGTGCTTCGGATTGAATCTAGCACCCTGGGCTTTCACTCGGGTAATGAACTCGGTAATGATCTACTTCCGAGCTCATTCGTCTGCGGTAACGTCGGCCTACCTGGACGACATTCTTCAGAGGTACGGCAATGAGTTAACGCTTCAGAACGATGTTCAGAATCTTCTTCTATTGCTCCGACGTCTCGGTTTTATAGTAAACGAGGAGAAGTCGGATCTGGTGCCGTCCAAGTCATTCACTCATCTGGGAATGAGCTTCGAGACGCACAACAATCTCGTTCGTCTGCCGTTAACCAGAGCAAAATTAGTCAGTTGTTACGCTCGCTATTGTCTGCACGCAGACAAAGTCACGGCGAGAGAATTTATGAGACTGATAGGTCTGTGCGGAGCCGCCGCGGATCTCATTCCGATGGGGCGGTTACGCACACGTCCTCTTCAAATTTTCCTGACTCAGAATTGGAGTGTGAAAATTCATTCGCTCGATGTAGAAGTTCTCTTGTCAGATCAAGTGAAACAAGAGATTCAGACTTGGGCAAACATTCAGTGGTTAACTCAAGGAGTTCCGCTGCAGTTGCCGGATCCAAGTTTTACCGTTATGACGGATGCCAGTCAAACAGGTTGGGGTGCATCATTAATCCCAACGGATTCAAGATGCCAGGGTCTTTGGGATCCGCATTTCCTGTGCAAGCACATAAACATCAAGGAAATGATGTCAATTTGGCTTGCGTTACGTCACAGGATGGACATTATTCACAATGCTCATTTCCAAATCCTATCCGACAATACGACAGTAGTGGCGTATATACGGAATCAGGGAGGCACTCATTCAGTTCCGTTGTTCAATCTAACGGAAAGAATCCTTCTGTTTGCGCTAGAACATCACGTTCTTCTTTCGGTCCGTCACATACCGGGTCGTCTGAATGTGCTAGCAGACTCCCTTTCACGAAAGGGTCGCTTGTTGCCGTCGGAGTGGACTCTCAACAAACAAGTATTCAATCAGATTTGCTACCAATGGGAACGGCCAATGATAGACTTATTTGCGACACATCTCAACAATCAGTTGCAGACGTATGTGTCTCCGTGTCCGGATCCAAGAGCATTTGCAGTAGACGCTCTGTCGATCTCTTGGGATGGAATGATAGGATATGCGTATCCTCCAGCGCCGTTAATTCAACAAGTATTGCTAAAGATAAAACAATCTCAATGCAAGATTCTGTTGGTAGCATCTCTGTCGCCACAGAGACCGTGGATAAATCTACTCAGGTGTCTGTTGTGGGACCTACCGCGGAAGCTTCCTCCACGGGAGGATCTTCTTTCGCAGGGGAAATCGCGCCAACTCCATCACAACCCGCAAGGTCTCAACCTTCACGTTTTTCCGTTGTGCGGTCCTTCTTGCATGGCAAGCACTTTACAGGACGAGCAGTGGACGCGATTTCTAACTGTAGGAGGACCTCCTCTTCGCTAAACTATGCGGCTAAGTGGAAGGTTTTTCGTCGTTGGTGTAGGGATCATTCTGTAGATATATTCGATCCCTCTATACCAGACATTGCAAACTTTCTAGTATACTTGTTTGACGAAATCAAACTGCAGCCTGTTACTATAAAGGGTTATAGATCTATGTTATCTGATACCTATGCACATCATGATAGTTTACAAATTGGATGTAATGTCTCTTTATCGAAGTTGGTTAGAAACTTTTTGATAAATAGACCCAGAACTCTTAGATTAATTCCTAAGTGGAATTTAGCTTAGGTTCTTCTTAAATTGAAGGAAAAGCCATTTGAACCTCTTGGGACAGTAGATTTCAAATTCTTAATCCGGAACCTATTGTTATTAAGGCTCTTCCGTCTTCAGACGGGCGTAGGCCTTTACTCTGTCCTGTTAGAGCATTACGTATCTATAAACAGAGATCTCAGTTTATCAGAAAGGGACGGAAACGTTTCTTTCTGTCTTTGATGCCTAATATAAAGGATATTTCAGTCCATTCTATTGCTAGATGGATTCAGTTAACTATCCGTACTGCTTATGAAGATTTATCTTCTTCTCAGCAGTCTGTGCTTAAGATTTCTGCTCATGAAGTAAGAGCTCTTTCTACATCCTGGGCTTATGCTAATAGTGTTGCTATTACAGATTTAATGAAGGCTGCTTATTGGTCTCAGCCATCCACATTTACGAATTTTTATCTCAGAAATATTGAGTCCATTTCTGAAGACCTGCATTGTTTAGATCCGTTATCTGTTGCTCAGAATGCCGTCCACTAAACAGTTGCAACTATAGTTATGCAGGCTTTCTGTTCCGGCAGTGACTCCGTCCGGCTGCCCTCTTCGCTCTGGGCTATTTGACCCAGGGCAAGGGGAAGGGGGGGGGGCGGGTGTTCCCTTAGGTCACCTGCTTTATAGTGAAAAGCAAGGGAATGCCTCCTCCAAGTCAGTATTTCTGAGTCGCTTCCGGGATGGTTTTAAAGTGTAATATTAATGTTTAAATTCATTCATGTCTTATTTTTAAAGTGTAGCTCGGTGTGAAGCATTTGTATATGTCAAGTGTCAAACGGGCTTTAATATACAATACTCGGACACTTTTAAATGACTATAAAGAGTCTCAATTCTCTGGACTACTTTATTTATTGGCTTGCTTTAAAAATAATTAGTATAAGGGTTATACTGGATGTTAATAGAGAACATGAATGTTATTGTGCTCAATTATTAAGGGTAGTGTATCTTTCTAATTTAATATTAAATAAGAAAGATACATGTAAAGCCTAATACTCCTTTTCTCCTTAAGGGGTTACCTCTTTACTATATAGTTGAGCTTATTGGATTTTCCTCTATGTCCTAGGCCCTCCAGCCTGTTTACTATTCAGCTAAGTCTGGGTCATTGGTACAGTATAAAAATGTTAAAAAATTTATAGTAATTTATATATTTTTTATACTTACCAATGACCCAGACGGGGATGGCCCTCCTTGGAGTTGGGAACTCTTGCCTCCCCGCTGAGTACATAGCGCTGACCAGGCACTGCCAGTAAGAATGATAATTGGCGCCAATTTCGGGACGTCTGCGTCACTGTGCATGCGCAGTAGAGGCGTAGTATGGAGGTCCTTTAGGACATGATTTCTTTTTGTTTTGGATGCAAATTTGGGGGATTGGGGGGCAAAATTTGTGTTTGGCCCTGGTTTTCTTAGAGTTAGCACCAGCTAAGTCTGGGTCATTGGTAAGTATAAAAAATATATAAATTACTATAAATTTTTTAACTTTTCAGAATGCCAGGCCTGAGCTTTGGTGTGATGTCTAGATGGGAGCTATCAAATATTACTGATTTCTGTTGAATAGTACTGAAATGGTTAATCAGATAATGTGTTTGAAACCAGTTAGCTATTTAACCGATTAGAAAAACCGTCAACCGGTTGTCCGAAATATCGATGGTGATCGTCATTCCACTTTTGAAACGTAGTACATCTACTGCTTCTCCTTTGTGAAAGATTACACATCGAAGCTGCATTGTGTATATTGCGAAATAATCAACTTTGGCATTCAAGACTTCGTTAATGATTGGCAATTTCCGTGAGTTTTCAAACTTTATTGCCATTTTCAGGACAGCTGCACAAATTGGTATTGCATTCAAGCATGGCATTTGTCATGAATATAGGTGACAAAATTACTTATGTATCATGTTTTAAACATTCATCTGTTTAGCAAATGCTATTTCCTTTATAGAACTGGAACTTATCACTTGTTTCACATTTATAATGACAAATATGTTTATTTCTACATGTAATTTTGAAAGCTTGAACTCCAAAGCCAGCATCAAAATCACAGCTGAAGTTCGATGGAAATTTAGGGTTACATTGACCAATATGAGCGATTTTTACTTGGTAAAATCTTTATGGTTGACATGATTTTTTAGAGATGGTCAAGTTACCCTAAAAGCAAGTATGGGGTGGGAGGGGGGGGGGGGAGGGGGGTGTGTGCTAATTTTGAAACATCTTCCTATATCCAAATGCAATGCATTATTATGTGTGTACATTGAAAACCAAAACTGTAACCCCGACTCTTTCAATGAAACCGAAACCGGAACCAATATGAAATTTGAAAACCACCTATCTCTACTATTTTTTAGCCAAGGCCAGGCCAGAAAATAAGCAGTCTGACATTTGCGGAACGAGGTCCCCAAAGGGTGAATTTGATGATGCTATCCCATACAGTGGGCCAATTTATCCTTTGGGTACCTCTTTCTGTTTAGTTTTGAGACCCTGATTCAGATTGAGATTCACAGAGGGTAAATTTAGTGATGCTACCCTGCTATGCAGGGTAGCATCACTAAATTCACCCTCTGGGGACCTCATTTTTCAAATGTCAGTCTGCTTATTTTCTGGCTTGGCCAAGGCAATTTGCCCCTAATTAACAAGGCTGTTCCCATTACTTATTTTGAATCTTCTGATTGCATCAGAACTGAATGTCCATTTAGTAGCTTGTCAGAGAATGATCACAAATCTTATCTTTTCACATTCAATTTCAGATAACATGATAGTGAACTGCCACCATAAATGTCGTGTTGACCCAATGAATGAAAACAAATTTCTACGACATTTCCATTGCCCAATTTGTGAGCGAACAATTTTGAAGCGTGTTGCTTTTGCACAACATTTGGTATGCCATGCTGCTGTTTCGGTATGTGATATATATATATAACTGTTCATATATTTTGTTTGTAATGAGTTGCTGGGTGTGGGGTGGGGTGCAGGCCTTTAGATTGGTGTAATTTGGAGATGTCGCAGACTAACAGTGCAGCCGGTGTGGATTGGTCATAATCCATGCAGGGACTTTGATGTCTATGCATGTGTTTACAAGTAATCATCAGCAAAATTTTAATTAATGAAACACCGGGTTATACCAGGGGCTTCATTAATTAAACTTTTGATGATTATTCCCATAATTGAGAATCTAATATTATTGGCTTGTCATTTTGAGGCGGGCGATCGTCCCGGGCCGCAGTTGCCCGTCTGAGTTAAAAATTCTGTGGACAGTAAACGTCCGCCTAACCCCGATTTCTGCGGCCCATTAATTCAGTCGAAGGCACCTCAAAATCGGCCACCTCAAACAACAATTTTTGCGGATTGAAGGAGGTACATGTAACAAAAGCACAGTTTGTGAAGTTTGTAGTGTGTCGTCAACACAGTCACCCAGAGACAGAAAGTAACTTTCCAAATACACATTACATGATGACGTACATCATAATTACACAAGCCATGTTCAGTATGTGGAGAGTGTATTATCACTAAATCACCGGCAGAGTGGAGATTCCACCCAAGCAATAATTGCAAATTTATTGCAAAGCATAACAAGCACAGGCAAAGTTTCAACCAATGGACCTCCGGGTTAAACCCGGAGGTCCATTGGCTGAAACATTGCTTGTGTTTTTTGTCCATATGTATAAAATTTGAAAGTTATAGTTTGGTTCATAACTTCACTCCGTGGGTGATTTAGTTACAATGCATGCTCCACGTACTGTACCTTAAAATGATATTAGTTGTCTACCCAGCAGGCTGAGACAAAATGGCCCCCGCAAATCATAAATGACCCTCCTGGGGTCATTTTAGATGAACCCAAGATGATTTGAGGCGAACCATAATGACCCTCCTGTGGTGATTTGATGAACCTGTGGTGATTTGAGGCGAACCATAATGACCCTCCTGCAATTTTCAAAATGACAAGCCTGTGCATCCGTGAAAATATTGCCTATCCATGGAAAGTGATCAGTCCACAGAGGGTGTACTGTACCCAGTCAGCTGAAGTTCATCCCCAGTGAAGGAAACAATTATACTGACTGTATGAAAGGCTTCCCGGGTTGATTTGGTACATCATAATATCTTTTACCAGTTACCCTGTGTAATCTTGTTCAACTGCTTTCATATCTAACTGCAGTAGAACAGGTGTCCCAACATGCAGTCTCTGCGTATCCCTGGGTAAACTCGATAAATTGAAACACGGTTTGGAAGTAAATTCATGTATATTCAATCTGAAAAATTATTGTATTAACCCTTTACCCAATGCAGGCGATATCAAAATTTATTATTTTGAATATAATTTTTTCAAAAAATTTCAACAAAACCATATGATGTGACCCCTCATTGGAACGAGCTCAATGAGCTCGTTCCATTGAGGGGTCACATGATATAGTTTTGTTGAAATATTTTGAAAAATTTAATTTTTTCAACTGTTCAATTTGCATATTTATGCGGGCGGATTCGGGCAATTCGTTAGGTAAAGGGTTAAGTCTAAAGAAATCCTCACGCTGGATAGAAAAAGGAATGGAAATCATATAAGATATCACAGAATTCTTTTCCTATTTCTTTTATTTAAAATGTGTTTAAGATTTATAAAAAATTTTGTGTTTGCTGTCAACAGTTTTTCTCAGTTAATTGTCTATCTTTTAATATTTAGGGTAAGGATCCAAAAGTTGTGGTTATGCCTAACACGAAGCTAATGACAGAAATTGAATTTCAAGGTATGTCAATTTGCCCAGTAGTTAACCCTTTACCCAATGAATCATCCGCATCCGCCCGCAGAATATTCAAATTCAGCAGTTGAAAAAATATTATTTTTCAAAACATTTCAACAAAACCATATCATGTGATCCCTTGTTCCATGATATGGTTTTGTTAAATTTTTTGGAAAATTTAAAAAAATCATATTTAAAATAATAAATCTTGACATCGTCTACATTGGGTAAAGGGTAACTTAATGAAGGAGTGTTCATTTCCATTAATCCATTTTTTCAACTCACCTGGCCGTGTGAACTATTGCCATCACTGTGCATCTCTCGTCCTTCGTCACCCATAAACCTTTCACATTTTCATCTTCTTCTCTGGAACTACTGACCGGATGTGAACCAATTTTGGTAAGAATGGACTTTGGGAGGTTCTCTACAAACGATTCTCATTTTGTTCCCGGCGAATGAATGGCAGAGGCATTAAAAATCTATGCCTCTGAAACTACAAGGCCAAAGGTTTCGAAACTTCTTGGGGTACCTTTGTTATCACCTTGTGACAGGAACGAGTGTTTTTGGGTGCCTTTGTTATCACTGTGGTATGAGAACAAATATTTTTGGGTTCAGTCAGACCCACTCTGGGACTCAAAGATTTCTTTTCTAGTTTAGCATCTAACTGTCACCCCAGTTTTACAATACTTTACCTATATATTTGTTACAGGCTACGGTCAGCATTTATGTACAGACCATTACAATACTTCACATGTTCCTTTGTTATCAGGTCATTACCTAGATGTTTGTCATTGCAGTGTCACACACTATACATGTATTTGTCTTAAACAAGTTGAGCTACAGTGTCATTGACACTTTCATTTGTGTTTCTAGGTGAGAAAATCAGAGTTTGCAAATGTCAGTCTCTGAGTAATAAACGGCACATACACTGTCCATACTGTCAGGAGGTGTATGTTGTTGTTCAAACTCTAGTTGCTGCACATCTATGGAAATGTTGGGAGAGAAGAAATGTTATGAATGAAACTGGTGAAATTCAACCGCTCGATCCTAAAAATTTGGTTGGAAGAAGGAAACCTCAAAATAATAGTGCTAAAAATAAAGAAAATGTCTCCAAGTTGTTACCGTCTGATCCAGAACATATTGATATGCCTGAACCACCAGCAAATCTGAAACATCCCAGAGAAATTCATGGATTATTTGTAAGTACTTTATTACACTGTAACCTCTATCTCTTACAGAGAGGACCTTATAAGTTATGGGGCTTTCAGTGGGCGGATATGGTGTGATATAAGGCGAAGTGAGATCAATATTAGGCGAGGCCGAAGGCCGAGCCTAATATTGATCCTGCTGAGCCTTATATCACACCATATCTGCCCACTGAAAGCCCCATAACGTATTTATTATGCCAGTTTTTTGAAAGAGACACAACCATAAGTGTACCCAGATTCCTAGCGCAAATGTTCTGTTATCATTATTGGAGAATTTCCCAGTTTTACGTCTTGTGAAGGTCACGCTAGTAGCAGGCGCTGAAACAACAGAGTTTTCTTCTCAATAAACAGGAATTTATATTAACAATTCACAACTTTAATTCAGTGTTAAGTACTGGAAAAATAAAACAACTGGAGCAAATGGATTAACAATTCTTTCAAGAAGGTAAGTGGGAACAGTTTCATTCATTATTTGTTAATGGTGATATTAATGTTTCCGACTCGGCAGTTCACAAAAACACGGGCATATTTCCAGTGAGTTTACGAAAAAAAAAAATTGCAAAATTATTTGTTGTTCGTATTATAGTTGTACGTTGCTCAACAGACACACACGCAAAATTATTTGTTGTTCATGGAACACGCGAAATTAGGAAAAACATCGAAGTGAGTGTTGGATGTCAAAAAAACAAAATGTCGGAACTGACCATATATAAGTTCTATATACGGTCAGTTCGATGCTACACAGTTTCATATATGGTCACTAGATATTGAAGCTGATTGGTCAATAACTATTACTGGCATAATAATAGATTCTAAGGGGGGGGGGGCCTTAGATTCAAGGAACAGACTTGAGTTTGAATAAGGGTCATTCAAAGCCTTGAAACCTTGGAAAAGGTGTCAGGAGGCCTAGAAAAGCCTTGAATATTCACCAAATAAAAATGCTGGCGAAGCAACAATACACTAAGTCATAACTATATAGTTTTATATGCCAGAATTCGTGAAAGCATAGTTCTATCTTTCAGGAAAGTGGTCGGAAGGAGTAATGACCAAAGGTTCTAGTTAGGACCCTCCTTGGACGCTCAGGTAATTACCCCTTCCTCCCACTTCCCTTATAGGGAAGTGGGAGGATGGGGTAATGACCAGAGGTCCTAGTTTGGACTAATCAAAGTTGAGTCTTCAAAATCTTTGAATTTAGCTATCTCAGGGCCTTGAAAATCCTTGAATATAGCTATTACAGGCCATGAAAATCCTTGAATTTGGCTATCACAGGGCCTTGAGTAATGCTGAAATATATCGAGAAACGGCAGGGCTTATATTTCGACGAGAATCCGAGAATCGATTCGTACAAAGATTCGCGCAATAAAACATACAAGAATCCATGCAGATTCTAGCTGCACCTCTGCTAGGATTCGCGTGAAAAGAATTGAGTCAATTTAACCCTTTATCTAAGACAGCGGAAACAAATTAACCGATAGAAGGCTGACATGACATGAAATATCCTGACAGTTTGTCAATAAAATTGCACAAATATGGCTGTCATTGGAACAGGCTCATTGAGCCAGTTCCAATGACAGCCATATTTGTAAGATTTTATTGGTAAATATTGTTTATTTAATTATTTTATCATTTGTTTATTATTTATTGTTTAAAAATTATCAAATTTAGTTTTAAAAATTAAAAAGGTGTGTTGAGTAAAAGGTTAACATGTGTTATCAGTATACAACATTGGTTCAACCATGGTGGCGTCATGGGATCCTGGGACACTCGTAGTAGGTATGGATTCTCGCAACCATTTTCACGAGAAACCAAATGGATTCTCACAAATTTAGATGAAATATAAGCCCTGAACGGCCTTGAATAGCTTTGAATTTTATCAGTACTTTCCTGCAGAAAAACTGATATATAAAAATATTGTTTGTTTCTCAGGTAATTTTTCCTTAATTTTATAATTTTGTGATGAGGGAGAGAGGTTTTTTTTTCTTCTCTCTTTTGCTCCATTAAACAGTACTGAACACATTTGGAATGTCTAATAAGCGTAACCCTCTGCTCTCATTGTCATGAGAAAATCATTGTTTTCAGTAGAAAAAAATTCCCAATCGCACTGCTTCAAGTTTAACCAACTGTATCTTGTTTGACACATCTCCATGAACTCTGTTAACTCAAAGCTCTATCAAATAAGATATAATTTTCTAAAATTTCTGGGAGTGCAGTGGCTCATTTCAAAATGAAAAGTCCATGGTTCAATCCCCACCAGATGTTCGGTTTGGTTTCAGGAAAAACCTTGGTTTCGGTTAAGTTGTTCTATGTGTTAAGAACATATAGTAAACAACACTTTAGGCTCCTTAACCCTTTACCCAATGCAGACGATATCAAAATTTATTATTTTAAATATCATTTTTTGAAATTTTTCAAAAAATTTCAACAAAACCATATCATGTGACCCCTCGTTGGAACGAGCTCGATGAGCTCGTTCCAACGAGGGGTCACATGATATGGTTTTGTTGAAATTTTTTGAAAAATAATATTTTTTCAACTGCTGAATTTGCATATTACATGGGCGGATGCAGCCGATTCGTTGGGTAAAGGGTTAACTTGAAAATATCCACAATAGTTTGTACGACACCTCTCACCACAAAAAGTCATGTCTTCAAGTATCTGTAAGGGGTTCAGCCCAACATCCCCTTCATCATTGTTAGGGGTTATACAAGTGTCAGGATTTCACGGTAACGATCATTACTGGTAGCGTGTCGGTACCGTGGTCACAAAATGACAGAACCGAAATATAGTTACCCACCCAATCTGTCACTAAAGACATTGAAACATTTGTTTTTGAAAGAAATGCTCATTAGTAACGAGCTGTTCGTTGGTTACCAATCATCATTGTAATAGCAATGAAATGCTGTTTACATCGAATACAGAAACAAGTTGAAGTGGGAAAAACATGTGTACCATTTGTCACACGTTGGACATTTCAACCAATAACATTCTCGGAATGAGTACAGTGCGGGACCCTTTTGCTGAAGTGAATGTGATTGGCTCGTTCTGTAAACACCTGTGTTCAATATATTGAAAACTGAAAATCAGTTTTTTGAACAAAGGTATCATGCCGCAGGTTTACTGATGTTATAATATTTAAAACAATAAATATATATAAAAAAATCAACATCTCAATAACCTCTATTATCTATCGTGCCGAGGTAATTCCCTTCACTCTGGAATGTTAATATAGGAGGCCGAAACATCCCGAGGCTGAAACGTCTCAAGGCCGAAACGCCCCAATACCATTTCGCATACAACTTACAAGTATATCATTGTATACAGGCAGTATTGTCTAGTAGGGAAACGGGTCTGAAACCTAAAAAGCTACGAATGATATAAAAGTTCCTCGATTTGGAAAAACTTCAAAGGTTCTCATAACTGCTCACAGACTGTACCTAAATTTCGTTCCGTACATCTTAAACCACGGTACCGATTTTTCGGTTCCGTTGTCGTCTGAAATCCTGATACTTGTTATCGAGGATCAGTTGCTAATCCCTTTGGGTCAGAAAAAAAATAAAGTAAGGTAACAAATAAGTAGAGGATATCTAGTGTTTTTGAGTGGGTACCGAAAATGATCTTATGAGTGACTGAGACAAATGCAGCAGCTAATGTGCATTGATACACGGAAGTGATTTGATCGATACTCATAACAGGTAGCTGGTAGTGTCTTGCGATCTGATTCGGCTGGTGGGTTTCATGTATCAATTCAAGGTGAATACGTGCTGAATTATTGCTGGAAATGATCAGTATCCACTAAAAAAACACTAAATTTTCTTTCATTGTACGTTTTTAGAACAAATTGATCATTTCCAAGCCAGAAAATAAGCAGCCTGACATCTGCAAAATGAGGTTCCCAGAGGGTGAATTTGTTGATGCTACCCTGCACAGCAGGGTAGCATCACAAAATTTACCCTCTGTGAACCTCAGTCTGAATCAAGGTCTCAAACCTAAACAGAAAGAGGTACCCAGAGGATACATTGGCCCACATTCACCCTATGTGGACCTCATTCTGCAAATGACAGATTGCTTATTTTCAGGCTTGATCATTTCCAGTGATAATTTGACTCATATTCACCTTGAAGTGATGCTTTGAAAGCCACCATTTTGATTGATACCGTGAAAGTGGAAATTTCTATATCTTCATAGTGTGGAATACGATTTCTATCTTTCTGCAATTTTTTGGATAATCTGTCGTTTAGCGTATAATAAATAAAGTTTGTCTACCTTATGTTCACCTTGTCGCATTTCCTCCTTTATTGACTCATCTTGTGGACGAGTCAGTAAGTGACAAAATGTGGCAATGAGAACCTGACGTATTTGCCCATTGGCTGGGTAGACTAAGTCCATAGCTACTAGACCAGTTCCCTCACAGAAAGTGAGGTTGATAATTTAGTGTACAAACAGATGAAAATCGTTTGGCTGGTATTTGCTGTGTTTTGTGATTTGATTAGCCACAAAAAACAAAACTGAACTGGAAAACTTAAAGAATGCCCAGCCACGTCTGAAAATAAGCAGTCTGACATTTACTGAATGTATTCCCCAAAGGGTGAATTTGATGATGCTCTCCCATACAGTGGGCCATTTTATTCTCTGGGTGCCTCTTTCTGTTTAGTTTTGAGACCCTGATTCAGACTGAGGTCCACAGAGGGTGCAGGGTAGCCTCACTAAATTCACCCTCTGAGAACCTCATTTTGCAGATGACAGTCTGCTTATTTTCTGGCTTGTGCCCAGCTCTAGTTGAAAGACGCTTTGGGCTACACAAAGTAGATCTTCTGTTTCTCAGGCCATTATTTGTAAAATTGCATGCGGGCGAGCGTTTTTTTATTTTATTTTTTATTTCAGTAATTACTTCTTTGTCATCAAAAGTTCATGTTCTTGGTTCAAGTTTTAGGCCTCATAATCTACAGAATAGCATGGGTGGTGGTGTATTTCATCCCTTGAGTGCAAGAAGGCTTTGCAATGCTAAAGCATTGCAAAGCCTCCTTGCACTCAAGGGACAAATTCATCAATTTTTTTGACTTGGGTAAAATATCAGACATAAACCATTTAAATTTTTATACTGTACCAATGACCCAGACATAGCTGGTGCTAACTCTTAAAATTCTAGGGCCAAACACAAATTTTGCCCCCCAATCCCCAAAATTTGCATCTAAAACCAAAAGAAATCATGTCCTGAAGGTCCTCCATACTTTGCCCTCACTGCGCATGCACAGTGTCAAGGACGTCCCGAAATTGGCACCAATTATCATTCTTTGTTTGGCCCTTCATCAGTTAACATCTCACTGATCTTTGTGCTTGTAAATCTCAGTTTAAATGATGCCAGACACATAAATATTGGAGAAATGGTGATTCTAAGGAGGATATAGAAGGAGGAGAGGAAAAAGGAGTGACAGAAAATATTCAGGGCTGTAACTTAGAATTTTGTAATGAAATTATGTTAAGTTGTCTATTTTCGAGGCATGGGCCTGTTGTTGTCATTCTTGCTATGAAGTTGCACTGCTTATTCAGTGTTTCCTCTTCCCTTGTCCTTTAAGTCCCCCCTTGCTATTCTCCCATGCTTTTGGCATATTTTTGAGTAAGATTACTACTAAAATTTCTTGGGAGATTTAGCTTGGTAACAGAATGAATTCTGTTATTTTCCCCATGTTTACGTTCTCACCCATGGGTGTTTAGACGTAGTGTTCTGCATCTACCATCTGATGTTCTGCAGATTCTTCCCTGGAAGTCTCTGTTTTGCATCAGATAGTGTATATTTTGGTAACTGATTTCGGGCCACGATTGTCAGTGCCTGGAGTCATGTTTTCTGGTGTTTATACACTTCTTGTTTACGTTGGCAACAGTCTCTTTTGAGGGGGGCTTTTTGCCTTTGTATTAGTTTATCTTATTTCAAGATACATTATTATTATTCGTAAGTGTTGCATTAATTATTTAAAATAATTTTAAAATTTTTGTCCACACTTAGGCTTGGGATCCATTGGGGCTCAACGTTACTTTTCAGAAACTTGGGCTTTGCTGAAAAAATATTTTTTCAAAATTTATTTTTGAGTTCAATTGTTTTTTCAATGTTAATGGATCATGTTATTATGTATCTTTGTTTTCAGGGGTTCGTGCGAGTACTAGGACTTATTGTTTTTTCACAATGAAAGGATATTGTTCAAATTGTAATGAGAGGAAATCTTCCTCTGTCTTTCATGATCATTGTATTAATTGTAGTCAGTGTACTCGCACTAACTCCTGTTCAGTATGTGAATATTGGGATGACAAACATTGGAAATGTGTGTCACGGTATGTTGTTAGCGGGGAAAGGGCTATGCCGGTCCTTTCTCCGCAGGGTCACTCTAGTTTATCAGTTTCTATTTCAGAGGAACAAGAACAGGGTGATGTTTCCATGTTATCTTCCAAAGGTGCACTTCCGTCGTCACAATCAAATGAGGAGCTAGCGGCAAAAGTGCTCATTGAGAAACGCCAGTTGCCTAAGAGGTCCCTAGTAGGATCGACGACATTGGCGTCCGCTAGCTCGCCCGGTGTAGCGACCATTCATTGAATGGTTCGGCAGCCGGGTTCGCCGTTGCGGTCCAGGAAGGAGTTTTGGGTGATGCGAGCACTATAACATACAAGGTGCACACCCAGTGACGGCGGATAAGAGGAGAGATCGGCGGAAGCCTTGTAGTCCGGTTCCTAGCTCGTCCAGGTCCATCCGGGCCGCGAACGAGAGAGGCCTCTCTCTCGTACAACAACATCTGGGACCAGATGTTGTGGTACAAAATGTTTCGCAAGCGGAGCATACGTCCGCCGCTCGGGACGCTCCGTTATATAGGCAGTCTGGAGAGACTGCACAGGCTTCCTCTTCCTCTCAGCAGCGCACACGACCGCACCTTGGCTACGTGACCACGGATATTCAGCCAGCTTTGCTGATCAGGGATTCAACGGCGACCAGGTCACGCCATCCGGTAGCCAGGGACAAGAGGCCGGTAGACTCCGGATGTTCGCATAAGAGAAGTATGCGGGAGTCAGTTGATGCGGAGCTTCCGGCGGCTAAGCAGCGAAAGACCGCTACTCCGCAGGCCTCGATGACGGACGTGCTTGCTCAGATAGCACAAATTATCGCAGCATCCCAGCAAACGACAGAATCGTTGTCGGATCAGGAATTATCCGACAGCGCTGGGTCGGTACGCTCTGCCAAAGCATTGGGTGCGGACGGCCGGGAGCATCATGAGGTCCGACCGGATGGCAAAAGGGATACTGAGGACTTGGAGCTATCCCTTTCGGAACAACATAAAGCTGCCGTAGATTTCATCCAGCACTACCTTCCTTAAGTTGTTCCGTCGGGCCAGACTGCTGCGATGCCGGATAAGAGACTGACAGCGTCATTGGACACTGAATTTTTTGAGCGGTTCAGAGACATCGTCCCTGAGTTTCTGTCACAGTCCAATAATGTCACAAGAACATTTGAATTATTGAACGACGCTATCTTTAAGTTTGCTTCCAAAACAGGCAAAGCTGGTTTCTTGTCCGCCAATGCTCTTAACCTGCCTTTCATCAATTCAAGGAATAAATTCGATATGGCAGGACAGTGCATACCGAGAGTTCCTCTGCGTCTAGACGACGAGGCGGAAGACTTGGAATTGTCATTACCGTCGTCTATGTCCATTCCAACTGCGGCGTTGGAAACGACAATTACGTCTAACAGAGCCAGCTTAGACGCTTTATCATACGCAGACCACCTTACAAAGGCGTTATCACTGCGTCTTCAAGGGAAAGAATTCCAGGATATACAATCCTCATTAAGACTTCTTTCAAGGGCAGTGGCTTGTTCCATGTATAACTCCGCCCTTTCAGTGGCAAACCTGGAGTTGGTTAGACGTGACGCAGCCCTAGCTACATCCACACGCGTGGATAGTAAGGTGAAGAACTCTCTCAGAGTCGCTTCGGTCTCCGGAGAGCTTCTCTTCGATGGCAAGCTTTCAGCAATCTATGATAAATAACTAAGAAAGCTTCGGATTCTCTGCTTTTTAAATCCGCTTCCAAAAAGTCAGATTCAGCAGATAAGAGTAAGACAGGCACTTCTGGGACAAATACGCCCAAGAGAGGTTCCTATAGAGGTTCCTTTGCATCCTCTTGGTCTTATTCTAGAGACCATCAAGGCAGCGACTCACGTGCGTTCTTTGGGCCGAGACAACCGGTCTGACGTCCCGAGGTCGACGGGACGAGGTGCGGGTCGTGGAGGACGTGGTTTCTCCTCCCGCAGGCCTCGCAGGTCCAGGAGGTGATGGTTGGAACCTCTATCGTGTTCCGGTTGGCGGAAGGTTGTTGAGTTTTACAGAAGAGTGGGCGTCGATTACGGACGACCCTTGGGTGAGAGGGGTGGTTTGGGAAGGACTAAGAATATCCTTCAAACGAAAGCCTCCATTAACTCGAAGTCCAAAATGGACTCAACTTCCGTCAAATCCGCAGAAAAGAGACGCTCTTTTATCGGAAGTACAGTCTCTTTTGATGAAGAACGCGGTAGAGGTCGTAGAAGACCAGGAATCTCCGGGGTTCTACAGCCATCTATTTCTGGTTCCGAAACCAGATGGCTCGTTCCGTCCAGTCATAGATTTGAGCTGGATAAACAAGCTGATCGTCGCTCCGAAGTTCTATATGGAGACAATTCGATCGGTCAGAGCGAGTATTCGGGTGAACGATTATGCTACAAGCATAGATCTCAAAGATGCGTACTTTCACGTCATGGTACATCCGACATTCAGAAAGTATCTACGCTTCGCAGTCCTAGGAGTTGTATATCAATTCCGGGTGATGTGCTTCGGATTGAACCTAGTGCCCTGGGCTTTCACTCGAGTAATGAACTCGGTAATGATGTATTTCCGAGCTCATTCGTCTGCGGTAACGTCGGCCTACCTGGACGACATTCTTCAGAGGTACGGCAATGAGTTAACACTTCAGAGCGATGTGTAGAATCTGCTTCTATTGCTCCGACGTCTCGGTTTTGTTATAAACGAGGAGAAGTCGGATCTGGTGCCGTCCAAGTCATTCACTCATCTGGGAATGAGCTTCGAGATGCACAACAATCTCGTTCGTCTGCCGTTAACCAGAGCGAAGTTAATCAGTTGTTACACTCACTATTGTCTTCATGCAGACAAAGTCACAGCGAGGGAGTTCATGAGACTGATAGGTCTGTGTGGAGCCGCTGCGGATCTCATTCCGATGGGGCGGTTGCGCACTCGTCCTCTCCAAATTTTCTTGACTCAGAATTGGAGTGTGAAGATTCATTCGCTCGATATAGATGTTCTCTTGTCAGATCAAGTGAAACAAGAGATTCAGACTTGGGCAAACATTCAGTGGTTGACTCAGGGAGTTCCGCTGCAGTTGCCGTATCCGAGTTTTATGATTATGACGGATGCCAGTCAAACAGGTTGGGGTGCAACATTGATCCCAACGGATTCGAGGTGCCAAGGTCTTTGGGATCCACAGTTTCTAAGCAAGCACATAAACATCAAGGAAATGATGTCAATTTGGCTTGCGTTTCACCATTGGATGGACATTATTCACAAAGCTCATGTCCAAATCCTGTCCGACAATACGACAGTAGTGGCGTATATCCGGAACCAGGGAGGCACTCATTCCGTTCCGTTATTCCATTTAACGGAAAGAATCCTTCTGTTTGCTCTAGAACACCAAGTTCTAGTTTCGGTCCGTCATATACCGGGTCGTCTGAATGTACTAGCAGACTCCCTTTCACGGAAGGGTCGCTTGTTGCTGTCAGAGTGGACTCTCAACAAACAGGTATTCAATCAGATTTGCTACCAATGGGAACGGCCAATGATAGACTTATTTGCGACACATCTCAACAATCAGTTGCAGACGTATGTGTCACCATGTCCGGATCCATGAGCATATGCAGTAGACGCTCTGTCGATCTCATGGGACGGAATGATAGGATATGCGTATCCTCCAGCGCCGTTAATTCAGCAAGTGTTGCTAAAGATAAAACAATCTCAATGCAAGATTCTGTTGGTAGCATCTCTGTCTCCACAGAGACCGTGGATAAATCTACTCAGGTGTCTGCTGTGGGACTTACCGCGAAAGCTTCCTTCACGGGAGGATCTTCTTTCGCAGGGGAAATCGCGTCAACTTCATCACAACCCGCAAGGTCTCAACCTTCACGTATTTCCGTTGTGCGGTCCTTCTTGCATGGCTAGCACTTTACAGGACGAGCAGTGGACGCGATTTCTAACTGTAGGAGGACCTCCTCTTCGCTAAACTATGCGGCTAAGTGGAAGGTTTTTCATCATTGGTGTAGGGATCATTCTGTTGATATTTTTGATCCCTCCATTCCAGATATTGCAAACTTTCTAGTATACTTGTTTGACGAGATCAAACTGTAGCCTGTTACTATTAAGGGTTATAGCTCTATGTTATCTGATACCTATGCACACCATGACAGTTTTCAAATTGGATCTAATGTCTCTTTATCTAAGTTAGTTAGAAACTTCTCGATAAATAGACCCCAAACTCTTAGATTAATTCCTAAGTGGAATTTAGCTTGGGTTCTTCTTAAACTGAAGGAAAAGCCATTTGAGCCTCTTGCGACAGTAGATTTCAAATTCTTGTCCTATAAGACAGCTTTTCTCTTAGCTTTCTCTTCTGCTAGAAGAGTCAGTGAGCTTCATGCACTATTGGTGGATGATTCTCACTATCGTAGTGTCGGGAACACTATCACCTTCACTACTAATGTTGGATTTTTAGCTAAGAATCAGGCTCGTAATAAATATCCGGAACCTATTGTTATTAAGGCTCTGCCGTCTTCAGACGGGCGTAGGCCTTTACTCTGTCCTGTTAGAGCTTTACGTATTTATAAACAAAGATCTCAGTTTATCAGAAAGGGACGAAAACACTTCTTTCTGTCTGATGCCTAATAGAAAGGACATTTCAGTCCATTCTATTGCTAGATGGATTCAATTAACTATCCGTACTGCTTATGATAATCTATCTTCTACTCAGCAGTTTGTGCTTGAGATCTCGGCTCATGAAGTAAGAGCTCTTTCTACATCTTGGGCTTACGCAAATAGTGTTGCTATTACAGATTTAATGAAGGCTGCTTATTGGTCTCAGCCATCCACATTCACGAATTTTTATCTCAGAAATATTGAGTCCATTTCTGGAGACCTGCATTGTTTAGGTCCGTTATCTGTTGCTCAGAATGTCGTCCACTAAACAGTTGCAACTGCAGTTATGCAGGCTTTCTGTTCCGGCAGTGACTCCGTCCTGCTGCCCTCTTCGCTCTGGGCTATTTGACCCAGGGCAAGGGGAAGGGGGGGGGGGGGAGGGTGTTCCCTTAGGTCACCTGCTTTATAGTGAAAAGCAAGGGGATTCCTCCTCCGGAGTCAGTAATTTTGAGTCGTTACCGGGATGGTTTTAAAGTGTAATATTAATATTAAAAATTCATTCATGTCATATTTTTAAAGTGTAGCTCGGTGTGAAGCATTTGTATATGTCAAGTGTCAAACGGGCGTTAATATACAATCCTCGGACACTTTTAAAAGAATATAAAGAGTCTCAATTCTCTGGACTAACTTTATTTATTGGCTTACTTTAAAAATAATTAGTATAAGGGGTTATACTGGATGTTAATAGAGAACATGAATGTTATTGTGCTCAATTATGAAGGGTATTGTATCTTTCTAATTTATCATAAAATAAGAAAGATACATGTAAAGCCTAATACTCCTTTTCTCCTTGAGGGGTTGACTCTATTGATATACTTGAGCTTATTGGATTTTCCTCTATGTCCTAGGCCCTCCAGCCTTTTTACTATTCAGCTATGTCTGGGACATTGGTACAGTATAAAAATGTTAAAAAATTTATAGTAATTTATATATTTTTTATACTTACCAATGACCCAGACGGGGATGGCCCTCCCAGGAGTTGGGAACTCATACCTCCCTGCTGAGTACATAGCGCTGACCAGGCACTGCTTGTAAGAATGATAATTGGCGCCAATTCCGGGACATCCTTGACACTGCGCATGCGCAGTGAGGGCAAAGTATGGAGGACCTTCAGGACATGATTTCTTTTGGTTTTAGATGCAAATTTTGGGGATTGGGGGGCAAAATTTGTGTTTGGCCCTAGAATTTTAAGAGTTAGCACCAGCTATGTCTGGGTCATTGGTAAGTATAAAAAATATATAAATTACTATAAATTTTTTAACTTTTTTTTTTTTTTAAGTTTAAATTGGTTATAAAAAGAGAACATGCGGCAGCCAAAAGGACCATGCAGGAGGGCCTGAGAAACAGATTTTTTATTTTTTTAGGCCTTGTCTTGTGAAACAGTTTTCATATTTCATTGAAAAATGATATCATCCTCATTCCATTTTTCATCCTAATATTCCAATATATAATAAATTCGGAAAAGAATTCTGATGTACAATTTTATAAGGTACGTTGTGAATGAATTATATTTTGATAAAATAAATATTTGAATGTTGGTGTTTGTGTAAATGAATTATGTTTGATGCACTTGGATATTTTGGCCATAAGCCGTTTGGTCTTGTGATATAATTTTCATCTTCCATTGAAAAATTGTGATCACCATTCCAATTCCTGTCATTCTAGTATTAGCTTGAACCCAGAGATCATAATATAATTTTTGGGGTTTGTCAACATGTGTGTCCAACTCTCGCAATACCAGCGCACAGCAAAATATCTGGTGCAAAATGTTTTCCCACTACCTTATATGTCGGAACAATACGACTGATCTTGTCTTGATATTATGTCATCTCAAAAGGAGCACAGTGGTTGTGGCATTGGATTTCAAACTGAAAGGGGCGTGGTTCAGTCTCCGCTAGGGGTAACAGCATTGTGTCCTGGGGTAAGGCATTTAATCACGATTGCCCACTTAGGGCCCTGGTTGCACTGTGTAGTAAACCGTACTGCACATTGATGTCTTGAACCAATGCTAACCCACTTGTGTTGAGAAAGTACACTTGGAAGTCTGAGAATTGGCTTCTGCTGCTTGGTGGTTCCCCTGGGTACACCGGCTTCTGCTAACCTTAAAACTGTCTGCTGCATGGTGATCCTGGCTGTCGTGTCATGAAAACTAGTAAAATAAACAAATAAATAAATAAATAAAATAAGTTTGATATTGGAAACTATCAGTCTCCTCTAGGGCTGCACGATATTCAAAACTGAATACCGGTATCGGTATTCAAAAAAATACCTGTTTAGATATATGAACACAAGTACCACAATCGAGACTCGAGGCATCACAGTCGGAACGAATTAGCATGCCTTGATGATGCGGTTCGAAACACCTTTCCCAACACAGACGATATGAAAATTCATTATTTTCAAAATTAATTTATCAGATTTTCCCCAAAGATTTCAACAAAACTATATCATGTGACCCCTCATTGGAATGAGCTCAATGGGCTCATTCCAATGATGGGTCACATGATATAGTTTTGTTGAAATTTGTGAAAATTATTTTTTCAACTGCTGAATTTGTATATTACGAGGGCACAAGCAGACGATTCCTTGGATAAAGAGATAATATTATTAACTCGGGGCTACAGTTGAAAAACTCAAGACATCTTGAAAATTAAATTGTGAGTAAATAAATAATGACGATAAACCGATATTTTTGTAATTACACCGGTATTCAATCGATATTGGTTTGAATACCAGTATATATTGGCTTATCGATATACCGTGCAGCCCTAGTCTCCTCATTATTTCTTAAACTATGACTTTGCAACTCTTGCTTTTATAATCGAAAATGAAAATCCATGACGTCTATTTATATGTTTATGTCGGAAGCTTTAAGTGATTGATTCCTGGAATTCAGGTGATTGTCATGAGCTGACATCGTGCTTGACATACAGTACGTGGAGAGTGTATTATCACTAAATCACCCGCAGAGTGGAGATTCCACCTAAGCAATAATTGCAAATTTGTTGCAAAGCTTAACCAGCACAAGCAAAGTTTCAGCCAATGGACCTCCGGGTTAAACCCGGAGGTCCATTGGCTGAAACATTGCTTGTGTTTGTTGTCGATGTGTACACAATTTGAAAGTTTTAGCTTGGGTGATAACCCCACTCCGCAGGTGATTTAGTTACAATCCACTCTCCACATACTGTATAACAGTGAACTCTACCGAACAAAGTATTGTTTTTTTTCAAGTTTCTGTCAGCCAGTCACACTTACACTTGTCTGGGAAAATGTTTTATTTCGTTTATGTCCTTTGTTTTTGTTTTAGTATCATCCTTCCATGGTAAGAAATTTGCATGACTTCCCCAAACCAGATAACTGTAAAAAGGAGGACTGCTGTAATGGGAAAATTCATTGTCCTTTATGTGCAGCCGTGCATTTCCTGCCAACCTATGCGGGAAGAGTGATGAAACATGCATTCTCTCACTGGCGAAGAAGAATTCCATTTGGAGGTAAGCAAGGCATAAAGTTTTGTATCTGATCTTTATTTACCACTTAACCTGCTAAGTCACGGTGGCTCAGTTGGTAGAGGTGCTGGCTGCAAGCCGAGAGGTCCTCGGTTCGAATCCCAGCTGCGGCAACTGCATTGTGTCTTTGGGCAAGACACTTCACCCCCATTGCCCATGTGGGGGCATTGTGACGTTGTGTACTAAGGCATACTGCACATCGATGGTGCACCTGTCTTCAACCAATGCTAACCCTGCTTGTGTGGAGTTGGTATGTTGGGGAGCTGACAGTTGCTCAGTGGTTCTCTCCGGGTACTCCGGCTTCCTCCACCTGTAAAACTGTCACGGTCATTTATTTATTTATTTATTTATTGGTGTTTAAGGTCACATACTTATGCACAATGGCTAATCGTGACAGTTTGACGGGTGGAGGAAGCCGGAGTACCCGGAGAGAACCACCGAGCAACGACGAGCAGCTGTCAGCTCTCCAACATCGTAACTCTGAACTCTGCACCGCAGCACAGGCAGGGTTAGATTGGTTGAAGACATGCGCACCATCGACGTGCAGTACGCCTCAGTACACAGCGTCATTGTGCCCCCATGTAGGCAATCGGGGTGAAGTGTCTTGCCCAAGGACACGACACGGTTGCCGCAGGTGGGATTCGAACCGAGGACCTCTTGGCTTGCAGCCTGCACCTCTACCAACTGAGCCACCGCGCCCCCGTCACGGTCATGGTTAGCCATTGTGCAGGAATATGTGACCTTAAACAACAACAATAAAAAAAAACCCTGCTAAGTGGGAGCGTGGTGGCTCAGTAGTTATGCATGGAACTTCAAACCAAGAGGTCCATGGTTTGATCCCTGCCAGGGGTAACTGTGACAGTAAGGTGTTCATTTGTGCAAGAAGACGTTCTGGTTAATCATTTTCCTAAGACTCTTGACATCGTCTTTCATTATAGTACATGAATTCACAATGAAATACACTTTAACCCTTTGAGACTTTAATTATTCTGACGTTCAAACATCACTGGGAATTCTGTTTCTCCAACGTTTTTCAAAATGCGACGTCGAACATCGGAAAGTACAAATAACAAGATATTTTTCACATTAGTGATTAACTGGTTGAGGGCTAGATTATTTTTGATGGTCTAAATTGTTATTCAAACCGTGTTTTATTACAAATTATTGGAGAGTGCCCACAGGCACTCCAATAATTTGTAATAAAACAAATTTATATGAACAAAATATTATTTGTGTTTGACTGAATATGAAATATTTTCAAGGAAAGTGCTGGCTTTTGCTCTGGTATCCTCATTTGGAAAGCCCTGGTGGTGGCTTCTAGCACTCAACCAGTTAAGAAGTCTTCACAGCAGGATTATATTTGTATTTTAGGCTGCGATAACACTTGGCTCAACGGTTGTCACTGAGTACTCACTATTCAGGAGAAAATAGGAATTGAGGTTAAAACTTTAAAAAAATGAAATATAATTACAAAACAAATGGCCGCAAAGTATCAAGACGCTGTTTGATTTCGTACTTCATGTGACATAGAAAAGTATCAAGGCGCGGTTTGATTTCGTACGTCATAAGACGTACAAAAGTATTAAAGGGTTAAACTGACTGAAAGCCCTAGTATATGTTATGTAGTTTAAAATTGAGCCAGTAAGATACATACCCTTTTACCTAACAAATTGGCTGCTTTTGCTGGCGTAATTTGTAAATTAAGCAGTTGAAAACAAAATTTTTTTTTTAACAAATTTCAACAAAACCATATCTTTGGTTGGCACATTGAACTTCAAATCATGAGGTCCACGGTTGAATCACCACCAGAGATAAATGCGTTGTGTCCTTGGTCAATGCACTTGATTCTGACTGTCCATGTAGGGGCACATTGGTGCACATCGCTGGTTCACCTGTTTTCAACCATTGCCAACCCTGCTTGTGTGGAGTTAGTAAGATGGAGAGCCTGACAGTTGTTCACAATTCGTCATTGGTTCTCTCTGGGTACTCCGGCTTCCTCAACCCATGAAAACTTTCTGACATGAGGTGACCCTGATCGTCAAAATTGTCCTTAAACTCAATAAATAAATAACCTGCTAAGTATTGTAAAACTATATTTCAACAAATCTGGTCATGGCTGCTGTGAAGCAGTCATGACTGGATTTGATGAAAAATTCATTAAAATGTGTAACAAAAATCCACTGGTCAAATGGTTATTCCAGTTTGCAGGGGGAATTTTTGTTAAATGTCCGCATATTTTACACATTTTTAGTGGCAAGGGATTTCCTGACATGGGCAGAGCTATCTGCCAGCAGCATGCAAGGAATTAAATACAGATTATGTGGATTTGATATGACTATGGTTGTTCAATCCGAGTGTGAAATTCAAGCGAGAATCAGAATTGATTCTTGCAATTGAATCTTGCAAGGAAAACAATGAGAATCAATTTCGAGTCTAGCAAAATGTTCATTTGATTCCCATCATAGATTTCTGAAAGTGCTCTTAACCCTTCACCTAACGAATCGACCGCATCCAAATTCCCGCATGCAGATTCAGCAGTTGAAAAAATATTATTTTTCAAAAAATTTCAACAAAACCATATCATGTGACACCTCGTTGGAACGAGCTCATCGAGCTCGTTCCAACGAGTGGTCACATGATATGGTTTTGTTGAAATTTTTTGAAAAATTTAAAAAAATGATATTTGAAATAATAAATTTTGATATCGTCTGCTTTGGGTAAAGGGTTAAAGTCCTGGAGAATTCTACTTATTAGGGCCACGCCGACTTTCAGTGGAAGCCCAAAAGTAATCGCTCTGTCCATCTGTCTGTCAGTCCATCCATCTGTCTGTCAACATATTCTGTGCCGTATGAAAACTCAAGTTTCCTTTGATCAATTCTCATAATTTTTATATACAATGTTTAAATTGATCAAACGAAGCTCCCTTTCATTTTTGAAGGTTTTCTGTATTTTCTTTCGAGCTATGGGACTTGGAATCTTCAAAATATTGGCAATTTTTTTACATGTCATACAGTAACTCAAGTTTCCTTTGACCAATTCTTATAATATTTCTACACAATATTGAAATTGACCAAACAAAGCTCCCATTGATGGTTTTCAATGTGTTCTGTGTTTTTTTTCCAGAGTCATAGGACTTGAATCTTAAAAAAATTGGCAATTTTTTACGTGTTGTATGCTTTCACCAAATCTCTTGAAATTTTGTATCAATACTACAATCGGTAAAGGCAACACCCCTTTCAATTTTTACGATTTTCAGGATTGGCATTCTGGGGTTATGGGACTTTAATCACAAAAAAATGCCCCAGCACATCCGAACGAATGTGTCAGGATGAGAAGCATTCTTTCCAATGAAGCCTGTGTATGCTGTAGTAATAAACATGCACTGGCAGAGTCCTGTCATGGCTGACCTCGTTTCAAAATAATAAGAAAAACGTGCTGAGTGAGCTGCTGAGCAAGGGTATAAAAGTCACAGATAATAATGGCAAGTCATGAGTTCCCAAAGTAATTGAAGTCAGTGGCCGTAGTAACAAGCAATGGGTGGGAAGAACACATGTACACTCCACCTGGGATGGCATGCTTATTACTACGGCCTACACAGGCTTCATTGGAAAGAATGCTGCTCATCTTGACACATTTGTTTGGATGAGCTGAGCAAGCCAGAAAATAAGCAGACTGCCATCTGCAAAATGAGGTCCCCAGAGGGTGAATTTAGTGATGCTACCCTGCACAGCAGGGTAGCATCACTAAATTTACCCTATGTGAACCTCAATCTGAATCAGGGTCTCAAAACTAAATAGAAAGAGGTACCCAGAGGATAAATTGGCCCACTGTATGGGATAGTATCCTCAAATTCACCCTCTGTTGACCTCATTCTGCAAATGTCAGACTGCTTATTTTCAGGCCTGGAGCTGAGGCATTCTGTTTCCGTTTCGCCTGTTTGTCCTCCTTAATAAGCATGCACTGTTCAAAGCAAGTAACTCACTTCAATGGTACAGACCATAAAATAGGAAGAAAGAAATAACAACAAAGAATAACTGTACTACTTATTTAACCCTTTACCTAACATGAAAAGCAGACGACACTTGCAAAAATAATCCTTGAATAACTAATTTTTTTCATTTTTTGTCTCAAAAACATAGGTTATGACCCCTCGTTGGAACGAGCTCGACGAGCTCGTTCCAACGAGGGGTCATAACCTATGTTTTTGAGACAAAAAATGAAAAAAATAATGAAAATTAATTGGCGATTTTTTGAGAATAGCGCTGGTCGGTTTTGGCCGTTACGTTAGGTAAAGGGTTAATACAGATACAGTTGTACATTGAGTGAATGACAAAAATATCGAAACTATTTCTTCTCTTCCATCAGAAAACTGGGACCAAACCTCCCATCGAACGGGTCTGCAATAAAAATAGTAAAAAGTTAGTGAGGAGCGCCAGTTGGCAGTTGACATAATTTTCTTAACAGAAACTCCTAACCTAAAGGTGGCAGAAGACACAGCTCCCTTGGTTCTATGAGCCTTAAATTGGTTGACATCAATTCCAGAATCTCAGGACATTACATATCCAGCTGGATATCGGACATTGGAAACGGCTGTAAATGTCTTACATGAAATAAAAAGTTGAGAACTTTTTCTGATTGGTTTTGTTCTTTTTAGATAATGTTTCAGAACAGTATAAACACACAAGGGTGGATTGTGAAATTTTCTCAGTCTTATTGGCCGTTGATATCTTTTAATTTTGGTAGTTTTGAGGAGTGAATTGATAAAAAAAAACAGCCGGTTGGTCCTGAAAAGTCAAGTGATTGATATCTAATGCCGCAAGTGTCTGAACACGAGCGTATGTAACCATAACAACAAGACATACAAGCTTTCCTGTAAAATGTTCTAGACTTGAGGTGTCGAGAGGGTGTACAGAAGATAAATATTGTAAAACCCGAGAAGCATATAAAAATAAAAATATGTATATCGTGGAAGCGGTGGGTTGGTATTAAATGCCCCCTTCATAAACCGTGATAATAAAGGGGAATCACATAGGTCACAATCCAATAACCGCAGAATCTGTACAAGCATGGCCATATGAGCATTTAAAACAGAATAGGAATGGCCAGAACTGGTCAAGTCAGTCAAGTATTCTATGAGATCCAATACAGAAGGCTTTATGGTATTTTTTCTGGTATTGACGACAACAAAGGACCCATCTTTGCCAAGCATGTTCATATTGTTTGTTGGTACTTTGCCTCCAGAAGGCTGAAATATGTGAGGCTGCTGTATTTGAAAAGCCTTTACCACTCCCGATACATTGCAGGTGGCTTAAATCAACCGTCTTGCCAGTGGGTGTGTTTTTTTAGCTTTTTGGTAGCCGTAGCAGTTTTTTGCAGGATGAAATCAGAACCGGTTTGGATGCTAGTCATCTTTGCAAGAGTGGATACCAAATTGAGGGCCAAAATGGCACAATGACTATGGCCCTTCTTACCTTGTCTCGGAGGATTTTCATTATGCACCTGGAAATCAATCTGAAAGGACAAAAAATATAAGGACTGAAAGAATGCCAATTCAAGCAGAAAGCATCACAAAATATTGAATCAGGATCAGACCGCCAAGAAACAAATTTGGAAAGTTGTGTATTAAGTCTAGTGGTAATAGATCAATGTTGGGCTGAAAAAAGACAGTTGTCAGTTTTGCAAACACTTTGTTGTTCAATTGCCATTCTAAAGACATATTAAAATTTTTAGACAGACGATCAGACTGTATGGTTGTTTTACCTGGAATATGTGTTGCTGATAATAGAATGTGTTTGTTATCACTCCAATACAAAATGTCCTTAGTAATACTGAAAAGTTGAACGGACGTACCACCCTGTTTCTTGAGGTAATGAACAGTGGAAGTATTGTCAGATTTAATACAAATGTGACAGTGATGTGCATCTGAACAGAGACTTTTCAAGCCAAAGAAAACTGCCAATAATTTGAGTTTATTGGTGTAAAATGTAGACTCATGTAGAAACTATTTACCATTAGTCTCAGATTGGCCAAAATTAAATTGAATCATCAAAAATAACAATTTTTAGGGCGTCAATGTTGAAGTACAGTAGAATCCTCTTAATTGAATATCCATTTAGCCAGGGAAAATTATTCAGTTAACAGGAGTATACAATTAACAGGGATTTGGTCAGTTTCCTGTGTTCTGGAGGTAAACTGAGCATTTATTCTGTTATATCTTGTTTGACAGAGCTCATAGAGCTCTGTCAAACAAGATATAATAGAATAAATGTCTGTATTGGATGTAGTGAGGCCAAAAAGGTTGATAAATAAGGGGAATTTGGTGCGTGTCACAGTAATTTTTTCGACATATTACAAAAATTTATATACGATTAACAGGAGTTTACTCTACAACCCATATGCATTTAACAGATCAAATTTGTACTGAAGGTATGGTAAATGGTAAATTCACTGTCAACCAGTTCATTAGCGAGTTCCAAGACTTCCTAGGAAGCATTACTGCGCTGCCAGGAAAATTCATCATTGGAGGTGATTTCAATTTCCATAATAGAAGAAAAATTCCAGTGATTCTTTTAAACTACGTGATCTTATCAATTAAATGAATTTATGCCAACATGTTCGTGGCACTACCCATAAAGATGGCCACACATTAGATCTGCTGATCACCAGAGAATCCGAGGCTGATCTTGTTAAAAATGTATGAATTGTTGATCCTGCAATCTCTGACCATTTTAGGATTATCTTCAATTTGGCACTTCCTCGTCCCTCCCCTGTCCGGAAGAAAGTCACATACCACAAGTACCGAAGTATTGACCTTGCAAAGTTTGCGGATGCTATTGCTTCGTCTCCCATCGCTAAAATTTACGAGATGCAAACTGTTGACAGCATTGAATACATCCTCACTGGCTCACTTCAAGAGGTTATTGACAAGTTTGCACCTAAGCAAACATGCACTTTTAGCTTATGCCCTTGCTCACAGTGGTTCAGTGATGAGATTAGGTGCGCAAAAGATTTACGACGCAAACTAGAGCAACAGTGGCGGCAAACAAGACTATGGTCAACAAGCTGGTCAACAAACTGGTCAAATCTTCGAAACAGAAATACTTTTTGGACTTATTGTCAGCTAATGTTAATTCCCCTAATGCGCTGTCTGTCTTTTCTGAGAAGCTTCTGTATCATCAAAAGACGATGTACTCTCAGAGCATTCATCATCCAAAGACCTAGCGAATAGATTTTCTTCTATCTTTTCTGAAAAAATTGAAACTATCAGAGCTTTGCTTGATACAAGCTCACAATCCGATCTTCGACAGATGGCCGACATGCCATGAACCTGTGTTAAAGCTGTTGCAGAGTTGTCCCAATTCAAATCTTTGGCTACAACAGATATCCAGAGGTTAATATCCAAGGCACCAACCATCTAAGCAATGCATGCTAGATATCATTCCAACTTGGTTGTTAAAAGCATCTCTTTCGGAGTTAACTACACCGATCTTGAAACTGGTCAATGCCTCACTCCACTCTGGCATCTTTCTGACAAGCATGAAACACTCTTTAGTAAAACCTCTTCTCAAAAAGCCAACACTTGACCCAGAGGTTCTGAAAAACGACCGACCGATCTCTAATCTTCCATTCCTATCAAATTTTATTGAGCGTGCGGTGGCTTCTCTGCTGAATTTTCATTTGGCAGCCCACAGCCTAGCCGAAGTTAACCAATCTGCATACAGATGTAATTGCAGTACAGAAACGGTGCTTCTAAGGGTCCAAAATGATATCCTCCTATCCACGGACAGGCACAACCTAACATGTCTTGTTGGATTTAAGCGCCGCTTTTGACACCATAGACCATAACATACTTATTGAAAGACTGGCAGTGAGAATAGGCCTTACTGACCGAGCACTTAATTGGTTTTCGTCATACCTTAATGGTCGCACACAGAGTGTCCTTATTGGCAGTGAGTCATCAGACAAGGTCACACTATGTTTTGGCGTCCCTCAAGGATCGGTGTTGGGTCCACTACTGTACACTGTCTATGTCTTACCTCTCGGTGACATTATCCAAAGCCATGTCCTTGACTTTCATTTTTACACAGATGACACACAGCTGTATATTAGTTTTACTCATGCCTTTGAGTCTGAAGCATGCAGTATAAAGATTGAACTTTGTATTTCAGACATCAAGGCATGGATGACTAAAAACTTTCTTAAATTGAATGATGACAAGACAGAAGAAATATATAGGTCTACCTCATCAGCTTTCAAAAATATCCAAACTGTCCCTCAATATTGGAGGTTCTGCGATAAAACCCAGTAGCTGTGTTTGAAACTTCGGTTATTTCATGGATGAAAATTTGGCCGCTGATGAACACATCAAACATGTCTCTCGCAGGACATTTTTTCATCTTAGAAATATTAGCAAAATTTGATCCTTCATTGATACGCAGACGTCACAACAGCTTGTCCATGCCTTTGTTACCAGTCGCCTCGACTACCGCAACTCTCTTCTGATTGGCTCTAAAACATCTATTCTTGAAAAGCTACAACACATCCAAAATTGTGCTGCACGGGTCATAACCAGAACTCAAAAGTACTGCCATATAACACCAGTACTCTCTGAGTTACACTGGCTACCCGTTAAGCAAAGAATTCAATTTAAAATTGTCCTTTTGGTGTTTAAGTGTATCTCGGGATCTGCACCATCCTACCTGCCCAGTCTGCTTACCATCCACTAACCACCGAGGTCTCTTAGTTCATCAGGTCAACTCAATCTGGTTCAGCCCGTATCTAAACTTACTAGTGCTGGTGATAGGGCCTTTGCGGTTGCTGGCCCAAGGCTTTGGAATTTTCTTCCAATCGACATGAAAAATAGTAAATCATTTGAATCCTTCAAGTCTGGTACTAAAACCTACCTTTTTCGAAAGGCATTTCCTTCAGTGGTTTTTTAATTTTGGTCATAAACTGACATTACCAGATGCGTGGGTGTGACTGAGTCAATGAGGATTGCCTTGTTACTTGTCAAGTTACACTCACATACTTGTTTTGGTAAAGTTGTAGTTTGTTTTTTTTATTTTGTTTTAATTCAATACCCTTTTTATACCCCCGCTTCGAAGAAGTGGGGGCTATATAGGAATCGCCCTGTACGTCCGTACATCCGTCCGTCTGTCCGTCCGTCCGTCCGTCCGTCCGTCCGTCCGTACGTCTTTCCGGACATGAAATTCTTGTGTGCGCAACTCCTCCTACATTTATCAATCAATTTGGACAAAATTTTTCAGACATCATCACTACTAAGTGAACATGCGCATATTCCAAGATTTTTGATCTGCGACAATTTTAACCAGGTTTTCTCCCTTTGACTTAGATTTATTGTGTCTTTCCATCCGAACAAATTCTTGTGTGCGCAACTCCTCCTACATTAATGAACCGATTTTGATAAAACCTTTCAAACATCATCTCTACTAAGTGAACATGTGCATATTCCAAACTTTTTAATCTGCGACAATTTTAACCAGGTTATCTCTCTTGAACTTTGATTTAATATGGGTTTCTACATGAAATTCTTGTGTGCGCAACTCCTCCTACATTTATCAATCAATTTGGACAAAACTTTTCAGACATCATCACTACTAAGTGAACATGCGCATATTCCAAGATTTTTGATCTGCGACAATTTTAACCAGGTTATCTCCCTTTGACTTAGATTTATTATGTCTTTCCGTTCGAACAAATTCTTGTGTGCGCAACTCCTCCTACATTAATGAACCGATTTTGATGAAACCTTTCAAACATCATCTCTACTAAGTGAACATGTGCATATTCCAAACTTTTTGATCTGCGACAATTTTAACTAGGTTATCTCTCTTGAACTTTGATTTAATATGGGTTTCTGCATGAAATTCTTGTGTGCGCAACTCCTCCTACATTTATCAATCAATTTGGACGAAAGTTTACAGACATTATCACTACTAAGTGAACATGCGCATATTCCAAAATTTTTGAGCTGTGGCAATTTTAACTAGGTTATCTCCCTTTAACTTAGATTTATTATGGGTTTCTACATGAAATTCTTGTGCGTGCAACTCCTCCTACATTTATCAATCAATTTGGACAAAATTTTTCAGACATCATCACTACTAAGTGAACATGCGCATATTCCAAGATTTTTGATCTGCGACAATTTTAACCAGGTTATCTCCCTTTGACTTAGATTTATTATGTCTTTCCGTCCGAACAAATTCTTGTGTGCGCAACTCCTCCTACATTAATGAACCGATTTTGATGAAACCTTTCAAACATCATCTCTACTAAGTGAACATGTGCATATTCCAAACTTTTTGATCTGCGACAATTTTAACCAGGTTATCTCTCTTGAACTTTGATTTACTATGGATTTCTGCATGAAATTCTTGTGTGCGCAACTCCTCCTACATTTATCAATCAATTTGGACGAATATTTACAGACATCATCACTACTAAGTAAACATGCGCATATTCCAAAATTTTTGAGCTGTGGCAATTTTAACTAGGTTATCTCCCTTTAACTTAGATTTATTATGGGTTTCTACATGAAATTCTTGTGCGTGCAACTCCTCCTACATTAATGAACCGATTTTGATGAAACCTTTCAAACATCATCTCTACTAAGTGAACATGTGCATATTCCAAACTTTTTGATCTGCGACAATTTTAACCAGGTTATCTCTCTTGAACTTTGATTTACTATGGATTTCTGCATGAAATTCTTGTGTGCGCAACTCCTCCTACATTTATCAATCAATTTGGACGAATATTTACAGACATCATCACTACTAAGTAAACATGCGCATATTCCAAAATTTTTGAGCTGTGGCAATTTTAACTAGGTTATCTCCCTTTAACTTAGATTTATTATGGGTTACTACATGAAATTCTTGTGCGTGCAACTCCTCCTACATTTATCAATCAATTTTGACGAAACCTTTCAAACATTATCACAACTAAGTGAACATCGCATATTCCCAAATTTTTGATCTGCGACAATTTTAACCAGGTTATCTCCCTTTAACTTGGATTTATTATGGGTTTTCAAATGGGATTCTTGTGTGTGCAACTCCTCCTACATTAATGAACCGATTTTGAATACATGTTGCACATTGTAAATGTGTTTTTCCAAATGTAAACCATATATGTGTGGGCTCTTTAAGTATTCAGTGCTGTTCTGTGGAAGGCCACATGCAAATACAAATTTCAACAACAAAAAATGATCTTTATGTATACATTTCCTTATGGCCTTTGCCTACATGATCAGAAGTGCATTCCTCTAAAAACCCAAAGCGGGGGTATTAATCACCTTCAGTGATAGTTCTAGTTCTTTTAGGTTCTGTCGCTTATCGGCACGATATAGCCTCGGTTGCTGATGTGGTGCTGGGCACTAATAAATGATAATAGTGATCCATGTATCAATGTATCTGTGAGAGAATGTATGTGTATGTGTGTATATGTATATATGCAATTATTGTACAGCCATTGAGCACCGTGTGTGGATTCTAGGCATAAAAATTATTATTATTATTATTATTATTATTATTATTATTATTATTATTATTATTATTATTAAATGCTTCAATATAAGTTAACATTAACTCTTGACCAGACAGTTTTTACAGATTGTGAAGATTTTTAATACACTATTTATCATTTTTACTTAGTTAGTCTAAAGAAAAATTCTGACCTGTTTTGCTACAAATGAATGCAGTCAACCAATGGTCAACAAAGTTTTGGTGAGGGTGATAAGCCTGAAGGTATTATATGGGATACTGTTAGTGAGCTGATCAGGATGAACACTTCCCCACCCCGACCCCCACCCCCCACCTTGACCCCCCCCCCCCCATTCCTCCTCCTTGTTTTTTGTATGTAGCTTCCTGATGGGTACCTCCACATCAAGTTTTAATTTCATTCCAATCCTTTCGCTTATTGAAGAGTGATTGCCCAACTTGGAATTTTCACATATTAGCTGTGGTTATAGGTCCTCATCTATCATACAAACCGCTGTTGTGGGAAATGTGGATGGAAAACAACACTTTTCAATGTAAATATCTCTTGTACAGTAGAACCTGCCTTGAGAGACCGTCCTTTGGGCCACACGAAAGTGGTCTCTCATAACAGGTTTCAGGTTTTCTCAAGTCATTGAATAACCAACCATAAAATTCAGAAGGTTGAACGAGATGGTTTGACGTGCCGAAGGCGCGCAGGGACGATATGGGGGACAAGCCCCTTTCGACCCTCAGTGACTGTAGATGATTTCATACGTCTAGGCATGTCAAAGGAGGAAAAGGAGGAGGGAAGAGGTTTAGCCCTTTCTGCCCTTCTTGCCGCTCTTCTTTTTGGGTGGAGGTTGGCTTGGTGATGGGGATGGTGAAGCTGGTGGTGGTGGTGGTGTAGAGGTGCTCGCGTTAAGTTTTTCCCGGTACTCTCTGCATTTTAACCATTCTGTTCTTGCCAGCTCTAATTCTCTAATTAATTCCTCATAAGGGTTCAGTGGTTGTTCCGCTCCCGGGCTTTCCGGTAGTGAAGGAAGGGGGGAGTGAGGGGTGGGAGGCGGTGAATTAGCAACTTCCAGTTCCTCCTCAGTCTCCACTGGATGTTCCTCATCCAACTGTACCGGCTCAGGAGCCGGCAGTTGATTGGGTGTACCAGTGGGACTAGGAGGGGAACTGGCGGCTGCCTCCAGAGCCTCCACCCCCTCACTCAACTCTTTCTTCCTATTTCGGAAGGCCTCCACGTGCCGGGCATCCCTGCACTTGGTCGATGGGCTCTTCTTCTTCTTGTGCTGTCTCTTTTCAGGGCCTCCGTGCCCCTTCAGGTGAGGACCAGTGGGAGAGGGGATCCTCTCTCCAAAGGTACTACCTCTTCCCGAAGAGGTTGGTGTTGTTGTTGGCTTCTCAATTTCAAACTCCACACTCAAGCCTATTTCCTGGATAGTCCAGGAGACAGGGCATGAGGCGCCCAGAGCTGAAATGGCTTTCACTAGTCTGTCTGGTAGTTCCATGGCTATCTAGGTGATGTTCACGCTTTGAAGTCAGATTCAGAAATGGAGAAGAATGGATTTTTGTAATTACTTTGTAGATGTTCTTTTTTATGAAGTTTTTGTAACAAATTGAAAGGGACTGTTATAAAAATAAATTAGTGTTGAAAATCTTCATTGAAGATTTTCAACAAAATTTATTTTTATAATCCTATCTGTCACATTTCAGTGTATGTATGAAATTGTTTATTCAGCAATAATCCTAATCTTTTCACAGGGGTCTTATAAAAACATCTCAATCTTTAATGAGTTATGTAATTGAATAGCAATTGGAACCCAATTAAGAGCTTTTAATACTTTTAATTATGTTAGTATAACCACAATGGATTTTCCAATTCGAGAACAGGTAAAAAGTTTTTGTCATGGTTTCAGTCTTCAAATGTGCGGTCTCTCAAGACAGGTCCATTATGGCATAAAAGGTGACCGGACGTTTCGGCCACGGATGTTTTGGCCACAGACGTTTCGGCCCGGGCGTTTTGGCCACAGACATTTCGGCATAGGACGTTTTGGCCACGGACGTTTCGGCCAATTGGAGATATTTCTCACAATATATGAGATATTTTTCTGTTATTATTTTTAATTTTTTTTACTTTATTTTTTTTATTTATTTTATTTATTTATTTTTTTTTTCTTTTGAATGTTCATTTTTTTATTTAAAACATGAAAAGATTTTTCATAGGGATAGTTATAATCATTAACTATTATGTTTTTATAGTAATATTCCTTCAACCTACCTGTCAGCTTACTACATTTTATGTGTGTTTCCATAACTATTTAGCTTCAGCTTTTGATTATTAGCAGAATATTTCATTTAGGCTTCCTCTTTTGTCAGGGACTGTTTTTACAGCATTTGGACTGGAGTTTTTGAGATCAATGAATTTTTAGGTCTCCTTGTGTTTTTGTAGTTAGAGCAATTGACAAGAAGTTGTCCTTTTCTTTATACCTGCCTTATGTGGCTTCAAAGAGGGTTTGGTTTTTTATATAAATACTCCATGTTATCATACTCTCCTCATCATCACTTGGTAATCCAGGTGTACAGACGAATACGCGAAAGCTCCTAATTAGCAACCACACTAATTAGTGGAGATGGATTTCCTGCCTTCGCAAATCAAAGAAACATTGATGGGATTGAATGCCAGCTCTCAAATTAACTGGTCTGTCCAAGTTAATGGGGGCCACGTTCAAATCTCCATCAAATTTAACCAAGAACCCTCCTCAGGTAGTGGTAGTACCTTTCGCGGGGCTTCCCGCACTGGTCCACATCCGGGGAAGGATCTGAGACACACCACCATGTCCAACAAGGAAAGTGGAACTGAAAAGGGCCAGAAGAAGAAGAGGAAGAAGACTCCATCAACCAGACGCCGGGACGCCAGGCGTATGGAAGCTTGGCTGAAATGGAGAAGAACGGCAGAGAACCAGGAGAAGGATCAAGTGGCTACTGTCAAACCACCACCACCACATTCGTCTCCCTTGCCAACCTGTACCTCTTCACCCAAGAGGTCGGAAGGCAGGGAGGTGGACATGGAGGTGGAAGGGTAGAGGTAGTCGCTCAATCCGAACCTGGATCTCCCATCCGCTCGGATCTATCCAGCCTCAGCTCCTCTCTCAACACCACGGACAACGACTCGGACTCTGATAGCGACTCGGAATGGGGTGACTTTATCGACAACATGGATCAAAATTGCATCGCAGCCCACGGCAGCCTCAAACTTGATTTCACAGGAACCATGGACCAGTATATGCTATTCGTCCTAACAAAATTGGACAAGGAATGCCAAAAGATAGCTCTGGAGCAACGCACATACCATCAACTTGAGGCCATGAAAATTCCCACCCTGGAATTCCAGGAATTCCTGAAAGAACTCAATTAAATCCCAAAAACGCTTTCCTCCTGTGCCACTGCCAGACAAGCCAAATTCTCACACAGTTACTGAGGGTCGAAAGGGGCTTGTTCCCTATACTGTCCCTGCGCGCCTTCGGCGCACGAAACCATTCCATTCCTCTCCTCATAGCCTCTGGTGTGCTAGGAGTCCTAACATGGAAATCATTACAACAAAAAGAGGTGGGGAAAAACTATGCGTTGAGGGACATATGTACACTGTGAAGTCAAGATCAGACAAGTATAAATCTGTAACATGGCGCTGTGTGAAACGTGACCCCCCTATCAACTGTACAGCTATCTTGAAAACAAATGACAATTATGAATGTCCAGTTTTGACGAAGGAGCATTCTCATTTATCTGACGAAATAGAAGTAGATATTTCTAAATGCAGACAGAACATGAAAGAGATGGCTAGTAAAACAAATGATAAGCCCAACCAGATTTTCACGACAATGCTTTCAACAGTATCTGATGAAGTGAAAGCCCGTCTTCCAAATGCAGATGTAAATAAACGTGTGCTGCGGAGAGCCCGAGCTCTTCATCGACCCAAAGATCCACAAACTCTACAGGAACTTGAAATAACTGGTGAGTGGAGCATGACTACAGGTGACCAGCCTGTTCCATTTTTGTTCAGTGACAATGGTCCTACTGCTGATGAGAGGGTTATTATTTTTGCCACTGAAAAACATTTACAGCAGCTAGCAAGCTGTGATACTTGGTGCATGGATGGAACATTTTCAGTTGCCCCAAATATTTTATATCAGTTGTATGTCATACATGGTCATGTAGATAATGTGTTTTTGCCTTTAGTTTATGCTTTGCTCCAAAGAAAGACCCAAACAAGTTATGAGAGTCTGTTCAACAAATTAGCAGAGGCTGACTGTGATCCTACAACTGTCATTATAGATTTTGAAAGAAGTGTTAAGCTTTCTGTTCATTCTGTCTTTGGTGCTCATGTTAATATTCAGTATTGTTTTTATCATCTCTCCCAGTCAGTTTGGAGAAAAATTCAGTCACTTGGGCTTGCAAATTTATATGAGACTGAAAATGATTTTCGTCTTTATTGTGGACAGATAGATGCTTTAGCATTCCTGCCTGTTTCCGAAGTTCAGGAAGGAATGGATTATTTGAAAGAGACAATGCCAGAGGAAGCAGAACCTCTTGTTGAGTACTTTGACAGCACCTATGTTAGTGGCCAACTCCGCCAGAGGCCAGCAAGAGAGGTTAATGGCATACAAACTGTAAGGTTAAGACGAGTGTGTGGTTGTAAAACAATTGCTGAATTTCTACGTGGTGTAAGTTACAATCTGCGTGGTGGTCAACCGTATATGTAATCTTGAATACAATGAAATGTGACATAATGAACTAAGAAAAATATATATTTTTATACTGTACCAATGACCCAGACTTAGCTGGTGCTAACTCTAACAAAACCAGGGCCAAACACAAATTTTGCCCCCCAATCCCCAAAATTTGCATCCAAAACAAAAAGAAATCATGTCCTAAAGGACCTCCATACTACGCCTCTACTGCGCATGCGCATGCGCAGTGACGCAGACGTCCCGAAATTGGCGCCAATTATCATTCTCTGTTTGGCCCTTCATCAGTCAACATCTCACTGATCTTTGTGCTTGTAAATCTCAGTTTAAAGGATGCCAGACACGTAATTTTTGGAGAAAATGTGATTCTAAGGAGGATAGAAGGAGGAGAGGAAAAAGAAGTGACAAAAAATAATCAGAGCTGTACTTAAAATTTTTTGTTGAAATTATGTTAAGTTGCCTATTTTCGAGGCATGGGCCTCTTGTTGTCATTCTTGCTAAATGTTGCACTGCTTATTCAGTGTTTCCTCTCCCCTAGCCTTCTAAAGTCCCCCCTTGCAATTCTCCCATGCTTTTGGCATATTTTTGAGAAAGTTCATTTCTAAAATTTCCTGGGAGAGTTGCTTGGTTACAGAATGTTTTCTGTTATTTTCCCCATAGTTACGTTTTCACCCATGGGTGTATAACGTTTGTGTTCTGCATCTTCCATCTGATGTTCTGCAGATTCTCCCCTGGGAGTCTCTGTTTTGCATCAGATAGAGTGTAATTTGATGACTGATTCCGGGCCAGTTTTTTTCAGTGCCTGGAGTCATGTTTTCTGGTGTTTTACACTGTTTGTTTACATTGGCAACAGCCTTTTTTGAGGGGGGCTGTTTGCCTTTGCTGTAGTTTATCTCACTGTAAGATACATTTATATTATCCATAAGTGTCTCATTAATTATTTAATATAAATTTAAAATTTTTGACCACACTTTGCCATCGGATCCATCGGGGCTCAACGTTACTTTTCAGCAACTTGGGCTTCGCTGAAAAAATATTTTTTCAAAATTATTTTGATTTGCAATTGTTTTTTCATTTATTAATGGATCATGTTATTATGTATCTATGTGTCAGGGGTTTTTGCGAGTAACTAGGACTTGTTGTTGTCCTTTCACAATGAAGGGACATTGTTCAAATTGTAATAGGAAGAAATCTTCCTCTGACTTTCATGATCATTGTATTAATTGTAGTCAGTGTTCTCGCATTAATCCCTGTCCTATATGTGAATATTGGGATGAGAAACATTGGAAACGTGTGTCACGATATGTTGTTTCTGGAGAAAGGGCTATGCCAGCTCTTTCTCCGCAAGGTCACTCTACTCTCTCAGTTTCTATTTCAGAGGAACCAGAACAGGGTGATGTTTCCATGTTATCTTCTACAAGTGTGCGTCCGTCGTCACAAATGAATACAGAGCTAGCGGCAAAAGTGCTCATGGAGATTAGACAAATGTCGTCCGCTAGCTCGCCCGGTGTAGCGTCCATTCACCGAATGGTTCGGCAGCCGGGTTCGTCCGATGCAGTCCAGGAGGAAATTTTGGGTGATTCGAGCACTATAAACATAATAGATGCACACCCAGTGACGGCAGATAGTAAGCGAGAACGGAGGAAGCCTTTGAGTCCGGTTCCTAGCTCGTCCAGGTCCAGCCGGGCCGCGAGCGAGAGAGGCCCCTCTCTCGTACAACAACATCTGGGACCAGATGTTGTGGTACAAAATGTGTCTTTAGCGGAGCATACGTCCGTCGCACGGGACGCTCCGTTGTATAAGCAGTCCGCGGAGACTGTTAAGGCTTCCTCTTCTCGTCAGCGCACACGACCGCACCTTGGCTGCGTGACCGCCGATATATTACCAGCTTCGCCGATGAAGGATTCTTCGGCGACCAGGTCACACCATCCGGCAGCCAGGGATTCGAGACCGATGGACTCCGGACGTTCGCATAGGAAAAGTATGCGGGAGCCATCTGATGCGGAGCTGCCCTCGGCGAAGCAGCGAAACACTGCGCCTCCGCAGGTCTCGACGCCGGACATTCTTGTGCAGATAGCACAGCTTATCGCAGCATCCCAGCAGCCGACAGAAACGGTGTCGGATCGAGAATTATCCGACGGCGCTGGGTCGGTACGCTCCGCCGAAGCATCGGGGGCGGACGACCGGGAACATCATGAGGTCCGACTGGATGGTGAAAGGGATACGGATGACTTGGAGCTATCCCTTTCGGAACAACATAAAGCTGCCGTGGACTTCATCCGGCACTTTCTCCCTCAAGTTGTTCCGTCGGGCCAGACTGCTGCGGTTCCGGACAAGAGGATTATAGCGTCATTGGACTCTGAATTTTTTGAGCGGTTCAGGGACATCGCTCCCGAGTTTCCGTCGCAGTCCAATAATGTTGCAAGAACATTTGAATTATTGAACGACGCTATATTTAAACTTGCTTCCAAGACGGGGAAAGCAGGTTTCTTGTCCGCTAATACTCTCAACCTGCCTTTCATTAATGCAAGGAATAAATTTGATACGGCAGGACAGGGTATCCCGAGAGTTCCTCTGCGTATGGACGACGAGGCGGAAGACTTAGAGCTATCATTACCGTCGTCGGCTTCTATTCCAGCCGCGGTGTTGGAAACAGCTATTGCGTCTAACAGAGCCAATTTAGATGCCTTATCTTATGCAGATCACCTTACTAAGGCGTTATCACTGCACCTTCAAGGGAAAGAGTTTCAGGATATACAATCCTCTTTAAGACTTCTTTCAAGGGCAGTAGCTTATTCCACGTGTAACTCCGCCCTTTCAGTGGCAAATCTGGAGTTGGTTAGACGTGACGCAGCCCTAGCTACATCCACACTAGTGGATACTAAGGTGAAGAACACTCTTAGAGTCGCTTCGGTCTCAGGAGAACTTCTCTTTGACGGCAAGCTTTCTGCTATTTATGATAAAATTACAAAGAAAGCTTCGGATTCTCTGTTGTTCAAATCTGATTCTAAGAAGTCGGATACAGCAGACAAGAATAAGACAGGCACTTCTGGGTCTAATGCGCCCAAGAGAGGTTCCTATAGAGGTTCCGGTGCGTCCTCTTGGTCTTATTCGAGAGACCGTCAGGGTAGCGACTCTCGTTCGGGACGTCCTTCAGGCCGGGACAATCGGTCGGACGCCCCGAGGTCGACGGGGCGAGGTGCGGGTCGTGGAGGACGTGGTTTCTCCTACCGCAGGCCTCGCAGGTCCAGGAGGTGATGGCTTAAACCTCTATCGCGTACCGGTTGGCGGAAGGTTGTCGAGCTTTTCACAAGAATGGGCGTCGATTACGGACGACCCTTGGGTGAGAGGAGTGACTTCGGAAGGTCTAAAGATATCCTTCAAACGAAAGCCTCCATTAACTCGAAGTCCAAAGTGGACTCATCTTCCATCAAATCTGCAGAAAAGAGACGCTCTGTTATCAGAGGTACAGTCTCTTTTAATGAAGAACGCGGTAGAGGTCGTAGAAAACCAGGAATCTCCGGGATTCTACAGCCATCTGTTTCTGGTTCCGAAACCAGACGGCTCGTTCCGTCCAGTCATAGATTTGAGCTGGATAAACAAGCTGATCGTCGCTCCAAAGTTTTATATGGAGACGATTCGGTCGGTCAGAGCGAGTATTCGGGTGAACGATTATGCAACAAGCATAGATCTCAAAGATGCGTACTTTCACGTCATGGTACATCCGACATTCCGAAAGTACCTACGCTTCGCAGTCCTAGGAGTGGTGTATCAATTCCGGGCGATGTGCTTCGGATTGAATCTAGCACCCTGGGCTTTCACTCGGGTAATGAACTCGGTAATGATCTATTTCCGAGCTCATTCGTCTGCGGTGACATCGGCCTACCTGGACGACATTCTTCAGAGGTACGGCAACGAGTTAACGCTTCAGAACGATGTTCAGAATCTTCTTCTATTGCTCCGACGTCTCGGTTTTATAGTAAACGAGGAGAAGTCGGATCTGGTGCCGTCCAAGTCATTCACTCATCTGGGAATGAGCTTTGAGACGCACAACAATCTCGTTCGTCTGCCGTTAACCAGAGCGAAATTGGTCAGTTGTTACGCTCGCTATTGTCTGCACGCAGACAAAGTCACGGCGAGAGAATTTATGAGACTGATAGGTCTGTGCGGAGCCGCCGCGGATCTCATTCCGATGGGGCGGTTACGCACACGTCCTCTTCAAATTTTCTTGACTCAGAATTGGAGTGTGAAAATTCATTCGCTCGATGTAGACGTTCTCTTGTCAGATCAAGTGAAACAAGAGATTCAGACTTGGGCAAACATTCAGTGGTTAACTCAGGGAGTTCCGCTGCAGTTGCCGGATCCGAGTTTTACCATTATGACGGATGCCAGTCAAACAGGTTGGGGTGCATCATTAATCCCAACGGATTCGAGATGCCAGGGTCTTTGGGATCCGCAATTCCTGTGCAAGCACATAAACATCAAGGAAATGATGTCAATTTGGCTTGCGTTACGTCACTGGATGGACATTATTCACAATGCTCATGTCCAAATCCTATCCGACAATACGACAGTAGTGGCGTATATACGGAATCAGGGAGGCACTCATTCAGTTCCGTTGTTCAATCTAACGGTAAGAATCCTTCTGTTTGCGCTAGAACATCACGTTCTTCTTTCGGTCCGTCACATACCGGGTCGTCTGAATGTGCTAGCAGACTCCCTTTCACGAAAGGGTCGCTTGTTGCCGTCGGAGTGGACTCTCAACAAACAAGTATTCAATCAGATTTGCTACCAATGGGAACGGCCAATGATAGACTTATTTGCGACACATCTCAACAATCAGTTGCAGACGTATGTGTCTCCGTGTCCGGATCCAAGAGCATTTGCAGTAGACGCTCTGTCGATCCCTTGGGACGGAATGATAGGATATGCGTATCCTCCAGCGCCGTTAATTCAACAAGTATTGCTTAAGATAAAACAATCTCAATGCTGCAAGATTCTGTTGGTAGCATCTCTGTCGCCACAGAGACCGTGGATAAATCTACTCAGGTGTCTGTTGTGGGACCTACCGCGAAAGCTTCCTCCACGAGAGGATCTTCTTTTGCAGGGGAAATTGCGCCAACTCCATCACAACCCGCAAGGTCTCAACCTTCACGTTTTTCCGTTGTGCGGTCCTTCTTGCATGGCAAACACTTTACAGGACGAGCAGTGGACGCGATTTCTAACTGTAGGAGGACCTCCACTTCGCTAAACTATGCGGCTAAGTGGAAGGTTTTTCGTCGTTGGTGTAGGGATCATTCTGTAGATATATTTGATCCCTCTATACCAGACATTGCAAACTTTCTAGTATACTTGTTTGACGAAATCAAACTGCAGCCTGTTACTATAAAGGGTTATAGATCTATGTTATCTGATACCTATGCACATCATGATAGTTTACAAATTGGATCTAATGTCTCTTTATCTAAGTTGGTTAGAAACTTTTCGATAAATAGACCCAGAACTCTTAGATTAATTCCTAAGTGGAATTTAGCTTGGGTTCTTCTTAAATTGAAGGAAAAGCCATTTGAACCTCTTGGGACAGTAGATTTCAAATTCTTATCTTATAAGACAGCTTTTCTCTTAGCTTTCTCTTCTGCTAGAAGAGTCAGTGAGCTTCATGCACTGTCGGTGGCGTATATACGGAATCAGGGAGGCACTCATTCAGTTCCGTTGTTCAATCTAACGGTAAGAATCCTTCTGTTTGCGCTAGAACATCACGTTCTTCTTTCGGTTGGGAACACTATCACCTTCACTACTAATGTGGGTTTTTTAGCTAAGAATCAGGCTCCTAATAAATATCCGGAACCTATTGTTATTAAGGCTCTTCCGTATTCAGACGGGCGTAGGCCTTTACTCTGTCCTGTTAGAGCGTTACGTATCTATAAACAGAGATCTCAGTCTATTAGAAAGGGACGGAAACGTTTCTTTCTGTCTTTGATGCCTAATAGAAAGGACATTTCAGTCCATTCTATTGCTAGATGGATTCAATTAACTATCCGTACTGCTTATGAAAATTTATCTTCTTCTCAGCAGTCTGTGCTTAAGATTTCTGCTCATGAAGTAAGAGCTCTTTCTACTTCCTGGGCTTATGCTAATAGTGTTGCTATTACAGATTTAATGAAGGCTGCTTATTGGTCTCAGCCATCCACATTTACGAATTTTTATCTCAGAAATATTGAGTCCATTTCTGGAGACCTGCATTGTTTAGGTCGGTTATCTGTTGCTCAGAATGTCGTCCACTAAACAGTTGCAACTATAGTTATGCAGGCTTTCTGTTCCGGCAGTGACTCCGTCCGGCTGCCCTCTTCGCTCTGGGCTATTTGACCCAGGGCAAGGGGAAAGGGGGGGGGGGGGGGGTGTTCCCTTAGGTCACCTGCTTTATAGTGAAAAGCAAGGGAATGCCTCCTCCAAGTCAGTATTTCTGAGTCGCTTCCGGGATGGTTTTAAAGTGTAATATTAATGTTAAAATTCATTCATGTCTTATTTTTAAAGTGTAGCTCGGTGTGAAGCATTTGTATATGTCAAGTGTCAAACAGGCTTTAATATACAATACTCGGACACTTTTAAATGACTATAAAGAGTCTCAGTTCTCTGGACTACTTTATTTATTGGCTTGCTTTAAAAATAATTAGTATAAGGGATATACTGGATGTTAATAGAGAACATGAATGTTATTGTGCTCAATTATTAAGGGTAGTGTATCTTTCTAATTTAATATTAAATAAGAAAGATACATGTAAAGCCTAATACTCCTTTTCTCCTTAAGGGGTTACCTCTTTACTATATAGTTGAGCTTATTGGATTTTCCTCTATGTCCTAGGCCCTCCAGCCTGTTTACTATTCAGCTAAGTCTGGGTCATTGGTACAGTATAAAAATGTTAAAAAATTTATAGTAATTTATATATTTTTTATACTTACCAATGACCCAGACGGGGATGGCCCTCCCTGGAGTTGGGAACTCTTGCCTCCCCGCTGAGTACATAGCGCTGACCAGGCACTGCCAGTAAGAATGATAATTGGCGCCAATTTCGGGACGTCTGCGTCACTGCGCATGCGCAGTAGAGGCGTAGTATGGAGGTCCTTTAGGACATGATTTCTTTCTGTTTTGGATGCAAATTTTGGGGATTGGGGGGCAAAATTTGTGTTTGGCCCTGGTTTTGTTAGAGTTAGCACCAGCTAAGTCTGAGTCATTGGTAAGTATAAAAAATATATAAATTACTATAAATTTTTTAACTTTTCTCTTATTATAAATGTAGCATAACAAACTGAGAGAACCTGATTTTTGATTGGTCAAATTCAACTAATTTTTTCCTGATTATCAAAAGCTATGAATTCTGTCGGTAAATAGAGTGTCAAGTAGTAACGAAGAAGGCAGATCTTCTTTCCAGATTATACCTTATGCCCCTCACTTGAATGAGCTCTTTGAGCTTGTTTAAGTGTTGGTTAAAAGGAATCATTTGGATAGAAGACTCCCCAGGCATCAACAACCATGAATTCTGTCTGTAAATAGAGTGTCAAGTAGTAACGAAGAAGACGGATCTTCTTTCCAGATTATATCTTATGCCCCTCACTTGAATGAGCTCTTTGAGCTTGTTTAAGTGTTGGTTAAAAGGTATCATTTGGATAGAAGACACCCCAGGCATCAACAGCCATGAATTCTGTCTGTAAATGTCAAATAATGAAGAAATGGATAGAAGATTCACCCGTCAGTAAAAAATATAACTTGTTTTCTTCAAATACAATAAAAAATAATACATGTAGTGGACATAAGTGAATATTCTCCAAAATTGTGCTTACTTGTGCTATGTATTATAATTGTTTCATTACTTGTTTTTGTTATATTTTTATGATAACGTTCAATAAATATAAAAAATGGAAATGGTTTTTCTTCGTTCCTAAATCACTTCCCCCTCTCCAACTCTTCCAGAGAAAACAAGAAAAAAAAATGTCAAAAAGTACCCTCAAATATATTTTGGCCGAAACGTCCGCCCTGTCCAATATTTCTGGCCGAAACGTCCGTGGCCGAAACGTCCGTGGCCGAAACGTCCGGGCCGAAACGTCCGTGGCCGAAACGTCCTACATTCGGCATAAAAATACAAGTTGGTACCAGGTCACAGTGGTCTCTCAAGACAGGTGGTCTCCCATAGCAGGTCCATTACAGAGTAAAACCAATCGGTGCCTGGCAGATGTGGTCTCTCAAGACAGGTTTTACTGTATATAATATAATAATGAGAAAAATACCTTGGACCCTGGAACCCAAAACAGGTATTTGGAACATAATTTCACTGGTCTGTCAAGAAAGGTGGTCTCACAAGGAAGGTTTTACTGTACTGTATACTGTTCTAATTGCAAACCACTTCAAATACTGGCTCCCATCACTTTGCACCTAGATTTTGGCTCCTCATAATGAGATAACTCTTTGAAGTAGCAGTGGTGTCTAGTAAAGTCTTGGCTGTATGTACAGGCAGCCAAGACTTTACTAGAAACCACTGCCAAGGACCTTGGCCCAGGGTACTGTAACTTCCGTCAGCAACACACCTAAAAGTTTGTATGTTGAAACGTGTTCTTCATGTTCATATAACATAAGAAACTTACCAAAATTGAAACTAGACCAGTAAGATTTATACTCTTGTAAATATGTAAATACGAGATTTTTTTTTTTACTATGGAAAACATACCGCTTTCACTCATGAGGCTTTAACAGTACGCGCAAATTTTAAATGATTTATATAAATTATTTGAGAATTGTTTCTTGAAGTAGATCGGTAGAATCAAAACTGATTCTTGTGAATTGGGACAACTTTTAAGGTATTTAGTTATGCAAATAGACTTTCTTGTCAATCATGTTCCTAAGACTTTTGACTTCTCCTCTAGTAGCAGTACATGAATTCACAATGAAAGACACTTTAAACTGACTGAAAGATGTGGCATATTAGGGACCTGTGAATTGCCGATTTCGATTGAATCGAACATTGAATTGAATTGGAGAAAACAAATTGAATTTTTGAATTGAATTTCAAATCGAACTTCAAACCGAATCACAGTTAATGGATACATCATCAAAAGAAAAGTTTTTCTAAAATAATACCCCCAATTATTAAAAGACACACAGTTATGTAGCGTGCATTTTTCGCCGGGTTCTCGGTTCCGAATGCCAGGCCCAATACCTGGGAAATCTACAGCTCAGACCCGAGAATGAAGCGTGACACTGTTTGTGTATTGAACGTAAGTTTTCTGAATTGAAACTTTGTAGGATTTCGTTAGCCCTTCCATGCCTGAAATTTTCCAGTCCTGATTCCTGACAAACCATTTTCAACAAATCACTGTAGATCTCAGCCAGTTCTGGAGGTCCTCCCCCCCCCCCCACCCCCCCAACAGCAAGATCTTCACCTGCTTCAAAGTTCAAACTCATCTTCATTTTCAGAATTACTAGTATCACTATTCACTACCGCCTCCAACATCAACACCCTCTTCACTGCCATCACCAGTCATTGATGACGGCAGTGAAGAGGGTGTTGATGTTGGAGGAGGTAGAGGGGATAGTCATTCTAAAAATAAAGACGAGATTGAAGCAGGTTTGGGTTTTCATACTTCTCTCAGGATAATAACTTTTCCGTTTGGAGATGGGAGATTGCCAATGATATGCGCTCATTATCATTATAACTAGCTATTGATTGAAACTATTCAAATTGTTGACTTTTTAGCCACGAAACTGCAGCAATAAACATTTTTAAACGAACCTGGCTGATAGGGCTGATACCTCACTTTTATCACACTTTTTCTTGGAAAAAACTTCCTTTCAAATTGGATCGACACCATTCAGTCATGAACCATTTGTTGTTTTTTTTAAATGCGGAATGACTAAAACGAAACTATAATTCAATGCCGAATGGAGTCATCCAGTTGGTAAACTAAAACCTGCTCTATTTCAGTTTATACAATAATCAGGGGTATTCTTTTAGAAAACCGTTGATTTTGAAGATGTTCCCAGTAACTTTGATCGATCAGAACAATACTCAATATAAAATAATGCGATCATGTTCCCATTCCAGATTTGGGCCACAGGATATGGCTTTGTCAAAATTGGTTTTAATTTTTTTTTATGTTTTTGAGCAAGAATTTATTGCAAATAACCCTATTGATACACATTCTCACTGCTGTCAGCTTTTCAGCTTCAGAGGCAAACAATAGATAGACAAACCAATTGCTTACCCAGCTTGTTTTTAGAGATGTCGCATGGTTAAGCCTTTGAAATAAGCAGACAGACATTGCAGAATAAGGCCTCAGAGGGTGAATTGAGTGATGGTACCCAGCATCACTAAATTTACCCTCTGTGAACCTCAATCTGAATTAAGGTCTCATTCCTAAAGCAAAAGTGGTGCCCAGAGGATAAATCACTCACTGTTATGGGATAGCCCCCCCCCCCCCCCCCCCCCCCCCCCCCTGGAACCTCATTCTGCTAATGACAGATTGCTTATTTGCATGTGGCTTTGAATTGATTGTCAAGTATATTTTTCAGAGTATTCTATTCTAGTGTGCTATTGTTCTCATGAGTTGGAGAAACACAAAGCGACTAAAAATATTAAATGTCATTATCACTGTCCAGTATGTGGAAGCACAAGGAGAAGAAGAATTAATTTTATGCATCATTTGTTGGTCTGTGGACATTCTGGAAATAGTCATCTTGCAGCTTCTCCAGAACTGAATGTTCTTTACTGGAATCATGTTGAAAAACAGAAAGAAAAACTCAAACTTTTCCATGACCTAGATGATAGCTTGAGTGGTACAAATACTGAGCCATCAGAAAACATCAATGACTCTACTTGCATCACTAAAACTGAAAGCAATCAAGAAGACGTTGGAAGCTCTGTCATTGCTGATTCTGTTGATGATCTTGAGTGTCCTGTATCAATAGAAACAGAGTCTGCAGATTCGTTGGTTGGTGAAACTTCACTCAGTGTAATTAAGATGGAACCTCCTGAAACAAAGCCCAAATTACAGGTAAATTTATAGGAAATATTACATGTATAAAATCGGGATTTATTGACTTTATTATGCCCCCAGTAGGGGCATCCAACAGTCCATCTGTCAGCCCATCTGTCCGTCTGTCTGTCCAACTTTATTTGTCCGTCCAGTGCCATAACTCTATATTGATTTGATGCATTTCCATGAAACTTTACCCAAGGTTAAAGACCAATGGAAGGTCTTTTGCACATCAACAATATGCTCGAGCGACAAAGGTCAAGGTCACAGGAATGGTAAAACCTAATTCTCTCTCAGACTGTATTTGTCCGTCCAGAGCCATAATTTTATAATGCTTGGCTGACAAAATCGTCGTCTGCTTACACACTTTCCTCATTTACAATCCGTGTGTGCAGGAATTCATTGTTGAAAAGGTTGATCTATATCTGTTAACCCTTTATCCAAGAAACTTTTTTCTTGAAAAAATAAACAACATTCCACTTCATGGGGAAAAATTTTATCTCTATTTTCCAATAAAACCATTCAGATATTGCTGTCAAAAGAACTTGCACGTTACAGTACAAGTCAGAATGAGTTGTAACATAACTGCAATAAACAAAGTATACTGCTGCTTGTGCACTGGTAAGACGAGAAACTGACATCATTTTCTAGAAAGCTCTCTTTGAGAGCTTTCCAGAAAATGATGTCAGCTTCTGCTCTTATCAGTGTAGAGAGAGAAAGATACATAGTTTATAGTGGTTACCCTACAAGTCATTTTGACTTTAAGTGTATGCCAATTCAGGTGACATCCATATGTGTATGGTTCTGTAGAGAGAGTTCCAACATATTAATGGCTTAATCTCCTTATTAGGTCCCCGACCTCCGAAGGAGGATTCAGGGGTATCTAGGGGAGACATCCCTCCATCCATCTGCCTGTCCATCCATCTGTCCGTACAATTGTTTTGGACTGTAATTTCAAAGCCATTGGTCAGATTTGGATCTCCTTTGGTATGCTGATAGACTGGCATAGGGAAACAGATATGAACAAGGAACAGGTTCTGTTGAATTATTTTCCCCAGAGTTATGACCCTTTTTCAATCTTTCGACTTAGAAAATTTTTCTCAACCTCTGTATTGCATTCACTGCATGTTTAGGAGCTACTTGTGGTTGACTAGACAATGCTTACTTTTGATGGGGGCGCGGTGGCTCGGTAGAGGTGCAGGCTGCAAGCCGAGAGGTCCTCGGTTCGAATCCCACCTGCGGCAACTGCGTTGTATCCTTGGGCAAGACACTTCACCTCCATTGCCCATGTGGAGGCACGATGACGCCGTGTACTAAGGCGTACTGCACATTAATGGTACGCATGTCTTCAACCAATCTAACCCTGCCTGTGCTGCAGTGCGGAGTTACGATGTTGGGGAGCTGGCAGCTGCTCGTCGTTGCTCGGTGGTTCTCTCCGGGTACTCCAGCTTCCTCCACCCGTAAAACTGTCACGGTCATGATTAGCCATTGTGCATAAATATGTGACCTTAAACATCAGTAAATAAATAAATAACTTACTTTTGATTTTAGTCCAGCTGGCCATTTCAATATAGCCACCATGGCGTTATGACACCATTGGGGGCATATGCCACTCTTCACATTGCTCTTGTCGAAATAAGGTTAATACAGCTTTTGTCTGATAAATTCAGATGTATTTTATTAAATTCAAAACCTTTTGGTCAAAAGTGAGCATGAAATTCAACACAAATTTTCATTCCAGTGTTATAGGCCATTTGGCCATAGGTAGTCTTGTCTTATAATAAGTATGTGTTGAATCTGCTAATGTCAAAAGTACATCGTGTGTCAGGTTCCCCGATACAAAATGCTGCAACAGTAGGCAGTATATGCAGGGATTCATCTGTACTCTTTGAGAAAGGGTCCGGGACCCATACCATTGCAAAAATTTGTGTCATGGAGGTAGGGCTGCACGATATTCAAAATTGAATACTGGTATCGGTATTCAAAATAATACCGCAGTATACCGGTATATTGAAAACTGTTCAGAAAAATGAACATAAGAACCACAACCGAGGCTTGAGCCTGAGGCATCACAGTCGAAACAAATTAGCATGCCTTGATGATGGGGTCCGAAAAACCTTTACACACGGCAGACAATATCAAAATATTTTTCCCCCCAAAATTCTACAAAACCATATCATGTGACCCCTCATTGGAATGAGCTCGTTGAGCTCATTCCAATGAGGGGTCACATGATATAGTTTTGTTGAAATTTTTGAAAATTATTTTTTTCAACTGCCAAAATTGTATATTACGTGAGTACATGCAGATAGTTCCTTTGGTAAAGGGATAATATTATTCATTCGGGGCTACAGTTAAAAATCTCAAGACACCTTGAAAATTAAATAATGACGATAAACCGATATTTTTGTAATTGCACCGGTGTTCAATCGATATTGGTTTGAATACCGGTATAGATCGGTTTATCGATATACCGTGCAGCCCTACATGGGGGCCTATTTGGAAATTAGTTTTGGAGGGGAAGAAACATACTCTTTGAGAAAGGGTATGGGACCCATATCATTGCATCAATTTGTGTCACAGGGGCCCCATTTGGAAATTAGTTTTGGGGGGGAAGAAATACAATTTTTGTATTTGAATTGAACATAAAAACTGAAACCTACATTCAAGCCAGAAAATAAGCAGTCTGACATTTGCAGAATGAGGTCCTCAGAGGGTGAATTTGATGATGCTATCCCATACAGTGGACCAATTTATCCTCTGGGTATCTCCTCCTGTTTAGTTTTGAGACCCCGATTCAGATTGAGGTTCACAGAAGGTAAATTTAGTGATGCTACCCTGCTGTGCAGGGTGGCATCAATAAATTCACCCTCTGGGGACCTCATTTTGCAGATGTCAGTCTGCTTATTTTCTGGCTTGCCTACAGTTGAAACTGGAAGTCCTGTCACAATTAACGAAGAAAATGCTTGTCAGTTAATGTGTTCCTTACTGTAGAAGAGCGTATGCACTGTACAATGCAAAATATAATGTGCTGTTAGCACTCCCGAAATATTCAACTTTCAGTTTCAAATTGCTGGTACAGTGGAACCCTGTTAATTGAATAGCCACTTTGCCAATGAAAATTATTCAATTAACAGGAGTATTCAATTAACAGGGATAGTGTCACTTTCCTGTATACTAGAGATAAACATAGCATTTATTCTATTATATCTTGTTTGACAGAGCTCCCTGAGCTCTGTCAAACAAGATATAATAGATTAAATGCCTGTATTGGATGTACTGAGGCCAAATAGGTCTATAAACAACGGAAGACTGGGGAAAGTCAGGGTAATTTCTCGACTGGTTACAAGATTTTTTATTCAATTAACTGGAGTTTATAACCTATATTCAGTTAACAGGTCAAATTTGTACTGGAGGTATGGTAAATGGTTTTATATTGGGAAATTATATTCAATTAACAGGGATATACAATTAAGAGATATCCAATTAAGTGGGCACCACAGTATACTTACTTGTAACTCAAGTACGCTGCAAACTGTGTTTTCACTGGCCGAACTTCATCCCTGGAATTGTCAGTCTGGGAGGAGTTTCAAGTGCTATATCATCTGTTTTGTCAGATTGACAATTGGGAGATGACAGACATGATAGAATACATTGACTGTTTTATATACAGCCACTCATATGAGAGGGTCGTATTATGGTATGGCAATGTCTATCCGTCTTTCTGTCCATTCGTCCATCCGTCTTATCTTTTGTTTGTCCACGCAATAACTTGAAAACAATACATCCAACAGATACTATTTTTTATGGTTGAATAGTCATGACTAGAGGATGGTTCCTTTCGATAACCAGCATTCTGGCATATCCAATTTTGAATTTTCAGCGACTTTTGATTGTCCATGCGATAACTTGAAAACTATAAATCCAACAGATGCTGCTTTTTTATGATTGATTAATTATGACTAGAGGATGGTTCCTTTCAATAACCAGCATCCTGGCATATTCAAGGTGACTGCCATGGCCACCATCTTGGAGTTTTAGGGACTTTTGATTGTCCATTTGATAACCTAACAGATACTGTTTTTTATGATTGATTAGTCATGACTAGAGGATGGTTCCTTTCGATAACCAACATCATTGTCCGTCCGTCCATCCATCCATTTGTCTGTCCATCCATCCGTCTATTAACTATTGTTTGTCCACGTGATAACTTGAAAACAATACATCCAACAGATACTGTTTTTTATGTTTGATTAGTCATGACAAGAGGATGGTTCCTTTCAATAACCAGCATCAATGTCCGTCCATCCATCCATTCGTCCCTTAACTTTTATTTGTCCATGCTATAACTTGAAAACAATACATCCAACAGATACTGTTTTTTTATGGTTAATTAGTCATGACTAGAGAATGGTTCCTTTTGAAAACCAGCATTCTGGCATGTCCAATATGACCACCATGGCAACCATCTGGGAATTTTGGTGACTTTTGATTCGCCACTCATTAATTTGAAAACAATATATTCAACTTTAATGGGTTGTAAGCCAGGAGAGTACAATTATTTTTTAAGGAATTATTGACCTTTTGTTCAACTAAAAATTTCTTCACAAGTGCAATTTCTTCATAAGCGGCCGTATATTGATTCACCGTTCTCTAATATTATATCAACTTTGATAATTTGATCTAATACTGTTTCTTACGATATACCAGTACTTTTAAAACAATTCCGGTATTCATCCGGTATCATTCTCAATACTGGTAATTACTGGTTTACCGGTATACCGTGCAGCCCTATAATTAGTAATCCACTCTCTTCAGTCTGTATATGGAGTTGAGTTTTAACATCTATTTACGTTATTACATGCACAATGCCACATGCATCACAGTAGTGTTTTGGAATGATGTTAATGATCCCTATTTACTAGTATAGAATTGTACAGAGTTGTTTTTCTACAGGAATTGAGTTACGAACAATACAGTCACAGGACTTCTAGTTTCAACTGTAACTAAACAACTGCATGTATTCTTTAAGTAATTCTTGGAACAAAGTATCACATGGAATCATGTCCACCCTGCTCTCTATAGTCTCTATTACAGTACAAGTCAAAGTAAGTTGTAGGATAACCTCTATAAACTATGTCTTTCTCTTCCTACAATGATAAGACCAGAAGCTGACATCAAATTCTGATCATATCAGTGCAGGAGCAGCAGCATACTTAGTTTATTGCAGTTATGCTACAACTTATTTTGACATATACTGTAATCTACTCTTATACTATTAAAGAAGAACTTGTTATTTGCCTTTGAATTCAGACATCTTCTGGGCTTTGTGAGGTAAGCAATTTAAATTTTAATGAACCTTTGGTGTGCTGAACTGGATGGTCGTAAGGCCTTGGAAAACCGATAGTTTTCTGAGTCCTTACGACCACCTAGTTCAAGACCATTGTGTATTAGAATTTTTAGCTCAACTTTACAAAGTCAAGCTGAGCTTTTGCCATCACTTCTCATCCTTTGGCGTACGTATGTTAGTACATACGTACATCCGCAATTTTTTTTGGCACACCTCACAGGTCGCATTTATGATCAGATCGCTTTGAAACTTGGTATGCTTGTTTGGGGTGACCTCTAGATGGGAGCTATCGATTTTCTTCAATTTCCGTCAAAAAATGTGCCGCAGCCAACGTTCTTAGAAATTGTTTAAAACGTCAGACCTCAATATTTCCCTTTGGCACACCCTACAAGGCACATTTATGATTGGATTGCTTTGAAACCTGGCATGCTTGTTTGGGGTGACCTCTAGATGGGAGCTATCGATTTTCTTAAATTTCCGTCAAAAAATGTTGCCGCAGACAACGTTCTTAGAACTTAGTTTTGTCAGACCTCAATATTTCCCTTTGGCACACCCTACAGGGCACATTTATGAACGTATTGCTTTGAAACCTGGCATGCTTGTTTGGGGTGACCTCTAGATGGGAGCTATCGATTTTCTTCCATTTCCGTCAAAAAATGTTGCTGCAGGCAACGTTCTTAGAACTTAGTTTAGTCAGACCTCAATATTTCCCTTTGGCACACCCTACAGGGCACATTTATGAACAGATTGCTTTGAAACCTGGCATGCTTGTTTGGGGAGACCTCTAGATGGGAGCTATAGATTTTCTTCAATTTCCAACGAAAAATGTTGCCACTGGCAATGACCTTCCGATGAACTTAGTAAAAACTTAGTGCAGTTAAGCATCAATATTTCCCTTTGACACACCCTGCAGGGAACATTTATGATTGGATCGCTTGCAAACTTGGTGTGCTTGTCTGGGGTGACATCTATATGGGAGCTGTCAATTTTCTTCCATTTCTGTCAAAAAATGTTGCCGCTGACCTTTGAACTTAGTTTAGTCAGACCCCAATATTTCCCTTCAACACACCCTTCAGGGCACATTTATGATTAGATCATTTTGGAACTTGGTATGTGTGTTCGTGGTGACATCTAGATGTGAGCTATTGCTTTTTTTCATTTCCATAAAAAATTATTGTCATTATCACCAGCCTTTGAACTTACTGCATTTGTGCATCAATTTATCCCTTTTGCGCTCTCTGCAGGGTATATTTATGAATTTCCATAAAAAAAACAAAACAAAAACCATTGCCACAAGCAATGACCTTCTACTTAGTGCATTTGTGCATTAACATCTTCCTTAAGTACACAATACGGCTCGGGCTAGAGTCTGTATTTATGACCTGATCTTCACGAAACTTCTTGGGGTACCTTTGTTATCACCTTGTGAAAGGAACGCGTGTTTTGGGGTGCCTTTGTTATCACTGTGCTATGAGAACAAATATTTTTGGGTTCAGTCAGACCCACTCTGGTACTCAAAGATTTCTTTTCTAGTTTAACATCTAACTGTCACCCCACTTTTACAATACTTTACCTATATATTTGTTACAGGCGACGGTCAGCATTTATGTACAGACCGTTACAATACTTTACATGTACTTTTGTTATCAGGTCATTACCTAGATGTTTGTCATTGCTGTGTCACATACTATACATGTACATGTCTTAAACAAGTTGAGCTACAGTGTTACTAACACTTTCATTAAAAATTCAAAAATTTCAACAAAACCATATCATGTGACCCCCTCATTGGAACGAGCTTGACGGGCGGACAGATGTGACCGATTCATTGGGTAAAGGATTAAACTGGGTACATTCAATCTTATTCATCAGAAAATGGCAGGATGAGTTGTTAACTTCAGAAGGTCGACAATAAAGAATTGTATGAAATCCAAATCCCTCCAGGATTCGATTTCTTCAGATAAGCAAGATGGGTTTGAATCAAATCGAATCAGTGACAAGATTCGAAATCAACAAACCTTTGCCAAACCCAACCATATTGAAGCTGAGTTCACGTGGGAGATGGCCATCATTGGTACAACAGCTGTTGTATCGTAACAGTTGGGAAGAGGATTCATTTCAAGATTTGATTTCAAACCATTTGCCTGATTTGATTTGAGATTTGATTTAAGTGAAAAATTGTGGTTTGTCAGACTCTTTTATGGCCCTCATTGTACAGTTAAAACTAGAAGTCCTGTCACGAACTGTGCGCTTATCTAGGCTTAATTGCATGTGAGAATTGCGCACAATTGCCATATCGAATGGCATCCAAAGCACGGCAGGTTCTCCTGGTTACTCAAAGCAAACACAGGCAATGTTTCTGCCAATGGACCTGCGGGTTACCCGGAGGTCCATTGGCTGAAACATTGCTTGTGCATAGGCCATATGTACAAAATGCGATAGCCTTACTATGGTCATAGCGCGTAAAATAATGTGCAAATCAGCGTGCTATTTGTGCGCATTTCATGACAGGACTTCTAGTTTTAACTGTATTGAGCTCATTTAACCCTTTACGTAACGGCCAAACCGGCCCGCGCTATTCACAAAACTCACCACTCAATTTTCATTATTTTTTCATTTTTTGTTTCAAAAACATAGCTTATGAACCCTCATTGGAACGACCATGTTGAGCTTGTTTCAATGAGGGGTCATAAGCTATGATTTTGACGCAAAAAAATGAAAAATATTAGACCTTCAAGATTTTTGTTTGCAAGTGTCGTCTGCCTTTCATGTTAGGTAAAGGGTTAATTAGAAGTGACTTTAATTAATTGAATTCCACTGTACAGCAAAGATTGCATATTGAAACAAATTAGGCATTGCGTTGAAGTTTAACAAAACATTGTTCATGATATCCATAAATCGATCCTAAGATCATCCCATGTGTGAATAATAAATTAATAATCCATGTCAGGTGAACGAAATCATCGAGAACAATTGTGTATCACTTTGGGAATATACATGTAAATCCGAATAAACTGAAACATCCCACACATGTTTCGAAGGAAACACCAAAGATAAGCACATGCCATACGGTTCACGTGACTGTGTCACATATGATATCACATGATTTGAAGATGATTTCGTTCGGATACTGTGGCGGCGGCGCCAGTCGGAACCAGTACACAGTTTTTCTGAAGCATTACCAAAATATTGCATTGCAAAGTTGGAAATTTTTTTCTTGTTTCTTTGACTTTCTGCATTAATCTGCAATTTTGAAATTACTCTATTAAAACTTCATACCGTGTACACGTTTACCAGAACTGTAAATGTTTAATGCCCATAAACGAAACGTTCACGTTTACATGTGTAAACGTGGAAGCCTTAGCAATTATGTGATGAATAATCAAAAAATTGAGTATTATGTGTGTTCTGTACTTATCTCGCATATCCTTGGTTAACCCTTCAGTGACAAATGGGAGCAAAATGGAGGCGAGTGGAAAATTGCTCACCTCAAATAAAGTTTGCGAGAGTGAAAACTGTGAGGATAGTGAATTTGATTGAGTGTTGATTTCATTGTTTAACTTCAACTGACAAGCGTCCTTCAAAACGAATGAATGAATACAACTGAACACGGATGGAAATTTTGATGGTGAAAATATATGTAACCCACTAAAATTAGTTCTCGATTTTAAATGGCAGATTATTAAAATCGTGGTAAATGGATGCATAAATTCCAAATTGAGCACATTAATTCATGTCACTGGTGAATTGGGGTGACAGGTGTCACGTGTTTCAAAGAAAAAAAGGAACAGGGCAACATCCCGCATGTCTTTGATAAAAAAAATACGGAAGTATTAAAACGTTTCTCAGATCTCAGAATGGCCATGGCTTAACTTCACATAGTCAAGATAAGCTATTGCCATCACGCGTGCGGAAGTCTGTTAGTCTGTGAGTCTGTTCTCATTTTCCTTTAGCACGCGCTACACCTTGCAGTTCTTGTCTGATTGTCACAATTTCATATGCAGGTTTGGGGTCATGTCTAGATGAGAACGTCCCCTTTTGGTTGCGATCGGTCAACCGGTATGGCTGCCCGAGCCCCAAACCCGAAAACCATTAGCACAGTCTACAGGTCGTATTTATGAAGGGATTTCATTGTAATTTGGTAGGATGCCTCTGTATAATGCCTAGATGAGAACGTCCCTTTTTGGGCTTGATCTATCAACCGTGATGGCTGCCCAAGCCCGAAACCCAAAAACTTTTAGCACAGTCTGCAGGTCATGTTTAATATGGAGGGATTTCATTGTAACTTGGTAGGATGACTCCTCATGATGTCTAGATGAGAATTTCCCCATTTGGGCATGATCTGCCAACCATGACGACTGCCCGAGCCCAAAACCCTAAAAAATTTAGCACAGTCTACAGGTCATATTTATCGAGGAATTTCATTGTAACTTGGTGGGTTGACTTCATATAATGGCTAGATGAGAAAGTCCCCTTTTGGTCCTGATTGGGCAGCTGTGACGGCTACAAGGGCCCGAAGCCCAAAAACCTTTAGCACAGTATAGAGGTCATATTTATGAAGGGATTTCATTGTACCTTGGTAGGATGACTCCAAATAATGTCTAGATGAGTATGTCCCATTTTGATCGCGATCATTCAGCCTTGATGGGTGCCCGAGCCCAAAAACCTTTAGCATAGGCAAAAGGTCATATTTATGGAAGGATTTCATTGTAACCTGTTAGGTTGACTCCATATAATGCCTAGATGATGACATCCCCTTTTGGTTGTGATTGGTCAGCTGTGATGGCTACAAGTGCCTGAAGCCTGAAAACCTTGAGCGCAGTCTACATGTCATATTTATGAAGGGATTTCATTGTAACTTTGTAGGATCACTCCAGTTGATGCCCAGATGAGATTGTCCCCTTTGGTTGCGATCATTCAACCATGATGGCTACCCGAGCCTGAAGCCCGAAAACCTTTAGCACAGTCTACAGGTCATAATTATGAAGGGATTTCATTGTAACTTGGTAGGTTGACTCCATATAATGCCTAGATGGTGACATCCCCTTTTGGTTGTGATTGGTCAGCTGTGATGGCTACAAGTGCCCAAAGCCCGAAAACCTTCATATAATGTCTAGATGAGAACGTCCCCTTTTGGACATGATTGGGCAACTGTGACGGCTAAAGGTGCCCGAAGCCCGAAAACCTTTAGAACAGTCTACAGGTCATATTTATAAAGAGATTTCATTGTAACTTTGTAGGATCACTCCAATTGATGTCCAGATGAGATTGTCCCCTTTGGTTGCGATCATTCAACCATGATGGCTACCCGAGCCTGAAGCCCGAAAACCTTTAGCACAGTCTACAGGTCATATTTATGAAGGGATTTCATTGTAACTTGGTAGGTTGACTTCATATAATGTCTAGATAAGAACGTCCCCTTTTGGACATGATTGGGCAACTGTGACGGCTAAAGGTGCCCGAAAGCCCGAAAACCTTTAGAACAGTCTACAGGTCATATTTATGAAGGGATTTCATTGTAACTTGGTAGGATGACTCCAAATAATGTCTAGAAGAGTACATCCCATTTTGATGGGTGCCCGAGCCCAAAAACCTTTAGCATAGGCAAAAGTTCATATTTATGGAAGGATTTCATTGAAACCTGTTAGGTTGACTCCATATAATGCCTAGATGATGACATCCCCTTTTGATCGTGATTGGTCAGCTGTGATGGCTACAGGTGCCCGAAGTCCGAAAACCTTGAGCACAGTCTGCAGGTCATATTTATGAAGGGATTTCATTGTAACTTCGCAGGATCACTCCAGATGATGCCCAGATGAGATTGTCCCCTTTGGTTGCGATCATTCAACCATGATGGCTGCCCGAGCCCGAAGCCCAAAAACCTTTAGCACAGTCTACAGGTCATATTTATGAAGGGATTTCATTGTAACTTGGTAGGTTAACTTCATATAATGTCTAGATGAGAACGTCCCCTTTTGGACATGATTGGGCAACTGTGACGGCTACAGGGGCTCAAAGCCCGAAAACCTTTAGAACAGTCTACAGGTCATAATTATGAAGGGATTTCATTGTAACTTGGTAGGTTGACTCCATATAATGCCTAGATGGTGACATCCCCTTTTGGTTGTGATTGGTCAGCTGTGATGGCTACAAGTGCCCAAAGCCCGAAAACCTTGAGCACAGTCTACAGGTCATATTTATGAAGGGATTTCATTGTAACTTCGAAGGAACTCCAGATGATGCCCAGATGAGAATGTCCCCTTTCTTTTGGTTGCGATCATTCAACCATGATGGCTGCCAAAGCCCAAAGCCCAAAAACCTTTAGCACAGTCTTCAAGTCATATTTATGAAGGGATTTCATTGTAACTTGGTAGGTTGACTTCATATAATGTCTGGATGAGAACGTCCCCTTTGGACGCAATTGGGAAACTGACGGCTACAGGGGCCCGAAAACCTTTAGCACAATCTACAGGCCATATTTATGAAGGGATTTTAATGTAACTTGACAGGATGACTCGTTTTGGAATAATTTCACTAACGTGTAACTTTTGTTGATATAAATTAACTGTGAGGGCCACATACATTAACTGTGAGGTCATATTAACCCACCCCTCAGCTCTTTAATACAGTGTACGCCTCATATTATTTTTATCAAAAACATAGCATACAGGGAACAGAAATGAACATATTCCCAATTATCACAATTCTTGTCATATTTCATAATCCTTTCATAAACATTGAACATTATCCTTTTCATCAAACACAACACACAAGTTAAGCTACAGTGTCATTGACACTTTCATTGAGAATAGCACTGGCACAGTTTTGGCCATTGCATTGGTTAAAGGGTTAACTAGCATTCTCTTTATTGGGTCTGTTGATGGCCTAGTGGTGTGCATGGTTTAGAATAGTTTCGCTGGGCGGTTGGTGCTGAAGGAAACCCTCTCTCGCGTGTGTTTGAACCCCCACAATACCATTGTAAACATTATTCTGGAGTTTGCATTTCAGCATATTTCAGTAATTTTTGTTTTTTAATTTTTATTTTTTCAGATTTATAATCACATTTCTGCATTGATATCTCATGAAATTATAGATGCCTTGAATAAAGATGGTTTGGTAAACAAAACACTTGATTTAATTTCCTCACAGAATAATGTTACATGGTCATGGTCACCTGGAACACTTAGAGCTGTGCACACATTTTCTGGTACTCTAAGAAACATGGCAAAAGCACAGGAGGACTTATTTCAGGCAAGTGTATCATTTAGTTTTGTTTATCCGACAGCTATAGCACAATTTATTTTTGTACTGGGTGGTATACCATATATACGTAGCATGATCGGTATCATCCAGATAGCAATCTACCATACTGAGAGGATCTCAAATTACTGAAATTTTGGTATTGAAAAATAGTACTGCCATTAGGCCACACAAAGTAGATCTTCTGTTTCTCAGGCCATTATTTGTAAAATTGCATGCGGGCGAGCGGTATTTTATTTTATTTTTTTTTTCAGTAATTACTTCTTTGCCATCAAAGCTTATGTTCTTGGTTCAAGTTTTAGGCCTCATAATCTACAGAATAGCATGGGTGGTGGTGTATTTCATCCCTTGAGCGCAAGAAGGCTTTGCAATGCTAAAGCATTGCAAAGCCTTCTTGCACTCAAGGGACAAATTCATCAATTTTTTTAACTTGGGTAAAATATCAGACATAAACCATTTAATTTTTATTTTTTTTAAGTTTAAATTGGTTTTAAAAAGAGAGCATGCGGCAACCAAAAGGACCATGTGGGAGGGCCTGAGAAACAGATTTTTTATTTTTTTAAGCCTTAGCTAAAAATTTCCAGACAGCAAATCATTAATCCAAAATGACTGACAGGAAGAGCTTGTGGATTACTTATTTCCACAGGTCCTGTCATTGAGCATTTGATGTAATTAAAGGCTGAGAGAAAATACCCAGTTATTTGTTGCAGTGCGTGTGTTATTATGCCCTGACCTCCGAATTATGATTCCAGGGGTATCTAGTGAAGACCTCTGTCCATCCATATGTCTGTCCGTACAACATTTTGGATTGCAATTTCAAAGCCATCGGTTGGATCTCCTTGGTATACTGATAGACCTGCATGGGTGAACAGATATACATGAGTAACAGGTTCCGTCCAATAATTTTTCCCAGAGATATGGCCTTTTTTTACTCTTTCGACTTACAGAATTTTTCTGTCCCACAATACCTTTACGTCTACTTCGAACGCGACTGCGGGTCAGGGGCAGTGGCCCACACTTGGCGTAAGCCTTGTTTTAGTGTTTTTGACATATAATACATTCCTTCAGGGCTGAATTTAATAGTAGAGCTGTAGGTTTTTAAGTTTCGTGTTCGGTTTCGGTTTCGGTTTTTCAGGTTGAGTAAAACCTCGGTTAGGTTCGGTTTTCGGTTTGCTCATGAGGCCAAATAAAATTCAATAAAACTCATTCTATATGTCTGGAATCATAACTGAATGGCAGTGAAATTGAATGAAACTCAATGAATGCCCGAAATAATCTATAATACATAAAGAATCAGGAAGGCCAATATAATAATTACCTAAATATACAGAACTTTTATTGTGCTTGGCCATTTTTCGAGGTCTGACACTTACGCGCAACTTGAGGAAAGTTGCGAACACAACTAAGCAGAAATGTCGGAAATTCACAGAATGTAGTCATTCCAGAGTAGTGAGAGTGCCCAGACACTGCCATTGGCAGTGTCTGGGTACTCTCACTACTCTGGGATGGCTACATTCTGTGAATTTCTGCAGTAAGAGAGTATTTTAATAAAAACGAAAAACCTTAGATTACGGGATGTCGACGGTTTCGGTTTCGGTTTTTAAAAAAAACAAAAAACCTCGGTTCGGTTTCGGTTAACCTACAGCTCTATTTAATAAGATTCACAACACTTTTTGCAAGACATTTTTCCAGTTTTGCAATTCAGCATATATCAGTCCAACATCTTTTGCTAATCAAAGAATTTGTCTGACTTTTGTGAGACAACTTTTTATTGGTGCACTCGATACACATCACTCCACTCTGAACCCATTAGAAGTCCTGAGATTAGTGATGGCATGTGACAATGAACCCATCAGAAGTCCCGAGAATTAGTGATGGCATGTGACAATGAACCCATCAGAAGTCCTGAGAATTAGTGATGGCATGTGACAATGAACCCATCAGAAGTCCTGAGAATTAGTAGTGATGGCATGTGACAATGAACCCATCAGAAATCCTGAGAATTAGTGATGGCATGTGACAATGAACCCATCAGAAGTCCTGAGAATTAGTGATGGCATGTGACAATGAACCCATTAGAAGTCCTGAGAATTAGTGATGGCATGTGACAATGAACCCATCAGAAGTCCTGAGAATTAGTAGTGATGGAATGTGACAATGAACCCATCAGAAATCCTGAGAATTAGTGATGGCATGTGACAATGAACCCATCAGAAGTCCTGAGAATTAGTGATGACATGTGACAATGAACCCATCAGAAGTCCTGAGAATTAGTGATGGCATGTGACAATGAACTCATCAGAAGTCCTGAGAATTAGTGATGGCATGTGACAATGAACCCATTAGAAGTCCTGAGAATTAGTGATGGCATGTGACAATGAACCCATCAGAAGTCCTGAGAATTAGTGATGGCATGTGACAATGAACCCATCAGAAGTCCTGAGAATTAGTGATGACATGTGACAATGAACCCATCAGAAGTCCTGAGAATTAGTGATGGCATGTGATAATGAACCCATCAGGAGTCCTCAGAATTAGTGATGGCATGTGATAAGCCCATCATGATATCAATGTCGTCAGTATCAATGGGGGAGAAGTGTCTGCAGAATGGTAGACTTTGTCATTGTTTTACTTTCACTTCCTTCTGCCATGTCTTATCATCATCATGAGTTGTTAGATGAATGCAGGCCTGAAAATAAGCAGTCTGACATTTGCAGAATGAGGTCCCCAGAGGGTGAATTTGATGATGCTACCCCATACAGTGGGCCAAGTTATCCTCTGGGTACCTCTTTCTGTTCAGTTTTGAGACCCTGATTCAGAATGACGTTCACAGAGGGTAAATTTAGTGATGCTACCCTGCAGCGCAGGGTAGCATCACTAAATTCAACCTCTGGGGACCTCATTTTGCAGATGACAGTCTGCTTATTTTCTGGCTTGGTTGAATGTGAACATTCTGGCTACTACAGATACTGTTCATTGGGTAGTGTGTCACCAAATACATAGTGTTCAACCAGTGATTGAAACCGACCAATTGTGGGCAATCAGATGACAATGGCGATGGCTCCTGTAACCTCGGTTCAACCGATTGTTGCCAAGCATTTTGTGATGATTCATAAACCGCATTTTTTTATTTTTTGAAATTGTTCAATTGTTAATGTAAAATAATGTCAGTGATACCATTCAATAAAGTTGAAAAATCACCACAGTGTGTATTCTTAATCTCTCCAGATGCCCCTTTAAGGGATATACAAGTTAAACGACATGTAAAGCTTGCAATTAAGCGTACTTGTGGCATTCGCCAGTTCAAGCCAGAAAGTGAAGGTTGCATTCCATTGACTTAGGTTGCAGTAAAAATTACCAGTTGCACGCACTTGGGTGGTTTACGTGGCTCTGAAACGTGCACGACTGGTAATTTTACTGGACCTGAGTCAACGTAGTTTAACACTGTGAAATATGTTCAATTTAATATAGTTCTTTCGAGTTGCGACTAATCTAGTAGTGAACGGACTGTAAACACTGTAAAATAAGTTCAATTTAATGTAGTTCTTTGCAAGCCTCAACCTGTCTAGTAGTGCAGGGTATTACAATTGGAATCAGCCAATTGTGAGCTTAAATAACCAGTAATCGGTCAGCGTCCATTTTTGGTAATCGGTTTGAACACTACAAATACTCTACCAATTACAAGGTAAATTACCCCAAAATCCTGATACATACACGACCCAGAAATTTTGATACCTCCCAGCTGTAATTTGTTCAACTGGAAGAGTGCTAAATTATTTTTGGTCATCAAAATTTGTTATCGTATCATTGCCTTGTTACAATTTCCCTGGAGAATGCCAATAGGTACCCCAATTTAGTGGTGCTATGCTTATATAATCTTTGAAGTGATATTATTTAGTCTGTTAGGATTTGCCTTGTTACAATTTATGGGTTAGTGCCCACAGGCACTCTCCCATGAATTGTAACAAGGCAAAGACAATTCAACAAATTTTGATGGTAAAAAATAATTTAGCCCTCTACCAGTTAACCCTTTACCTAATATGAAAAGCAGATGACACTTGCAAACAAAATTCTTGAATAACTCTTTTTTTTTTTTTTTCAATTTTTGTCTCAAAAACACAGGTTATGACCCCTCATTGGAATGAGCTGGACGAGCTCATTCCAAAGAGGAATCATAACCAAGCCAGAAAATAAGCAGACTGTCATCTGCAAAATGGGGTCCCCAGAGGGTGAATTTAGTGATGCTACCCTGCATAGCAGGGTAGAATCACTAAATTTACCCTCTTTGAACCTCAATCTGAATCAAGTTCTCAAAACAACAGAAAGAGGTACCCAGAGGATAAATCGGCCCACTGTATGGAATAGCATCATCAAACTTACCTTCTGGGGACCTCATTCTGCAAATGTCAGACTGATTATTTTCAGGCCTTGTCATAACCTATGTTTTTGAGACAAAAAATGAAAATATAATGAAAATTAATTGGCAATTTTTTAGAATAGGGCTGGCCGGTTCTGGCTGTTACGTTGGGTAAAGGGTTAAAGACTAAATTATTTCACTTCAAAGATGATATGAAACACATCCACAGAATAAGAAGCCTTTAACTTATGGTACCCACACTTCTGACTAAAGCCAAAATTTGAGCTCTCAGCAGCCATTTAAAATAGCTTCAGTTCATAAATCAACTCATTTGGGCATGGTGGATCAGTAGGTAGAGGTGCAGGCTGTAACCCGAGAGGTTCTTGGTTCGAATCCCACCTGCGGCAACCACGTTGTGTCCTTGGGCAAGACACTTTACCCCCATTGCCCACGTGGGGGCACGATGGCATTGTGTACTAAGGCGTACTGCACGTTGATGGTGCACCTGTCTTCAACCAATGCTAACCCTGCTTGTGTGGAGTCAGTATGTTGGGGAGCTGACAGTTGCTCACCGTTGCTCAGTGGTTCTCTCCGGGTACTCCGGCTTCCTCCACCCATAAAACTGTCGCAGTCATGATTAGCCATTGTGCAGAAATATGTGACCTTAAACACCAATAAATAAATACATAAATAATCACCAGGACTTCGTTCTGGGATGCAGAACCCTGCTTCTTCTTGTTTTCATTAACTCCTATGAGCAAGTTTACCCTTGTGAAGATTGTGGCACAAAGCATGTTTTGTATGCCCTGTCATAAAATGTCTGATGCATATAGTGTTACCATTGTCTCTGCATCATTCCATATTTCAGTCATTCTGAAATTCACCATACATTGAGATAATTGGCTGATTTCTGGTATATATGTGGCCTTGCCATGGGAACTTACAAATCGAGTGTGAGTTTTTTCCCAGTTGGATGATTTTTCAGGGAGTTACTGACTTTTGAACATAGTTTATGATATGAAAACTCAGAGAATCAGTTTTTCAGACTTTTTGTTGCTTGCAGGGGTAGATGTTTCGTACTGACACATCTAATGTTAACTATGAACTCTCTGTGTGATCCAGAAATGGAGCAGTAATTGTGTACTCTGGTAGGCAAGTTTTGCATATCAAGTATACAGAAACTGGTCAATAATGTCTGGGGCATGTGTCCTCTAAAATTGGCTGCATAACTTTTAGGAACTGCTTTGACGCAGCAACCAAGCTTTGCAGTGACTTTCAGAATGCATCTGGGGTAAATGTTTCGATGCAGACTATCTGGGCAAGCTTGCATGAAGGTGGTCTCCAATCGAGAAGACCATGTATTCGCATTCAGCTGTCCCAGAACCACCTCCTTGCACGATATGAATGGGCCATGGATCACGTTGGATGCACCAGAGAAGATTGGCGACCTGTCCTTTTTACAGATGAGTCAAGGTACTGCCTAGACAACACAGATAGGCATTCTAGGCTATGGAAAAGAACAGGAGAGTGATTCCAGGCAGTCAACCGCTATAGTGGAGGGTCAATAATGGTCTGGGGTGGCATCAGCTGGGATGGATGTACAGAGCTCTGTGTCCTTGACCGTGGTACATTGACTACACAGCGGTATATTGATGAGATTCTTGATGCCCACGTCAGGTTTTATGCAGGTGCAGTGGGTGATAGATTCATTCTGATGGATGATAATGCCCATCCTCATGTTGCACATGCTGTCCAGGAGTACCGACAGAGGGAGGGGATTGAACATATGGACTGGCCAGCAAGATCCTCTGGCCTCAATCCAATCGAACATGTCTGGAATGAGTTGCAGCTTGCAATTTCAGTCCGTCCAGTCCAACCAAGAAGTGTCCAGGAGCTTGGTGCCATGCTGGTCCAAGAATGGAACAGCATCCCACAAAGGACCATCTGGAACCTGATTGTGAGCATGATAAGGCGTTGTCAAGCTGTAATTAACAATAATGGGTCTCATACTTGATATTGAACCCATATCAGTTCGCTCCGTCAGCTTTTTGGCAAATTTGAAAAATTTCCTTTTTTACCAGTAATATCCATTTTTCATGGTTATCATATTCAAAAGCTCAAAAATAATGACAAACACAAACAAAAATCTTAATTTTTATACTGTACCAATGACCCAGACTTACCTGGTGCTAACTCCAACAAAAACCAGGGCCAAACACAAATTTTGCCCCCCAATCCCCAAAATTTGCATCCAAAACAAAAAGAAATCATGTCCTAAAGGACCTCCATAGTACGTCTCTACTGCGCATGCGCAGTGACGCAGTCGTCCCGAAATTGGCGCCAAATATCATTTCTCTGTTTGGCCCTTCATCAGTCAACATCTCACTGATCTTTGTGCTTGTAAATCTCAGTTTAAAGGATGCCAGACACGTAATTTTTGGAGAAAATGTGATTCTAAGGAGGATAGAAGGAGGAGAGGAAAAAAGAAGTGGCAAAAAATAATCAGGGCTGTACTTAAAATTTTTTGTTGAAATTATGTTAAGTTGCCTATTTTCGAGGCATGGGCCTCTTGTTGTCATTCTTGCTAATTGTTGCACTGCTTATTCAGTGTTTCCTCTCCCCTAGCCTTCTAAAGTCCCCCCTTGCAATTCTCCCATGCTTTTGGCATATTTTTGAGAAGTTTCATTTCTAAAATTTCCTGGGAGAGTTGCTTGGTTACAGAATGTTTTCTGTTATTTTCCCCATAGTTACGTTTTCACCCATGGGTGTATAACGTTTGTGTTCTGCATCTTCCATCTGATGTTCTGCAGATTCTCCCCTGGGAGTCTCTGTTTTGCATCAGATAGAGTGTAATTGATGACTGATTCCGGGCCAGTTTTTTCAGTGCCTGGAGTCATGTTTTCTAGTGTGTTTACACTGTTTGTTTTCATTGGCAACAGCCTTTTTTGAGGGGGGCTGTTTGCCTTTGTGGTAGTTTATCTCATTATAAGATACCTTTATATTATCCGAAAGTGTCTCATTAATTATTTTATATAAATTTAAAATTTTTGACCACACTTTGCCATCGGATCCATCGGGGCTCAACGTTACTTTTCAGCAACTTGGGCTTCTCTGAAAAAATATTTTTTCAAAATTATTTTGTTTTGCAATTGTTTTTTCATTTATTAATGGATCATGTTATTATGTATCTTTGTGTCAGGGGTTTTTGCGAGTAACTAGGACTTATTGTTGTTCTTTCACAATGAAGGGACATTGTTCAAATTGTAATAGGAAGAAATCTTCCTCTGACTTTCATGATCATTGTATTAATTGTAGTCAGTGTTCTCGCATTAATCCCTGTCCTATATGTGAACATTGGGATGAGAAACATTGGAAACGTGTGTCACGATATGTTGTTTCTGGAGAAAGAGCGATGCTGGCTCTTTCTCCACAAGGTCACTCTACTCTCTCAGTTTCTATTTCAGAGGAACCAGAACAGGGTGATGTTTCCATGTTATCTTCTTCAAGTGTGCGTCCGTCGTCACAAATGAATTCAGAGCTAGCGGCAAAAGTGCTCATGGAGATTAGACAAATGTCGTCCGCTAGCTCGCCCGGTGTAGCGTCCATTCACCGAATGGTTCGGCAGCCGGGTTCATCCGATGCGGTCCAAGAGGAAATTTTGGGTGATGCGAGCACTATAAACATAATAGATGCACACCCAGTGACGGCGGATAGTAAACGAGAACGGAGGAAGCCTTTTAGTCCGGTTCCTAGCTCGTCCAGGTCCAGCCGGGCCGCGAGCGAGAGAGGCCCCTCTCTCGTACAACAACATCTGGGACCAGATGTTGTGGTACAAAATGTGTCTTTAGCGGAGCATACGTCCGTCGCTCGGGACGCTCCGTTGTATAAGCAGTCCGCAGAGACTGTTAAGGCTTCCTCTTCTCGTCGGCGCACACGACCGCACCTTGGCTGCGTGACCTCCGATATTTTGCCAGCTTCGTCGATGAAGGATTCTTCGGCGACCAGGTCACACCATCCGGCAGCCAGGGATTCGAGACCGATGGACTCCGGACGTTCGCATAGGAAAAGTATGCGGGAGCCATCTGATGCGGAGCTGCCCTCGGCGAAGCAGCGAAAGACCGCGCCTCCGCAGGTCTCGACGTCGGACATTCTAGTGCAGATAGCACAGCTTATCGCAGCATCCCAGCAGCCGACAGAAACGGTGTCGGATCGAGAATTATCCGACGGCGCTGGGTCGGTACGCTCTGCCGAAGCATCGGGGGCGGACGACCGGGAACATCGGGAGGTCCGACCGGATGGTGAAAGGGATACGGATGAATTGGAGCTATCCCTTTCGGAACAACATAAAGCTGCCGTGGACTTCATCCGGCACTTTCTCCCTCAAGTTGTTCCGTCGGGCCAGACTGCTGCGCTTCCGGACAAGAGAATTATAGCGTCATTGGACTCTGAATTTTTTGAGCGGTTCAGGGACATCGCTCCCGAGTTTCCGTCGCAGTCCAATAATGTTGCAAGAACATTTGAATTATTGAACGATGCTATTTTTAAACTTGCTTCCAGGACGGGGAAAGCAGGTTTCTTGTCCGCAAATACTCTCAACCTGCCTTTCATTAATGCAAGGAATGAATTCGACACGGCAGGACAGGGTATACCGAGAGTTCCTCTGCGTATGGACGACGAGGCGGAAGACTTAGAGCTATCATTACCGTTGTCAGCTTCTATTCCAACCGCGGTGTTGGAAACAGCTATTGCGTCTAACAGAGCCAATTTAGATGCCTTATCTTACGCAGATCACCTTACTAAGGCGTTATCACTGCGCCTTCAAGGGGAAGAGTTTCAGGATATACAATCCTCTTTAAGACTTCTTTCAAGGGCAGTAGCTTATTCCACGTGTAACTCCACCCTTTCAGTGGCAAATCTGGACTTGGTTAGACGTGACGCAGCCCTGGCTACATCCACACTAGTGGATTCTAAGGTGAAGAACTCTCTTAGAGTCGCTTCGGTCTCAGGAGAACTTCTCTTTGACGGCAAGCTTTCCGCTATTTATGATAATATTAAAAAGAAAGCTAATGATTCTCTGTTGTTCAGATCCGCTCCTAAAAGGTCGGATACAGCAGACACGAATAAGGCGGGCACTTCTGGGTCTAATGCGCCCAAGAGAGGTTCCTATAGAGGTTCCGGTGCGTCCTCTTGGTCTTATTCGAGAGACCGTCAGGATAGCGACTCTCGTTCGGGACGTCCTTCAGGCCGGGACAATCGGTCGGACGCCCCGAGGTCGACGAGGCGAGGTGCGGGTCGTGGAAGACGTGGTTTCTCCTACCGCAGGCCTCGCAGGTCCAGGAGGTGATGGCTTAAACCTCTATCGCGTTCCGGTTGGCGGAAGGTTGTCGAGTTTTTCACAAGAGTGGGCGTCGATTACGGACGACCCGTGGGTGAGAGGAGTGACTTCGGAAGGTCTAAAGATATCCTTCAAACGAAAGCCTCCATTAACTCGAAGTCCAAAGTGGACTCATCTTCCGTCAAATCCACAGAAAAGAGACGCTCTGTTATCAGAGGTGCAGTCTCTTTTAATGAAGAACGCGGTAGAGGTTGTAGAAAACCAGGAATCGCTGGGATTCTACAGCCATCTGTTTCTGGTTCCGAAACCAGACGGCTCGTTCCGTCCAGTCATAGATTTGAGCTGGATAAACAAGCTGATCGTCGCTCCGAAGTTTTATATGGAGACGATTCGATCGGTCAGAGCGAGTATTCGGGTGAACGATTATGCAACGAGCATAGATCTCAAAGATGCGTACTTTCACGTCATGGTACATCCGACATTCCGAAAGTATCTACGCTTCGCAGTCCTAGGAGTGGTGTATCAGTTCCGGGCCATGTGCTTCGGATTGAATCTAGCACCCTGGGCTTTCACTCGGGTAATGAACTCGGTAATGATCTACTTCCGAGCTCATTCGTCTGCGGTAACGTCGGCCTACCTGGACGACATTCTTCAGAGGTACGGCAACGAGTTAACGCTTCAGAACGATGTTCAGAATCTTCTTCTATTGCTCCGACGTCTCGGTTTCATAGTAAACGAGGAGAAGTCGGATCTGGTGCCGTCCAAGTCATTCACTCATCTGGGAATGAGCTTCGAGACGCACAACAATCTCGTTCGTCTGCCGTTAACCAGAGCGAAATTAGTCAGTTGTTACGCTCGCTATTGTCTGAATGCAGACAAAGTCACGGCGAGAGAATTTATGAGACTGATAGGTCTGTGCGGAGCCGCCGCGGATCTCATTCCGATGGGACGGCTACGCACACGTCCTCTTCAAATTTTCCTGACTCAGAATTGGCGTGTGAAAATTCATTCGCTCGATGTAGACGTTCTCTTGTCAGATCAAGTGAAACAAGAGATTCAGACTTGGGCAAACATTCAGTGGTTAACTCAAGGAGTTCCGCTGCAGTTGCCGGATCCGAGTTTTTCCATTATGACGGATGCCAGTCAAACAGGTTGGGGTGCATCATTAATCCCAACGGATTCGAGATGCCAGGGTCTTTGGGATCCGCAATTCCTGTGCAAGCACATAAACATCAAGGAAATGATGTCAATTTGGCTTGCGTTACGTCACTGGATGGACATTATTCACGATGCTCATGTCCAAATCCTATCCGACAATACGACAGTAGTGGCGTATATACGGAATCAGGGAGGCACTCATTCAGTTCCGTTGTTCAATCTAACGGAAAGAATCCTTCTGTTTGCGTTGGAACATCACGTTCTTCTTTCGGTCCGTCACATACCGGGTCGTCTGAATGTGCTAGCAGACTCCCTTTCACGAAAGGGTCGCTTGTTGCCGTCGGAGTGGACTCTCAACAAACAAGTATTCAATCAGATTTGCTACCAATGGGAACGGCCAATGATAGACTTATTTGCGACACATCTCAACAATCAGTTGCAGGCGTATGCGTCCCCATGTCCGGATCCAAGAGCATTTGCAGTAGACGCTCTGTCGATCCCTTGGGACGGAATGATAGGATATGCGTATCCTCCAGCGCCGTTAATTCAACAAGTATTGCTAAAGATAAAACAATCTCAATGCAAGATTCTATTGGTAGCATCTCTGTCGCCACAGAGACCGTGGATAAATCTACTCAGGTGTCTGTTGTGGGACCTACCGCGGAAGCTTCCTCCACGAGAGGATCTTCTTTCGCAGGGGAAATCGCGCCAACTCCATCACAACCCGCAAGGTCTCAACCTTCACGTTTTTCCGTTGTGTGGTCCTTCTTGCATGGCAAGCACTTTACAGGATGAGCAGTGGACGCGATTTCTAACTGTAGGAGGACCTCCTCTTCGCTAAACTATGCGGCTAAGTGGAAGGTTTTCCGTCGTTGGTGTAGGGATCATTCTGTAGATATATTTGATCCCTCTATACCAGACATTGCAAACTTTCTAGTATACTTGTTTGACGAAATCAAACTGCAGCCTGTTACTATAAAGGGTTATAGATCTATGTTATCTGATACCTATGCACATCATGATAGTTTACAAATTGGATCTAATGTCTCTTTATCGAAATTGGTTAGAAACTTTTCGATAAATAGACTCAGAACTCTTAGATTAATTCCTAAGTGGAATTTAGCTTGGGTTCTCCTTAAATTGAAGGAAAAGCCATTTGAACCTCTTGGGACAGTAGATTTCAAATTCTTATCTTATAAGACAGCTTTTCTCTTAGCTTTCTCTTCTGCCAGAAGAGTCAGTGAGCTTCATGCACTATCGGTGGATGATTCTCATTATCGTAGTGTTGGGAACACTATCACCTTCACTACTAATGTGGGTTTTTTAGCTAAGAATCAGGCTCCTAATAAATATCCGGAACCTATTGTTATTAAGGCTCTTCCGTCTTCAGACGGGCGTAGGCCTTTACTCTGTCCTGTTAGAACACTACGTATCTATAAACAGAGATCTCAGTTCATCAGAAAGGGACGGAAACGTTTCTTTCTGTCTTTGCTGCCTAATAGAAAGGACATTTCAGTCCATTCTATTGCTAGATGGATTCAGTTAACTATCCGTACTGCGTATGAAGATTTATCTTCTTCTCAGCAGTCTGTGCTTAAGATTTCTGCTCATGAAGTAAGAGCTCTTTCTACTTCCTGGGCTTATGCTAATAGTGTTGCTATTACAGATTTAATGAAGGCTGCTTATTGGTCTCAGCCATCCACATTTACTAATTTTTATCTCAGAAATATTGAGTCCATTTCTGGAGACCTGCATTGTTTAGGTCCGTTATCTGTTGCTCAGAATGTCGTCCACTAAACAGTTGCAACTATAGTTATGCAGGCTTTCTGTCCCGGCAGTGACTCCGTCCGGCTGCCCTCTTCGCTCTGGGCTATTTGACCCAGGGCAAGGGGAAGGGGGGGGGGGGGGGGGGGGGCGGGTGTTCCCTTAGGTCACCTGCTTTATAGTGAAAAGCAAGGGAATGCCTCCTCCAAGACAGTATTTCTGAGTCGCTTCCGGGATGGTTTTAAAGTGTAATATTAATGTTTAATTTCATTCATGTCTTATTTTTAAAGTGTAGCTCGGTGTGAAGCATTTGTATATGTCAAGTGTCAAACGGGCTTTAATATACAATACTTGGACACTTTTAAATGATTATAAAGAGTCTCAATTCTCTGGACTACTTTATTTATTGGCTTGCTTTAAAAATAATTAGTATAAGGGTTATACTGGATGTTAATAGAGAACATGAATGTTATTGTGCTCAATTATTAAGGGTAGTGTATCTTTCTAATTTAATATTAAATAAGAAAGATACATGTAAAGCCTAATACTCCTTTTCTCCTTAAGGGATTACCTCTTTATTATATAATTGAGCTTATTGGATTTTCCTCTATGTCCTAGGCCCTCCAGCCTGTTTACTATTCAGCTAAGTCTGGGTCATTGGTACAGTATAAAAATGTTAAAAAATTTATAGTAATTTATATATTTTTTATACTTACCAATGACCCAGACGGGGATGGCCCTCCCTGAGTTGGGAACTCTTGCCTCCCCGCTGAGTACATAGCGCTGACCAGGCACTGCCAGTAAGAATGATATTTGGCGCCAATTTCGGGACGACTGCGTCACTGCGCATGCGCAGTAGAGACGTACTATGGAGGTCCTTTAGGACATGATTTCTTTTTGTTTTGGATGCAAATTTTGGGGATTGGGGGGCAAAATTTGTGTTTGGCCCTGGTTTTTGTTGGAGTTAGCACCAGCTAAGTCTGGGTCATTGGTAAGTATAAAAAATATATAAATTACTATAAATTTTTTAACTTTTCTGTGCTTAAATCATTAAAGATATAATTAAATAAAAAATATATACACTTTTCATAACAATATTTCAACTAAAACGTAAAACAGGTAGTTGGATATACTTGGTGCTTAGCAGACTTTGAGTAGTATAGTTGGATAAGAATTGTGGGTTTTGAGTTTGTTTTTTGTTTTTTTTGGGGGGGGGGGGGTGGTTAACAAGGTACAGGAATAATTTTGGGTATCTACAGGGGCCATTTCAATGGTTTTCTGAGGCCTTATGACCATCAAGTTCAGGCCACCAATATAAATTAAATTTTAATTGCTTGTCTAACAAAGTCCCTAAATTCAAAGGCAAATGACAAGATCTCTAGTAGTATAAAAATAATTTAATAGAGACTATAGAGACTGTATAAACATGATTGCATGTAACTATTTGTTACAAAACTTATAATTTAATATACATGCAGTCTTAGTGTTCTCTGTTCAATTTGATGTTAAAATTTCTAAGTCTTTGATAGGCCTGGGATGATTACTTTGAAAATGTAATGATTATGATTACAATTACTTTAAATTTTCATGATTACAATTACAATTACTCAATTTTTGAAAAGTAATGATTACAATTACTTTAAAAAAGTAATCAATTACATTACTGCTTACTTTCTGCCTTTTATATCAGTAGGATATAGTTTAATATTACACTATCCCTCATGCGAACCATGGGAAGTAAAGCAGTCCTTGCTCACTATAGTAAACAAGTTCTGTTTTTAGTGTTGAAACGACTCTGGAATTCTGGAATCGGTTAATCAACACCCAAAAGTTGGTTCGAAGTTGACTAGTCAGCATCCCACTTTCTGCCACTAAGATTTACATAGCAATACCTCTGCAGTTGAATATTTTTCACCACTTAAGATCTTGATTGACTGATTGACGCCAGTTCATGTGTGACATATATAGGCATAAAGGGCTATATTTTAGACTCTTTGTATGTTTTTCCCCCTTCAAAACAAATTCCCAATCGGAGTCCCCATGATGCAAATTTTCCCAATGGCATGGACCCTGGACCCTTTCCCAAAAAGAGCAGAATAATCCCTGGGTACAGAATTTTTATAATGAGGGAGACATTTTCAGATATGAGCACATTGTGCTGTTCTTGTGTATCTAACAAAAAAGCTTATAACCATAGAACTTTAACCCTTTACCCAATGCACATATGAGAGGGAGGTGTTTCTGTGTACTAAAGCGTACTACACGTTGATGGTGCACTTGTCTTCAAGAAATGCTAACCATGCTTGTGTGGAGTACATTGGAGTGACTGACCGCATCTTCCTCCACCCCAAAAATTGTCTTGACATGAGGTGACCCTGGCTTTTGAAAATGTCTACAATCCCCATTAAATGAATAATTACCCAATGCACAGAACATAAAAATTTGTTTTCAATATTTTCATTAAATTTTTCAAAAAGTTTTGACAAAACCATATCATATGACCCCCCTCATTGATGAGCTCGTTCTATTGAGGGGTTACAAGATTTGGTTAATAATAATAATAATAATAATAATAATACATAGCTTTTATATAGCGTAAAATCTCAAGGTTTTGCTCTGAAACGCTTTACATGGTAAATAAATAGAATATGAAATGAGTGTTTTTCTCATATGATATTTATGAAACGAGTCTAAGAATTCGGACGAGTTTCATAAATATCATATGAGAAAAACACTTATTTCATATTCTATTTATCATATGTCACACATATGCACAAATTAATGACTTTGCATGACTTTTTAACCCTTTACCTAATGTGCGTTGCAGACGACACTTGGAAAAAACATCATTATATAACTAAAAGTTTTCATATTTGGCTCACCAACGATAGTTGTGTGAGCCTATGGCATAGCCCTCATGTCCGGATTCATTCATTTTGAACTTTTGTGTGCAGGTTTTGATTTTTTTTTGTTTTTTGCTTCTTTTTTTTATGTCAGCATGCTTTTCAGGGATAGTGATGTTTTATTCCACCCTTTCCATGCTTAGTTACTTGAATTTTGGACATTTGTGTACAGGTTTTTGACTTTTCGGTACAGGTTTGTGACTTTTTTCTGTGCAGGTTTTTGACTTTTGTGTACAGGTTTTGAAATTTTGTCTTCAAGTGGAGTTTTACCTTACTGGCATATTGCCATGGTGGTTTCCTTAACATTTCAGGGTATTTTTCTCAATTTTAACCCCTTAAAACAAATGTGATGCTTTTTTGACTTTTATGTGCAGGTTTTGAGGTTTGTCTTTCTTTTCTTCCAAAGTGGAAATTTTTCACGTAGACTTTCACCTTACTGGCATATTGCCATTGTGGTTCTGTGACAGGGTATTTTTCTCAATTTTAATCCCTTAAAACAAATGTGATACTTTTTTTTACTTTTATGTGCAGGTTTTAAGGTTTGTCTTTGTTTTCTTCCAAGTGGTGACTTACCTTGTAGCATATTGCCATGGTTCTTATTTTATGTTAGGATGCTTCTTGGGCTAGTATTATATTATTTAACCCTTTAGCTGCTTATTTACTTTAATTTTGGACTTTTGTGTGCAGGTTTTGTACTTTTGTGTGCAGGTTTTGATATTTTTTTCAAGTGGAGTTTTACCTCACTGGCATATTGCCATGGTGGTTACTGTAACATTTTCAGGGTATTCTTCTAAATTTTAACCCTTTGAAACAAATGTGATGATTTTTTTACTTTTATGTGCAGGTTTTGTGGTTTGTCTTTCTTTTCTTCCAAGTGGATATTTTTCAAGTAGACTTTCACCTTACTGGCATATTGCCATTGTGGTTACTGTAACAGGGTATTTTTCTAAATTTTAGCCCCTTGAAACAAATGTGATACTTTTTTTACTTTTATGTGCAGGTTTTGAGGTTTTTCTTTCTTTTCTTCTAAGTGGATATTTTTCAGGTAGGGTTTCACCTTACTGGCATATTGTCATGGTGGTTACTGTGACATCAGGGTATTTTTCTCAATTTTAACCTATTGAAACAAATGTGATACTTTTTTTTTTACTTTTATGTGCAGGTTTTGAGGTTTGTCTTTCTTTTCTTCAAAGTGGAGACTTACCTTGTAGCATATTGCCATGGTTCCTATTTTATGTTAGCATGCTTCTTAGGGGTTATTATTATATTATTTAACCCTTTAGCTGCTTATTTTCTTTAATTTTGGACTTTTGTGTGCAGGTTTTGAACATTTTTTATTACTCCAGCCACCCCTTTACATTGGCCACCTGTTGGTGAGCCACGGGGTACTGATACCCCCTCTAGTTTGTTTCCAAACCATAGGTTATGACCCCTCATTGGAATGTGCGCAATGCGCTCATTTCAATGAGGGGTCATCACCAATGTTTTGGAAGCAAAAAATGAAAAATTTTTGTATATAGTACTGGCCGGTTTTGGTCATTATGTTAGGTAAAGGGTTGATGCAATATAACCCTACCTGAATAGGACAGATAACGTAAATTCTCCCTATTCAAATTATGCAAATGTGACCCAGTTGTATTTTGTTCAGCCAATCAAACTGTCCACATTTGAAATTGACCAATGAATCTTTCAACCCCAATTATGCAAGTTATAAAAGTTATAAAAATATGGCCTAGTTATATTTTGTTCAGCCAATCAAATTGTCTAGTTTTGAAATTGACCAATGAAATCGACAGAAGGCTTTATTTATCACTGATTAATATAAAAGCAAAATATCAAATGTTTTAAAGTGAACAAAATTGACGACTCATATGATAAATACATATATGAGCTCTCTACTAAAAGCACTGAAGTAAGCAAAAACTGATCAATTTAGGTAGCTCAAATCTTCAAGGCCTCTCGGAAGAGATGGGACTTGAGTTTTGTTTTGAAGTTGTCTAAGCTTTGGAAGCCTGGATAGGCGCTAGTTTCGTAGTCGTGAACCTATGAAGGAAAAGGCCCTGGTATTCACCAAGGTGGAAAGGGAAAAAGGAACAAGAAGCCTGAGCTGTTTGGATAAGCGGGGATTCCGTTTTGATGATTGAACAGTCAAAAGGTCCTGAAGATATTGTGTAGACGATCTATTAATGCACTTGACTAGTAGAGTGCCGGAAGCCCATTTTTGGGCTTTACTCTAAAGTCAGATACTCAGCTTAAAGTCTTCATACTCAGAGAAGGTGTGTCATATTACCTTTGAAGTGAAATTATTTTGTCTGTATGGATTTGCATTGTTAAAATTTATTGGAGAGTGCCAAAAGGAACTCGCCCATAAATTTTGATAATGCAAAGGATACAAACAAATTTTGAGGACAAAAAATAATTTAGCACTCTACCAGTTAAAGACCAACATCAAAACTTTGAAAGTTATACATTGTTGAACAGGGAGGCAATGTAGCTTATGAAGCAAGGGGGTTGTGAACATTTTTCATAACCCCCTTCATTGAAAATTTTTGAAAAATAATTTTTTTCAACTGCTCAATTTATAAATAATGTGGGAGGATCTGGTCATTCATTGGATAAAGGATTAATGTTTTATCCTCAGATATTAATGTTTCTATTCATTTTTCAGAAACTACAGAACACAGCAGAAGATTTGGCAGAAAGAATAAAAATAGAAGCAGATCTTTGCATGACAGATGGTAAGAATATTTGGTTAGCAGTGCTTTCTTTGTGTGCTATAAACTTTTCTCAGAGTCAAGCCAGAAAATAAGCAGACAAAACCATATCATGTGACCCCTCATTGGAACAAGCTCAGCGAGCTCGTTCCAATGGGGGTCACATGATATGGTTTTGTTGAAATATTTTGAAAAATTTAATTTTTCCAACTGCTCAATTTGCATATTACTCGGGCGGATGCGGGTGATTCATTAGGTAAATCAGATTCATTAGGTAGGCTCATGTAAAATTGTTTGTCACAATTTATTGGAGAGTGGCAACAAAATCAATTATTTATGAACAAAAGTTTGCTAAACTATGGCTTCCCTTGTTGGTTACAAAAGAATCTTTGAAAAAAATACTCATGTTACAAATCACCTTTGAAAAATAATTTAGCACTCCACCAGTTAACATGATACAAAAGGACTTTGGAGTATTCAAGATGAAGGACACAAAATTTGTGTGATTGCATTGTGTCCAGAAAACAACAACATCTTTTCTCACCCGTCTTTGAACATGTATGTTACCAAGTAGGACTGCAGTGATTAATCGTGGAATGAATGCATAGCGATTCATTCTCTAACGATACATATCATGATATGCTTGCACTGTATTATGATAGACATGAACCAAATATTTCATGAATATTTTGTTACTGACAGTATTATATGAAGTTTCCTTTTGAAATCAGGTTTATAGAAGTTTGAATTCACATTGTTTTTACCTGCGTCACCAGCGGCAGAGCAGGTCTAGTAACTGCTCGACTCCATCCGTCAGTCCATCCATCCATCAGTCCATGTGTCAGTCCATCCAAAACACTTCTTCCATCAAAGTTTTCTTGGCTTCTATGAAAGGGAATGATTGTATATTTGGTCTGCTGCTTCATAATGATGAGTTGTATCGTGTATCTAATTTTCAGATCTGCTGTGCAGCCACTTCCTGTTTGCCGATACTTTGAAGTCTGTTCATCTCTGTAAATCAATTGCATGCAGCGACGCAGGTCCAGACCCGGTATTGGTCTTGGCTTGTTGAGTAATCATTTGCATTGAAGAGCACAAACCATTAACCTAGCTCTTAAATCTTTTTATTATATGACTCATCCGTTTTGTTCACTTCAAAACATTTGATATTTTGTTTTCATATTAATCAGTGATAAATAAAGCCTTCCGTCAATTTTATTGGTCAATTTCAAAACTAGACAATTTGATTGGCTGAACAAAATACAACTGGGCCACATTTTCATAATTTGCATAATTAGAGTTGGGAGCTTTCATTGGTCAATTTCAAAACTGGACAATTTGATTGGCTAAACAAAATACAACGGGGTCACATTTGCATAATTTCAGTAGGGAGAATTTACGTTATCTGTCTTATTTAGGGTGGGTTATATTGTATAAATCTTTTACCTAACGTCTGCAACTCAAGTTAGGTGATGGGTTAAAAAGTCATACTAAGTGGCTAATGTGTGCGTGTGTGTGTCATATGATAAATAGAATATAAAATGAGTGTGTTTCTTATATAATATTTATGAAACTTGTCCGAATTTTCCGTTTGGGCGAGCCAGAGGTTCGCCCAAACGGAAAATTCTTAGACTCGTTTCATAAATATTATATGAGAAAAACACTCATTCCATATCCTCTACATATAGCACTATGAGAAAACAAATAAAAAATTCCAAGACAATCGAAGAGTGTGTCATAACGTTTTGCAGTCAAAAAGTTTGAGAAATCTGAATTCATTGAAAGGAATTTACTTGATCCTGATTGTATGATGCTTGTTATTTGACTAATGTGTGGATGGATGTCATACTTTTCCTTCCACTCACCAGTCCAGAAAAATGTGGGGTCACAAGATGCAATTCTACTGTTATGGACCACTGGGTTACCCATAACTGCAGAATTGCTTCTGGAATCCTCACATTTCTACTGGACCAGCAAGAATAAGTAATAGAAAGATCCAACCATGCAGTGGCAAGTAGCAAATCACTTTTTGTGAAGTTTTGGTGATTGTGGTGGTGACACTCACAGTGAAAATGGAGGCGAGTGGAAAATCGCTCACCTCAAATAAAGTTTGCGAGAGTGAAAACTGAGGAGAGTTAATTTGATTGAGTGTTGATCTCAATGTTTAACTTCAACTGACAAGCGTCCTTCGAAACAAATGTATGAATACAACTGAACACGGATGAAAATTTTGATGGTGAAAATATATGTAACCCACTAAAATTAGTTCTGGATTTTAAATGTCAGATTATTAAAATCGTGGAAAATGGATGTGTAAATTCCAAATCGGGCACATTAATTCCTGTCACTGGTGAATTGGAGCGACAGGTGTCGTGTATAAAAGAAAACAAGGAATGGGGCAGCATTCCGCATGTCTTTGATAAAAAAAATATGGAAGTATTAAAAGGTTTCTCAAATCTCAGAATGGCCACCGTTTTTTTATCTGAACATGCGTGTTCGTTTTGTGGTGGGAGTAAGCCCTGGGCGAGTTGTTGATGTACAACCCTCTTACTGTTAGCGAGTCGTGTGTGGATGTATAAGCGAACTACTGTGTATCCTGTTCATAACAACGGAAAGGAAATTGTTTGGAATTGTACTTTAAACGCTAATTGTAAGTGATTCTTAAAAATTTCCCAACATCAAAACTTAATTGAATATTTCTGTTGATGCAACTCAAAAGGATGAAAACACACCCAAGAATAGAGGCGAGCGATTATTCGTGTACCTTGGACAATTTTTGCATGAGCGATAGTGTGCCTTTAATTTTCCATGCATCACTGCACTCGATTAGTGGTAGTGTATTGTGATACATATGATATTGTGGGGATAGTATCGTGATACGAATCATATTGTGAGAAAATGTAGCGTTGCAGCCTTTTAACAAGCTCTCAAGCCATCAGTCAAATTCTGTAAAGAATTTGATACTGTTATGGCCAGGAACCAGTTTAGCCATTAAATAGTCTATCTCCTATGTTCAGTTTCAGTCATCAGGAATATTTCGGTAGAATCTACAAAATACCATAAACATTCATTTTCTTTGAATCAGTGCAAGAAATGTTTCTCATTCAGGACTTGGTTTTGCCAAATCTTTAATAAATTTTCCACTACTATTAACCCTTTACCCAATGTAACGGCCAAAACTGGCCAGTGCTATTCTCAAAAATTGCCAATTAGTCTTCATTATTTTTTCATTTTTTGTCTAAAAACATAGTTTATGACCCCTCGTTGGAATGAGCTCATTTAGCTCATTCCAAGGAAGGGTCATAACCTATGTATTTTTATACTGTACCAATGACCCAGACATAGCTGGTGCTAACTCTTAAAAAGATAGGGCCAAACACAAATTTTGCCCCCCCAATCCCCAAAATTTGCATCTAAAACCAAAGAAATCATGTCTTGAATGGCCCTCCATACTTCACCTCTACTGCGCATGCGCAGTGTCAAGGACGTCCCGAAATTGGCGCCATTAATCATTCTTTGTTTGGCCCTTCATCAGTTAACATCTGACTGATCTTTGTGCTTGTAAATCTCAGTTTAAATGATGCCAGACACATAAATATTAGAGAAATGGTGATTCTAAGGAGGATATAGAAGGAGGAGAGGAAAAATGAGTGACAGAAAATAATCAGGGCTATAACTTTAAATTTTTTAATGAAATTATGTTAAGTTACCTATTTTCGAGGCAACAGCCTGTTGTGGTCATTCTTGTTATTAAGTTACACTGCTTGTTCAGTGTTTTCCTCTCTCCCTTTCCTTCAAGTCCCCTCTTGCTATTCTCCCATGCTTTTGGCATATTTTCTGTAATATTATTACTAAAATTTCTTGGGAGTTTTAGCTGGATAACAGAATGAATTCTGTTCTTTTCCCCATGTTTACGTCTTCACCTATGGGTGGTTAGGCGTAGTGTTCTGCATCTACCATCTGATGTTCTGCAGTTTCTTCCCTGGAAGTCTCCGTTTTGCATCAGATAGTGTATTATTGGTAACTGATTTCGGGCCAGGGTGCCTGGAGTCTTGATCTGGTGTTTTTACACTTATTGTTTACATTTCCAACAGCCCTCTGTGTGAGGGGGGATTTCTTGAAAATAATATCTTGATGTTAATTTATTCATAACTAGATACATTATTATTGTTCGTAAGTGTTGCATAAATTGTTTAAAATATTTTTAGAATTTTTGTCCACACTTAGGCTTGGGATCCATTGGGGCTCAACGTTACTTTTCAGAAACTTGGGCTGTTCTGAAAAAATATTTTTTCAAAATTTTTTTGATTCAATTATTTTTTCTATGTTAATGGATCTTGTTATTATGTATTTTGATTGTCAGAGGTTGGTGCGAGTACTAGGACTTTGTTTTCTTTTCACATTGAAAGGATATTGTTCAATTGTAATAAGAGGAAATCTTCCTCTGACTTTCATAATCATTGTATAATGTAGTCAGTATACTCGCACTAACTCCTGTTCTGTATGTGTTAATTTCGATGACAACATGGGAAGCGTGTGTCACGGTATGTTAGTGGGGAATTGGCCATTCCGGTCCTTTCCCCGCAGGGTCACTCTACTTTATCAATCTCTATTTCAGATGATCATGATCAGGGTGATGTATCCGTGATGTCTTCCAAAAGTGTGCCTCCGTCGTCCCAATTAATGAAGAGCTAGCGGAAAAGTGCTCATGTAATACGTCAATTACCTAAGAGGACCCTAGTAGGTTTGACGGCCTTTGACGTCCGCTAGCTCGCCCGGTGTAGCGTCCATTCATTGAATGGTTCGCCAGCCGGGTTCGTCCGTTGCGGTCTAGAAAGGAGTTTTGGGTGATGCGAGCACTATAAAATAACCAAGTGCACACCCAGTGACGGCGGATTAGAGGGGAGAACGGAGGAAGCCTTTTAGTCCGGTTCATAGCTCGTCCAGGCCCATCCGGGCTGCGAGCGAGAGAGGCCCCTCTCTCGTACATAAACATCTGGCCCCAGATGTTGTGGTACAAAATGTCTCGCATTCGGAGCATACGTCCGCCGCTCGGGGCGCTCCGTTATATAGACAGTCCGGAGAGACTGTCAATAAGGCTTCCTCATTCTCATGGCAGCACACACGACCGCACCTTGGCTACGTGACCTCCGATATCCAGTCAACTTTGCCAATCAGAGAATCCTCGGCGACCAGGTCACGCCATCCGATAGCCAGGGACTCGAGGCCTGGAGACTCCGGACGTTCGCATAAGAAAGTATGGGGGAGTCAACGTACACGAACCTTCCAGCGGCAAAGCATCGTAAGACCGCTTCTGCACAGGCCTCGGTGACGGACGTGCTATCCCAAATAGCACAACTTATCGCAGCATCCCAGCAATGACAGAATCTCTGTCGCATAATGTAATATCCGACGACGCTGGGTCGGGACGCTCCACGGAAGCATCAGGTGCGGACGTCCGAAAATTTCATACGGTCCGACGGGATGCCGAAAGGGTTTCGGAGGTTTTCGAGCTTTCCCTTTCGGAACAACATAAGCTGCTGTATGTGTCATCCGACTTCATCTTCTAGAGGTTCTTCGTCGGACCAGAATGCTGCGATACCGGATAAGAAACTGATAGCGTCGGTGGACATAGAAATTTTTGGTTCGGTTCAGGGACATCGTCCCTCAGTTCCGACACAGTCCATTAATGTCTCAGATACTTTCGATTTATTGAACGACGCTATATATATTTTTTATATGCTTGCTATTTACAAGCATGTCTGGTTTCTTGTTCGCAAAATTACTGAGATGTCTTTCAAAAGTGTGCCTCTGTCGTCATAGTTAATGAAGAGCTAGCGGCAATTAGTGCTCATGGATTACGTCAATCGCCTAAGAGGTCCCTAGTAGGATTGACGGAGTTGACATTCGCTAGCTCACCCGGTGTAGCGTCCATTCATCGAATGGTTCGGCAGTCGGGTTCGTCCATTGCGGTCTAGGAAGGAGATTTGGGTGATGCGAGCACTATAATAGACTTTAGTACTCACCCAGTGACGACGGATTAGAGGAGAGATCGGAGGAAGCCTGTTAGTCCGGTTCCTAGCTCGTCCGGTCCGTCCGGGCGGCGAGTGAGAGAGGTCCCTCTCTCGTGCAACAACATATGTGACCGGATGTTGTGGTACAGACATTTCACATTCGGAGCGTATGTCCGCCGCTCGGGACGCGCCGTTATATAGACAGTCCGAGTGACTGTCGATAATGCTTCCTCATCCTCACAGCAGCGCACACGACCACACATTGGCTACGTGACCTCGAGTATCCGGCCAGCTTCGTCATTCAGTGATTCCATGGCGAACAGGTCACGCCTTCCGGTAGCCAAGGGACACGAGGCCTGCATACTCCGGTCGCTCGCATAATAGAAATATGCACGGGGTAACGAACACGGAGCTTCCAGCGGCAATGCATCGTAAGACCGCTTCTCCACAGGCCTCAGTGACGGACGTGGTATCCAAAATAGCACAGCTTATCGTAGCATCCCAGCAAACGACAGATTCTCGGTCAGATCAGGAATAATCCGACGGCGCTGGGTCGGTGCGCTCCGCTGTTGCATCAGGTACGGACGACCGAACACTTCATAGGGTCCGACAGGATGGCGAAAGGGATTCGGACGATTTCGAGCTTTCCCTTTCGGAACAACAGAAGCTGCCATACATTTCTTCCGGCATTATCTTCCAGAGGTTGTTCCGTCGGACTACATTGCTGCGATGCTGGATAAGAGACTAATAGCGTCATTGGACACGGAGTTTTGGATCGGTTCAGGGACATTGTCCCTGAGTTGCCGACGCAGTCCAATAATGTCTTTAGAACATTCGAATTATTGAACGACGCTATATATAAGCTTGCTATCAACATGCTAGTCTAGTTTCTTGTCCGCAATGCTCTATTCTGCCTTTCGTAAATTCTAGGAAATAATTTTTTATTGGCAGAACTGGGCTTACCGAGAGTTCCTTTGCGTCTAAGACGGCGAGGCTGAAGACTGGGAATTATCTTTTTCGCCGTCTATGTCAATTCCAACCACGATGTTGGAAATGACAATGATGTATAATAGACTTAACTTAGACGCTTTTTCATACGTACACCACCTTACTGAGATGTTATCATTACGTCTTCAAGAGAAAGAATTCCAGGATATGATCCTCAATGAGATTTCTTTCAGGGGCAGTAGTTTTTCCACGTATAACTCCGTCCTTCAGTGGCAACCTGGAGTTGGTTAGACGTGACGCAGCCCTAGCTACATCCACGCGCGTGGATAGTAAGGTGAAGAACTCTCTCCGAGTCGCTTCGGTCTCAGAGAAGCTTCTCTTCGACGGCAACCTTTCAGCAATCTTGAATTGCTCGATATACACGTTCTCTTGTCTATCAAGTGTAACAAGAGATTCAGACGTGGGCAAACATTTGGTGGTTGACTCAGAGAGTTCCACTGTAGTTGCCGGATCCGAGTTTTTCAATTATGACGGATGCCAGTCAAACAGGTTGGGACACAATTTTGATCCCAACGGATTCGAAGTGCCAGGGTCTTTGGGTTCCGCAGTTTTTAGGCAAGCTTTTAACTTCCAAGGAAGAATATTATGTTGGCTTGCACTACGTCATTGGATGAAGTTTATTCAGAAACCCATGTTCAATCCTGTCCGATAATACGACAGTAGTTGCGTATATCCGGAACCAGGGAGGCACTCATTCGGTTCCGTTATTGATTTTAACGGAAAGAATCCTTCTGTTTGTTATAGAACACCAAGTTCTGTTTCGGTTCGTCATATTCTCGGTCGTTGGATCGTATTAGCAGACTCCCTTTCACGTAAGGGTCGTTTGTTGCCGTCGGAATGGACTCTCAACAAACAGGTATTCAATCAGATTTACTATCAATGGGAGCGCCCAGTGATAAAATTATTTGCGACACTACTCTCCAATCAATTGTAGACGTATGTGTCACCGTGTCCGGATCCCCGAGCATTTGTAGTTAACGCTCTATCGATCTAGTAGGACGCGATGATAGGATATGCGTATCCTCCAGCGCTGTTGATTCAGCAAGTATTGCTAGAATTATTCATTCACAATACAATTCTGTTGGTAGCATCTCTGTCTCCACAGAGACGGTGGATAAATTTACTTAGATGTCTGCTGTGGGACTTACGAGTAGTGGACGCGATTCCTAACTGTAGAAGGACCTCCTCTTCGCTATACTATGCGGCTAAAGTGGAGGGTCTTCCGACGTTGGTGTAGGGATCTTTATGTTGATATTTTTTATCCCTCCATACCAGACATTGCAAACTTTCTAGTATACTTGTTTAACGAGATCATCTGCAGCCAGTTACTTTTAAAGGTTATAGGTCTATGTTATCTGATACCTATGCACACCATGATAGTTTACAATTGAGCCTATTGTCTCTTTATCTAAGTTAGTTTGAAACTTTTCGATAAGAGACCTAGAATCGTTAGATTAATTCCTATTTGGAATTTAGCTTGGGTTCTTATTAACTAAAGCAACCATTTGAACCCCTTGAGACAGTAGTTTCAAATTCTGGCCTTATAAGGCAGCAATTCTCTTAGTCTTCTCTTCTGCTGAAGAGTCAGTGAGCTTCATGCACTATCGGTGGACGATTCTCACTTTCGTAGTATCAGAAACTCTATTACCTTTACTACTAATGTTGTATTTTTGGTTAAGAATCAGGCTCCTAATGATATCCGGAACCTATTGTTTTTAAGGTCCTTCCGTCTTCGAGCATAGGCCTTTACTCTGTCCGGATAGACCTTTATGTATTTATTAACAGATCTCAGTTTATCAGTAGGACGTAAAGCTTCTTCTGACTCTGATGCCTAATAGAAAGGTCATTACGGTCCATTCTATTACTTAATGCATTCAGTTAACTATCGGTACTGCTTAGGATAATCTATCCTTAACTCAGCAGTCTGTGCTTAAGATTTCGGCTCATGAAGTAAGAGCTCTTCTACATCTTGGGCTGACGTATAGTATTGCTATTATAGATTAAGTAGGCTGCATATTGGTCTCAGCCATCCACATTCATGAATTTTTATCTCAGAAATATCGAATCCATTTCTGGAGGCCTGCATTATTTAGGTCCATTATCAGCTGCTCAGAATGTCGATCACTTAACAATTGCAACTATAGCTATGTAGGCTTTATGTTCCGGCAGTGACTCCGTCCTGCGGCCCTCTTTGCTCTGGGCTATTTGACCCAGGGCAAGAAAAAGGGGGGGGGGAGGGGGGTGTTCCCTTGGGTCACCTGTTTTATTATGAAAACAAGGGGATACCTCCTCCGGAGTTAGTAATTCTGAGCTGTTACTGGGATGGTTTCTTAAGTGAAAGTTATGTTTTTAAATTCATTCATGTCATAGTTTTAAAGTATAGCATTTGAATATGTCATGTGTCAAACGGATGTTATTATAATATAATCCTCGGACACTTTTAAAAGAGCATAAAGAGTCTCATTTCTTTGGACTAACTTTATTTATTGGCTTACTTTAAAAATAATTAGTATAAGAATTATACTGCATATTAATAGAGAACATGGATGTTATGATACTCAATTATAGAAGGTATTGTGTCTTTCTAATTTATCATAAATAAGAAAGATATTCGTGAAGCCTATTTCTCCTTTTCTCCTCCAGGAGATGACTCTATTTTATATAGATGAGCTTATTGGATTTTCCTCTATGTCCTGGGCCCTCCAGCCTTTTTGCTATTCAGCTATGTCTGGGTCATTGGTACAGTATAAAAATCTTAAAAAATTTATAGTAATTTATATATTTTTTATACTTACCAATGACCCAGACGGGGATGGCCCTCCCAGGAGTTGGGAACTCATACCTCCCCACTGAGGACATAGCGCTTACCAGGCACTGATGGTAAGAATGATTAATGGCACCAATTTCGGGACGTCCTTGACACTGCGCATGCGCAGTAGAGGTGAAGTATGGAGGGCCATTCAGGACATGATTTCTTTGGTTTTAGATGCAAATTTTGGGGATTGGGGGGCAAAATTTGTGTTTGGCCCTATATTTTTAAGAGTTAGCACCAGCTATGTCTGGGTCATTGGTAAGTATAAAAAAAATATAAATTACTATAAATTTTTTAAGTTTTGAGACAAAAAATTAGTTATTCAAGAATTTTTTTTGCAAGTGTCGTCTGCTTTTCATGTTAAGTAAAGGGTTAAACATGTTTGTTTTCTAAATAATTATACATGAAAACTTGCCACAGCTTTTGTTCTTTCTTAACCTTTTACCTAACTTGAAAGGCAGACGACACTTACAAACAAAATTATTGAATGACTAAATTGTTTCATTTTTTGCATCAAAAACATAGCTAATGCCCCCCTCAATGGAATTAGCTCAACATGCTCATTCCAGCAAAGTGTCAATAGAAATGCTTTTGAGACAAAAAATAAAAAAATAATGAAAATTGAATGGTGATTTTTGTGAATTGCATTGGCCGGTTTTGACTTTTACATTGGGAAAGGTTTAAGTGACACTTCAGTTATACATGCATAGTACAGTTGAATCCTCTTAATTGAATATCCATTTTGCCAGTGAAAATTATTCAATTAACAGGAGTATACAATTAACAGGGATTTGGTCAGTTTCCTGTGTTCTGGAGGTAAACTGAACATTTATTCTATTATATCTTGTTTGACAGAGCTCATAGAGATCTGTCAAACAAGATATAATAGAATAAATGCCTGTATTGAATGTAGTGAGGCCAAAAAGGTCAATAAATAAGGGGAATTTGGTGTGTGTCACAGTAATTTTTAGCTGCGACTAGCAGCTCTATAAGTGGCAATGCCCATCTGTCGGTCTGTCTGTCGGTCTGTCGGTCTGTCTGTGACCAACGAGTTTCAAAACTCAATAACTTTTGAAATACTTGATGGAATGACTTTATATTTGGCATGTAAGTGTGTCTTATTTCAATGCATGTGTTGTTCCAAATATTTTTCTTGGAGTTATGGCCCTTGATGGACTTAGAATTTTGTGAGATTGCACCACCCGTCGCAGTTACGGCATCGATGTCGCGATTTTTTCGACATATTACAAAAATTTATATACAATTAACAGGAGTTTACTCTACAACCCATATGCAATTAACAGATCAAATTTGTACTGAAGATATGGTAAATGGTTTTGTGTTTGAAAATTATATTCAATAAACAGGGATGTACAATTAAGAGATATCCAGTTAAATGGGCTCCACTGTACATCATGCAGTACCGGTAGTATTTAAACTTGTCCCAAATACTTTATTACAGCAAAAAATGGTTTACCAAAGTCCAAATATATACAGAAAGTACATTTTAAAGTCGTATATATGAAATCAGTTTTGTGCTGGGTTACTTAACATTAGTTAGAAAGTCAGTTAGTTTAAGAATGAAAAAATTAAACTCTATTAATATTTTATTCACTGCTGTTTTGAAAACCCCTTTGAACTTGACAATTTGACGATGATCAAGAGACTGGAGATAATTGTGGCTTCCCCTCTTTGACGTCACATAACAAACCAAAACCAATGAGGGGAAAAGGGAATCTAAAGCTAAATTTATGTCATTGACACATATGGGGGAGTTTTGTTGGCCAGGAACTCAAACTCTTGACCTGGGTCATATATTTACTCTTCCTAATGGGCTCATCAGTATATGCCTAGAGATGTGGTCTCGACCTCAATACACCATCTCAGAAACTTGAATGGTAGTAATAATCAATATGTATATTTAGTTTTTTTCTCCATTTTATTCACCTATTGTGTTGTGATGTCAGCATCATGAAATACTGCAGGCAACCAATTGAACACATTGTATTTTTAGCTCACCTGAGCGAAGCTCAAGGGCAGCTTTACTACTCACTTTCTGTCCGTTGTCCGTCCATCCGTCGTCTGTCCATCCATCCATCCATCCGTCCACCGTCCATCCGGCGTTAACTTTACATTATCAACTTCTTCTCACGAATTGCTGGACCAAATTCAAAAAAATTTGCTGTACATGTTCCCTATCATATGTCAATTCAAGTTTGTTCAAATCAAGTTGACCCGCCCCTTGGTAGGGCCACACCCAAAAAGTGAGCCTAAATCTTAAAAAATCTTCTTCTCATGAACCAGCAGTAGCAGAGACTTGATATTAGGTGTGCAACTTCCTTTTGAGGTGTAGACTCAGATGTGTTCAAGAGAAGTTCTTGGCACTATATTTTCCCTGCCCAAAATTTCTATATTTTTAGCTTAACTTGACAAAATCAAGATAAGCTATTGCCATCATGCGTGCAGAAGTCGTTAGTCTGTGAGTCTGTGAGTCTGTTCACATTTTCCTTTAGCATGGGCTACACCCCGCAGTTCATGTCTGATCATCACGAAATTTCATATGCAGGTTTGGGGTCATGTCTAGATGAGAATGTCCCCTTTTGGTCGCGAACGGTCAGCCGCTGTGGAAGCCCGAGCCCAAAACCCGAAAACCATTAGCACAGTCTACAGGTCGTATTTATGAAGGGATTTCATTGTAACTTGGTAGGATGCCTCTGTGTAATGCCTAGATGAGAACGTCCCCTTTTGGACATGATCTGTCAACCGTTATGGCTTCCCAAGCCCGAAACCCCAAAACTTTTAGCACAGTCTGCAAGTCATGTTTAATATGGAGGGATTTCATTGTAACTTGGTAGTATGACTCCTTATGATGTCTAGATAAGAATTTCCCCATTTGGGCGTGATCTGCCAACCGTGACGACTGCCGAGCCCAAAACCCAAAAACCTTTAGCACAGTCTACAGGTCATATTTATTGAGGAATTTCATTGTAACTTGGTGGGTTGACTTCATGTAATGTCTAGATGAGGAAGAAAGTCCCCTTTTGGACATGATTGGGCAACTGTGATGGCTACAGGGGCCCGAAGCCCGAAAACCTTTAGCACAGAGTACAGGTCACATTTATGAAGGGATTTCATTGTAACTTGGTAGGATGACTCCAAATAATGTCTAGATGAGAACGTCCCATTTTGATCGCGATCATTCAGCTTTGATGGGTGCCCAAGCCCCAAAACCTTTAGCATAGGCAAAAGGTCATATTTATGGAAGGATTTCATTGTAACCTGTGAGGTTGACTCCATATAATGCCTAGATGATGACATCCCCTTTTGGTCGTGATTGGTCAGCTGTGATGGCTACAGGTGCCCGAAAACCTTGAGCACAGTCTACAGGTCATATTTATGAAGGGATTTCATTGTAACTTCATAGGATCACTCCAGATGATGCCCAGATGAGATTGTCCCCTTTGGTTGCGATCATTCAGCCTTGATGGCTGCCCGCGTCCAAAGCCCAAAAACCTTTAGAACAGTCTACAGGTCATATTTATGAAAGGATTTCATTGTAGCTTGGTAGGATGACTCCAAATAATGTCTAGATGAGAACATTCCCTTTTGGTCACGATCATTCTGCCTTTATGGCTGCCCGAGCCCAAAGACCTTTAGCATAGTCTATAGGTCGTATTTATGGAAGAATTTCATTGTAACTTGTTAGGTTGACTCCATATAATGCCTAGATGATGACATCCCCTTTTGGTTGTGATTGGTCAGCTGTGATGGCTACAGGGGCCCAAAGCCCAAAAACCTTGAGCAAAGTCTACAGGTCATATTTATGAAGGAATTTCATTGTAACTTCGTAGGATTACTCCAGGTGTTGCCCAGATGAGAATGCCCCCTTTTGGTTGCGATCATTTAGCCATTATGGCTGCCTGAGCCTGAAGCCTGAATACCTTTAGCACAGTCTACAGGTCTTATTTATGAAGGGATTTCATTGTAACTTGGTAGGTTTGACTTCATATAATGTCTAGATGAGAACGTCCCTTTTGGACACGATTGGGCAACTGTGACAGCTACAGGGGCTCGAAGCCCGAAAACCTTTAGAACAGTCTACAGGTCATAATTATGAAGGGATTTCATTGTAGATTGGTAGGATGACTCCAAATAATGTCTAGATGAGAACGCCCCCTTTTGGTCACAACCATTCAGCCTTTATGGCTGCCCGAGCCCAAAAACCTGTAGCATAGTCAAAAGGTCATATTTATGGAAGGATTTCATTGTAACTTGTTGACTCCATATAATGCCTAGATGATGACATCCCCTTTTGGTCATGATTGGTCAACTGTGATGGCTACAGGTGCCCGAAGCCCTAAAATCTTGAGCACAGTCTACACGTCATATTTATGAAGGGATTTCATTGTAACTTCGAAGGATCACTCCAGATGATGCCCAGATGAGAATATCCCCTTTTGGTTGCGATCATTCAACCATGATGGCTGCCCGAGCCCAAAGCCCGAAAACCTTTAGCACAGTCTTCAGTTCATATTTATGAAGAGATTTTCATTGTAACTTGGTAGGTTGACTTCATATAATGTCTAGATGAGAACAGCCCCTTTTGGACAGCATTAGGCAACTGTGACGGCTACAGGGGCCTGAAGCCCGAAAACCTTTAGCACAGTCTACAGGTGATATTTATGAAGGGATTTCATTGTACCTTGGTAGGATGACTCCAAATAATGTCTAGATGAGAACATCCCCTTTTGGTCGCGATCATTCAGCCTTGATAGCTGCCCGAGCCCAAAACACCAAAACTTTAGCACAGTCTATAGGTCATATTTATGGAAGGATTTCATTGTAACCTGTTAGTTTGACTCCATATAATGCCTAAATGATGACATCGCCTTTTGGTCGTGATTGGTCAACTGTGATGGCTTCAGGGGCCCGAAGCCCGAAAACCTTGAGCACAGTCTACAGGTCATATTTATGAAGGGATTTCATTGTAACTTCGTAGGATCACTCCAGATGAGAATGTCCCCTTTTGGTTGTGATCATTCAAGCATGATGGCTGCCCGATCCCAAAGCTCAAAAATCTTTAGCACAGTCAACAGGTCATATTTATGAAGGGATTTCATTGTAACTTGGTAGGTTGACTTCATATAATGTCTAGATGAGAACGTCCCCTTTGGACGCAATTGGGAAACTGATGGCTACAGGGGCCCGAAGCCTGAAACCTTTAGCACAGTCTACAGGCCATATTTATGAAGGGATTTCAATGTAACTTGATAGGATGACTCGTTTTGGAATAATTTCACTGTAACTTGGTAACTTTCGTTGATATACGTTAACTGTGAGGGCCACATACATTAACTGCAAGGTCATATTAACCCACCCCTCAGCTCTTTAGTACAATGTACACCTCATATTATTTTTTATCAAAAACATAGCATACAGGGAACAGAAATGAACATATTCCCAATTATCACAATTCTTGTCTTATTTCATAATCCTTTCATAAACATTGAAAATTATCCTTTTCGTCAAACACAACACACAAGTTAAGCTACCATGTGTCATTGACACTTTCATTATACTGTACCAATGACCCAGACTTAGCAGGTGCTAACTCTTAAATATTTAGGGCCAAACACAAATTTTACCCCCCAATCCCCAAAATTTGCATCAAAAACTGAAAATTACATGTCCTATATGGTCCTCCATACTTTTACTCCACTTCGCATGCACAGTGTCAAGGAGGTCTCGAAATTGGCGCAATTATCATTCTTAGTTTGGCCCTAAAATCAGTAACATGTCACTGATATTTGTGCTTGTAAATCTTATGAGTTTAAATGATGCCAGACACATAATTTTGAAAGAAATGGTGGATTTAAGGATGAAATAAAGGATGAGAGGAAGAAACAGTGGCAGAATGTGTTCAGGGATGTAACTTATAATTTTTTTTACGAAATTATTTCATGTTCCCTAATTTCGAGGCATCAGTCTTATTTTGTCATTCTGGCTATGAACTTACCATTGTTTGTTCAGTGTTTCCTCTCTCCCTTTCCTTAATAACCCCCTTGCTATTCTCCCATGCTTTTGGCATAATTTTGGAATTTTTTCTCACTAAAATTTCTTGGGAGTTTTGGCTTGGTAACAGAATGATTATTCTGTTTTTTCCCCATGTTTACGTCCTCACTCTTGCGTATTTAGGCGTTGTTTTCTGCATCTACCATCTGATTTACTGCAGTTTTTTCTCTGGAAGCCTCTGTTTTACATCAGATAGTGTTTAAATTGGTTACTGATTTTGGGCCATGGTTTCAGTGCCTGGAGTCATGTTTCCAGTTTCTGTTCACTTTTGCTTATGTTGACAACGGTTACTTCTGATGGTGATTACTTGTCTTCTATTAGTTCTGCTCATAGCCAGATACATTAATATTGTCAGGAAGTGTTGCATTAATTTTTAAAAATGTTTTGAAAATTTTGTCCACACTTAGGCTTTTTTTGGTATCCATTTGGGCTCATTGTTCCCATTAGTAACTTGGGCTCTTCTGAAAATTTTTCAAAATTTTTTTTTTTTGGAAATTATTTTTTCGAAATGTTATAATGGATTATATTATATTATGTATCTTTGTTTCAAGGGTTAGTATTATGACTGTTTATGTTTTTTGAAGATGAAAAAATATTGTTCAATTGTAATGCGAGGAAATATTCCTCTTTTTCTCATGTTCACTAATTCTTGCTCAGTGTGTGCTAATTGGATTGACAACTTTGGAGACGTGTGTCACAGTATATTGTTAGTGGTGAGGGGTCCATTCCAGTCCTCTCTCCGCAAGATCACTCAAGTTTATCAGTCTCTTTTTCAGAAGAACAAGAACGGTGATGTTTCCATGATGCCTTCAACAAGTGTGTCTCCGTTGTTGCAGTATTTGGGCTAGCGGCTAAGTGCTCATGGAAATACGACAATTGCCGAAGAGGTCCCTAGTAGGATCGAAGGTGTTGATCGTCCGCTAGTCCGCTCGGTGTAGCGACCATTCATCGAATGGTTCGGCAGCCAGGTTCGTCCGTTGCGGTCCAAGGAAGCAGTTTGGGTGATGCGAGCACTATAAACATTGAACGTGCACACCCAGCACGACGGATCCGAGGATAGTACGGAGGAAGCCTTTCAGTCCGGTAGCTACCTTGTCCAGGTCTATCCGGACCGTGAGCGAGAGAGGCCCCCTCTCTCTTACAACAACATCTGCGCCGCGATGTTGTATGTTCATTTGTTAGTCGGAGCATATGTCCACTCGTCCTGCTCGGGACGCTTCATCGCATAGACAGTCCAACGCGGCTGTTCTATTGGCTTCCTCATCCTCACGTCAGCACACATGACCGCACCTTGGCTATGTGACCACAGATTTCCAGGGAACGTTTGCATATTATATAAATGCAGGATTGAACGTCCCTGGAGCTTCTGCTTCGCCGACCAGGGAATCCACGTCGAAGGGTCACTCCATCCGCCAGCCAAGGACATGAGGCCTTTCCAGTTGGGACATTCGTATATTATATAAATGCAGGAATGAATGTCCCTGGAGCTTTCAGCGGCTATTTACGTAAGACCGCGGCTCCACAGGCCTCATTGAGTTGAGGAACAAGAACAGGGTAATGTTTCCGTGATGTCTTCGAAAAGTGTGCTTCCGTTGTCACAGTCAAATGAAGAGCTAGCGGCAAAAGTGCTCATGCAGATACGTCAATTGCCTAAGAGGTCCCAAGTAGGATCGACGGCTTTGGCATCTGCTAGCTCACCTGGTGTAGCATCCATTCATCGAATGGCTCGGCAGCCGGGTTCGTCCATTGCGGTCCAGGAAGGAGATTTGGGTGATGCGAGCACTATAAAAATACAACGTGCACACCCAGTGACGACGGATACGAGGATGGTACGGAGGAAGCCTATTAGTCCGGTTCCTAGCTCGTCCAGGCCCATCTGGGCTGTGAGTGAGAGAGGTCCCTCTCTCTTTCAACAACATCTGGGCCCAGATGTTGTGGTACAGAACGTTCCTCAAGCGGAGCATACGTCCACTGCTCGGGATGCTCCGTTATATAGACAGTCCGGAGAGACTGCTCTATTGGCTTCCTCATCCTCACGGCAGCACACACGACCGCACCTTGGCTACGTGACCAGTGATATCCAGCCAACCTCGCCGACCAGGAATTCCACGGCGATCAGGTCACGCCATCCGGTAGCCAAGGATACGAGGCCTTCATACTCCGGACGTTTGCATAAAGAAGTATGCAGGAGTCAACGTCTTAGGAGCTTCCAGCGGCTAAATCTTGTAAGACCGCAGCTTCACATGCCTCCGTTACAGATGTGCTATCACAGATAGCACAAATTATCGCAGCATCCCAGCAACCGACAGAAACTCTGTCGGATCAGGAATTATCCGAGGAAGCTGGGTCGGTACATTCTGCTGCAGGTGCAGGCACGGACGACCAACAATTACAAGTGGTCCGACAGGATGGCGAAAGGGATACGGAGGAGTTGGAATTTTCCCTTTCGGAACAACATAAAATTGTCGTAGAGTTCATCCAGCTTTATCTTTCTGATGTTGTTCCTCCGGATCAAAATGCTGCGTTGCTGAATAAGAGACTGATAGCGCCACTGGACACAGAATTATTTAATCGGCTTAGGGACATCCCTGAGTTTCCGACACAGTCCAGAAATGCCTCACGGACTTTTGAACTATTGAATGACGCTATGTATAAACTTGCTACCAAATCGGCCACGTCCGGTTTCTTATCGGCAAATGCTATACATCTGCCTTTCATCAATTCAATGAATAATTCGAAACGGCAAGACAGAGCATTCCAAGAGTTCCTCTGCATCTAGACGACCAGGCCGAAGACCTATAATTGTCTATACCGTAGTCTATGTCAATTCCAACCGTGACGTTGGAAACAACAATATCGTCTAACAGGGCTAGCTTAGACGCATTATCGTACGCAGTTCACCTTACCAGAGCATTATCATTACGTCTCAAAGGAAAAGAATTCCAGGATGTACAAACCTCCTCAAGAGTTATTTTGAGGGCCATAGCATTCTCCACATATAACTCTGCCCCTTTAGTGGCAAATCTGGAGTTGGTTACACATGACGTGGCCCTGGCTACATTCACGCGCGTGGATAGTAAGGTGAAAAACTCTCTCAGAGTTGCTCCGGTCTGCGGAGAGCTTCTCTTCGACGGCAAGCTTTCCGCAATCTATGATCAGATAACTAAGAAAGCTTCAGACTCTCTGCTTTTCAAATCCGCTTCTAAAAAGTCGGATTCAGCGGAGAAGAGTAGGACAGGCACTTCTGGGGCGAATACGTCCAAGGGAAGTTCCTATAGAGGTTCCTAGGCGTCCTCTAGGTCTTACTCTAGAGACTGTCAGGGTAGCGACTCAGGTAGGGGCTGTAATACTGGCCGAGACAACCGGTCAGACGCCCCTAGTTTCGACGGGGCGAGGTGCAGGCCGTGGAGGATGTGGTTTCTCCTTCCGCAAGCCTGGCAGGTCCAGGAGGTGATGGTATAAACCTCTATCGTGTTCCAGTGCACGGAAGACTGTCGAGTTTCTCAACCAATTGGGAGTCGATTATGGACGATCCTTGGGTTCGAGGAGTGATTTCGGAAGCACTAAATCTCTCCTTCATAGGAAAACCTCTGTTAACTCGAAGTCCAAGATGGACTCAGCTTCCGTCAGTTCCGCAGAAAGAGGCTCGCTTCTATCAGAGGTCCAGTCTCTTCTGGAGAAGAACGCGATAGAGGTCATAGAAAACCAGGTTTCTACAGCCATCTTTTTCTGGATCCGAAACCAGACGGCTCGTTCCGTCCAGTTATAGATCTGGATAAACAAGCTGATCGTGGCTCCAAAATTCTATATGGTCGGTCAGAGCAAGCATTTGGGTGGACGACTATGCTACGAGCATAGATCTCAAGGATGCGTACTTTCACGTCATGGTACATCCGGTGTTCAGAAAGTATCTTCGCTTCGCCGTCCTAGGAGTCGTGTATCAGTTCCGAGGAATGTGCTTCGATCTGAATCTAGCGCCCTGAGCTTTCACTCAAATAATGAACTCGGTAATGACTCATTTCCAAGCTCATTCTTCTGCGGTAACGTCGGCCTACCTGGGCGACATTCTTCAGAGGTATGGCAACGAGTTAACGCTTCAGAACGATGTGCAGAATCTGCTTCTATTGCTCCGACGTCTCGGTTTTCATAGTAAACGAGGAGAAGTCGAATCTGGTGCCGTCCAAGTTATTCACCCACCTGGGGACGAGCTTCGAGACGCTCAACAATCTCATCCGTTAACCAGAGTGAAATTAATCAGTTGTTACACTCGCTATTGTCTTCACTCAGACAAAGTTACAGCGATATAATTCATGAGACTGATAGGTTTGTGCGGAGCTGCCACGGATTTTATTCCGATGGGGCGGTTATGCACTCGTTCTCTCCAAATCTTTCTGACTCAGAATTGGAGGGTGAAGATTCATTCGCTTGATACGGACATCCTCTTGTCAAATCAAGTGAAACAAGAGATTCAGACTTGGGCAGATATTCAGTGGTTAACTCAGGGAGTTCCACTGCAAATCCGAGTTTTACAATTATGACGGATGCCAGTCAAACAGGTTGGGGCACAAAATTGACCCCAACGGATTTGAAGCGCCAGGGTCTTTGGGTATCCGCAGTTCCTAATCAAGCACATAAACATCAAAGAAATGATGTTAATTTGGCTTGCGCTACGTCATTGGATGAACGTTATTCAGAATGCACACATGCAAATTCTGTCCGACAGTACGACGATAATAGCATATATTCGGAACCAGGGAGGCACTCATTCCATTCTGTTATTCAAGTTAACGGAATGAATCCTTCTGTTTGTACTAGAACATCAAGTTCTCCTATCGGTCCGTCATATTTCGGGTCGTCTGAACGTTTTAGCGGACTCCCTTTCACAGAGGGGTCACTTGTTGCCGTCAGAATGGACTCTCAACAAACGAGTATTCAATCAGATTTGCTGCCAATGGGAGCGGCCAATGTTAGACTTATTTGCGACGCATCTCAACAATCATTTGCAGACGTATGTGTCACCATGTCCGGATCCTCAGGCATTTCCAGTAGATGCTCTATCGATCTCGTGAGATGGAATGATAGGATATGCGTATCCTCCAGCGTTGATTCAGCAGATATTGCCCAAGATAAAACAATCTCAGTGCAAAATTCTGTTGGTAGCATCTCTCTCTCCACAGAGACCATGGATTAATCTACTCAGGTGTCTGTTGTGGGACATGCCGTGGAAGCTTCCTCCACTTGTTGGTCCATTCTATTGCTAGATGGATTCAATTAACTATCCGTACTGCTTATGATAAATTATCTTCAACTCAGCAGTCTGTGCTTAAGATTTCAGCTCATGAAGTAAGAGCTCTATCTACATCTTGGACTTATGCTAATAGTGTTGCTATTACAGATGTAATGAAGGCTGCATATTGGTCTCAGCCTTCCACTTTCACAAATTCTTATCTTAGAAATATTGAGTCCATTTCTGGAGACCTGTATTGTTTAGGTCCGTTATCTGTTGCTCAGAATGTCGTCCACTAAACAGTTGCAGCTATAGTTATACAGGCTTTCTGTTCTGGCAGTGACTCTGTCCTGCCGTCCTCTTCGCTCTGGGGTATTTGATCCAGGGCAAGGGGAGGTGGGGGGGGGAGGGTGTTCCCTTAGGTCACCTGCTTTATAGTGAAAAGCAAGGGAATACCTCCTCTGGAGTCAGTAATTCTGAGTCGGTGCCGGGATGGTTTTAAAGTGTAAAGCTAATGTTAACTCATCCATGTAATATTTTTAAAGTATAGCTCGGTGTGAATCATTTGTATATGTCACGTGTCATACAGGCGTTAATATACAATCCTCGGACACTTTTAATGAGTATAAAGAGTCTCATTTCTCTGGACTTCCTTTATTTATTAGCTTTCCTTTAAAAATATTAGCATAACGGGTTATACTGGATGTTAATAGAGATCATTGATGTTATTGTGCTCAATTACAGAATGGTGTTGCGTCTTTCTTTTCTTTTTGATGCAAATAAGAAAGATGTAAAGCCTATTTCTCCTTTCTCCTTGAGGGGATAATTCTGTTATATGTAGTTGAGCCTATTGGATTTTCCTCTATGTCCTAGGTCCTCCAACCTTTTTACTATTCAGCTAAGTCTGGGTCATTGGTACAGTATAAAATTTTTAAAAAATTTATAGTAATTTATATATTTTTTCTACTTACCAATGACCCAGACGGGGATGGCCCTCCCATGAGTTGGGAACTCATACCTCCCCTCTGAGTACATAACGCTTACCAGGCACTGGTTGTAAGAATGATAATTGCGCCAATTTCGAGACCTCCTTGACACTGTTTGCGCAGTGGAGTAAAGGTATGGAGGACCATATAGGACATGTAATTTTTGGTTTTTGATGCAAATTTGGGGGATTGGGGGGTAAAATTTGTGTTTGGCCCTAAACATTTAAGAGTTAGCACCAGCAAAGTCTGGGTCATTGGTAAGTATAAAAAATATATAAATTACTATACATTTTTTAACTTTCCAAACTGAGAGGCTGATTTGAACCAAGTTTCACATATAACATCTTTGGAAGATTGTTTCACATGTTTATTGAAATCAAATCCCTGGGTCCATATTTGGGCTCTCTGTGGGAGCCCAAATGTTTAAATTAGTACAGTATGAGGAATTTTCTTTAAAAATTTTCTTCTTCAGATCTACCAATAAGAATGTTTTGATATTTGGTATGCAGGATCCTCAGTGGGGTGAGATTCAAGTTTGTTGAAGCCAAGTCCCTGGGTTCATATTTAGGCTGAAAATTTGGGGTCCCGGTCTGGACTCAGAAATTTGGGACCCAAATCTGGAAATGAGTTTTTGTGTTTTTTTTTATGCATTTCGGTCAATTTTAAGAAAACAATTTTTTTTTTTTACACTGAAAATTTTGGGTTCGGGTGGGACTTTTAGTCTGAAAATATTTTGTTTGGGACTTCGAAAGTTTCCGAACAAAAATAAAAGAAAATCTGTTTTTTATGTGTTTATCTCAATTTTGGGACGTAAAAGTGCAGGAACTGAAAATAGAAGGAAAATCCTGTGTATTGTGTGGGTGCAATTGCTTCATCTAGTTGGTATATGCTTTTCTTTGGAGGGGAGTATGCAGCTTATTCAAGTAAAGTCCCTGGTTTGATATTTAGCCTACCATGTCATGTAAGTGCCCTCAGGCCCCCTGGGGCCTCTTGTTTCTTTAATGTTATGTACTCCGCTGGGAAACGGTGCTGATCTTGTACCAATTGCAGGCAGTAAATCCCGTACTATCTCGGCTCTACTGATTCTTATATTCAGCTACGCACTACATACATTTTTAATGGGCAAACTTAATAGAAATGGCCAGCTATCAAAGAGATTTTTGAGAGTCAGTGTTGAATATAGAATAATCGGTAACTGCTGGTTCTTAACTGTCCTAATCGGCTGATGCCTCCTAACTGGCTGGTTCCGATTTCCAATTCCGATTATTGATTCACCACTATTAGCCACCAGTGCTAAGTCAAAGTACTACCTTATTATGAGTGAGCAAAAAGAAGTAGAATTTCTGAGTCTTTAAGAACATTTCCTCCTCCCTCCCCACGGGAACCCCGGGAAGTGAAGCAGTGCCTGTTCACTGCAGTGAATAGGCTTTGTTTTACTGGTAAAATAGGACCCAGTCACCCATGTTTGGGAGGTGCAAACCCTCTCTAAAATGGGCAACATGGCTTATTAATGCTCATCCCTGGTCTTGAGTTGATACTCATGTTGTGGTCATGATTAGCCATTGTGCAAAAATATGTGACCGTAAACACCAATAAATAAATAAATGAATAAATAAATAAATAAATAAATAAATAAATAAATATAAATAAGGACATCTCCAAATCTTTGATGAGGATCTAACGAACATTTTGCAAAAGTTATTCTAAATTGTTGTGACAATTCTTGAGACGCTGATTCAGATTGAGGTTCACAGAGGGTAAATTTAGTGATGCTACCCTGCTGTGCAGGGTAGCATCACTAAATTTACCCTCTGGGGAACCTCATTTTGCAGATGACAGTCTGCTTATTTTCTGGCTTGCACATTGGAACTCAGGGGGCGATTTGTCAATGTTGCATTGATTCGCATTAATTCATGACCCATTCTGTGTTGCATTTCGATACATTTGAGTGCAGAATACAGTCACATAAGAATTGAATGCAACATTTTGAATAATGCGAAGATACATGTGCCAATTTTTCCACTATGCAGCTGAATGTAGTACAATTTTTCAGTCGCAATATTAATACCTTGAAGTAAATGTAACCAAAATAGCATACAAGTTTTTGCATTGAAAATTTCAGGTGCAATTGCACTCCTAAGCAATCTGAGGAGAGCAATTGTTTTGCACTCCTGGATTTTCTAGATTGCCAGGCCTGATCATGTAGAATGGTTTTGTTGAAATTTTATGAGAAAAAAATTTCTTTCTTTACCTAAGGAATTGACCACATGCTAATTGTGTATTAGCATGTGGTCAATTCCTTAGGTAAAGAGCTAAAATCGACTCTTGCATTAATTTTATGTTCCAGATGCCTACTTTCACTATATAAGTACAAACCCCCATATCATTTTATTTCAGTTTCAACACAAATGGAAACAATCTCAACGAGAGAATCAGAATGTCAGACAGAACCGTCTCACATCAGTCATGACCATAGGTATGCTAATTGTAAAGGATTGAAAAACACCAAGGATGTTGGAGTAGCAACCGAGCTTTCATTGAATATTGATAAAAACGATGTAGTCAGATTTGTGGAAATTATCAAGAAATCACCCACAAAGCCAGCTGTTTCAGATCAAAATTGTGAGAATAATGAAAACAGGGAAAAAATATCAATGGGGGAAAGTAAAAAGCCATCTGAAGGGATCAAAAGATATTCTACGAGAGGTAAAATTCTTGATTTCACTACTTTAGCAACTGGAATGCAAACAAAAAGGAATAAAGGAAAGACAAAAACAGAGAATAAGGAATGCATAGAAAAAGAAGTTATTAAAACACACAAGGAGGTTGATAAAATGAGGACTAAGAAATTTGATGCTGATATGATTCAAGACGTCAAAGATAATCAAGTAATCATCAAGAATATAAACAGTATTGAAAACAGTAAGATTTCTGATTTTTTGAAAAAAAAATTGTGTGTTGCAGATGGAACTCAACAGGTGACGTCTCAACAACAAATGCCTTCCATATCAACTAACATTTGTCCTACCTCTTCTTTATGGAATACCGAGATTCTAAAATTTATCAAACCATGTCACGTTCCTCTACATTCAATAAAGCCACATTCTGTAATTCCTACTAGTGGATCAAATAAAGAACTAACAAAATCCAGAAAATCTCTACTATTAAATAAAGGTGCAACAGAGACATTAACTTCTTCAAAACTTGACAATATCTTCGAATGCCATAAACAATGTAATATGAAATTACAGAATGAGAAAATAAATGATGCTGGAAAAAATGTTTCTGATGCTAGTGTTGAGGTACATTTAGTCTCAGAAAATGAGTCAACTGATGATGATGAAGATCCTGAATTAGATGAAGATGAGAATTGTGAATGGCATCCAACCATGGAGCCGAGAAGTGATGTCATAAAACAGATACGTAACTTAAAATGTTCATTTTCAGTTTCTGATAAGATTAAATTGCCCACAGTTGTATATGAACCTCTTTTGAAGAATAAAACAACAAACGTGTTTCATCCCACTAAATACAAAAGAGGCTCCCAAAGAAAAAGACCTCAAATTAAAGTTGAGAATCAAACTCCAAGGAAGAGAACAAAAGCACAAGATGAAAGGGAACGAAAAGAAATTCGAAATGATCAAAAGAGAATTAAACAAAAAAGTATGATGACTTGTAAGTTATGTGATTATACAGGCTCTGAATTTTCTGAAATAACGCAACATATGAAAGAAAAACACCAAATTCAAGAGCCTCTTAGATGTGATGTTTGTGAAAGGATTTTTCAACTCCGGGCACATCTGCATTTTCATATGAAGGGAAAGCATGGACCCTTTCAGGAAGCTACAGGTATTTGTGATCTATGTGGCAAATCGTGTAAGACAGCTAACAGGTTGGCATGGCATAAAAGTTTCTTCCACGGCATTCATAAAAAGAAAAATCCATTGCTTAAAATGTATGAAAGAAAAGAACTACAAAAAAATGATGAAAAGAATGACACAAGAAAACAGTGTCCGCATTGTGGTAAGAAGATGAATGAATGTAATATAGCTACACATATACAAGCAATACATACAAAAGATAAACCAGGAACCTGTCAGATTTGTGGAAAATTCTTTCAGCATAAAAGATATCTAAAAATGCATTTAAAGAGACATACTGGTATTAAAAATCATATCTGTCAGGTTTGTGGTATGAAATTTATGGAGAGTAATACTCTCAAAGATCATATTGAAACTCACAAGGCTGAAAGTGAAAGACGTTATCGGTATATTTGTAATGTATGTGGAAAGAAGTTTTTAAGCAAGTGTAACTTTAAAGAACATGAAAATATTCATACTGGCTCCAAGCCACATGTTTGTAGTGAATGTGGAAAAGGATTTGGAAATAAAAATACTCTAGAGAAACATAAAATCTACATCCATACGACCGAAAGACCATTTAAATGTCTTCACTGTGAAAAATCATTCAAGTTTAAGGAGAAATTAAGCAATCACATGGTTATTCATACAGGTATCAGCAAATATACATGTACACAGTGTACTAGACCAATGGCTACATTAACCAATTTGAAAAAACATATGAAAAAGTGTAAGGGTCCAAAGTCTTTGTTGAGCAAAAGTACAAAATCCAAGGTCGGTGTTACTCAAATATTTGAGACAAATATGTCGGCGAAAGTAATTCCTTCAGCAGCTACCAGTATCTCTGACCTCTCAGGTGAAACCAGTTACATCATGGAGAGCAATAATGCCTTTTCTGTTCTAGAACAGAACAGTTTATCAGAGGAGGTACATTCTGCAGATAATGAGGTCTTCATGTGTAGTGAGTGCCAGGAGACCTTTAGTAGTTTGGATGATGCACAGCAGCATGTAGTGATGTGTCAGTATCAGGTTCAGAATCAGCTGGCCAGTGATAATGTGGTGTTTACTTTAGAATTGAAAGGCAGTGACGTTGAAACAAATATACCTGGCAATGAAAGTGAAGAGGTTATGCCAAAGGAAATGGGTGATGAGGCATGCACAAATATTGCTGAAGTTAGTTATCAAGGAGATGCTTTGACATACACTGCAGTTTCTTCAGTGATGGAAGAAAGTGTGCAAGTTGATATAGACACATTTCAGTGAATACAGTGTATCTCACTCAATAGCATGCTGGGTAATCGAGTACCCAGGTTAACCCTTACCCCTCTGAACACTGACATGAAATATTAAATTTCAAACAACAAATTTTTCCCATAATGCAACTCCAAATTTAACCAATTCAGTTTTGTTTGGTAATGCTCAATGAGATGTGTCAAACAAAGATGAATTGGTTGAATTCCTTGTTGCATTATGGGAAAAATTCGCTACTGGAAAATTAGCTATTTTAACATACATATTTGCAGAGGATTAACCCTTTACGTAACCTGAAAAGCAGACGACATTTGTAAACAAAATTCTTGAATAACTAATTTTTTTCATTTTTTGTCTCAAAAACATAGGTTATGACCTCTCCTTGGATTGAGCTCAGTGAGCTCGTTCCATTTGGGGGGTCATAACCTATGTTTTTGGGACAAAAAATAATGAAAATTAATTGGCAATTTTTGTGAATAGCCTGTATAGGCAGCCAAGACTTGCCTAAAAGCAACTTCAAAGCTACAGCTGTGGACTGTCAGTGTGTAGCAGAAATGTGCAAACAATCTCCAGGTCCTCATGAGTTAAATCAGGGTTTAACTGGTGGAGTGTTGAATTATTTTTCCAAGGTGTTTTTATTAATATTTGTTTATACCATGCTCACCTATGTTCCTTCCTGTGGAAAGCCTGCATGTTAAATTTTAACTTTTAACCCCACAACCGATGTAATGCTTCTACTGCGATTAAACTGTTTTCAGAGGGAATTCAAATATAAAAATTTACACCTACAGTTAAAACTAGAAGTCCTGTCACGAACTGTGCACTTATCTAGGCTTAATTGCACGTAGGAATTGCACGCAATTGCCATATCGAATGGCATCCAAAGCACGGCAGGTTCTCCTGTTTACTCATAGCAAACACTGGCAATGTTTCTGCCAATGGACCTCCGGGTTACCTGGAAGTCCATTGGCTGAAACATTGCTTCTGCACAGCCCATATGTTCAAAATTTGATAGCCTTACTATGGTCATAACGCGGTAGATTAATGCGCAGATAGACGTGCTATTTGTGCGCATTTCATGACAGGACTTCTGGTTTTAACTGTATAGTAGGAAGTACATCCAAGTTGACCTTGGACATGACCCAATTTGCCAACTTTGATGCATTCACACTTGCAATGTTTCATTCAAACATACAACGTTTCGCAGTACTATCTACTGAGTGCATTGACTTATTAAGTTTAAGGGGACGTCCAACCTAACTTTGGTCAAATTTCATGTAATTTTCTTTCAAGTCTAAAAAAGGCCCAAAATGAATAACCCCAATAAATTATATACCAAAATGCTTGGAATGAAACATAGAACATGTGGAAACTGAAATTTGCCATGGAACTGCTGCCATGTGCAAATAGCACCACCTGAAAGTCTGCTGTGGCATAAGTAAGAGAACAAAATTTTTACAATAAAATACCTCAAAATAAAATAACAGCTGTATTCTATAAACATTTAAGTACATACTCGAAGAAATCTTTTCCTAATTCATGAAAGTAATAAAGATTGAGACCAAATGTTATAAGTGGAGTGCTCACTGATTGAAGGCAGACATTTTCTTTTGTTTATGTTTTGATTTGGGGAGTTCAACAAAGGTCAACTTGAAGGAGTCCAGCAGAAGAAGTATGGAAGGACAAAAGAGTGTCTCCCAATATCAAGATGTATGTGTTACTGTAATGGTTTGGAAAGAAAATTTGATATTCTTCTATGTAGAATACACTGCAAAGTCATACATTGTAGTTGAATAAATATATTTACAAACCCCTTGCACTGTAACCCCGTTTATCAATTTGATAGTGATTAAATTGTTAAATTTGGCTGGTTTATCAATAAGTATATTAGCTTTGTTTAACTCTTGGACACCAATACACTCATGATATCTGTTGGAGAAGAAATAAGGGTAACTGTAACCTGTCACTGCAATAAACCATCTAATGTACTTAAAAGTACATTGTTATTCAAAACACATCAAATCAACCTTACATAACCATTATTGCATGTACTTTCCCCAAGGAGGCTTATTGACATATTGAGATCAGAAGGGCACAGGGTCTCACATATTTTTTTCAAGAACGCAGTACACAAAGCAATCCCCAAAAGATGACAAGTGAACTCCATTTGACACAAAAAATTTCCTTTGGGGGGGGGGGGGGGGGGGGGGGGGGGGCTCTCTTCCTTGTATGACTCTACCTCCGGCACTCAAGGCATATGCCTTTTTTCTCAAAGTTTAACTCTTTTTTCTTTTTGAAGATCCTGGCCACACATGTTCCAAACACTATCAGACAGGTAAACCTCCAAATAAGTGTATCTGCAAAAATCATGTTACATTGCAAAACATTCTTTTTAGAGTTTTAGTTCTGGACCTTTCATGCTTCTTACTTCCAACTATAACACTTAATTTATCGATTAATGGGTGAATAGAAAAGTCCTGCCATAATCAGCATTTTGAGTTCCATAAGCCTTCAAAACAGCTCCGATAAAAGTGTCAAACATCAGATTGGTGGCTTTATACAGAATATTCATTAGGTTGTTGCTTGATAAGTAATAGGAACAAAATCTTCATAAGAAAATTCTGTAGCAGTACAATTGAGGGTATTAGCAGGCACTTTGCAACAAATTGTAACAAATCAACTAGTTATAAACAAAATTTTCTAACTCAAAAGAGTGAAAAAGTACTACAACTCTGAAAAAATGTGGGAAGAAACACATGCTACAGCAGCTACACAGGCATTGTTTCCCCATGATGCTCGATCACAACACCAAATATCCTTCACATTGGAGTAGCAATGGTTGAGATACAAGGGAGAATGTTGGTACATGTAATGATGAATGGGTAAGAGGACAGAGGTCACCACTGGCACTGCACGGCCCTAGACGCACTCTTGATTTTCCAACTTCCAGGTCTGGGGCATAATCGCAACACATCCACCTTATCAGTTCATAATTTCAGTAAAATAAAAGAAATTATCAATTTGAATTAATTAATAGATGATGGAAAATATTTGGCTTCCTTCGCCTTCTCGTACTATTTAATTACCACAAACAATATCAGTTTGATGCCGACAAACGAAACTGAACGCATGTGGTTTGGTTAAAAAGTAACTCGGCATGAATAATAAAGAAATTGCGAATATTTCGTTTGTTTAAAAGCCAATTGCAGCTAATATTGACCGTGCATTCGATAATTCGTTTCGGTTTTGACCACACGGCCACGCTGACACTCCGTGACAGCGGTTATGTTTATTGTGATATGCAAATTGGGGGGTGGTTTCCGGTGAAGGATATTTGTCACATTTGTCAGTGTAAAGCGATCATAAAAGACACTGATCGACGCTTGTATTACTATGGTTGGTTGCAAGAAAAAACTAAATTCTCTGCATCGTCCAAGCGCACCTTATTTAAAAGCATGAATGCATCATTTCCAACCCATCTTCAATCGGTCCTTTGCAGACATCAAACATACCCGCCTTCAAATTCCATGGTTACTAGGAAGTAAATAACTTCGCAGCGACAGGGGGAAATTAACACGCTCAATATAGTTCCAGGTCACTTGGAATATACTTTGTGAAAAAGTGATTTCTGAAGCTTTCTGCTTACTTTGTTATGAATATTGCCTTATTTTATGTGTATTGTCCCGATTTTATACACTCGGTTATTTTTTTTACAAGTGGTTCATGTTGTCTTTCTAGTGTGCAATAATTCAGATTTTTTGTCAACAAAAAAGTTCAGACGGCCTGTAAACACGAGAGGGAATTTCGAACCATATTTTGCAGTTATGACATTAACAGCTCAAGTATTTGCTGTCACCTGTTTGCAAATCCGCTCATACATTGTCTCGAACAAATAAGGGGCGTGATCACGTCCTTGCATTCTTACGATTGCCCAAATTGAGTATTTCTACAAGAACCGCATCGTAATCACATGACCGGAAAAACATCATTGAAACATGGCCACATCCGGAACATCAAAAATTTGTGTTGGTGTTATTACATTCAAACATCAAAACCCACCAGAGTATGTGTCAAAAAAATGCTTTCTCCGAGTCTGTAGTATGTTATCATTATATTGAGGACAAGGCTTTCGAAATTACCGATTATTTTGTGGTTTTACCAGTTCGTCACTTATGCCATTTGCAAATTAATCTTCTTCAAAATCATAAAATTCACTTTTTTTCCTGAAAAAAATTATATGTACCTTTTCTATGCACTTTACTCATTATTTTGATATATAATTTGCCTTTCCTTACTTCTCTTATCTGTTTCTGAGGCATTGGGAAAAATGTCAACAAATTGACCAAAGTTAGGTTGGACGACCCCTTAAAATACCTACAATTAAATATTTAAAATAAAATTTCAGAATTTTTAATAGTAATTTGACTGAAAAAGCAAGGTAAATTCAATCAACTTTGACGATGTGTCTAGCTGCCAATCAAGCATTCATGTGCAGCCAGAAGGACTGCCCTCTAGAGCAGATGTAAACAAAACAATCCCATGTGTTCGCTCGTCTACTAATTTAAAATGTCGTTTTTTCTCCATTTTAAGTGACAAAGTCGATTATTTAATAAGAGCATGGTATAAACAAAATAAATTGGTACTGATGCCTGGTAATCAGATTTAAACCACTTGTAGAATAAGGGTTTTAACCACTTGGCAGAGCCTCAGGGTTAAATCCCTTATACCTACTCCTGGTTTAAATCTGATTACTAGATGAATGGCGGGTGGGCGGGCGTAAACAATTGGTTTCCGAATGATAACTTGATAATGGTTCAGCCCATGTTCATGAAACTTCATTGGTAGGTTGGTATCGGTCAGAGGAAGAACCCTATTAATTTTGGACTTGTTTAGTCAAAGGTCAAGGTCACAGTGACCTTGAACATAGTAAATTGTAAACAATTGGTTTCCAGATGATAACTTGACTACGCTTCAACCCACATTCATGAAACTTCATATGTAGGTTGGCCTTTGTGAGAGGAAAAACCCTATTTATTTTGGACTCACTAGGTCAAAGGTCAAGGTCACAGTGACCCTGAACATAGTACATCAAAACAATTGATTTCCGGATGATAACTTGAGAATGGTTCAACCCATGTTCATGACACTTCATAGTTAGGTTGGCATCAGTGAGAGGAAGAACCCTATATATTTTGGACTCTCTAGGTGAAAGGTCAATGTCACAGTGACCTTCAACATAGTAAATAGTAAACGATTGGTTTCCGGATGATAACTTGATAATGTTTCGACCCACCTTCATGAAACTTCATAGGTAGGTTGGCATCAGTGAGAAGAAGAACCCTATTTATTTTGAACTTGCTAGGTGAAAGGTCAAGGTCACAGTGACCTTCAACATAGTAAATCGTAAACAATTGGTTTTCGGACGATAACTTGATAATGGTTTGACCCACATTCATGAAACTTCATATGTAGGTTGGCCTAGGTGAGTGGAAGACCCCTATTTATTTTGGACTCCCTAGGTCAAAGGCCAAGGTCACAGTGACCTTGAATATAATAAGTCGTAAACAATTGGTTTCCAGGTGATAATTTGACAATGGTTCCACCTACGTTCATGAAACTTCATAGGTAGGTTGGCCTTTGTGAGAGGAAAAACCCTATTTATTTTGGACTCACTAGGTCAAAGGTCAAGGTCACAGTGACCCTTTACATAGTAAATTGTAAACAATTGATTTCTGGACGATAAGTTGATAATGATTAAACCCACTTTTGTGCTGTCACATCTCGACATTGAATCAGTGATCCTATCGGGATTTTTCTCTATATATTTATTTCACAGATGCCATGCTGCCATGGAGTGTGATGGTTCAGTAGTTAGAGCATTGGGCTTTAAAACAAAAGGTCAATGGTTTGATCTTGACATGCAATAACAATGTTGTGTCCTTAGGCAAGACACTTAATCTCAATTGCCCAATTGAGGGAGTGTGGTAGTGCCTTGTTCCAAGACAAACTGCACTTGCCTTCAACCCCTGCTAACTCAGCTTGTGCTGGTTCAGTAAAGCTAACAGTTGCTTGTTGCTGCTTGTTGGTTCTCTCTGGGGTACTCCAGCATCCTCCACCTGCAAATCTGTCTAACACGATGTGACCTTGGCCGTTGAAAGTCTCATTAAACCCCAATAAATAATGAAACTACCAGCATGTTGAGCCTTAATTTAGAGAGATTTTGTTCTTAAACATTATTTTTTCTCACAATTTTTTGAAGAGTGCCAATTTTTTCTACTGCTGAGCAGTGTGAGTTTTGGCACTTTTTAATGACTCCATGATAGTGGCTTATAGCACTCAACCAGTTAATCCCAGCTCTTCAAGGGTCTGAATATCTGGCCTTACCGAATGCAAATGGGGCATTAACTCTTAAACCGCTGAGTATTTTCTAGATATTTTTCATCAAGTCTAGTCATGGCTGCTTTAAAGCAGCCATGACTAGATTTGATAAAAAATTAATCTTAAATGTAACACAAGAAATCATTGGTGAAAAAGTCTATTCCATTTACAGGGAGACAATATGATTAAATATGCACAAATTATACTTATTTCAGAGACAAGAGAAACTCTGTGTTGGGTAGGAATAACCGCCTGCAGCATATGAAGAGTTAAAATTCACAATTAAACTGACCAGTTATTCCCTGATCTACCATATAGAGCTCAGTGGTTTTTTTTTTTAGCTTAACTTGACAAAGTTAAGAAAAGCTATTGCCATCACGTGTGCGAAAGTTGGTGAGTCTGTCAGTCTGTTCATACTTTTTTTAGCACAGTCTACACCCAGTAGTTCTTGTCCGATCATCACAAAATTTTGTATGCAGGTTTGAGGTCATATCTAGATGAGAACATCCCCTTCTGGTTGCGATTGGTCAACCGTGACGGCAATTTGAGCCTGGAACCTGAAAACTTTGAGAACAGTCTACAGGTCATATTTAGGGATTTCATTGTAACTTGGTACAATGACTCTGTATAACGTCTAAATGAGAACGTCCCCTTTTGGATGCGATTGGTCAATTGTGATGGGTACACAAGCCTGAAACCTGAAAACCTTTAGCACAGTCTACAGGTCGTATTTATGAAGGGATTTCATTGTAGCTTCGTGGGATGACTGTATAATGTCCAGATGAGAACATCCTATTTTGATTGGGTTCAGTCAACCATGATGGCCGCAGGGGCACATTACCTAGATAACTTTAGAAGTCTACAGCTTGCATTTATGAAGGGATTTCATCACAACTTTGTCGGATAACTCAGTATAATGTCTTGATGAGAACGTCCTATTTTGACCATGGGTCCCTATATGCTATGTTTCAATAAGAATAATTTGAGATGTAGACTGTACTAAAGAATTGAGGCCTGGGTTAATGTGATCATCACAGTTAACATATGTCAACAAAAGTTACCAAGTTACAGTCAAATCATTCCAAAATGAGTCATCCTACCAAGTTACAATGAAATCCTTTCATAAATATAACTTGTAGAATTTGCTAAAGGAATCTAGGTCACGTGAGAGTTCGGCGGTCATGGTTGACCAATCATGACCAAAATAGGAGAGTCTCATCTAAATATCATACCAAGTTATCCTACCAAGTTACAATGAAAACCCTTCATAAATATGAACTGTAGACTGTGCTAAACAAATCTAGGTCACATGTCAGGGCAGCCATCATGGCTAACCGATCATGGTCAAATGTCTGTACTGGATGTATGACGCCAAAAAGGTTGATAAATAAGGGGAATTTGGTGCGTGTCACAGTAATTTTTTCGACTTATTACAAACATTTATATACAATTAACAGGAGTTTACTCTACAACCCATATGCAATTAACAGATCAAATTTGTACTGAAGGTATGGTAAATGGTTTGTGTTTGAAAATTATATTCAATTAACAGGGATATACAATTAAGAGATATCTAATTAAGTGGGCTCCACTGTATAGGCCACCAAGATTTGACTGGAAACAACTGCTCAGCCACAGGATGTACACTGTCTTTATTATATGACAATGTAATTTAACTGCTAAATTTCACTACTGTTGGATGGTCTTTTCCTGGTCCCCAGAAAATCCACAGTGTGGAATCTGATTCCATATCACTATAGTATGACCAACTAGTTACAGGTGCGTTCGAATTTGCATGATTAACTGTTCTGGTTGCAAAGAGTACTTTACTCCAAGATGGAATGGGTGTGCTCGAACAGTGGACCGGGTTGACTGGAAGTTGACAGTTCACTTTGTTACGTATTCATGGAATCGAGGGATTCCCCGGAAGAGTGCACCTGTTAAAAAAGTAAGTGTAAACAAAACTAGTTCTTTTTTACTTCAATCCAATTTACCAAAAAAAAGGTTGGGGGATTGTTAATGCTAGCATTGGCATGCGGTGTTAAACTATAAGTCTTATAATAAACCTTTTATCACTACAGTAAAGTGATCTGGGTCGTCGCATCACGTCGAGTTGAGTAATAATAATAATAATAATGCAATGTTACCGTCTAGAATCCACCGCAGTGCTCTCTGACTTACATTATTACCCCCTCTGTCATAGGAGTACACACCCTTTGTTCATTGTATGACATCCTCAGCTCAACACATTGGAGTATACTGCCGGTGCTCCACAGACGGGCACTCAAGGCAAGCACCTCAACACTTCCCTATTTTACACCTAAGTGTACGGTAGGGATTGCACAGTATTGGTGAACATTCCCAACGTCCACAGCTGGCATGTCTTGCAACGTCGCAGAATCACACACTCAAACTTTGCCAATCTCACCCAAGCCACTCCTATGGGAAGCACCCGAATCAGTCGCCGAATAGTCCAAGGATTAACCGGGCTCGATGTTGCTTAACTTTGGTGATCTAACAAGAACTGGTCTCGCTTCACCAGTGCTCCCATGCTGAGGAGGCCAGATTGCCGGATCAAACAAGCTGCCTGCAGCAGCGGTTATCAGATCACGTCGAGTTGGGGAGGCCAGATAGAGGTCAAGTTCAAATCAGGGTTTGGTGTGACATTTTTTGCCAGAGTTATGTCCCTTTTTCAACTTCGAAAAATTCAATTTTTTTTCAAATTCCTTGAATTACACACATTTTTTTTTTTTTGGGGGGGGGGGGGGGGGGCATGTGTGGCCAGAGCGGCCTTTTATTCGAATTTTAGTGAGTTTCATGTCTTGTATGCACATGTAGACCACATGTTCCAACAGAGGCTTTTGGTGGTCTTCCTGATGGAAGTTACAGTACCTTGACAGAGGCATCTGTGAAGTTTTGGCTGCCTATAAAGTCACTCTGTTACCTTATTATGAGGTAGCAAAATATAAGTAGAATTCTGCAAACCATTAAGGACACATTAGAATCAATACAAGAATCAAGTAGATATTTGCGAGAATCAAATTTGATTCTCATTGTTTTCCTTGCAAGGATCATTTGTGAGAATTGATTCTGATTCGCGCATGAATTTTAAGCTCTGAACACGATTGATTCTACAGCTTTGTGTGGAGGAAAGTAGGCAGAGAATTACGACCCAGTCATGATCAGTTCGAAATTCTCTTGTCTGCTGTTGTAATAACAGTACTTTAGTTGAGTATGGCTTTTGAATGCAAAAAATGCTCAAATGTTCATGTAAATGTGTATTTGTTCACGGACTTTTTAGAATGCACTGGTAGGTACAGGCCTTCTTCAGATTTGAAAAATGTAGACGCAAGGTAAAAATTGCGCCTTTGGAATTAATTTGTTATGTTCGATTATTGCCACATATGCTAATGTATGCTTGATTATTGCCACAAATGCAGATGAGCTGAACTGGAAAGAAGTTTCAAAATGCAAGAATGAACTACTAACAGCACTCTTTCTTCATGACTTATGAATTATTTCTCTGCTGTGATAAAAAAAAATGGACAGAAAATTTCGGCTAGACCACAGTCTTGTTTTTGTCAAAATTTGTAATTCACTTTTATGTTCACAGCACTTTAACCCTTTACCCAACGTAACGGCCAAAACCGGCCAGCGGTATTCACAAAAATCGCCAAATAATCATTATTTTTTCATTTATTGTGTCAAAAACAGAGGTTATGACCCCTCTTTGGTACGAGCTCATTGAGCTCGTTCCAATGAGGGGTCATAACCTATGTTTTTGAGACAAAAAATTAAAAAATAGTGAAAATTAATTGGCGATTTTTGTGAATAGTGCTGACCGTTTTTGGCCGTTACATTGTGTAAAGGGTTAAATAAAAATGCGGAATGACTAAACTGAAATGATAATTCAAAGCCTAATGGAGTTGATCCACTTGTAAATTAACTCAACTTCTGTTTATATACAGGTCTGAAAATAAGCCGTCTGACATTTTCAGAATGAGGTCCCCAGAAGGTGAATTTGATCATGCTGTCCCATACAGTGGGCCAATTTATCCTCTGGGTACCTCGTTCTGTTTAGTTTTGAGACCCTGATTCAGATTGAGGTCCCCGGAGGGTGAATTTAGTGATGCTACCCTGCTGTGCAGGGTAGCATCACTAAATTTACCCTCTGGGGACCTCATTTTGCAGATGTCAGTCTGCTTACTTTCTGGCTTGTTTATATAATAATCAGGAATATTCTTTTAGAAAACCATTGCTTTTGATGATGTATCTAGTAACTGTGATCAAACAGAACAATACTCAATATTATAAGTTATTCTGTTTGTTGCCAGGGAACATGGTCTCACGTTCCCTGCATGAAATTTATATTCAACCGAGGCGTTAGCCGAGGTTGAATATATGTTTTGTGCAGGCAACGTGAGACCATGTCCCCGTCAACAAACAGAATAACGTATATGTCCCATTCTTACACAAATCGCTTCATTCGAAGCATTTTAAAATTTGTTGTTGTACAGTGAATATTAGAAAGCAGACATTGTTTCGGTAAGGTGTTAACTTTTATCATAACAGACTGGAGTGATTTCCCTTTATTCAGTGTTTACGTATGCAATCAATGGGGCGAGATGCTCTCGATTCATTTCTGTTTATGTTACAGTAAATTAATGAAAAGAGACCTTATAATCTAATCGGTTTCATAAATAATTACCCATGTTTACATAATTAATCTTTTTGTACGTAATAACGGTACTTTTGTGTGCATTTTACTTCAGTTAAATGTATTTGTCTCAGTTGATTTCAAGTGAAAAAAGACATTGCGATGAACCGTTGCTCATGGCAACGAGACGCTTTCCTTGACAGTGGACATAAGAATCGCTGACAGTAGACATATGCGTGTGCCCGGCGACATAAAATAAAATCAGCGAGGCATTGACCAATCACTGCAAGGTTTTGCGGTTGGTATCGGGACATAAAATAATGTGATCATGTTGTGGAACAAATCATTTATTAAAGTTGAACAGCTGAATAACTTTTCAAAGTTTGAAACTTGAACTCTTTACAAATAGTCACTGGTCATGAAGCACAGTAACTTGAAATGAACAGTTGTAGCAGTAACAGTGTTTGTAGTGATGTAGCTAGAACTTACAACAGTTGTAGCTATATTGCTACAAACACTGTTACCGTTACAATCAGTTACATTTCTACTCAAAACAATACAGTTAAAACTAGAAGTCCTGTCATGAATTGTGCGCTTATCTATACTTAATTGCGGGTAAGAATTACGCGCAATTGCCATATCGAATGGCATCCAAAGCACGGCAGGTTCTCCTGATTACTCAGAGCAAACACAGGCAATGTTTCTGCCAATGGACCTCCGGGTTACCCGGAGGTCCATTGGCTGAAACATTGCTTGTGCACAGGTCATATGTACAGAATTTGATAGCCTTACTGTGGTCATAACGCGTAGATTAACATGCAGATCGACGTGCTATTTGTCCGCATTTCATGACAGGACTTCTAGTTTTAACTGTACTCAATATAAAATAATGTGATCAATCACAATCAGTACACATCTACGCTTACGGCCAAAGTATATTTCAAAATATTAGAATTCCCGATTCAAATATAAATGTTTCGAATCTAATATTCACTGTAGAATCGAAATTCGAATTTTCGCAGGAGCCTAGTCGGATATTGGAGTAATATTTATTGTTGACCTGTGCATGCACGAAGTTACACCAGAACACTCCTAGTACTTCTGAATTGATAATCGAACATGCCAAATAAATAGTCTGTATTCGATCAGCATGTTCTGAAGGACATGCTTTCATGGATGATAGGATTACACACTGTGCTATCCAGAGGTGAGGATATGATTGCAATGTAGTAGTGGTATTGGACGAGAAAACTTACTAATCATATCAAATTTATTATTATTGGTGAAGACATTTTAACCCTTTACCCAACGCAGACGATTTCAAAATTTATTGCTTTAAATATCAATTTTTTCAAACCATTTCAACAAAACCATATCATGTGACCCCTCTTAGGAACGAGCTCGACGAGCTTGTTCCAAAGAGGAGTCACATGATATGGTTTTGTTGAAATTTTTCGAAATATAATATTTTTTCAGCTGCTGAATTTGCATATTACGTGGACGGATGCGGGCGATTTGTTGGGTAAAGGGTTAAAGATGTTACTTTCCGGAAACTACTCTGGAGTTTCATCCATTTGTGTATTTCTCGTGCTGATGTGAAGAAAGCATGTGCTTGGCCACACAAAATAAATTGATTTTCAGGCAATTTTTTTTTTCAAAACCGTGAGGAAGTGAGGGTTTTATTTTGAATTTTTGTTTTTCTCTTGCATATAATTATCATGGATTGAGTGGCTTTCCACTGTATTTTCACTCACAGAATATATAGAAAGTGCCTAATTATGTATAATTATATAAGTCCACTCACTTAATTTTAGCCCTCAAGGGCCTAATTCCGAGTATGATCACTTTTTATTGCAACAGAACAGGTGCCCCAACATGATGATGCTCTTTAGATTTCAGATACCCGATACATACATGAACAAGCTTGAAAATAAGCAGACCGTCATCTGCAAAATGAGGTCCCCAGAGGGTGAATTTGGTGATGCTACCCTGCAGGGTAGCATCACTAAATTTTCCCTCTGTGAACCTCAATCTGAATCAAGGTCTCAAACCTAAACAGAAAGATGTACCCAGAGGATAAAATGGTTCACTGTGTGGGATAGTATCAGCAAATTCACCCTCTGGGGACCTCATTCTGCAAATGACAGATTGCTGATATTCAGGCTTGCATGGCTTCAATCAAATATTGAAATTTAACATAGACACCCATTGGAGGGCTTATATTTCATCTCAGTTGGGGAGAATCCATTTGGATTATTGCAAAAATGGTACCAAGAATTCATTCATGCTTTGACTGGCCTGGCATTCTTAAAAATGCAGGAGGGCTAAAAATCGCCCCCCTCGCATGGGGAGTAATTTGCTCTCCTCAAGCCTACAAAAGTTAAAAGTGGCAAAATGAAGCTTTATTATTAACCCTTTACCTAACATGAAAAGCTGGCAACAATTGCCAAAAAAAAAAGTCTTGAATAACTAATTTTTTTCATTTTTTGGCTCAAAAACATAGGTTTATGACCCCTCATTGGAACGAGCTCGATGAGCTCATTTCAATGAAGGGGTCATAACCTATGTTTTTGAGACAAAAAATGAAAACAATAATGAAAATTAATAGGTGATTTTTTAGAATAGCACTGGCCCGTTTTGGCCATTATGTTGGGTAAGCAGAAGGCAAGCAAATAAATCGCTTTCCTGAAAATGCCAGGTCTGCTATGAGTGTCCCAGGGTTCCATAAGGCCACAATGGCTGAACCCCTGTTGTATTGATAACACATGTTAACCCTTTACCCAACACAGCTTTTTAAGTTTTAAAACATAAACTGAATTTGATAATTTTTTAAATAATAAACAATACTTACCAATGAAACCTTACAAATATGGATGTCATTGTTGAGCCGGTTTCATAGACAGCCATATTTGTACAATTTTATTGTCGAATTGTCAGGATATTTCAGGTCATGTTAGCCTTGTATGTTTAATTTGCTGCTGCTATGTCAAGCAAAGGGTGAAATTGACTCGATTGTTTTCACACGTATCCTAGCAGAGGTGCACCAAGAATGTACGTGGATTTGTGCTGGTTTTGTTGTGCGAATCTTTGCGTGGATCAATTCTTGGATTCTCATTGAAATACATGCCCTGCATTGATGCCTACAATTAACTTATTCGTAGACTGCTAAATTATTTTTCAATGGTGATCTGTAATATGAGTATTTTTTGCAAAGATATGATACAACCAATTAGTGGAGCCAACTTCAGCCAGATTTTTTTCATAAAGAATTGATTTTTTTACAATTCATTAGTGAGTGCCATTGGAACTCCAATAAATTATAACAAAACAATTTTATACCAACAGTTTTTTCTGCTGATGAACAAACAGTAAGCTAATGTTTTGAGTATAAAGCCACTAAAGTGACTTTCAATACTTTTCACTTGACAGAAGTCTGGCAGGTGATGGGAAACAGCCCATTAGATTGCCTTATTTTGGGCATAATAGCAAACAAGAACTCATGCTAATGTGTCCTGGTGGGAGAAAAATCACTGCCATTTTCTCCTTCTTGGTATCTGTTTCAGATACTTTTCATTTTTTGGGGTTTTTTTTTTAGCCCTTTACCCAACATAATGGCAAAAACCAACCAGTGCTATTCTCAAAAATCGCCAATTAATTTTCATTATTTTTTCATTTTTTGTCTCAAAAACATAGATTATGACCCCTCGTTGGGACGAGCTCGTCGAGCTCGTCCCAACGAGGGGTCACAATCTATGTTTTTGAGACAAAAAATGAAAAAAATTAGTTATTCAAGAATGTTTTTTGCAAGTGTCGTCTGCTTTCCATGGTCGGGAAAGGGTTAATTGGCTTAAATGTTACTTAGAAGTATAGTTTGCAGCATCTTTGATATGTGTCTTCCAGAGATGGTCAATATACAAAAAAACGAGCCGACAACGATATCATGGAGATTCCGAAAAACCGAACCAAACCAATCATTGAATACCAAAACCGTTTGCATTTTCAAATATAACCACATTTTCCATTTATAAGGCTTTGTTGAGCCCTGATAGTAGTTTAAATGGTCATTATCATGAAAGAAGTGACTGATTTTTCTTTTCAGTTTTGTTAACTCTTAAAGACTTGGGCTGTTGCTCTGTATTGCCACTAGACTACAACCTGTACAGCTGATTAGCTGTAATTTCTAGTCAAGTCTTGGCAGCCTATTAAGGCAGCCAAGACTTGACTAGAAATCACTGCCTAGATGTTTTGTTTATAATTTACAGGATCTCCCAATGGTTGCATGAAAACGACACATGCTCTTAGATTACATAAGCCTGATGATGGCCTTTAACCCTTTACCCAACGCAGACGATATCAAAATTTATTATTTTAAATATCATTTTTTCAAATTTTTCAAAAATTTCAACAAAACCATATCATGTGACCCCTCGTTGGAACGAGCTCGATGAGCTCGTTCCAACGAGGGGTCACATGATATGGTTTTGTTGAAATTTTGTTGAAAAAAAAAAAATTTTCAACTGCTGAATTTGCATATTACACAGACGGATGCGGGTGATTCGTTGGGTAAAGGGTTAATGGTGTAGGTGTCACAAAATTACTGTTTCCATGATTTGTTTTGACAAAAGAATGTCCATGTTTGACCAATTGCAGTGGCGTTTGCGGTGCTGTGGTTGAATGATACAAGAACAACTTATTCTGTATTTTTCTGATGTGAATTCCCCTTGGTACTATTAGCAAATCTCAGTCAAGTTGGATACCAAATACCGAACCGATATTGCAGTATCCCCCACCCCTCAATATTCCGAAACTGACACCAAACGTAAAATTCCAATACCACCCATCTCTAGTGTCTTCCCCATGGACCTTGCACAGTCTTCCCCTTCGAATTAATGTTTACTCATGCTGAGCTTGCCAGAGGAAAGCAAACTGCGCTGATAGTGTCATCTATAACACTGTGGATGCTGATTGCTTCCCTCTAGCAAACTCTGTGAATTTCTAAACTTACTTACTGGTTAGTTTGGGGTTGTTTTTTTTAAAGGAAAAACTTGCCCAGAAACATCTGCAATGTTTTTAATGATGTCATGTTGGGTGTTGTGGGCAAAAAATCATCCTTGAGTGGTTTGGAGGGTGTGGGTTGTGTAAATTTTGCCCTCATGGAACATATTTGACCTAGCCTTGTGTGTGGATCAAATATCTTTCCTTGAGGGTGAGATTTCCCTGTCCTACCCCACACCTCTTGAGGATAATAATAAACTTAAAATCTACCTGTTTGGCTGTGTACAAATATTGGATGTTGACGTATATTCTCTCCATATCCTGAAAATCTTCATTATTTTTGTAAATGTAAACTTACACATCAAATGCTGTGTGCAGCAGCCCATAACTAGTTGAGTGCTAGAAGCCACTATCACAGCTCTTTTGGAAAGTGCTAAAAGCCACAAACGTGGCTTTACACGGTATGCATTATCTTATTGTTTGCTCAGCAGTAGAAAACATTTTTTTTATTCAAATTCATTTTGTTACAATTCATTGGAGAGTGCCTGTTGGCACTCTCCAATAAATTTTAACAAAACAGTTATTAATAAACAAAATCTTGCTAAACTAAGGCTATTCTTGCTGGTAGCTTGGTATCTTTGAAAAAAAAATACCCATGATTTAAACCCCCTTTGAAAAATAATTTAGCACTCAACCAGTTAATATGAATCCCTATTCATCAATCATTCATTGGTACATTGACTTGTAAAATAATGGTGTCCACAATTAAATTAACAAATTTATTTAATATTAAAAGTTGTATAAATATTTTTCTGTTTTATTGTTTTTGTATTTATAATTTTGTTGTTATTAACTCTGAATAAAATTTCTTCGAGTCATATTTCGGTTCACCTTTCATTACATGTCCATTTGGAGTATTATTAAAGGTGTGTTCTTATGTGGCTGTCCATCAGTTCCCTAGCTTCCCTCTCCCCTAAAATTACTGCTCCCTCCCCTCTCCACAAACATTGACCCAATGCAAGTTTCACACAACATAAAGCCCCCAAATAGTTGCCTATAAAGGGACTACATATGCCTCAGATTCTCTGTTAGAGCAAGATGTTTTGAAAAATATTCTCAATTGGAGGGGGGGGGGGGGGGGGGCTAGTCCTAACTAGGACTAAGGAATGTGGAAGGAAGGGGCAATGACTGGAGAGTCCAAGGTTGAACTAGGGGAGGCCCACAAAACCCCACACAAGGGCCTTTCAAATATCATCTTTGCCCTCGAGCCCCCCCCCCCCCACACACACACAAAAAAGAAGTAAAAACTTGCTACCCCCCCCCCCCATCCCACCCCCACCCCAGGGCTGGCATTTTCAGGAGAGCGATTTATTCGCTTGCCTACTGCTTGCCCTAAACAAATTAAGGAGGAATCTAGCCCTCCTGGCCCCTGACCTCAGGAAGTAATGACTACCATAACAGCGTATTCCTAAAACCCACATCTTTTCAGATCTCACCTTTGCTAGTGATCTCTGTAAGACGGCTACACTGCCCGTCCCACAGCTCCGAGCCTTGCCGAGGCCCGGAGGTGTGGGAGGGCAGTGTAGCCATTTCACAGAGACTACCTTGTTAGCAGCACCAAATAAAATGTACAAAGCCCACTTGGCAGTACTACAAATAGTAAAACTTCATTTTTCCACTTTTAGCTTCTGTAAATTTGAGATCTAATTGCTCCCCTAGGCCATGCGGGGAGAGCGATTTTTAGCCCTTCCGCATTTTTTAGAATGCCAGGCCTGCCCCCCCCCCCCCCCCCCCTCCCCAATATAGAATCCTGGCTACACATCTGCTGTCCATTAATTTCTGTTATTTCTTCTGATGTCAATAATTTGACAATATATGCAAATAACAGAGAGATTTTGTCCCTTTGCCAAGGAAATGGAGCAGTGATAGTTTACTGCATACACAAGTTCTACTTTACCGGTAAAAGATGACCTGGTAATCAATGTCCTCTTTTGAGTCCTATGAAGTGAGTTGATGAACAATGGGCTAAACATGACTTACTTTGTTTATGGAGGGGGGGGGGGGGCAAGGGTGAGACTGGTTCACCATCATGTATGGGGGGGGGGGGGGCGGGGCAAATTTGCAATTTTGTGTGCTGATGTTTATGCTGTATGTGTGTCGGGTTGGGGGGGGGGAAGTCTATTTTATGGGATGTAAATGCCCCCATGCAACCCTTCATTAATCAATCAACAGGGGTTTACTCTATAACTTCTATACAGTTGGCAGGTCAAGTTTGTACTAAAAGTATCTATTGTAAATGGTTTGGTGTTTGCAAGTTATATGCATTTAAGAGGCAGGGTTCAGTTAAGCAATAGCCAGTTAATAGGGATCCACTATATTTACGCTAACACAAATACTTTTGGCCCCTGATTGCAATGTGTTACAAACACAGCTCATGGACCCTGATTGGAATGTGCTCAAGCTTGTTGCATAGAGTGTAACCTGAAAAGATAATAAAATTTGAATCCCCACAGGAACCCTGGGAAGTGAAGCAGTGCCTGTTCACTGCGGTAAACAGGCTCTGTTTTACTGGTAAAATAGGACCCAGTCACCAATGCTTGGGAGGTGCAAACCCTCTCAAAAATGGGCAACATGGCTTATTAACGCTCACCCCTGGTCTTGAGTTGATACTCATGTTGTGGTCATGATTAGCCATTGTGCAAAAATATGTGACCTTAAACATCAATAAATAAATAAATAAATAAATAAATAAAATTTGAATGACGATTTTTCTGATTAGAGCTTTCCAGTTGTGGCTGTTACGTTACATAACGGTTAAATAAAGTACAGTGTACTTCACCTAATGTAACGTCAGCACATTAAAAAAAGATCAAAATATATTTTATGTCCCTATATTGGAATGAGTTTGTTGAGCTGTTTCCAATGAAAGGTCATAAGCTATATTTTTTAGAAAAAAAAAACTTGTTCACCACTAAAACTTGCCTTCATCTGGATGTGTTAAGTTAAAGGTAAAATGGATGCTGGGTAATAGAATGATGTGGTCACGACAAGCCATTCAGCAAAAATATATGATCTTAAACCTTTAACCTACATGCATGATTACATGATTAAAGTTATATTACATGTATTTTAAATATTATTTTTTCAAAGCTTTCAAAAAATTTCAGCAAAACCATATCATGTGACTTCTAATTGGAATGACCTCAGTGAGCTCATTCCAAAGAGGGGTCACGTGATATGGTTTGGTTGAAAGTTTGCAAACTCCACCATAACTGCCTCACTGAGAATTTGACTGGCCTGAGAGCTTTATAGTGTAGGAGGATGGGTCTATCTTATTTTTTCGGGAGATTCAGTAATAATTCAATCCTGCAGTCTTATAAAGTTGAAGGTTTAAATTATACCTGATTGTCGCATCCGGTTACATTGTTACAGGGTTCCTGCGGGGTCTTAAAAAGCTTGAAAAGTCTTGAATTTGAAAAAAAAATTAAAGACCCTTGAAAATCTTGAATTCGAAGTTCCACTCTTGAAAAGTCTTAAATTGACAAAAGTCGGGAAATACGTCCAAGGTGCTGTATATTGTGAACATTGGCTGTACGGAATTGGTGTTTGCAATGTCGGTCTTTTAGAACGAAAAGTCTTGTATTATCTTTTTTTCTTACCTTGAAAAGTCTTGAATTCACATTGAAAAGAGTCTTAAAAGTCTTTGCCCCTCCCCGGGGTTCCCGCACCTCCTTGAAAGTCCTTGAATCTCAAAACACCCTCCCAAGACCTGGAAACTCCTTGAATATTGAAGGCCATCCTGGAAACTCCTGGAAATGGAGTCGGCTATGCATGGACAGTGTGCTATTTCAAAATACTGTACATCTGATGTCCATTGTTTTACCTTTTTACCTAGTAGCAGACGACACTTGTGAAAACATTACTGTGCATTTGAACATTTTCATTTTTTCCAAAACATAGGTTGTGACCTCTCATTGGAACGAGCGTGATACGCTCTTCCAATGAGAGTCATAACCTATGTTTCAGAAGCAAAAAAATGAAAATATAAAAAGATTGAACAGTGATTTTCATGGAAAGCGCTGGCCGTTTTTTCCGTTAGCTTAGGTAAAGGGTCGAATTATATTTTCTGTCTCTTGGATGCAAGTGGAAAATGTTTCCTGGGAAATCCTTGAATTTTGTCTGTTTTTCTCCTTGAAATTCCTTGAAAAAGCACTTAAAACCTCCTTGAAACGCCTCGAATTTGCTTAGAGGTTTGGTGCGGGAACCCTGCTCCCCAAACTGCAGGAACCATGTGTAATTGTGTTGTCTACCTATAGATGACCAGCTTTTGATATATGTAAAGATTTATGCATACTGGGTTGAAAAGATTAAGCAGTATGAAGATCCTTTCTTATGAAAATATGGACTGCCGATTTGGTTTGGATTTCCACATCCACACCTAATCACATTCGTGGACCACGTTCGATGCCTTACCTCGAACTCATCAGGTGTATTGAACCCTAAATGTTGTGAACAAAATTCTTTAATCATATAATGCATTGGTTCCAGTTCCATCCTGCCTTGATTGCATTCCAAAACTCTTTAAAGCTAAGCTCTGTTTTATTATTAAAATAGAACCTGGCAACCAATTCCTGGGGTGGAAGTCCCGTAAAATGGGCAACATGGATATAAAGTATTGGCTGGACTTCGATTGGTGATTTCCCGGATTATCTACTGAACCACTTCCTGTGAATCTAACAGTTTATCTGTGACTTCTCACCAAGTTTTAACTGCCTCGTTCAAATCACATCAAATGAACAAATAAATACATTTTCTGCCTGACGGACTTATGGCATTGTAATGGAGGTTCTGTACTGAGATGGATACAATTGGGTGAAATAAAGTTTCTACATGGGCCACCCAAGCATAATGACAATAATAGCATATGAAAGGATTGTTGCATATATGGAAGTATTCACTTAGTTGGGTTATGCGTTATGTCAGTCCTCTCGTGTGAGCAGCATTGGTATAAACGATTGGCTTACCATGACTTTATCCTTTTGTTGCGGATATGATATAGCCATAGATGCTGAACATGACATTTAACTCTTAACCCGTAAAGTATTTTACCTGCGGTAAACAGGCTCTGTTTTACTGGTAAAATAGGACCCAGTCACCAATGCTTGGGAGGTGCAAACCCTCTTTAAAATGGGTAACATGGCTTATTAACGCTCACCTCTGGTCTTGAGTTGATACTCATGTTGTTGCCATGATTAGCCATTGTGCAAAAATATGTGACCTTAAACACCAATAAATAATAATAATACTACAGTATTTTACTTAATTTCTCATAAAATTAAGTCATGGCTGCTTCAAAGCAGCCATGTCTTGATTTGATAAATTATTTAGAGTCTGGTATCAATAAATGATTGTTGTGGGGACTACTTTTTCTAAGGGTGTATTTTATTTTCAAGAGACAGTAACATATCTCTACTAAGTAACAAAATTTTTTTTGGTAGTCGGTATTTGAACAATAATATTCGTTTTTAGCTCACCTGACTGAAAGTCGGGGTGAGCTATTCTGATCACTTTTTGTTCGTTGTCCTTAGTGAAGGTGGTATTTGTGTCTTTTTCTCCCAAACCACTAGCCACATTTTAATGAAATTTCACATGAGTAGTGGTTATAGAGGGGCAACTGGGTTTTTCTTCAAATTGGGTTTCTGCTCATATTGAGGAGGGAGGGGTGGGGCCAAAATGCCTCAATTTTTAAAAAAATCTTCTCATGAACCAGCTGTAGCAGATACTTGATATTTGGTATACTGCTTCCTTTTGGTGTGTAAACTGAAATTTGTTCAAGAAAAGTTCGAGGGGCAATATTTGCCGTTGTTACGGGAGGGACAAGAATTTTTGCCATGCCAAAAATTTCTATTTTTCAAACCGAGAGGCCGATTTGAACCAAATTTGATATGAAGTATTAATAGGTCATAAGTACTTGATTTATGCCAAAACATTTTTTTCAAAATGACCCATGGTAACCACAGGAGCTAAAAATAGAAAAAAATCAAACGCCCATATCTCCAAAACCACACAGCTCTGAGAGAATTCTTATTTGATTTGTTATCAGTTTTATCATAGAGTACTTTTTCTGGACTTTGAGTCAGTATTTTTTAATACTGAAGGTAATGGAGAAAACATTTAAGACTCTTCTTCTCCCAAACTACTGCTCCAAAAGCTTTCAAATTGCACATATAACATCTTTGGAAGATAGTTTCACATGTTTGTTGAAATCAAATCCCTGGGTCCATATTTAGTCTCTCTATGGGAGCCCAAATGTTTAAATTAGTGCAATATGAGGAATATTCTTTAAAAATCTTCTTCTTCAGATCCAGCAATCAGAATCTTTTGATATTTGGTATGCAGCTTCCTTAGGGGTGAGATTCACGTCTATCGAAGCCAAGTCTCTGGGTTCATACTTGGGCTCCCTAGGGGAGCCCGAATTATTACTTAGTTCAATATGAGGAATTGTCTTTAAAATCATCTTGTTCAAATCCAGCAGTCAGAATGTTTTGATATTTAGTATACATCATCCTTGGAGGGGGGGGGGGGGGGTGATTCAAGTTTGTTCAAGCCAAGTCCCTGGGTTCATATTTGGGCTTCCTGTGGGGGACCGAATTGTAACTTAGTTCGATATGAGGAACATTCTTTAAAATTTTTCTTCTTCACATCCTCCAGTAAGAATCTTTTGATATTTGGTATATTGTACCATTGGGGAGGTGAGATTAAAATTTGTTAAATCCAAGTCCCTGGGTTCATATTTGGGCCCCCTATGGGAGCTCGAATTGTAACTTAGTTCAATATGAGGAATATTTAAAAAAAAAAAAAAAATTCAAATCCACCCGTCAGAATATTTTGATATTTGGTGTATGGTTTTCTCAATGGGGCAGATGCAAGTTTGTTCAAATCAGGACCCTCGTTTGATAGCTGCCAGTGTCAGGCGAGAGCTCTCAGGCCCCTTGGGGCCTCTTGTTTTTATCAATTTAGGAATTGACCGTGGCACCACAAAGTATATGGAAAATATATAACTTGTTCATGAGGTCATTTCGTGTTTATTTATTTTAATAAGAAAGAAGATTCCTCAACTTCATACAAATAATGCACATATTTATTAATTTTAGACCCGAAAAGTGATATTCATAACCATCATGTGTGTTATTGCCTTAAAATCTGTGTGTTTAACTTGTTATCTTCACGGGGGAACAGTGTTACTTGTTTGCATAGCAGGGGCAGTAACTCCCGAAGAATTATATTACTCCAAAGACAAACTCCAAGCAGAGTTGTCTCCTTTCAATACCCGACGCATCGGATCCAGTGAATCAAGCATGAAGAGGGGGGGGGGGGGGGGGGGGGGGGGGGGCAACACTGTTGCTTTGGAATCATAGATTGCGCAGCAAGATCAATACCGTGGTGAAATTTATTTTGAACATATTGCATAACAAGGGCAATCACTTGTTGAAAAATTATTGTGAAAACTTCCAAATTGAACGTGGAATCGATGAGAATGGATCGTATGCATCCTTTTAGACATCATTAACATTTTCATACCCAGCGGCCATACCCTGCTCATTCGACCTCAGCTCCACAGAGTATGCATGGTGTTGGCTCCAGACTATAGAAGAGCCCCTCTCACCCAATTCAATGTCCTCAAGAACTCGGACAACCCCTTGTTGGCGAATCGAACAATTGGACACAACAGACATTCCACAATTGGTCCAAGAATAAGGAAACGCTGCCAGAAAAATGTCGAATGCCAAAAGGGAAAATACTACATATCAAAACTGCTTTTATTGACATGAACAAATTGTTTTTGATGAAACTGTGTTGTTCTGTGGGCTGTTTAAAATCCTCAGAAAAATGGGTGATCCACCTTCAAATTCTTTGTCATAACCTTGTTTGACTACACATGGGCAATAACAACCGCAAGGGTTGAGGGAAAGGTTTTCTGAATTGTTGGGAGGGGTAAGAACGACACATTGTCCTGGCATTACTTTTATGTTCAAATATGTAAATGAGCAAGGGATGATCCTCAGCAAATTGTGAGTAGTTCATTTAGAACCGTTATACCTTTACTGAATGATTAAGTATTTAGAGTTAGTGCCCTTTGTTATGAGCCAGCGAACTGGAGTTTGGAACACAGGCAAGGAAGGGGAGAAACATTTCACTGTATGATTATGAACTTCGAGTTGCTGACCCCTTTGTGACGTGGAAAAGAATTGCAAACTCTAAGCAGATTTGTCTCCCCTTGCTATGTGCTATACATCAGGTGCAATAAATAAATAAATAAATAAATAAATAAATCCTTGTCCGATTCAATTCGAAATTCGACCCTAGTCGGAAACTGAGGTTCGCAGGTATGATTATCACTAATTCTCCCTATCGATTTGATCTCCACTGTGTCTTGAGAATGTCGACTACAAGTTTTTCATTTTGCAACTCTTAAAAACATGTCACATCCGCACCTAATTACATTCGTGGACCACGTTCGATGCCTACTTCGAACTAATCGGGTGTATTTAATTCTAAAGGTTGTGAACAAAATTCTTTAATCGTAAAATGCATTGGTTCCAGTTCCATCCTGCCTTCATTGTATTCCAAACCTCTTTACAGCTAAGCTCCGTTTTATTGTTAAAATAGAACCCGGCAACCAATTCCTGGGGTGGAAGTCCCGTAAAATGGGCAACATGGATATAAACTATTGGCTGGCCTTCGATTGGTGATTTCCCGGACTTTCACCTAAACCACTTTCTATGAATCTAACAGTTTATCAGTGACTTCTCACCAAGTTTTAACTGCCACGTTCAAATCACATCAAATGAACAAATAAATACATTTTCTGCCTGAGGAACTTATGGCATTGTAATGGAGGTTCTGTACTGAGTTGGATACAACTGGGCGAAATAAAGTTTCTACATGAGCCACCCAAGCATAATGACAATAATAGCATATGAAAGGATTGTTGCATATATGGAAGTATTCACTTAGTTGGGTTATGCTTATGTCAGACCTCTGGTGTGAGCAGCATTGGTATAAACGATTGGCTTACCATGACTTTATCCTTTTGCTGTGGATATGATATAGCCATAGATGCTGAACGTGACCTTTAACTCTTAACCCGTAAAGTATTTTACTTGCGGTAAACAAGCTCTGTTTTACTTGTAAAATAGCACCCAGTCACCAATGCTTGGGAGGTGCAAACCCTCTCTAAAATGGGCAACATGGCTTATTAACGCTCACCCCTGGTCTTGAGTTGATACTCATGTTGTGGTCATGATTAGCCATTGTGCAAAAATGTGTGACCTTAAACACCAATAAATAAATAATAATAAAGTATTTTACTTAATTTCTCATAAAATTAAGTCATGGCTGCTTCAAAGCAGCCATGACTTGATTTTCATGAAAAATTATTTAGAGTCTGGCATCAATAAATGATTGTTGTGGGGACTATTTTTTCTGAGGGTGTATTTTATTTTCAAAAAGACAGTAACATGTAACATATCTCTTCTAAGTAACAGATTTTTTGTTTTGCTACCAAATATCCATAAACAAGCAATCCGGTGCAAGGAATGAAACCAGATTGCAGTAAATAAACTCCCCCTTAACAGATAGAGTGCAAACTGCTTGATAACTTTTGGCAGTCAGCATTTGAACAATAGTATTCGTTTTTTTAACAATCTAGGGATTGACCGTGGCACCATGATGTATATGGAAAATATATAACTTGTTCACGAGGTCATTTCGTGTTTATGTATTTTAATAAAAGGAGGATTTCTCAATTCCATCCAAATATCACATATTTATTAATTTTAGACCCGAAAAGTGATATTCAGAACCACCATGTGTGTTATTGCCTTAAAATCTGTATGTTGGACCTGTTTTCTTCACGGGGGGGGGGGGGGGGGGGGGGCAGTGAACTTGTTTGCATAGCAGGGGCAGTAACTCTCGAAAAATTGTTATTCTCCAAAGACAGAGTTGTCTCCCTTCAATACCCGACGCACCGGATCCAATGAATCAAGCGTGGCGAGGGGAGACAGCACTGTGGCGTTTGAATCAAAGATTGCGAAACAAGGTCAATAACGTGGAGAAATCTTTTCTTAACATATTGCACAAAAAGGGCAATAACTCGTTGAAAAATTATTGTGAAAACTTCCAAATTGAACGTGGAAACGACGAGAATGGATCTTATGCATCCTTTTAGAATATTTATTTATTTATTGGTGTTTAAGGTCATATACTTATGCATAATGGCTAATCATGACCGTGACAGTTTTACGGGTGGAGGAAGCAGGAGTACCCGGAGAGAACCACCGAGCAACGACGAGCAGCTGCCGGCTCCCCAACATCGTAACTCCTCACTGCAGCCACAGGCAGGGTTAGATTGGTTGAAGACATGCCTACCATCGACGTGCAGTACGCCTTAGTACGCGGCGTCATCGTGCCCCCATGTGGACAATCGGGGTTAAGTGCCTTGCTCAAGGACATAACGCGGGAGTCCGAATTGATCACTCAGACGGTCACCCATCCAATGATTAACCGGGCTCGACGTTGCTTAACTTCAGTGATCTGACGAGAACCGGTTACCTCAACGCCACCGCGCCCCCACATCCTTTTAGAAATCATATACACAAGGAATGTTCATTAACATTTTCCAACCCAGCGGCCATACCCAGCTCATTCAACCTCAGCTCCATAGAGCATGCATAGGGTAGCCTCCAAAGTATACAAGAGCCCCTCTCATCCAATTCAGTGTCCTCAAGAACTCGGACAACCCCTTGCTGGTGAATCTAACAATTAGACACAACAGACATTCAACAATTGGTCCAAGAATAAGGGGACACTGCCAGAAAAATGTCGAATGCCACAAGGGAAAATACTACATACTAAAACTGCTTTTATTAACAAGAACAAATCGTTTTTGATGAAACTGTGTTGTTCTGTGGGCAGTTTAGAATCCTCAGAAAAAATGGGTGACCCACCTTCAAATTCTTTGTCATCACCGTGTTTGACTACACACGGGTAATAAACGCAAGGTTTGGGGAAAGGTGTTCTGAAATGCTGAGAGTGATAAGAACGACATATTTTCCTCACATTTAACTTTTATGTGTAAATATGTCGATGAGGAAGGGATGATCCTCAGCAAATTGTGAGTAGTTCATTTAGAACCGTTATACCTTTACTGAATGATTAAGTATTTAGAGTTAGTGCCCTTTGTTATGTGCCGGCGAACTGGAGTTTTGGGACACAAGCAAGGAAGGGGAGAAACATTTCGCTGCATGATTAAGAATTTCGAGTTACTGCCCTTTATGACGTGGAAAAACTGCAGGCTCCAAGCTGTGTTGTCTCCCCTCGCTATCCGCTACACATCGGATACCATAAATAAATAAATAAATAAATAAATAAATAAATAAATAAATAAATAAATACGTATATAAATAAATAAATAATCGCTTGTCCGATTCAATTCGAAATTCGACTCGACCCAGAAACTGAGGTCCGCTACAGGTATGATTATTACTAATTCTCCCTAGCGATTTGATGTCCATTGTGTCTTCTGAATGTCGACTACAAGTTTTTCATTTTGCAATTCTCAAAAACATGCCATGGCTTCCTTCGAAATCACCAGGTGCGTTGCAGCCTAAAAACTGAATAATCGTATTATGAAAGATTCTCTCCCACATTGCTTGCTTCCCAAAACTCTTGTTCACTTAAACTTCACTTAAACTTCAACCAGTGTTGTCACCGAGTGCACACAGTACACCCAATCCGCTCTTGTGCGGCACGACTGTCGTTAGGCGGCTTTCATAGTGTAGATACGGGAGGAACACACGCTATTCCCTTTATCCTGTACTGTTGGATTATGGCTCGGGTTTCGGTTTTTGTAGAGGTTTGTTCTTGCTTCTTTCAGGCCTATCCCTGTGCTTTCTGATTCAGAGATCTCTTGTTTGGCTGTTAATGACAACGTCTGCTTTCTCAGCCGTTTTCGCTGTCTTCCTCACTCCACTGGCTTAAAAATTGGTTATACGACTCTAACGCTTACATAAGGTGGACCTGGGACAACACAGCTTCATTTGTATCCAATGTTAGCTTAACAAGTTGAGTTCTCGGGGATGGTTTGCATATTATTTGATATGACACTTTGAGAAAAGACAACCTTCTATACTACGAAAAGAATAGATTGAGAAAGATTGACGTTTTAGGGTGCTCATTTATAAATAACCCTTTACCTAACGACTCGACTGCACCCGCCAATGTAATTTCCAAATTGAGCAGTTGGGAAAAAAATTGTCAAAGAATTTCAAGAAACCACATGATATGACCCCTAATTGGAACGAGCTCATCGTTCCACTGAGGGGTCACTTCATATGGTTTTGTTGAATTTTGTTGAAAAATACTATTTCAAAATAATAAATTTTGATATCGTGCGCGTGGGTTAAAGGGTAATGTTACTTCGGGGACAAAAGATGTGACTGAATATTCCTTCGTATAATTTGTTTCTTTTACGGTCTTTGTAAAGTCGATAAACGTGCACATTCTGTGCCTCACGGTTAACAAAATAGATCGAAACAACAAATTATATTAACTAATAGAGTGTTGGAAGCCCACATTTGGGCTTTATTCTGAAGTGAGATGCAACAACGTAGAGATGTCATAGTCAGTGGATGTGCTTCCTATTATTCCTGGAGTAAAATTATTTAGTCTGCAAGGACTTGCCATGTTACAATTTATGGGAGAGTGCTTGCGGGCATTCTCACAAAAATTGTAACAATGCAAAGACACGTGAACAAATTTCCTTCACCCCCCCCCCCTCAAAAAAAAAAAAAAATCAGCACTCTGCCAGTTAAATATGAAGCTAAAAATATCCATTTTTCGCACTGTAGAGCTGCATTAGTCCCAACAATGCTTAGTTTAATGAATTCCTACCATGTCATTAACCCTTTACCTTTCGAATCGGCCGCAACCGCCCGCCTAATAAAAAATTAAGCAGTTGAAAAAAAAATTTCAACAAAACCATATCGTGTGACCACTCATTGGAACGAGCTCGTTCCAATGAGTGGTCATATGACATGGTTTTGTTGATTTTTTTGGAAAAATTAAAAAAAAAAATTAAATAAGAAATTTTGATATCGTCTGCGTTGGGTAAAGGGTTAAGGCATGATATATACCAGCGTGTGGTTTGCCTTCTATGAGCATACCCCACCCGCAAACCCCAAGTTCGAAGTGTTTCATTCGTCCTGGTAATTTTGCTATTTATGTTTGTTTTTGACAACCAAATTAAACACTCATCGCGTCTTTACCAGAGCTAACACTGTCGGTCCACCGATTTGGGGGTGGGGGCATCTATAGTTGGTTTCTATGGAAGAATATTTTCTCCACCGATTAATAAAGTGTGAGACAAGATACGATCATGGACAGGACGCCGAGAAGTTAGGGGGGTGTGGGGTGGCACCGTACCCCACCCGACCTCAGAATACGAAACAATCGAATCAACTTGATTCGAATCAAATTCTCGCTGCGCAGTCGAAGTAAATCTTTAAGCTTGGCAAGGGGATCTACGCCGTAGCATTGAAGCCTCAGCTGTTTACCTATTCCGGCTAGAAGGCGCTACTTTAAAAAAAAAACAAAACATTATTTGAATAACTATATAAATTCTCTTTTCTTCCCTCGAAAACATACCTCCTTATGTTTCCCTCATTGGAATGAGGTGAAACAAATGTTTCGGTAGTTACTGTCCCTGCTATGCAAACAAACTTTTCACCTTTTCATCTTCTTCTCTGGAACCGCTGAGCCGATGTGAACCAAACTTGGCAGGAACGGTCTATGGGAGGTTCTCTACAAGTGCGTCTCATTTTGTTACTGTTGGATGAAAAACATGGCTGCCAAAGACATTCTTTGATTCTGATTGGTCGATTTTGAAAAATCTTTTCCTCTGAAACTACAAGGCCAAATGTTTTGAAACGTTACATGGTTGATGACTGAGACACCCTCATTTAATGTTGATTGGGTTGCAAACATGGCCACAATTGCGGTTTATAGTTACCATATAAATTCTATGGGATATCACATTTTGATCTTCTGTTCTGCCAGGTGAGCGATTACAGGCTCTTCGGGGCCTCTTGTTTATACATACCACATGGTGTCATGATGCCTCAGTTAATCTCTAAATTATTCTATGCCAAAGACAAACTCCAAGCAGAGTTGTCTCCCTCAACACCCGACACATCGGATCCAATGAATCAAGCGTGGCGAGGGGAGACAACACTGCGGCGTTTGAATCAAAGATCAAGGTCAATAACGTGGAGAAATTTATTCTGAACACATTGCACATCAAGAGCAATAACTCCTTGAAAAATTACTCTGAAAACATCCAAATTGAACGTGGAATCGATGAGAATGGATCTTTTGCGTCCTTTTAGGAATCATACGATACGAGTAAGGTTCATTAACATTTTCCAACCCAGCGGCCATACCCAGACCTTTCAACCTCAGATCCATAGTGTATGCATGGGGTAGCCTCCAGACTATAGAAGAGCACTTCTCACCCAACTCAATGTCCCCAAGAACTCGGACAACCCCTTGTTGGTGAATCTAACAACTGGACACAACAGACATTCCACAATTGGTCCAAGAATAAGGGAACACTGCCAGAAAAATTTCGAATGCCAGAAGGGAAAATACTGCATACTAAAACTACATTTATTACCATGAACAAATCGTTTTTGATGAAACTAAGGTGTTCAGTGGGCGGTTTAATATCCTCAGAAAATTGGGTGACCCACCTTCAAATTCATTGGCATCATCGTGTTTGATTACACACGGGTAATAAACGCAAGGTTTGGGGAAAGGTGTTCTGAAATGCTGAGAGTGATAAGAACGACATATTTTCCTCACATTTAACTTTTATGTGTAAATATGTCGATGAGGAAGGGATGATCCTCAGCAAAGTGTGAGTAGTTCATTTAGAACCGTTATACCTTTACTGAATGATTAAGAATTTAGAGTTAGTGCCCTTTGTTAAGAGCCCGCGAACTAGAGTTTTGGGACACAAGCAAGGAAGGGAAGAAACATTTCACTGCATGATTAAGAATTTCGAGTTACTGCCCTTTGTGACGTGGAAAAACTGCAAACTCCAAGCAGTGTTGTCTCCCCTCGCTTCCCGCTATACATCGGATACCATAAATAAATAAATAAATAAATAAATAAATAAATAAATAAATAATTGCTTGTCCGATTCAATTCGAAACTCGACTCGAAACAGAAACGGAGGTCCACTACAGGTATGATTATTACTAATTCTCCCTAGCGATTGGATGTCCATTGTGTCTTCTGAATGTCGACCACAAGATTTTCATTTTGCAATTCTCAAAAACATGTCTGGGATTCCTTCGAAATCGCCAGGTGCGTTGCAGCCTAAAAACCGAATGCCGAATTCTCAATCATATTGTGAAACGATTCTCTCTTGCATTGCTTGCTTCCCAAAACTCCAGTTCACTTAGACTCCAACCAGTGTTGTTACTGAAAGTACACAGTACACCCAATCCGCTCTTCTGCGGCACGACTGTCGTCAAGCGGCTTTTGACAGTGTAGATACGGGAGGAACACACGCTGTTCCCTTTATCCTGTTCTGATGGATTACATTTTGGCTGGGGTTTCGGTTTTTGCAGAGGTTTGTTCTTGCTTCTTTCAGGCCTATCCCTGTGCTTTCTGATTCAGAGATCTCTTGTTTGGCTGTTCATGACAACGTCTGCTTTCTCAGCCGTTTACGCTGTCTTCCTCACTCCACTGGCTTTAAAAATTGGTTATACGACTCTAACGCTCACATAAGATGGACCCGGTGTAAAAGGAATGGAAGTCCGTAGGAACGTTAGTCCCTCTGGAGTATTATTCCGCGGAATTATAGTCCTAGGTCTAACATTTCTAGGAATAGTAGTCCTAGAAATGTTAGACCTAGGACTATAATTCCGCGGAATAATAGTCCAGAGGGACTAATTTTCCTACGGACTTTCATTCCTGTCACACCGGGACAACACAGCCCCATTTGTATCCAATGTTAGCTTAACAAGTTGAGTTCTCGGGATGGTTTGCATGTTATTTGATATGACACTTTGAGAAAAGGAAACCGTCTGTACTACGAAAAGAATAGATTGAAAAAGATTGACGTGTTAGGGTGCTCGTTTATGAATAACCCTTTACCTATCGACTCGACTGCACCCGCCCATGTAATTTCCAAATTGAGCAGTTGGGAAAAAAATGTCAAAGAATTTCAAGAAACCATATGATATGACCCCTAATTGGGAACGAGCTCATCGTTCCACTGAGGGGTCACTTCATATGGTTTTGCTAAATTTTGTTGAAAAATAATATTTCAAAATAATTAATTTTGATATCGTGCGCGTTGGGTAAAGGGTAATGTTATTTCAAGGACATAAACATGTGAATGAATATTCCTTCATATAATTTGTTTCTTTTAGGTCTTTGTAAAGTCGATAAACGTGCACATTCCGTGCTCCACGGTTAACAAAATAGATCGAAACAACAAATTATACTAACTGATAGAGTGCTGGAAGCCCACATTTGGGCTTTATTCTGAAGTGAGATGCAACAACGTAGAGGAGTCATAGTCAGTGGATGTGCTTCCTATTATTTCTGGAGTAAAATTATTTAGTCTGTAAGGACTTGCCTTGTTACATTTTATGGGGGAGTGCGAGCAGGCATTCTCACAAAAATTGTAACAGAACAAATTTCGTTCACCCCACAACCCCCCTTCCCCCCCCCCCCAAAAAAAAAAAAATTTCAGCACTCTGTCAGTTAAATATGAAGCTAAAAATAGCATTTTTTGTTAAGTCGATAAACGTGCACATTCAAGGCAAAGACATGAGAACAAATTTCGTTCACCCCCCCCAACCCCCCTACCCCCCCCCCCCAAAAAAAAAAAAAAATTCATCACTCTACCAGTTAAATATGAAGCTAAAAATATCAATTTTTGTAAAGTCGATAAACGTGCACATTCAAGGCAAAGACACGTGGACAAATTTCCTTCACTCCCCCCCCCCCCCCCCCCCCCTCCTCACATCGGATCCAATGAATCAAGCGTGGTGAGGGGAGACAACAGTGCGGCGTTTGAATCAAAGATCAAGGTCAATAACGTGGCGAAATTTATTCTGAACGCATTGCGCATCAAGAGCAATAACAAATTTCCTTCACCCCCCCCCCCCACCCCCCACCCCCCCACCCCCCACCCCTGTCCAATGAATCAAGCGTGGTGAGGGGAGACAACACTGTGGCGTTTGAATCAAAGATCAAGGTCAATAACGTGGAAAAATTTATTCTGAACACATTGTACATCAAGAGTAATAACAAATTTCCTTCACCCCCGCCCCCCTCTCCTGCCCCCTCCCCCTCCAAAAAAAAAAAAAAAAAAAATTCCGCACTCTGCCAGTTAAATATGAAGCTAAAAATATCAGTTTTTTTTCACTGTAGAGCTGCATTTGTCCCAACAATGCTTAGTTTAATGAATTCCTACCATGTCATTAACCCTTTACCTTTCGAATCGACCGCAACCGCCCGCTTAATTAAAAAAAAATTAAGCAGTTGACAAAAAAATTTACAAAAATTTCAACAAAACCATATCGTGTGACCACTCATTGAATGAGCTCGCTCCAATGAGTGGTCACATGACATGACATGGCTTTGTTGATTTAAAAAAAAAAAAATTAAATAAGAAATTTTGATATCGTCTACGTTAGGTAAAGGGTTAAGGCATGATATATACCAGCGTGTGGTTTCCCTTCTATGAGCATGCCCCACCCGAAAACCCCAAGTTTGAAGTGTTTCATTCGTTCTTGGTAATTTTGATATTGATGTTTGTTTTTGACAACAATTTAAACACTCATCGCGTCTTTCACTACCAGAGCTAACACTGTCAGTGGACCGATTTGGGGTGGGGTGGGGAGGGGGGGGGGGGTCGGCTTCTATAGTTGGTATAACTATAAATTCTCTTTTCTTCCCTCAAAAACACACCTCCTTATGTATCCCTCATTGGAACGAGGTGAAACAAATATTTCGGGATTTACTCTCCCTGCTTTGCAAACAAACTACATTTTCATCTTCTTCTCTGGAACCGCTGAGCCGGTGCGAACCAAACTTGGCAAGAATGGTGGATGGGAGGTCTTCTACAAACGACCCTCATTTTCTTCCCGTCGGTTGAAAAACATGGCCACCAGAGGCATTCTTAGATTCTGATTGGTGGATTTTGAAAAATCTTCTCCTCTGAAACCACAATGCCAAATGTTTTGAAACTTCACATGATTGATGACCGGGACACCCTCTACCACTGATCCTCATAATGTTGCAAACATGGCTGCAATTGCGGTTTATAGTTACTATAAAAACTCTACGGGAAATCACATTTTATCTTCTTTGGAACTACTGACCCGATGTGAAGCAACCTTGGCAGGAATGGTCTATGGGAGGTTCTCTACAACTGCTTCTCATTTCGTTACTGTTGGATGAAAAACAGGGCTGCCAGAGACATTCTTTGATTCTGATTGGTCGATTTTGAAAAATCTTCTCTGAAACTACAAGGCCATATGTTTTGAGACGTTACATGGTTGATGACTGAGACACCCTCATTTAATGTTGATCGGGTTGCAAACATGGCCACAATTGCGGTTTATAGTTACCATATAAATTCTATGGGATATCACATTTTGATCTTCTGTTCTGTCAAGTGAGCGATTACAGGCTCTTCGGGGCCTCTTGTTTATATATACCTCGTGGTGTCATGATGCCTCAGTTAATCTCTAAATTATTCTTTGCCAAAGACAAACTCCAAGCAGAGTTGTCTCCCTCGATACCCGACACATCGGATCCAATGAATCAAGCGTGGCGAGACAAGCCTGCGGCGTTTGAATCAAAGATCAAGGTAAATAACGTGGAGAAATTTATTCTGAACACATTGCACATCAAGAGCAATAACTCCTTAAAAAATTATTCTGAAAACATCCAAATTGAACGTGGAATCGATGAGAATGGATCTTTTGCGTCCTTTTAGGAATCATATGATACAAGGAAGGTTTATTAACCTTTTTCTTACCGAGCGGCCACACCCAGTCAGTTTATTTATTTATTTATTTGTTTATTTATTTATTTATGGTATCCGATGTATCGAGCATACCTAGGGGAGACAACACTGCCCACACACACACACACACACACACACACTCACACAGTCTTGTCTACCCTACATACCGAGGTACCCCATTGTTTGTCCTTTGTGTGTACTAACGGTTTCTACCTCGTTTTGCCTGTACAGTTCTGGGAAAACAACCGAGGTAAAGGGTTTCTTTTGTCTTTTGTACCTCGGTAAGGCGAAACACGCAAACACTTTTGTCTAGTTACCTCGTCAAGTTGGTAAGACAAACCCACACACACACACACACACACACAGAGTCTTGTCTACCCTACATACCGAGGTACCCCATTGTTTCTCCTTTGTGTGGACTAACGGTTTCTACCTCGTTTTGCCGGTACAGTTCGGGGAAAACAACCGAGGTAAAGGGTTTCTTTTGTCTTTTGTACCTCGGTAAGGCGAAACACGCAAACTCTTTTGTCTAGTTACCTCGTCAAGTTGGTAAGACAACCCCCCCCCCCCCCCCCCCCCACACACACACACACACAGACACACACACACACACACTGCAAAGGGCAGTAACTCGAAATTCTTAATCACACAGTGAAATGTTTCTTCCCTTCCTTGCTTGTGTCCCAAAACTCCAGTTCGCCGGCACATAACAAAGGGAACTAACTCTAAATTCTTAATCATACAGTAAAGGAAAAACGGTTCTAAATGAACTGCGCACAATTGGCTGACGATCATCCCTTTCCCATCGACATATTTGCACATAAAGGTTAAATGTGAGGAAAATGTGTCGTTCTTATCACTCTCGACAATTCAGAAAAACTTTCCCCAACACTTTCTTTTGTTATTACCCGGGTGTAGTCAAACACGGTGATGCCAAAGAATTTGAAAGTGGGTCACCCATTTTTCTAAGAATTTTAACCTTTTACCTAACGTAACGGCCAAAACCGGCCAGCGCTATTCTCAAAAATCGCCAATTAATTTTCATTATATTTTTCATTTTTTGTCTCAAAAACATAGGTTATGACCCCTCGTTGGAACGAGCTCGTTCCAATGAGGGGTCATAACCTATGTTTTCAGTGAGACAAAAAATGAAAAAAATAAGTTATTCAAGAATTTTTTTTGCAAGTGTCGTCTGCTTTTCATGTTAGGTAAAGGGTTAAACCGCTCACTTAACAACTCAGTTTCGTCAAAAACGATTTGTTCATGTCAATAAAAACAGTTTTACAATACACACGTCGTGGACTGGTCACTTTCCACCGGGGCAATATTTCTGCGGACGCAATAATAATATATTCCAAATACTAATTTTTGGAATAATCATCAAACATTTAATCAATGAAGCACCGGATACAGCCCGGTGCTTCATTACTTAAACTTTTGCTGCTGATGATTTTTATAACCTGGTAAACGCATGCGTGGAAGCACTGCCCACGCGTGGATTACGACCAGTCCACGACTGTTCTGTTCACCAACAAGAGGTTGTCCGAGTTCTTGGGGTCAAATGAGCACGCTAGTCGGAACATCCGCTAAATCCCCCCCCCCCCCCCCCACCCACACACACACTTAATGGTACTCCAATTTTTTCTCGATGGACTCTTGGCATTATCATTCATTAGGATGAAGTCTGAGCTTGCTGCCCTCAAATACAGTTGCTCATAAAATTCCAGTATCTTATTTCTGTAACATTTTCCATTCATACTTTCTGGGTGAGGCGAAGTCTGTATGATAATCCACTCTTGACGCCTCCCCTCATCATCACTGAGCCACAATCATACCCCAGTCATGCTCCGCCACATCGACACCAGCTAACCTCTCATTGGCTCTTTTGCATATTCTGATTCATCTATTCCGAGCAGCTAGACGCAGTCTTGTCTCATACGTAAACAGTCATTGAACTATTAAGCCTGTGTTATCTGTGATTTCCGCACCACTCAACTCTGTAGTGCCTGTGTCACCCTTGCAGAACAACGCGAACTGTGAGCTTTCTTGCACATAGTCGAACATTGTGAGGTCTATTCCCATTTGATTGTGTGGATACAGCGGCTCCTATTGCATTGTGGTGGTTGTTTTTCAGAGATGTATCATTGATGATGTGGTATATGTGTTCTGTGGTAACAATTTAAATATCTCAGTGCGTTGTTATGACCCCTTGACGACCTGTTTTGTTTGACCTCTAGCAGGAGGTTTGAACTGATTCTAGGTCCTAGGGATCACATTATAGCTCACCTCTGCTTCTGCAGCAGACTGTCTCTTTGATGTTCATGTCTGTTGCATCTCCATACGTCTTCGGTGTTTTTGAAATCTCAGAGGCGTAAGAGATACTGATTTCACATATAGACTGCCAAAGTGATGTTTTGAATCCCATTGATAAAGTTAGGAAGACTTACCAGTAATCTGACAATAAGGCTTGACACCCTCAAAAGGGGAATGGTCCACTTTTACATCTCAAGAGTTCCCACTCACATGAAAAGTCCTTGAATTTTGGATACTTTTTTGAAATGTGCTTGAATTGGCTTCTATCCTTGAAAAGTACTTGATTTTTCACCACATCCCTCGAAAAGTACTTAACCCTTTACCTAACATGAAAAGCAGACGACACTTGCAAACAAAATTCTTGAATAACTAACTTTTTTCATTTTTTGTCTCAAAAACATAGGTTATGACCCCTCACTGGAACGAGCTCGTTCCAAAGAGGGGTCATAACCTATGTTTTTGAGACAAAAAATGAAAATATAATGAAAATTAATTGGCGATTTTTCAGAATAGCGCTGGCCGATTTTGGCCGTTACGTTGGGTAAAGGGTTGAATTCAGTTTACCTATAACCTCTGAGACGACAGAATTAATGACAGACCCACCCAATATACTTTCGATATCAGAAAAAAAACAGTCAGGAAGAACATCTCTCTATCCTTTGAGTGCCACTAAGTGCCATCTAAAGAATTGCAGATGTCACCTTGTTGCACTTGAGGTACATTATATATCTAGTTAGTTGGGTATTCCAGAGATCTGGTCCGAGGCAGAATTTTTTGGTGTTCATTGTATTGTGAGTTCATATGAAAATTACAATAGTCCTTGAAAATCACAATCTGAGTCTTTGAAAAGTGCTTAAAAAGTGCGTGAATTTGATTTTCTGATACCAAAGGGAACCCTGCCGTGGATGATTGCACACGTGAAACAACAAATTAAAAAGTAAGGGGAGAGTACTATGGTGGGTGATTAGAACAAGAATTTTAAAGTACCGCCGGTACCAACATAACCGGTATCGGAGCGGGACAAAGCCTGACCCGCCGAAACCGGTACGGGGACAAATCAACAATTGGATGACATATCGCAGTCAGGTGGGAGACACTCGCATTTAACCCTTTACCTAACATGAAAAGCAGACGACACTTGCAAAACAAATTCTTGAATAACTGTTCATTTTTGTCTCAAAAACATAGGTTATGACCCTTCATTGGAACGAGCTCGACGACCTCGTTCCAATGAGGGGTCATAACCTATGTTCTAGAAACAAAAAATGAAAAAAATAATGAAAATTAAATGACGATTTTTTAGAATGGCGATGGACGGTTTTGGCCTTTACGTTAGGTAAAGGGTTAACCCTTTACCCAACGCAGACGATATCAAAATCTATTATTTTTAATATCATTTTTTCAAATTTTTCAAAAAATTAAAAAAAAACATATCATGTGACCCCTCGCTGGAACGAGCTCGACGAGCTCGTTCCAACGAGGGGTCACATGATATGGTTTTGTTGAAACTTTTTGAAAAACTCATATTTTTTCAGCTGCTGAATTTGCATATTACACGGGCGGATGCGGGCGATTCGTTGGGTAAAGGGTTAAACCGTTCCAACCCCCTGGATCGCAAGGCAAACATGACATCGTGCCAGTTATTCTGCGGCGACATCAAATGAATCATAAAGTAGGAAAATGGGGCTTTATGATTACTTTGATGACACCTCAGAATAATTTCTTTGGAGTAACCGATGACGGCTCTTTCATTGTCTTTGATGCGACGTTTGGAAAGTCAAAATGGTTGACCTTATCGAGGTCGTGGCGCAGACAGAACATGCACTTGTAGACTGTTTTGGAGAGTGTTCATTCACAAATAAGTTCAAAGTATGTTGCGCAAGTGATACACGATTATCAGCCTGTTTACCCTCGTCCAATTAGGAATTTCCCCATAAAATAATTTTGTCCTGGTACCGGCGGGACAAACGCTTCAGTACCGGTACCGGTTAGAGCATGAGGGAACCGCCGGTACCGGTACACGTACCGGTTGACATGCCTGGATTAGAATTATACATTCAGCTTTCGTGTACAAATATGTTGATGAGTAAAGGTGATCCTTAAATTGTGAGTAGTTTGTATTCCCATAGGCGACCATTTTACGTTCATGCGTAAAATAATATGATCGCATCATTTTAATTTGGAAATTCAAATATTTTTGTCAATATACCCTTTCAGACAACGTTTTTTTTCCTCAAAACCGAGGGTCATGCAACAAATAAGTAGTACTGAAATGGTTAACCGAATAATCGGTTTGAAACCAGTTAGCTACCTAATCGATTAGAAAAAGCCGCCAACCGGTTATCCGAAATATCGATAGTGATCGTCATTCCGCGTTTAAAACGTAGTAAATCCGCTGCTTCTCCTTTGTGATAGATTACACATCGAAGCCGCGTTGTATATATTGAGAAATAATCGACTTTAGCGTTCAAGACATCGTTAATGCTCGGGAGTTTCCGTGAGTAATGAGTAATCGCAGAAACTATTCCGTAGTGTGTGTGTACAAACGAACGTTGTCGAGTACTCGACAACGTTCGTTTGTATACACATACGGAATAGTTTGAGAATATTGCTTTCCAATTCCTATAGTTTTGATCCCATATTCGGTTAAATAATGGCCACGGATAGCCGGATATTATCGTGGCTAGTCGGTTACGAAAATGAGTCAACCGTTTCAGCCCTACAAATAAGAGAGAAAAATTAACAGGTTGAAAACTATCGGTCACGGGCACATTTTTCTTTCGGGAAATTCCCATCAAAAACACACCAATAGTCAATTCATCATATCACCTGCCATGTTTCTCTGGAACATTCAGCAATGATGCAAAATTTTAGTACAATGCTTCAAAAGTTTTTTAAAACAATATTTTTTTTCTCAAGGCTGCTTAGTGTCGGAGATTACTTCATTAGTGTACTTTTTCAAGATTCAAATCTTTAGTATTGTAATACCTAAAACGTTTCACTCGAGCCCTGTCCGACCTTGCTGAACTCCCAAAACTCAGGTTCAAAATGCAACGTAACAAAGGGCGGTAACTCTTTTTTTATATGAAAGTCCGCCGAACGAACAGTTTGGGATCATTAATTCTGACATTTTGTTTTAAACATTTTACAACTCTGCTGTCCGTTGTTTCTCTTTGTTATTGTGTATGTTGGGTTAATAATACAGAAGCCAAAAAAGAGAAAAAACAGTACCTTCCAAAAGTTGAAAGTGAGACACACTATTGAATCGTCATCCCTCCATCCCAACCCTACCCCCTCCACAAATACCCTTCATGGGAGTGGCGACAGAGGTGGTGGTAGAGGTGGTTCACCGGTCAACATTTTCAATAGCTAGAAATTTTAAGTCTCAGATCACCAGGGGTGGGGGGGGGGGAGGGGGGGCTGAGGAGCCATGCCCCCACTCGGTGACGTTGCTTAATTATTGATGACTTTCACAACTTAAAATTTATGGACAAACGGACCTCAGAGTCTTTTTTTTTGTCGCGAACTTCAAAATATTTCCTGGGGGGGGGGGGGGGTCCCCCTCCAGTGAGAGAGAGTGTCCCCCTTCTTGTGTTCACCCCCATCTCGCCGCTACGTAGCACTGATAATGCTGCCCATCCTATTCTGTATATCTTCCTTGTAGTTCAGCGGCCTGAAACGTAGTGGCTACCCCTTTACGTAGGAGGTAGCCGCTTCGTTTAGATCGTTGAACTAGCCCCCCCCCCCCCCCCCCCATATTACTCTTGATGGTAACTAGTCCCCCCCCCCCCCCCGGTATTATTTTCGGGATAACTTTGCTTGGCCTATATTATAATTTTGTAAAGGTGTGTCGCCAGTTTATTATTCACATTTAACCCTTTACCTAACGTAACGGCCAAAACCGGCCAGCGCTATTCTCAAAAATCGCCAAATAATTTTCATTATTTTTTTTCATTTTTTGTCTCAAAAACATAGGTTATGACCCCTCGTTGGAACGAGCTCGTCGAGCTCGTTCCAACGAGGGGTCATAACCTATGTTTTTGAGACAAAAAATGAAAAAAATTTGTTATTCAAGAATTATTTTTGCAAGTGTCGTCTGCTTTTCATGTTAGGTGAAGGGTTAAATGCAAAACTCAGAAATTGGATCACATAAACAAAACAAAGCAAACAAAAACCCACTTTCCATAAAGACATAAAACAAAACATATAAGAATCTCGATGCAATTGAAACGTATCCCAAGAGTTGAGTTCGTGTGAATGAAGTTTATTGAAAATCACGAAAGCGCACGTGCAAGACCTGCAAGCACGGTGTTCACGACGAATTGGTGAGCGCACATATAATAAAGTCTCACATCCTTATTATCTCATTCATCACTTTGTGTGTGATTCAATAAAAGTGTTCAAATACATGCCATGAGGAATTTATTAATTGGATTTTAATTTAACAGAAGTGTTTCTAACGGGGTTTGGTGTTTTTGTTTTTTAACCAACATTTCCCAATTAACCCTCATCAACAGACCACCGTGGATGTGACGGTTTTTTGTTAACTGATAGGCCCAAACTGTTCTAACCCGTTCTCGTGTCCATCCATTTGTAAGAAAACTTCTGTTTTGTGGACAATGAAATAGTTACTCGTCTGTTTCATTTGACTTCAGTGTCCCTGTCGAAATAAGCTGAATGGAAACAAAAAGTAGTTTGTTTCTTCATCGATTATACCAGATCCTGACATTTATTATTAGAACACTCTTTCTAGGGGCATAACTAGTTGGGGGTTGTATGTTGGGGTGATCCCCCCCCCCCTATAATTTTCCAGTCGGGACATTTTCATATCTTGAATGGAGTATTAGATATGGATTCGCTCTTGCTGGTAATGGTGTATTACGGGACGAGATTTGCTTCTTGGACTTGTGTCCCACACACAGTTGGTTTCATGCAAGCCCTAAAGTGGTATTCAGAATACAGCTACACACTCCACAAATGCCCCAGATTCGCTTCTAGAGTACTGAATTTGCAAAATCTTCTGAGGGTGGGGGGGGGGGGGGGGCTAGTCCTAACTAGGATGCTCCGGTTGTTACCCCTCCCCCACTTCCCTTAAAGGCACGTGCGAGGAGAGGTAACAACCAGAAGGGCCTAATTAAGAATAGAGGAAGATTTCACTCCTCACAACGGCCTTCCAAATATCATTCCCGCCCCCCCCCCCCCGCCCCCCCCCCCCCCCCCCGCCCCCCCCACCCCCCCCCCCCCCCCCAAACAAAAAAAAACAAAACAATCCTGGTCACGCGATTCACTACAAACATGATTAAAATGTTTATCATTTTTTTCATCAGACATTCAATTTGATCCCTTCTGTGAAACAAACATAACTTTTGGCAATATTGAGAAAAATACACTGTTGATGGGCGTTATGGAGTTGACATCGAGTACACCACTTTAGCAGAATGATGTTCGACGAAATGAAGGAAGGTGTATTTTATAAATCTGTTTTCCCATAAATACAAAGAACAAATATTTTCCAAAACTCATTACACAAGTTTACTTTTTATATTTCAAGTACACTATACAAAGAAGAGACATTTTCTGTATCAATACTGTTGATGTAGAAAATGTTCTAAACATGGATTCTCAACTTCTCAAGACTGTAATACACTGAACATGATGAAAACAGTTGGACACGATAAAGTCAGCTTTATAGGTGTGATTTTTCGATTTTGTTTTTATGTCTGTCAGGTTTGTCTTGTCAAACACAAATGTGGATTACTACGATTCGATGGGCAAATTCGTATTGGACCACATAACTGATTTTAATTTCCACGCATCGATACAGTGCGTCAGAATTACATTAAACGACTGTCTTCAGACTGGACATTGGACTCGGTTCAACCTAATTAATGTCTTTGTTTTACAGCCAAATTAAAATTAGAGACACTAGGCTTTGATGAATTTACAATGCACCCAATGCTAAAAACCTTATTAATCTCATGGACTAAAGCAAAAACCATTAACTTGAAGCCCATGTTTGGGCTTTTCCCTAAAGTGTAGGTACTACAACTCAAAGGCTTCAAACTCTGTTGATGTCCATCATATTATCTTTAAATCTAAATTATTTCGTCTGTGTGGAATTTTCTTGTTACAATTTATGGGAGAGTACCTTTAGCCCTTTAGCCCTTTAGGCACTCTCCCATAAATTGTAAGAAGGCAAAGTTTTGTGAACAAATTTTGATGAAAATAAATAATTTAGCAATCTACCAGTCAAAGTAATTTAATTTCAGCTCGGCTGAAATAAATTTATTTTACAGACGTGAGAGAACCTGTTTTGATTTTTAAGAATAATTTGTTTGATTATTGCTATATTCGTTACATACACCCCTATCTATACACTGTAAACGTTTATATTGTGAATAAATTATCAGGATGTTAATTATTTTTTTATTTGAAGACTTAAACCGGGCTCTCAACGGCCCGTGGTTATTTTCTGTTTTTCCCCACCTCCATTTGGGAGAATAAATTTACAAAATCGAGGTAGTATGTTACCTCGATTTTGTAAATTTATTTCTCCAGAATGGTACCGGGGGGGGGGGGGGGAACACATTCATCACTGTTCAAAGGCGAAAAATTCAAAATAGTACAATATTGGATGTCCTGTCAAATTTTGACTAAGTTCATATTACTCAGTACTTAATAATAGGTGCGATTTCGTAATCGGATTAATATGGTTATATCATGGTCTCTCTGGTGTGCAGAGCTACTCGCCAGAAGATGTCGCTCAAAGGTTCCACAAAATTGTGGACAAAGGAGATAGCCATCCGAAAATACAGTTGGAAAGGAATCAACTGATTTGACAAGTACTTGCAAGTCAGGGACTTGAAATTTACATTGGGCGAGAAAAAATTCAAATCTGGCGGGTGTATTTCCGCCGAACCCCCTAATACAGACTACAGGTCCAGTAATAGTTCCAACATTTGAACTATCAAGTGATCGGATGGCGCAGTGGTAACGTATAGGGACGGCGATCATAAAGTTGTGAGTTCGAGACCCATAGGAGACAAATTTTCGTCAAAATAGTTGAAAAACCGCTAAAAAGAGAAGATTTTAGGATTTTTGACTAAACCCTTTCACTCTCAACATTTCCGCTAGTAACACCCCTCCGGTCACCTCCTCTCCTTGTCTACTTTCTCTCTCATATACCTCTTGTTTCATTGTTTATCAGTTTTAACGTGTTTTTTTTTAATTTTATTTTAGTTTATATTATCCAGTTTAGTTTGTCCCCTTTGTGGATTTGAACCCACGATGTTTAGATTCGCGAGCCGCTGCGTTACCGACTGTGCTATCCGTCGCACCTCATATAACGGTCACATATCTTTCCAATTGGTGACTACTTCAAGTTTCATGATGAAGAGGTGTATTTCAAACTGCAAGAGAAAATCATTGCGTTTGTCCCTTTGTGGATTCGAACACACGGTGTTGAGATCCGCAAGCTGACGCGTTACCGATTCTGCTACGCTCTTATAACTGAAAGAGTAATTGAAAAACTTAAATTTTCTTTGTTTCATAAAAAGGTATTTCATGCGGCGATTCATACGGGGTTTGATCTCGTGATGGACAGAATGCATCGATTCAACAAGAAAAATTAACGGTTTTACCAGCTGTGCTAATGACACAACGAATGCTGCGTTCTGTATTAATAATAGTGCAGACTGGTTTAAAATCAGCCTGTACTATCATCAGTACAGAACACAACTAATCTACGCTATATTTTTTCAGTTCTGAATTGTTTGGATCAACCAAAGCTTGAATCTGAGACAGTAGATTTTTATTTTGGTGAACTTCAACTCAACATTATCCGAGATATCTGCACTGACCAAAATGTTAATTCACTTCTGGGATCTCACGGGAACCGAACCCACAACTCTGGAACGAGTTAAGAAAAATGTGCAACTCAACCGATTGCGCGACTAACATTTTGTTTGGATACGTGTTAGTCAGCCAGCTGATCAGTCGATTTCACCCCATTGCAGGCCGCTGATTCCATGATTCGGGACATTCTCAAATTAGTATAGTTGAAAAGAGTATTTCAAAGTCAGCCTATTAGAATCAAGTGGACATCATAAGGTTTTATAGCGGAGAAAAAAATTCTCAGTTGTAACGTTATGTAAATTTCTCAGCAGGCGAGGTTTGAACCCACAACCTAACAATTCGGATATTCGAAGTCAGTGTTTGACGGCCGTATCAATTATACCACGGCGAACTTATTAAATTTTTGAACCAATAGATTTATGTTAATATTTACGAATGAAAGCAAAAAAATATGACACATCGATGTAATTTTTATTCATTCTGCCAGTTTTCAAGATTCACAAGTGGACTTGGGGTAGGGGGTTGATGTGCATATATTGTGATTAAGGGGTAAGGAGGACATAACGAATTCGTGCATATGTTGCACGTGGAAACTTTGGTTCCGCGAGAGGAGTTGTAGTGGAAAATGTTCATGCACGTGAAATACATGGTTATTGAAGTTCACGCATTACTCTCCTACGAAAATTTGCTTTTGAAACAAGGAAGGACCTCCATTCTTCAGTTTATCTCCAACTTCTGCATTTCATTGGTTGCGGAAAGTTTATGAAAGTAAATTTTTTTTTTGTGACACAGTTTAGTTTGTTTTGTGTTCTTTCTGGATTTATTTGATTCGCTGATGGAAATTCAGGATTCATACAAGTAGTTCGATTTTTAACATGATTTTATTCACCCCCTTTAGGCGTTTCAATTTTATAGCCCTGCGAATCACCCCTTTCCGCTTTGAATCGAATCTAATTGGGCTCACTATTCGAATTCGAGGCGAATCTCGATTCGAATCAGGGACGTTTTGGAGATGATCGACTGGGGGAAGGGGGTGCTGTAAACCTGGTTTGTTTCGACAGTGATGGCTCAAGACCCGCCTGATAAAATATTCCAACTCCATATCACCAAGGCATGCCTTCGTCGAAGGCATGCCTTGGTGATGGAGTTGGAATGTTACCCAGGAAGGATTGTAATTCAAAAACAGAAACTGGAAACTTTATTCAACTGTGGCAGTGTCTAGTTATTTATTTATTTATTGGTGTTTAATGTCACATATTTCTGCACAATGGCTAACCATGACCGTGACAGTTTTACGGGTGGAGGAAGCCGGAGTACCCGGGGAGAACCACCAAGCAACGGCGAGCAACTGTCAGCTCCCCAACATACCAACTCCACACAAGCAGGGTTAGCATTTGTTGAAGACAGGTGCACCATCGACGTGCAGTACGCCTTAGTACACAGCGTCACCATGCCCCCACGTGGGCAATGGGGGTGAAGTGTCTTGCCCAAGGACACAACGCGGTTGCCGCAGGTGGGATTCGAAGGCAGTGTCTAGTGAGACTTGAATTTGCTTGGCTGGTGGCATATATAGGTACAGATGTTTCAGTTTAGATAGCGGAAACTACACTCAGTCTTTATTGTCAATATTATTTATGTACAATTTCCATCAGAACTATATACGTATCGTGAGACGACGAAGATGACTGATGCTAACCTATATTCCAGTGAAAAGATTCGAAAGGAAACGAATCGTGTAGCCGATTCGTATCGAATAGCAACTAAAGATTCCAAATCGAATCGCATCTTGAAGCTTCGCAGGGCCCTATTTATTTTACTTTGAATGGTCATCATTATAATGTATGACATTTGTAATACCACAACTCTCTACAAACTAGACCGCGGTAAAAGTGGGCTGTGAGATATACACAGGACAACAATTTCTCCCGTTTTAGTTAAAACAGCAAATCATTCCATGGCCCGCTTTTAGTAAGAAATAACTATTGGTTTTTAGGACATTCACTTGGTTTCCATCCATCACGCCGACGATAATCGAAACGCATAGGAGCTGTTACAAGCACCCGTGTGTGTATTGTGTCTGTGGGATGGAGAGGAGGAGGTATGAATGAGCTCTAGACAAAAATGTCACCGTCTTCCTTCACCAAATTTGGTGCAGGTGCGGTACTTGGTAACTGCTGAACGGGTATTGTTTTGGCGGTACTTGGTAACTGCTGAACGGGTATTGTTTTGAGATGTTAAATTCCAATGTCATAGGGTCCCAAAATTAAATAAAATACATGTTCGGTGTCTAGCCAGTTATCTGTGTCCTCGAAAGCCCCCGACTTTAACATTATATAGAGGGCCCTCGAAACAATATTTGCCTTTGGAGGTCAAGGCCACGCGATCACAAACTTCAAGATGTGCTCTCAGAGTCGCCGACATGCATCTTGGTCGAGTGCTCACTATCTGATGCCTGTTCTAGAGATACGACCACGATTAAGGTGCCATCTGCGACACACTAAAATTCACGACGTTTCTTGATTAAAACTACGAAGTTTCTACGTTTTCATCACCGGATTCCCATATAATGGTTTTTAGAGTGATGAGTGAAAAAAGTTTGCACCGTTATACGTGTGTCCAGAAGAATGCATGCTGTTTTTCAAATTGTAGAATTACCCAAAACAAGATGCCTCCTTTACAGCTTCAGCTTCATCTGGCACAAACATTTAATGTTTTGTGATACATTTCACATTTCCAGTATGAGATACTCACAGCTGTAACAATCTTCAGATTTGGGGAGTTTTCCCACCGCATCAAACATTCATATGACGGTTCTTACGTTCACACACCTCTGCTTTTTGGGGATCCTTTTAGACAAGAAGCCCACACTCTCCAAAATTAGCTACAAAGGTATTGTCATGGTAACTGTCTTTGGCAAACGTCTCATTTTCAATTGCAGTGGTTATATCTAGAACCTTTCCAACTTAAAATCACCAAAATATCATCATCTATCTGTGACAGTTATTTGTTATAGTTGAGATCAATGAACATGCGAACTCTTAGGCAAATGGTCCCGACGGAATAGTTATTCTTGTGGTGGTGGTGTTGGTGGTGGTGGTGGTGGTAGGGGTGTATGCCCCGTTGTTATTGTACAAACACCATTTAATGAAAAGAAGGAAAAGTATCCTATCAGATCGGTGGCATACTGTGAAACTCCCCTTAATTCCAACCCAACACTCGGAAAAAAGTATATCCAGCACCAATTTTTTCTTTGTATTCCTAGAATAATAAATTCCTGTTCTGGCATCAGGATTTGACTACAATCGTCCATCACGGGGTGTTATTTAACAATTATCTCGAAGATTAACTCAACATATCACCGCGCAACAACTGTTTTGAAGCCACAAAGGCATGCGGGGAAATCTTGCAGATCTAAAGGTTTATATTGAAATTACAATGTCAAAGAAGAATGGTGCCATTCAAAATCAGATACAGTTTAACCACAAACGTTAGATACCCTTTTTTTTATCAATCGCCCAAACTCATTTTTTAGGAAAGAGTTAAGAAACCTTCTGGATTTAGGGTGTCGTTGGCGTAAGAATGTTATGTTTTTCTATCTTTTTCTGGGATTTGTTTGTAAGCTATATGTGAGATTTATTTTATAATGACCATTTTCCTTGTCAGTTGTACACTTCAGTTTAAACCTTTGATATCAAATTAGTCGGATTATAATCCCTATCTTTTAAAGCAATTAAAACTAAGTTCGTCACTTCGTCGCTTGAGAACATCAAGGTGCCATCTGCAATGCTAAGGCATTGCAGATGGCACCATGATGTTCTCAAGCTACGACTTGTCCATTTTTGCGAACAGTTCTATCTGTTGCAGTGTTTGCGACCGCTAAAAACTATATTTTTGTCATTTGTGGATTGTTGAATTCCCAGCCATCATTTCTCGTAAGTCACCGTGAGAGTGCTCTCTAAATAATCCCAATCTCTGATTTGAGTTCAGCATTGGAAAGCCTTGACTAAATTGTAATGGAAGTAAATTTGTAACAAAGAGATAAACCTCTTCCCTCACTTTTAACTGTCCTTGTTTTATAAAACTTTACGATAATTATCGAGGGAAATTAATTTTATTCATCAGTAAAGTGTTTGTTGAAAATTTATTGGATAGTGTTTGCAGGCAAGAAATGTCAAACCGATTAGATGTTATGGTTTCAGAATGATTGTGGGGGTATTTCCAAAGCATTGATACTTTTATCGCAGTATGAGTTTACTTTTAGGTAAGGCAACATAATGTCACTTTGATCAGACGATTATTTGCCCAGGATTCTAATAATATTATCATTGGCCTTGAATTGATAGATTTGACTTTAAGACAATTATGTTATATTTTCAGTTGAGTTTTCAAAAATCAACACCCCTACACACATCCACATACCCCACACACATCGACATATCCTTCGGCCGACACACGCCATCCCTGACAAACATTCACACACGCAAAGGTAGCCGTTGCTGTTGCAAAGCACATTTTTTATAGAAGAAATGGCGAAACGGGAAAATAAGATCGTTAATAGGGGTATGCTTGAAGAGTATTTTTCTTCATTTAGAAAGGCGTTTGTGTTGCAAAATTTTCAATCAACGTTTGGAAACTCCAAAGAGCACTCAAAGTCCTATAGTTTGAGAAAACCCTGTCATTAATATTACTTCCACTTTCTTTGTCATTGAAGTGTTGTTGGCCCAGTGGTAGCACTCTGGACTGGTGATCTTAGGATTGTGAGTTCAGTTCCTTGTTGAGATGTTTTTTATCATATCCGCAAAGCAAAAACAACCCACTTCTCGATGCAACTTTAAGGTGAATATTAGTTCTAAGTGTGATGATGAGGTGAAGGAGTTGGCCTCGAGGTAACTCACAGGACTTCTGAATGCAAGATTGTGAGTTCAAATCCCAAAAGGAATAACTTTTTCATGTCTGAGAAAAAAAACACACATCTACCTGATGCAATACAAAGGTAAATATCAGTTGTCAGAGTGATAATGGAAGGAATGTGATGGTCTGTTGGTAACTCGTTGTTCTGCTGATCACAAGATTGAGAGTTCGAATCCCCAAAGAGGAAGAAATATTTTCATGTTTAAATCAAATGCAACCAAAGAAAAGTTAAATAGGAAATCTGACTAGATTATTATGGGGATCCCGTGGCTGAGTGGTAACGTAGTGGACTCCGGACTGGAAGGTAGTGAGTAGTTGTGGGTTCGAGACCGGGTGCCTCCCGAGGTAATGGGAGCGAAAGACCGAAATGAAACAGCTGGTACTGACTAAGAGCGAAACCTAGAAAAGAAACAGATGGTTGAAGAATGAGGGGGAAGATTTTTCATTTCAAAATCTACACTTGGTAAACACACTTTTAAAATTGGAAAAGCTTTTTTCTTTAAAACGCATTTTTGATTTTCAGTCCTCGACATCGAGTGACGTTTCAAACCTTTCATTACAATGTCACAGTTTTTTTTTATTGATTTATATTCTACGATTATTGTTTTGGTTTAGTTTTGATTGATTATTTGAGTTTGCCCCTAGTGGGATTCGAACCCACTCCGCTAGGTTTGAAAGCCACGTCGCTACCTATCGCGCTACCGACGAACTGCAATCAAGTGTGTGCTTTATCATTAAGTATTCTCAGTTCAACACCGCAACATGATGAGATGGCATCAAATAAAAGAAATTACTTTTAATATTTACTGAACAAAATCAGACTTTTATTGTAGTTTTAATATACGGTTTACATAGTTTAGTGTTGTAGGCATCAGGTGGATGCAGACATTCTATCCCGTTGATTGAAGGTTGAACGTGTTGATCGATCTCACTGTGAGATTTTTACAATTCAGAAGTTTGCAAATTCACCTCTGAATGACGCCGACGTTGAATAAACAGGGAGTATCATTATTTGACACAGCTGAATCCGTGCCTGTTCTGTAATTATCTCAAATATTCTTAAACGAATGGAGTTATGAAACGAGAGACAACATTGCAACTTTGCCCCCGATTAAAAGTATTCCACTCAAACGGGATTTTGGGGGTTTGAACCCATGATCATGATGATCTCAAGATGTATTGAATATAACACAACGTGAACATGCGCCCATACCAACTGAGCTAGTAGGACAAGGCTAACCGCGTATTGAAAATGCGTCTTCGTTATTCGCCTGTTGAGTGCAATTAGGCACCATCTGCGATACTTTGGCATCGCACATGGTGTCTTGTTGCATTCAAGGGACGATGTAATCAGTTGCAACAGTCATTGAAAGCAGTTTGTTGGACTTTTGCATAATGAAACCTCAAATTAATACCTCAACACAGTCACAGAAAATGTTTAGATTTTCTGTCTCCGTTTATTGATATTAAATTGAGCTCCCATTGTTCAACCTGACAATGAATGTGTTGTGTATATCAATGTATAAGCACGACACATTCACCTTTTTACATACACCCGTCCACAGCGTTCACTACTGCACATTCGCAAACATCGCGACTTTTACTCAAGTATTTTACGATTGCAAGGATATTCGTAATTCACAAATTCGATTATAAAACGGGAAAGTCCGAACAAGAGAGGGAAGTGTGTTTATTCAACTTTAACGAATATTGAACTGTTCAGAATGTTGAAAGAGCAATTGGGGTTGGAAACCTTGAACTTCGTCTCCATAAACCACACTTTTATCAATTTAGCCATCGTGACCAAACTAAGTGCAGTCTAATTGCTGTGACAACTCTGCTGCTTTCTATATTCTATAACAACTTCACACTCGACATTGACAGCTGCTCTAGAACGAATGAATAATTAAAGCGCTACATAATGAATGACAAGTTAGCTTGAAAATAGGTGATAGGTTATTTTTGATGTCGTCAAATGTCTAAACAAAATAATAATTTGTCACATTTTTGCTGCCCATCCGCATTTATGAACAATGCTTCGTAGTTTTCAGCAGCAAAGAATGCTAAATTATGACGTATTTTTTAGATATTTTAAGCCATCCAAAATAACATGTCACCTATTGTCAAGCTAAATTTCCCATTACTCATATAAAACCTTAATGTTCGTAACAGATCAGTTTGGAGTTTCCTATAGTTTGTTCAAGTAATTACACACGGATACCCACACGAACAACGTTTTTCTGCTTTTTAATGAAAAACGAATTTTGGTCACAGATTCTTCCGGGGGCTTGAACTCACAACCACAGAAGCAAGGTAGTTAGGAAAAAAAAGGTTGTGTTCGTACCCGACGCGCTATTAACACAACCCCGAAAAACAATTATATTCAAAGGGCCCGAAAAAACTATTTATACAGTTGTAATGTTGTGGCTTGAAAATTGTTGAATCTCTGAACAATGGTGGTTTCTTTGCGACTTGCCACTCAAAAAAAAAAAAACAAAAAAAAAAAAACAAAACAAAAAAAAAACGAAGAAACAAAGTGAATGAACTGAAATCCATGCTTTACCTTAGCACTAGCTCGCCTGTGTAAATTACAAACCAACACATGAAAAGGGAATTACCTTGACTATTTTCAGGCAACTTTTACTCAAATGCTTTAGCTATTCTGTGGGTTAGGAGGCCTATAACATAAAATAAACCAAGAACATAAATTTTGGATGGCAAAGAAATGATTCCAAAAATACAATGAAAAAAACCACCCGCATGCAATGGTATAAAAACTAGAGTAATGTCACCATGCAGCCCGACTGTCCCAGGAATGGCAATGCTTAGACGCAAAATAGTCGGAGCCATTTTTTGTTAACAGTTTACCTAACGAATCTGCCATATCTGCACTCGTGATATACAAAATTTGCTATTCAAATTTTATTTTTTTCATTTCTCTACTTCAAAACATACCTCATGACCTATTAATGGAACAAACTTGATGAGCTTGTTCCGATAAGGACTAATAAGCCATGGTTAGAAGTAAATAAAAAATGAAAAAATCTGATGTTTCAGAAAAAATAATTTGTAATGTTGGCTTCAACTTGTGTTAGGTAAAGGATTAAAAATGCAGTACATAAAGCAATGTTGGGCTGGCCTGTATTACTAGCTGGAAAATACACATATCAACTTTGGTTGAAATCAAATAATCCAAACTGGAGTTATCAGTCGGAAACTAATTGTTTACAGACAGATGGATGGACCGACAGATGGACGGACGAAAGTCATGACTATAGCCCTGACTATAAACAGTCAGGCTAAAAATGCATTTTGTACCAAAGAAAAAATATTTCATGAATGGCGCTGGGTGAGGAGGAGGTGGCGGTGAGGGTGGGGGATAGGGGAGTCCATTTTTTTTCCACATGTGGTCAGTCTAAATCCTTCAGAATGCATTTTGAGCAGAGAAAAAAATACCAAACTGGCACCATGGGGGTGGGGGTGGGGTGGGGTGGGGTGGTGGTGTTTGTCTGGGTTTTTAACCACAAACTTTAACCAAAGCTGTAAAAAAGCATTTTTGACGCTAGAAAAATAAAATTGCCTAATTGGAACCCCGGGAGCGGGGGGGGGGGGGGGGTTAAGTGAGTTTACAAAAAGGTTCCGCATGTAGTAAATGTAAATAGTTCAAAATGCATATTCGAGGAAAGAAAAAAAATGCCTAATTGGGGGAGGGGGGGGGGGGGGCGGTGATAATGTCTGTCTGGATTTTTAACCACAAACTTGAACCAAACCTGTAAAAAGCAGTTTTGACAAAAGGAAAAAAAAGGTTCTGCATGTAGTGGCTGTAAATAGTTCAAAATACATATTGGAGGAGATAAAAAAAGGCCTAATTGGGGAGAGGGGGGGGGGGGGCGGTGGTGTTTGTCTGGGTTTTTAACCAAAACTGCTAATAAGCAATTTTGACAAAAGAAAAAAACCCTGCCTATATAATTGGCCCCGAGGGGGGGGGGGGGGGGAAGGGGGGTACGTAAGTTTAAAAAAAGGTTCCGCATGTTGTGACTGTAAATAGTTCAAAATGCATATTGGAGAAAAGAAAAAAAAGCCTAATTGAGGGGGGGGGGGATTAGGGGGTGGTGGAGTTTGTCTGGGTTTTTAACCACAAAGTTGGAGGCATCCTACCAAGCTTCCATGAAATCCCTTCATAATTATCGTCTGTGGAATATTCTAAAGGTTTTCGGGGTTCGGGCCTTTGTTGCCGTCACCATTGCCCAAAAGGGGACGTTCTCATCTAGACATTATATGAAGTCAACCTATCAAGTTACAATGAAATCCCTCCATAAATATGACCTGTAGATTGTGTTAAAGGTTTTTGGGCTGTTGCCGTCACAGTTGTCCAAATGGGGACGTTCTCATCTAGACATTATATGAAGTCAACCTATCAAGTTATAATGAAATCCCTCCATAAATATGACCTGTAGATTGTGTTAAAGGTTTTTGGGCTGTTGCCGTCACAGTTGCCCAAAAGGGGACGTTCTCATCTAGACATTATATGAAGTCAACCTATCAAGTTACAATGAAATCCCTCCATAAATATGACGTGTAGACTGTGCCAAGGGTTTTGGGCTTCGGGCTCGGACAGCCATCATGGTTGAATGTTCGCAATCAAAAGGGGATATTCTCATCTGAGCATCGTGTGGATCCTACGAAGTTACAATGAAATGCCGTCATAAATATGACCTGTAGACTGTGCTGAAGGTTTTCGGGTTTCAGGCATCTGTAGCTGTCACAGTTGCCCAATCACGTCCAAAAGGGGACATTCTCATGTAGACATTATAGGAGGTTAACCTACCAAGTTACAATGAAATCCCTCCATAAATACGACCTGTAGATTGTGCTAAAGGTTTTCAGGTTTTGGGCTATAGGGCAGTCGTGACGGTTGATAGATCATGCCCAAATGGGGAAATTCTCATGTAGACATCACACACAGTCATCGTATCAAGTTACAATGAAATCCGTCCATATTAAACATGACCTGCAGACTGTGCTAAAAGTTTTTGGGTTTCGGGCTCGGGCAGCCATCACGGTTGGCAGATCATGCCCAAACGGGGACGTTCTCTTCTAGGCATTATACAAAGGCATTCTATGAAGTTGCAATGAAATCCCTTCATAAATACGACCTGTAGACTGTGCTAATGGTTTTCGGGTTTTGGGCTCGGGCAGCCATACCGGTTGACCGATCACGACCAAAGGCGGACGTTCTCATGCAGACATGCCCTAAAACCTGCATATGAAATTCCGTGATGATCAGACAAGAACTACCGGGTATAGCCTGTACTTGAAGGTTGAATAAAAAACTTTAATCACAAACTTTAACCAAAACTCCAAATGTCAACTAAACAGGAAAAGAAAAAAAAAAAACACTTCAACCTTCAGTAAAAAACTTTAACCACAAACTTTAACCAAAACTCTAAATGTTAACAGACGGACAGACGGACGGATGGACGAACAAATGTCATTACTATAGCCCTCACTGTAACAGTCGGGCTAATAAATGGCACGAGAAACAGAAGATCTGCTTTGTGGGGCCTTAGTCACGTTATACCACGTGGCCAACTTTAGAGGACTTCCACCCAAGGCGTTGATTCAGGGCCTTATTTTGCCATTAAAGCAGAACTTGTTTAGTGCAGGCACCCTGTCGCACCCACGGGAAACTGTCATATTTGCAGTGACTTTAAAAAGAAGGGTTAATAGCAATCCAGACTAGGACCCTAAGGCCGTCATATAATTTTGTGCTGTGGAACGCCCTGGGGCTCAGGACTTACTGCACCACAAAATTATTTTACAGCCTTCCGACCTCACTTTGAACTAGGTCACTGAGTCTTGTAGGTTAAAAAAAACAAAAAACAAAAGCACCAAAGCCCGTTAGAATAACTTCCGTCAATAATCCAAATAATAAAGTCCTCATCGCGAGGTTTGAAAACATTTATTGAAACACAAAATGAAGTAGTGAATGAGCTAACAAGGATGTGACACTTTATATGTTTACTCTACAAATCGTGAACACCGTGTCAGCACGCGATGCACGTGCAGATTCGTGCTTTTCAATGAACTGTTTTCACATGAGTGCAACTGGAAGGATATACTTCAACTGAGTTTATTCATTAAAATGGGGCGTTTTTAATTGTTTGTTTGTCAATGTAAGCCAACTGGTTGGTTTTGACTTCAAAATTATCTTAGCTGCATGCTGGCGGGGCGGTCTTCATGTCGAGAACCGAGACAAATAAGCGACCGGCCAAAGTGTTATTATTATTATGTAAGAAGAATGGACTATAGTACATATAAATATATATAAAATATATCGCAAACATATCGTCCACCGAGTTCCAATGTGTTCTTTGTGCCTACTGGCAGCCTAATGGCACATAGAACACATTGGAACTCAGGGGCGATGTGAAAATATAGAAACTCAATCTTTTATTGAATTTAATGGCATAGTTGGTTGAAGCGCAAAACTTGACTTTTTTGTGATTTCTGTCGACACTACTTCATGCCCTGACGATGTACCATTTTTTCTAAAATGATCGGTGTTGTGTGTTGACACCAGGTGGCAATCTATCCGAGGTTTCCGTGTTCAGATTTCAGCTTTGATCACGTAAATAATATAACATGCAGGCAGGGGAATTATGTTTTCATCCTACACATAATCGACTTCAAAATGTTGAATTGAAAAGTAAAAAAAAATATAACATAATCCGCTTGGCGTAGTTAATAGCGTCGGCGTTCGTAAACTTGATGGTTGCTAGTTCGAAACCAGCTTGCGCCATACAAATAAAAGATGTGAACACGAATAAAATATAAATAAATTGTAATAAAAGAAACTAAACTGAAACAAAAAAACGGTGTGTATAAAAAGCCAAAAATAGTTGTGAGTGACAAGTGATAATGAAGTGGTAAAGAAACTAGTGAAGTTCATTGATTGATTTTCTATTCAGCAATATACAATATTACATACATAGACAATATACATATAGTGTTTTTTTATATCTGGTTTATACAACGAGTTGAAATATAGTTAATATTTTTGAGGCTCTGCCGAGAAAATATTAACTATATTTCAACGAGTTGTATAAACCAGATATAAAAAAACACTCTATGTATATTGTTTTTATCTGATAACAAACAGCAGTTTCAATAGTTGAGGCTTATATTCACTTTTATGCTCATTCCCACGGGCCTCCGTAGAAAACGAGACAAAGCAAACGCGATCTTTTGGTTGTTGCTGTACAGGCAAAACCACTGGTTGCAGTTGATCTATTATTCATGTCTTTTTTAGCTCTTCCTGGCGACGATGATAAAGTGTATTCAATCGAGAAGTTTCCAATTTCCATTATTTATGGTCCACTTTTGTTTTTGTTTACAATTCGTACGAAACGTTTTTTTTTCACGTAGCAGACGAACGTGTAATTGGAGCAGTACTTTGATCGTGGACGTAGACGTAGCTATAAGTAGCGCATTACACATTACTGACAGTCTAGTAATTTCTACATAAGGTTTTGAACGAAGTAGGTTGTAATTATTTCTTTATTTCAGCAAAATAAACTGAAAATTTACATGTTTATACTTATAGAAAATATGTCATATAAATTTCGATTAAATTTCACTTGCTCCTTCAACGTAGAATTCAAACTTGCATTACGAAATTTATGAATGAATGAAAATGGAATCGAACGAGGTCAAAGGTCGTTCGCATAAATTATAATTATATACAACACCCGTTGTATATACTTCAAGTATATACAACGGGTGTTATACTCTATGGTTATCAGATAAATATGTTTACAATGAACAAAGCAACACAGGATTGTCAAATAAGTCACAAAGATCATTACACAATATATAAGAGTATATTGCTAGGGAAAGTCATAGCCATATTGGCTGTCTTTCTGATTTCCCTTTGAAGAAGAGTAAAAGAAAATCAAAGAACGGAAGAAAAGAAAAGGAGAAAAAGAGTTGATAATAATAATAATTAATAATAATAATAATAATAATAATAATAATAATAATAATAATAATAATAATAATCTGGTGGTGAATATGGGTGGCCATGACGCTGTGGACAACCTAAAAAGGAAGGAAGAAACCAGGGCAGACTACTGAAATACAGTAACACATCACAACAGAAGGCGAAGATCTAAGATCAAGACCTGAGGCATGGGAGGTTTTATTGGCAATAAATGGCAGTTTGACACAGTCATGGAATTCTGACGCAAGCGATTTTTAGCTTGCCTTAACTGCTCACGCAATTTAATCCGGCATAAGCGGTTTTTTTTGCTCACCTACTTTCAGCTATTTTCGATGGTGACGGACCATGGAATGCTGGGTACATGTGTGTATCGGCCACTACATGTACCAGTCCCCCTGAACGTCTTGATCGATCTGACCACACTGGGGTGGAGGGGATAGTAAAAAATGAATACAGGTTCATTCATTAACATTTTATTAATTCATTTAAAATTGATTGGCTTGAATGCACCCGAAGGAGAAATTACCCAACCCGGTATTAACACCCTTCACACTGATGTCAAAATACCAAAATTTCAGGAAGCTGTTTTTTCCCATAATGCATCCAGAAATTTACCCAATTCAATCTCGTTTGACAGAGCTCAATGAGCTCTGTCAAACGAGATTGAATTGGTTAAATTTCTAGTTGCATTATGGGAAATTTTTCTGTGTAAAATTTAGATATTTTGACATCAGTGTGCAGGGGGTTAACTAAGTCTTTAGAAGATCTTTGTGAAGCAAAAAAGTGAAAAAGATTTCAGGAGAGCAATTTGCTCGCCTAAGTAGGTTCCAGGTGAGCGATTTATTGCCACCCTGGATGTTTCAGAAATCCAAGCCTGTTGACGAGAGCTTGAGGATTAGTGTTATTGTTTCCCACCTGGACCTGTCAGCTAAAAGTTGCAAACGTATATCATGTCACTATAGTACAGTTGCAACAACAGGCGGTATTGGCTTATTTATTTATTGGTGATAAACGACACTTTAACAGCCAGGGTCGTATTGTGTCAGTGATAGGTTTATGGGTGAAGGAAACCGGAGTGCCCGGAGAGAACCTACGAGCAACGACGAGCACCTGTCAGCTCTCAAACCTCATAACCACAGACTGTACTGCGCAATGCAGAGCTGTACTACGCACAGCACAACACAGGCATCGTGAGCCAATGGACGGGTGTCAGCTCCAGAGGAGAAAAGTGAGCAGACACAGACTAGCGTTCACAATTTGACGAGAAAAGAACCAGGCGCAAGGGAATCCAAATTGCAGTACACTATAGTGCTAGCTACGATTCATATCGGGGCCGTTTACTTGAGTGGAACAGTCGGGACAATATGGATTATCACATTCTAAAATTTGAGAATATGAAGAAATAAACCTATGAGTTAGTTCTTTTTTAAAACAGTTCCTGCTGTCCATTGCGCGGAGTTTAGGATCCAAATCATTCCACATTTTAACAAAGGAATACGATGGAAGTTTATGGAGTGATTTAGTTCTTGTACGATGAGTGTAGAGAAGTCTCGATTGTCGTGATATTCTCTGCCTATACGAATCAGCACTTTCAAAAAATGAGTTAAACGATGATGGAAGATTTTCTTTATGCCAGTCAGACACAAATAGTAAACTGTGTAATTTGAACAGGTCGTATACTGTAAGAATATTAAATTTCGAAAATAGTGGTTCAGTGTGGGCGTTGTACCTTTTATTTCCTATTATGCGTATTGCTCGTTTTTACATTTAGACAAGTTTTTAAAGAGATCTAGAATTACCCCATACCTGGATTTCGTATACACGACGACTTTGGACAAGTGCATGATAAATAGTTCTCAAAGCCTTCAATGGTAAGATATTTTTTACTTTTTTCAAAGCGTAATTAACACAGGCAATTTTGGAGCATAAATGATTAACATGACAATTGAAGGATAATTTGTCGTCAAGTCTTATCCCTAAAAATTTTATAGATTTGATATTTTCTTCAGATCCCACTCTATTTATATTTTGATCATTTATACGTATAATGTTTGTTATTGTGTGACTAGAATTAACTTTAGTGACAATATATTTTGTTTTCTTTGTATTTAGGGCCAGTCGATTTGCATAGCACTAGTTCGATAGTTTATCCAGCTCGGCATTTATTGTACTTGTTAAAGTATTGATGTCAGATTCGGATGTGCACGCAGTCGTGTCATCAGCAAACAACAAAAGATTTAGGGAGGTTGACACACTTATATCTTTAATATATAAGAGAAATAAAATTGGACCTAAAACTGAACCTTGTGGGACTCCACAGGTAATAGTAGCTAAATTTGACATTTGCCCCCGGTAGCTCACCATGTATTGTGTTCTACTAAAAAGATAACTTTTAAACCAGTCATTAGTTACCCCACTAAACCCATACCAATCGAGCTTCTTCAGAAATGTACTACGATTTAATGTGTCAAAAGCTTTAGAAAAGTCGAGGAAAACAGTCAAGGTTTTAGCATTATTATTATTGTCAGCCTCTGTAACATACTTAATAAGCTGCAATATTAGATGAACAGTGGAGTATATTTTACGAAATCCGTATTGATACTGAAAGAGAATATCAAATTTTTGTAGGAAGCTTAGTAGTCTGATAGATATAACTTTTTCAAACACTTTGGAGAATGTAGAGATAATGTTAATGGGCCTGTAGATAGTAAATAAGCGCTCGTCACGGCTTTTGTATACGGGAACTACTTTGGCTGTTTTCATTTTGTCGGGTACTCTACCATGCTCAAATGAATTTTTATTATTTGAGCTAGTGGAACAGCAATGGCAAAGATTTTTTGTTTCATAATGGCTGACATTATGCTATCGCAGTCTTCACTCGTCATCGATTTCATTTTCCTTACAAAACTAATAATTTCGCAGGGAGACGTTCGACTAAGGAAGAAATTGTTAGGGAAATTCCGTTTCATGTAATCCATGGCTGATTTGTTAGACTGTGGTATTTGTTTGCCCGTTGCATACCCAATGCCGGCAAAGAAGGTGTTGAATTTGTTGTCGATTTCAAAAGGTTCATTCAGTTCCTTATTGTTGTGAATAAAAACATCCAGCATGTGCCTATGTGCTAGCGCACATTGTGTCACATTGTGCTTTTTCACATAAGCACATATGACAAAAAGGGGTGCCGAAGGTCATATGTTTTTAAAAAAAAGGGGTGCCGAAATTGGGGTGCCCGGGGATATTGCCATTGGATATAGAGGTGATGAGAATCGGATACAACTTCGTTGTAATAAGGGAGATAACTCTGTACGATTAAGTACAGGTTATGGGAAATCAAGCAATCTGATTGGTTAGCAATAATTTATATAAATGATCTAGATAAATGAAACAACAAGAGTATTCGGAATAGGGTCAGAACTAACAAGAATAGACCAGAATAGCTAAATTTAGTAATAATAAGCAAAGCTGTTCCAGTTAATAGGCTCTTCTACGCTACTGAAGTATACTCTAGAAAAAAGGAACATGACCAGTGTGATACTCCAATTCAATCGAACATACCCTCTGAATATACCCCTGTCTTCTTGTAAGCCTTTGTTCATATAGCAACCACGTACTACCATAGAAACCAAGATGGCAGCCTCCAGTATACAAAATGGACGACGGAAACACGTATCACCCTAACAACACGCGCTGCGCATGCGCACTCACACCACGTATCACTATGGGGATGACGTCACAACATGGCCGTCGACGCGGGTTACCATGACAACACAACATGGTGCCACTGGGTCACGTGACATGACGTCACTTCCGGGGTCCTGCAAATAAGGCCCCAAACGTGCGAGACATATTACTATGGTTCTTGACTCTATCCCCTGGTGAGGACCGGAGGGAGAGGGAGTCCTCTCACAAAGGTGCTACCACCCCCCCCCCCTCCGGGGAGGGCACTTTGATGGTGATTTTCGGGCAAGTAGAGTCTGCCACTTATACGTTTAGTTAGATGAGGTAGAGAGCCATCATTGACAAGTATAGTCTGCCTCAGGCGGTTCGTGGTAGTTGAAGCTGTGTCGGATTTCAGGATAGCACTTGATGTTATCGTTCGATCGTGGAAGAAAACAACGGCCCCTTTCGGGGACCACCCAAAGAGAACCCGAACTTCCCTGGTTCGGGGACAGGACTGCATTGAAACTAATTTGGCTCGGTCAAAAATGCGCTCTTCAGACGCCTACGGAAAAAGGGTGAAGGTGGGGCGCAGGACCAACGCTCGCACCCCCTTGAGGTGGGTGGCCACTTCTAGGGAGGGAGCGAAGGATGTTTGTAGTCCGTCGCGGTTATTCTAATCCATAACGGTTATAGTTGCCATAGCGGTTATTGGTATACCGGAGATCAAAAAGAAAGCATCTCTGTGTACCTGATAAAAAGAAGAAGGCAGAATTAGTCTCGAATAAAATATAATAAATAAAAATAAAATAGAAAAACAAAACCCTAACCATTTAGTTGAGTCAGTGAAGACAGCCCTTTCTGGTAGAAGGCCACTGCAGAGCTGTTAATCTGCCTTTATATTCTCCTTCTCGTTTACGATTTTATTTTTTGGATTTTCGATTTTTAGTGATTTGAGCTGAGTCGGTGAAGACAGCCCTTTCTGGTAGAAGGCCACAGCTAGTAATCTGCCTGTTGGTTCTTCTCGTTCCCTAATTTATTTTGAGGCTTCCGATTTTTAGTGTACTGATTTTAACTGAATCGGTGAAGACAGCCCTTTCTGGTAGAAGGCCACAGCAGAGCTGATAATCTGCCTGTTACTTCACCTTCTCGTCCCGATTTTATTTTTAGGATTTCCGATTTTTAGTGGTTAGTGTATTCTGCCCTAATCTCCGCGGATTGGATCCTATTTACGTGGTTGTTATACTATATTTTATTTTTTTTTCGGTTGAAAGGTGGGGGGGGGGGGGGGGGGGGCTTTAACGAAAGAGTCATACCAGGGGTGTATTCGGCCCTAACCTCCACGTCTTGGTTCCTATTTACACAGTTATTTCACTATAATTTGGCGTATTTGGGTTTCTGTCGGGTTTCGCAAATTACTTCTAGCTCAGAAATTAGTTGGCTGTCGGCTAACCGGTCGTGATTTTTCGCGGCTAGGTAGGCAAGGCGGTCTTTTATGGTGGGGATTTCGGCTCTGTCATGGATTGTTTTGATAGGTTATCCCATGGGGCACGGAGGACGACCCTAATTGCGTGATTTTGGACCTTCTGTAGTTTCCCCATAATATGATATTTGTTTGATTGAGCTCAGTTGGTATGATGGCACCATACTCGAGTTCTTGGCGCACAAAGGCTTTGTATGGTTTAAGTAGAGGTTGCACTACAGGGAGATGGCATAGCCACTAGGGCTGTCTTCCCGCCATTCCCAATAAATACAAAGATGTAAAATGTGAAACAATCCTGACAACGGCTTTGTTGATGAGGAGAAAAATGAATGGATTAATTTTTTAAAATGGTTCTTTCCATATAAATAAAAATAATTTTCCATCGTTTTTAGAAAATGAAACAATTTAGTGGTAGTTAATAGATAAGGATGAGATTACAGAGCTAGGACCTACAGTCGGGGCAAACTGGATTATTACACCTGACGCGAAAAGATTACGAATTCAAGAATTGCTCCGTTAGAGAATTTTTGAATGATGATCTGGAAGAGTTTTGAATCGATGGTTCTAATGAATTCCACGTCCGAGGGAAAGTATGAATTGGAAAGTTTGCGGAGAACTGAGTTCTTGGTTTTAATGTATGTAATTTACCCGACTGTCTTGTGTCCATTCCTGAGGGGTTTTGGTAAATTCTAAAAGTGTCCACAAAGCTTTCGGGTAGCATGTTGTTGTACCAGTCGTGCATAAACAGAGAGATATGGAGTTTATACAGGTCTGTAAATTTTAAAATGCCATGTTCTCTAAACAGGGGGTCTGTATGAGCATTGTATTTTTTGTTAGATATAATTCGGATGGCTTTCTTTTGTAATTTTGTAATCTTTCGAGTTGATGGCGAGTGACCCCAGATAGATAGATAGATAGATATACTATGAATACCATACATCATGTGACTCTGGATCAGAGAGTAGTATAATATTTTTAGGCACTTTGTCGGTAGAATCCACTTAACTTTGTTTATGGCATAAATTGCTCTGGAAATTTTAGAACAGATTTCTGAAATTTGCTCTTTTAAATTCAAATTTTCATCTACGTGGATTCCTAAGAATTTTACAGATTTTTCCTCTTGATTATTTGCAACGAGTAGTCTGATTGGCTCCCTAGGACGTTCCCTTTAGCATTTTTAGTAAATTAATTTGTTTGGTTGCTTTACTGGCAATATCGTTGGTGTGTTTATTAAAGGAAAGGTTTTAATCAATGGTAATGCCAAGGAATATCGCCCCTTTGCATTCTGGGAGGACTTTATCCATTAGCTTGAGGTCAGAGTCAAATGAAAAGAGCAGAACTTAAAACCGCGTATAATCGCCTACACGTAGAAGTAAAAAAGGCCATAGCTCACGACAATCGCGTGAGATGGAAAAAGGCAACAGAAAACCTAAATGGGCTGAGAGAACCTAAGAGGTTCTGGGATACATTTAAAAGTCTTAATGGCCAAAAGAGCAAAAGTGCCAATAATAATGCGCTGAAGACTAGCGACGGAACTATGGCCACGGACAAGTCAAATGCCAGCGCGTTTGCCGAACGTCTAAAGAAAGCGCATCGTCCACAAGAAGGGAACAGATTTGACAACGATTTTTAGGAAAAAATGAATAAATTTGTCCAAGATAACAACTCATTTTACAATGAACCGAACTTCGACCAAAGGCATGAAGACGGGGACGACCATGAATTCACCGAACCAATAAGCGTAGAAGAGGTCATGGGTATAATCAGAAAATGCAAATCATCTTCATCCCCAGAAGAAAACGAAGTCTTTTACAAAATACTGAAACAGTGCCTCAACATCTTCTACAGCAGACGCAACGAGAAAAGATAAATGACTGCATGACCGTAGCATAACATTTCTTCCCCCTTCTACTACAAATCCAAGTGATGCCCGCGTTTGTTTGACGCTTATTTGTATATGTATAATCATTGCTGTCTGCCAACAGGTCTCCACCCTTTTTTGTGCCATTTTTGATTACATTATATGTCACACGACCATCTTCCGCTGTGGTTGAAGGAATTTCCTCTTCCTCAATAGATTGCTCCATTTCAGCATTTACAGAGGCAAAGGTAGCGATACACTGAAGGACGCTGCTGCTTCCGCTGTGGTTTCTTCAATATCCATGTCAGTTTCTGTGGTTAATGGCCCTGAGCAGTCAGGTCAGGACCAATTGACAATGATTCCTTCTCGTTGATCTTTCATCATTTTTCTATAAGTTACTCTATTCATCCCAGTTCCGCAAAGTCGATGCCGCCATCTATTACGCATATCACATTCCAAGGCATCTTGGCGAGGCCTTACTTCCGAACTGCACCCAGAACAAGGGTTATTCATAGTGAGGTGAACTGATGAGAATAGAATGAATGAATGAAAAGTTTCTGCGCGCCGAAGGCGCACAGGAACGATGTGGGATTGAAATCCCTTGCGACCCTAATGACTTTTTTGCTTTATAGCTTTATTTTCTTACTAGCAGGGTAACTCGGCGTTGCTTGGGAAAATGTAGGGGTCATATGAAAAGTACCAAAAAAACCCCCAAAAATAGGGGCCGAAACCCAAACAGTCGCTGGTTTGGGATCAGCCCCAGAATATTGTCCTTAATGGTTACAAAAAGGAAAAAATCCACCAATATGTGTTTTTGAAAGCTGGGAGTCATCCATCAGCCGAAAAAGGGAGAGTGGATGCTGGGTATTGGCCATCTGGTCTGCCTTCTGGGGGAACAGATGGCGGGGTGATTGGAGGAAAAAAAGAAAAGAAAAACTCTCTCGCGCACGCACGCACGCACGCACGCACGCACGCACGCACGCAACGCACGCACGCACGCACGCACGCACCCTCTCACAGACACCCCCCCGAAAGCCCTTACAAGGGCTGTTAAATCTTTATTCAAATGTTTTTTTTATATAAAATGTACACTCGTCCCCAGCCAGACAAGCTTGTTTCAATCCTTGCCTGGTGTTTGGTGGTTTCCTGTGTATGTTAACAGAAAGGTAGGTTGCACCAATTCCTCCTACGCTTTGTCTACCACTTCCATGCGTCTTCTTGATAAAAGTGTTGCAAGAAAATTCGAGAATGTTGAATTAGAAAAGTTATAGGTAGAGAGAAAGATAGATATCCGCTATTGTATGTTGTGACTATTGTGTGATTGTTGCTATGGATGGGGTGAGGGGTGGGTTTCTTCGGAGCCCACTCCTTACACGCAGAGTTGCGAGACAATCCTCACAGACTCAATCCTAAAGTTCTCAACGAGTAGCGAGGCAATCCTCACTGACTCCACGTAGTTTAATTTTATTGAGTAATTTTAATTTACTGTGGCTTATTTTGTTGTTAAAGGTTCGATGTACGTTCAGCTTCACCATTGATTCACTATCCTGGAGTATGTGGAGAGTTCTGTTATATAAGTCTTATTAAACGCATTTCAGTCGCGCTTTAGCAGAGTTGCGAGGCAGTCCCCACAGACACTATATCCTAAAGTGAGCTAAGGCATAAATTCCCTTTCTTTATAATTTGAAGTTTGTTTGTTTGTTTGTTGGTGGTTAACGTCACATATTTATGCACCATGGCTAATCGTGACACAACATGGAGATGAAGTCAAGTTTAGTCAATCGTTGATCAATATGTTGCCCATTTTAGAGGACTTTCACCCCAGGCATTGGTGACTGGGTCCTATTTTACTAGTAAAGCGGAACTGGTTTACCACAGTAAACAAGTGCTGCTTACTTCCCGGGGTTCCCACGGGGATTATAATTTGAAGCATTCATAATTTCTAAACATTGAACGGCGGAAATAATACCGTCACCAGAGAGGATTAAAGATGAATGATGCAGATACCAACGTAAAAAGTTCGAATAAAAAAATGTGTCAAATGGTGAAAAAAGAAAAATGACAATTTTATAAATATTTTGTTTGAATTTCCCTTTTCTCTGGCACTATTTTACCAGTCAGCTTTGTTATCACCTCATCCCAACTGTTGGAGTTTAGTTCGGTTGATTATTATGTGTTGTTCTTATATTATTTTGTTTTAGTTTTACGGCGCAAGTGGGATTCGAATGCACGACGACACTAAATACGCCATGCGGATTATTTAAAGCCCTGCATGATAAAAGATAAGCACCTTTGTACATATGTTCAACCAAATGAGCTTTCTGAACCAGAAAGCAAACGTACTTATGTAACATTCAAGATTTTATATGTGCATGGAAGTTAAAAACTTTGAAGTAGATTTGCATTAACCCCCTTCACACTGATGTGAAAACATCCAAATTTCAAGTAGCCATTTTTCCCATAATGCAACTTAAATATTTAACCAATGCAATCTTGTTTGACAGAGCTGAATGAGCTCTGTCAAACAAGATTGTATTGGTTAAATTTCTAGTTGCATTATGGGAACTATTTGCAACTTGAACTTTAGATGTTTCGACATCAGTGTTTAGGGGGTTAAATAGAAACGAATGCAGCAGCTTGTCTTCAAATGTTTTAACGAAACCCCGAAAAGCTGAAAGTCATATGAAGTTATGAAACTAGAAAACATTTTTTTTTTCTGAAAAGATGCAGGATATTGTTGGGCGTGAACCCATGACGATATATCACAAATTCAAGTTTAATATCGAGCACAATTCAACTGCTCCAAGGAATGCTGATGCAAATTTCTTGTATCATAATCGGTTCATTCCCACTTGACCAATTCCCTTTGGACCAATTCCCACGAGGTCAATTCCCCCAAAATCAATTGCCCTTAGACCAACTAATGTGTTCTACTTTTAAAATAACTCTATATCAATAATTTGATATATTTATAAATATTTATAAATGTGTTTAATGTTATTGATATTCAAGCCTGAAAATAAGCAGCCTGTCATTTGAAGAATGAGGTCCCTAGAGGGTGAATTTCCTGATGCTATCCCATACATGGGGCAAGTTTATCATCTGGGTGCCTCTTTCTGTTTATGTTTGAGACCTTGATTCAGGTTGAGGTTCACAGAGGGTAAATTTAGTGATGCTACCCTGCTGAGCAGGTTAGCATCACCAAATTCACCCTCTGGGACCTCATTTTTCAGATGATAGTCTGCTCATTTTCTAGCTTGTTGATAGTTTACAGATGTTGGGCAGATTTTTCATAACAATTGTTATAGTAATCACACACTTTCAAAGGCTGTGATTCTTTTTATTATCTTTTAATCAAATAAAGTGCTTATCAATAGATAAATGTTTTCTTAATTATCCTTAATCAACCCTTAATCAATAACAGTATGTAGTTGGTCTAAGGGGAATTGGTCTTTTGGGAATTGGCCTAAAGGGAATTGGTCTAAAGGGAACTGGTCGAGTGGGAAGACACCTCATAATCATAATTCGAGGCATACTTAATTTTGTAAACTTACGGGCTTTTAAAGATATGACTATTTGTATAAATGGAAAGTAATTACACTCTTACTGATCTTTTTTTTTGTTTGGTGAATTCATGAAAAGCTGTGAATATTTTAGAATTGAAACGTTGGTAATTTTAAAAAATCGAGGTACTTTATCGGGACGCGAACTCGTGTCTACAGCAGCCACAAGAAAATCAAAATGGCGCTTCAGCCGCATACGCTATTAAATCCAAAGGTGAGGGTTTTTTTTTTAGTAAAGTTTGATTTCTAGGACTGAATGTTATGAAATATGGAACAGATTAGTGTTGAAAGAGTAACAAAAACTGATTGTATTTTGTCTTGGTCTTTTTTAGATTTGATGAAGCACCTGAAAGTCAAAATATGTGTTACGTTTAGCTAAAATTTGAAAATGTTCTTATCGGACTTTAACCTGTGTCGACCTCGATTACAGCAGGAATAACAACGGAACGAGACTCGTTATTCAACTATGCCGAGTAACTTTCACAAATTCAGTGTTTATGTAGAAATAACTAACAAAGCAAAACAAAAAATTGATATTTTATTAACTGAAACAACTTTGGCCTACTGCTGGGACAAAGAGACTCTTTTGCCTAAATTTATAAATATTTTTTACAGCTGGATCCCCCCCACAGAGTGTGTGCATGTATGGGTTCCTATGCTATGATTGTTTATAAATAGAGGGACCATCCCCCATGCACACGCAGCCTGTGAGGGCATAGGCACCCTTAGCTACATGTACCAGCGAGCGGGTGATATGAATGTGTCTAAGTCTGCAGCCTTTGGCAGGTGCAGGAACGTTTAAGCCTGTACATGTATAAGCCTAGGGCACACCGTCTAATCGCAGCTCTAAAACATCTGTCTTGCAAGGCTACATTGGCCACCCGTGAAGCAACTGGTACATTCAGTTTTTGGCAGGCTACATGTCTGTCGCATGCCTTGATGTATATGTATGCAACCATACTTGGCATCAAGTATAGCTACATATACTCGCATGGAAGAATGTATGAACCCACACCTGTACCTTTACGGTTGGTTGAAACCAGTTTTCACAAGGGGCAATATGTGATCCTGAGACAAGGTGAGTTTGATGATGTTTGTGACCTATCCCGTGGGGATAGTGCAAATGTGGTGAGGCTATGTTGTCGACACACTAACTGCTGGAGAATGAGCTACAAGATTGTAATCAGCTGGCTACATGTCTGTCGCCTGTGTTGATGTATGAACCAGACTCGTTGCGAGTGGCTACTAACTAACACATGGAAGAATGCAGGGCCAGCTGCATACACCTTACTGTAAGTCTTCCCCATTGCCCCCACAGCCATATGGACAACATATGACACCTGAACCTGTAAGTTGGAAACATTTATCGATGTGCGCTGTGCACTTGAATGTATATCTATGGCAAAAGAGTCTTGTTAACGCAATTTGGAAGGCCGGTTTTCCCACTGTGGCAGTTTAGCTGAACTGTCACAAGTGTGGAAGTGGCCCCCTGTCCCAACATATGAAGACAAACAGGTTGCTGGAATGGAGGTGGGGATGGTGGTGGTAGATTTAAAAACTGCTGAGAATTTACAAAGTTAACTGTGCTGTGTGTGAACAAAGACTGATTTCTGGGGTCAGAACAAAGAACTTGGCTCTTGTTACAACTAAAAATAGCCACCTGTTGCAGCCAATTAAATTCCACAGAGTTGACTGTTCCAATACATATTTGGAATCTCTAACATGCACATGTAACTAGATAGATATGGCTATGATGACCCAGCAGCAGGTCAAGCTATTTCTCCATAAACAACACTCAAACTGCCAGAGTCATTTGAGTTTCAATTTATGTAGAAATAACTAACAAAGCAAAACAAAAAATTGATATTTTATTAACTGAAACAACTTTGGCCTACTGCTGGGACAAAGAGACTCTTTTGCCTAAATTTATAAATATTTTTTACAGCTGGATCCCCCACAGAGTGTGTGCATGTATGGGTCCCTATGCTATGATTGTTTATAAATAGAGGGACCATCCCCCATGCACACACAGCCTGTGAGGGCATAGGCACCCTTAGCTACATGTACCAGCGAGCGGGTGATATGAATGTGTCTAAGTCTGCAGCCTTTGGCAGGTGCAGGAACGTTTAAGCCTGTACATGTATAAACCTAGGGCACACCGTCTAATCGCAGCTCTAAAACATCTGTCTTGCAAGGCTACATTGGCCACCCGTGAAGCAACTGGTACATTCAGTTTTTGGCAGGCTACATGTCTGTCGCATGCCTTGATGTATATGTATGCAACCATACTTGGCATCAAGTATAGCTACATATACTCGCATGGAAGAATGTATGAACCCACACCTGTACCTTTACGGTTGGTTGAAACCAGTTTTCACAAGGGGCAATATGTGAACCTGAGACAAGGTGAGTTTGATGATGTTTGTGACCTATCCCGTGGGGATAGTGCAAATGTGGTGAGGCTATGTTGTCGACACACTAACTGCTGGAGAATGAGCTACAAGATTGTAATCAGCTGGCTTCATGTCTGTCGCCTGTGTTGATGTATGAACCAGACTCGTTGCGAGTGGCTACTAACTAACACATGGAAGAATGCAGGGCCAGCTGCATACACCTTACTGTAAGTCTTCCCCATTGCCCCCACAGCTATGTGGACAACATATGACACCTGCACCTGTAAGTTGGAAACATTTATCGATGTGCGCTGTGCACTTGGATGTATATCTATGGCAAAAGAGTCTTGTTAACGCAATTTGGAAGGCCGGTTTTCCCACTGTGGCAGTTTAGCTGAACTGTCACAAGTGTGGAAGTGGCCCAAAAATTTTAGCCTTTCAAAATTGGGTATTGCAGCAATCCTGTTTATCATGTATGGAGTGATGTTTACAAATGAACAGTATAGAGTTTTAAATAACATTGATAATTAACTATGTACAATGAAAGAACCTTTGCGTCTATATCCATTTACCAGTCCACTTCCTGAATAGTAATCACAAGCAGTCACATAAGCTCTTTGTAAGAACTGAACTAACACATTTTTGGAGTGCCTCCCTGCTAATAAAGTCATAATGTCACAATAGTTCTCAGGAAGACTACTCCTTCATAACACTTGGTGAGTAAACCTAAACTTTCTTCAAAGCGAATTTATTAAATATATATAAGTAATGTCACCATAAGTTTCATCGAAGATATGACTGAACGTACTTTACAGAAAGTGTAATGATTTCCTAGTGAAGTATTAATATTCAACATATTTACAAATTGGTATATTGAGAATTAACAGTACGGAACATATAAATATACCCAGCTCAACTAAGTGTGAAACTAGCCACAAATACATAGATTAATATTTCATCTATGATGGGTCAGTGATGTCTGCGCGGCTCTAAGAGTCTCAAGTGGAGTCCGGACGTATCGAACATATGAATCTGAAGAACACCTCCCAAGAGTTTTTATTAAATGATCCTCTATGCGAACCTCCGCAGCTGAAGTAGCAGCACCTATTCTGAAAGAATGGCCAGAATAGTGTGCAGGGTTGAGTTTCAGTCTTGTGAGTATAATGTTTAAGTAGTTAATAAAGTGTTTCCTGGTCAGGGGAGTTCCATTGTTCAAGAGAAAGAGGGCCTCACTCTGGGCAAGTGTAGGCCTGGCATGGAGATATTTCTTGAGTAAATAAACAGGACAAACTGAGTGAGTGTTCTTAAATAGTTTGATGGTTACTCCCCTCCTGAAAGGGTCAGATTTTGATGCTCTGATGTTGAGACAGCACACCTCGCCACCTCCTTCCATTACAAAGGAAACATCGCCAATGCCTAGTTCCGTCTCCTTAAATGTTGAAGATGCCGAGGTAAACTCTCCACAACGCAAAAATCCAAAAAATGCTGTTACTGATGCTGCTTGGAGGAGGAGGTCAGTGTAGGGGCCAAAAATACCATCTTGCAGTAAATGATACATTTGCCGCAAGATGGGAAAAGTAATGGATAAACGTGGGTTGCTCGGAGTGCTTTGAAGTTTTTTATAACCGCGAAGCAGGACCTGTACTTTTTGCATAGGAGCATTATCCCAGGACACGAAAGTATCCGTTAGACCAGCTTCAAGGTAACTGTGCTTGATACCAGCTAAATACAGTTTAACAGTTGAGTACTTGAGCTTCAGTGTGGAAAAACAGAAGGCTAAAAAATTTACAATAATGTCTTCTGTAACTATTGGAAATGATGAATGAGATATATTATACCTGTGAATAAATTTATGAAATGATTTTAGTCCCGAAGTGTAAACGGCTCTGGTATTTTTGTTTAATGCAGCAGTCCAAAGAAGATTCACCGATTGAGTCAAATGTGGATAACTTCCGAAAAGGACGGAACTGGAACCTGATATGTGTTGGCTTGTGGAGCAAGTTCCCGAAAGCGTCTCATCTGAAAACGAGAAAGAGCATCGGCTATTTCATTATACTTTCCGGGGACGTGTCGTGAATGGATTGTAAAATTGTTAAGCGATGCGCAAAGGGTCAGTTTTCGCATAAGACGCATTATCGGCAAGTTTTTTGACCGCCCTTTTCGAATTATGGCAACCGTGGCCTCATTATCACAATGGAAAAGAATTCGTTTGCGGCACCACTGGTGACCCCAGAGAATCGCAGAGACCAATATGGGGTATAGTTCAAGTAGTGCCATGGATAAAGACTTCTGATTTGACATGTCAAGTAGTTCTTTGGGCCACGAGTCCAGACACCACTGACCATCACAATAGATACCAAATCCCTTGCTTGATGCATCGGTAAACAGCTGTATATCAGCGCAGTTTATGATATCAGCATCCAAGAAAAATGATGTTCCATTCCAGCCTTGTAGGAACCTATGCCACATTTGTAAGTCTAACCTACATTCCTCATTTAGAGTAACTACATCGAAGAGACCATGGGCAGTTGTAGACAAGTGAATTAAATAGGAAACAAAAGATCGCCCTGGTACAATACATCGAGATGCAAAATTCATGTGACCAAGAAGTGATAGCAATTCTCGTTTCGAGCAGTGGGACTTGTGCGAAAAATTGGCAATTGTTGTTGTCCGCCTGTGCAGCTTGTTTTGAGGGAGAGTGGCCTCCCACTGGACACTGTCTAAAATGATGCCTAAATATTCCAAACGAGTAACTGGACCGACTGTTTTATGGTCTGCTACAGGGATTTTGTAAATGCCAAATATGTGTGTCAAAACTGCCATAGTACGTTCAGCTGTCTCAGCAGGGGAGTCAATTATAAGAAAGTCATCCAACAGGTGAAAAATGTGTTTAATGCCATACATGTTAGTAGCAATCCAGCAAATGGCAATTGACAGCTGATCAAATATCTTAGGACTACTCCTTGAACCAAACACTAGCCGTTTATAATAATAGTACTTGCCTTTCCATTTTATACCGTGAAGATGCCAGAGGGAAGGGTGAATTGGAATCAGCTTGAAAGCATCAGTGATGTCTGTCTTACACATCCATGCACCCTTCCCTAAGGACTGAATAACTTTGATGGCGTCGTCCAGTTTGACATAAGAGAGTGAGTAGTCTTCTTTGTCTATAAGGTCATTGAGACTTACTTCCGAGGGGTGGTCATGTGGAGCTGAGAGATCAACAATTAACCTTTGTTTCTTAGAATACTTCCCTGTAACCACCCCAATCGGGTTCACCCTGTGGGTTTGGAAAGGTGGGGTGTCAAATGGCCCAAGCAAATAACCTTTTTCAACTTCAGAAATCAGTGCTTCATCAACAAAAGCTTGATTGGAGCGAGTGGAAAGGAGATTTCTGCACTCAAATGACGTACCAGGTTCTGCTGACAGACCAGTGTGGAAACCCTCCCTGAAACCGTTAATAAGGGTTCTGACAAAGTCCTGGTCTGGGTGGCCGGCCAGGTCATGTTCCAAACGGTTGATATTAATAGGAGTAGTAGCTTGCATTATGAGATTTGAGTGGCGACTGGAAGCTGAATGGAGCAGTGATGATAGTCATGTTTCTTTTGGAGATATTTTCTTGAATTCTTTAACTGCTCTACCCTTGTCGGGCCGGCATCTGGGAGCAGGATGGTCTCCCTTACATTTTACACAGACATGCGAAAAAGGGCAGTTGGAACGACTACAACTACTGTCACTATTGTAGTTGTTGCAAATTTCTTTACCCATAAAGGACATATGCTGACGACCTTTACTGTCAAAGCCTTTTGCAACTCGAAATTTATTTGCCAAATTAGATGTTTCTTGAGTGGCTCCCAGCTTGCCAGACACTGAACCAATATTATTGCCCATGGGATGTTTGATGTCAGCCACTTGTGGACAAAACATAGTTGAATGTAAAGAACTCCTACATATGTCACACACCAGGTGTGGAACACCTGAAAATATTTTTTGAAATAACTTGGTGTCACCAAGTGACCAGTCAACTAGTATATTCCGCTGTTCAAGCAAAGCTGCAGCCTGTGTAAAAAAGGCTTTATGAAACTCATAGAACCCAAATCCGCCAAACCTTGAATGCATATCAATGATGTCTCGCTCATATGCATCCATTTCTTGGCGTCTTTGGGGATATGCTTCACACAAAGTATTTTTGTATTTGCCAAATGCGGCAACAAATTCGCCAATCGTCAAATTTCGTTGTAAACGGGTATCAGACTGTTTAAGACGCAAAGAAAATCCATCAACCTCAACTGTCCTCTGATCCCCCACATCATAATTTGGGATCAAAAGGCAGGCCAGGTTGATATATTTTCCTTCAATAATAGCTTGCCTGATGGAAGGCGAAATAATTTCAACATTTGACACACTATCAGCTGCAATACCTCGTGATATCCCCTGAGACTGATTTTCAAAGCTTAGTCTGTTCATACTATGCTGCTCCTGACTCCTTCCCTCTGTAGGATATGGAAGAGGGTCTTGGTAGAATCGCATTGGTTGTCCAGAATAACCCTTGAATTGTCCGTTGACGTCAAACAGCGGTACCGATGAAGACTGTGAGTGCAGCCGTTGCGAGAAAGGCTGACCGAGTGCTGATGCCAATGAAAAACCCCCTGATGGCTGGCAAATGGAATTCGGGTTCTCTGCAGAAAGTCCTCTTGAAACAGAATGAGCGACATTTTGAAAAGCATGCCTTAACGAAGCAACTTCATTTTTTAAAGTTTCCAGACTATCGCTGTATTGGGTATTGTCATTGTAGTTATTGTTTATAGGTCTTCTTTGCATCTCAGAATGCAACACATCATTGCAAATTGCCGGATCTGCTCTGTCACGATTTCCTTGAGCTGATTGAGATGTTTGCCTCCACGACGGTGTATTTGCACTGTTCACTGTTTGACTGTCCAGCTCAGTTGTTTTCTCATTACTTGAGATAGCACCTCCCGATCCATTGTTTTTTTTCTTGGCCTTGGTGTTTTCCAAATAAATCTGTAAAACCACAGACTTTTTTAAACTTTTCGGGATAAGGATCCCCATGTCTGCAAGTTCTTCAGCGAGTTGTTTAAGAGTCCAGTTTGCAGGATTTGTAGAGTCATATTTCCTTTTTCCTGATATTTTGAAATGACTTGATTCCTGTGATTTCTGTTTTATGATCTGTTGGTTGTTGTTGGCGGTAGAGTCCTGAGAAATTTCTCCTAGGTCAACTCCTAAATCAGGTCCATCTGAACCTGAGTCATAAAAAATGTCACTGGGGTCTCTGTTCACAGCGGACTGTGCACTTTGAATGACTAGAGTTTCTTATTTGTGCCTCTCCTGGCCTTACAGCTGATGACACTGCCTGGAAAGACTGTCTATTTGTTTGTAAACATTCCTCATAAACTTCCACTTCTGGAGAATCTGGTATTCTTTGCAAGTTTGGATTAGAGATATTTGAAGCCATGGTGAACTTAATGTCTTAACAAAATAAAGAGAACAGATGGAAAGACAAAAAACTGCTGAGATTTAAAAACTGCTGAGAATTTACAAAGTTAACTGTGCTGTGTGTGAACAAAGACTGATTTCTGGGGTCAGAACAAAGAACTTGGCTCTTGTTACAACTAAAAATAGCCACCTGTTGCAGCCAATTAAATTCCACAGAGTTGACTGTTCCAATACATATTTGGAATCTCTAACATGCACATGTAACTAGATAGATATGGCTATGATGACCCAGCAGCAGGTCAAGCTATTTCTCCATAAACAACACTCAAACTGCCAGAGTCATTTGAGTTTCAAATAATGTTGTTGGCATATATCATACATCGAGGCACAGATGGACTCTGAATGAGAAATTAGAATTGAATCGACACGAAGCAGAGATTAATGAAGGCATTCTATTTTGACATTGTCCTTTTATCTCATCAGTCCATGGACTTTAATTTTCACAAACACGTGTTTTGTTTCTTTTCTTTTTTTGTGAAAGAAAAGATTTTGTTAGTACTGAACCCATTTCGACAGAGATCACATCAACGATAAAGACATTGCCTTGACCCACTGCGCAATTGATCTCATGCTGAAGATTGCTTTCGTTATAATTTGATGAACACGTAATTTCTGAACACCAAACGACAGAAATGATACCGCCATTAAAGAAAATTAAAGATGATACCAACGTGGACCGTTCGAATAAAAATGAGTCAAATGGTGAGTGTGTGTGTGGGGGGGGGGGGGGGGGGGGGGGAATAAAAATTCCAGAATAGAGCCTCTCTTTTCTTTGACACTGTCATGCAGTGACCATTGTTGACTTCCCCATCCCTACTTTTGTGTTCATTCCGAAAATGGCCGTTGACTGTGAAAGTTGCTTGACTGCTCCTTCCCGCCGAAACCGAAAACAGCTCTTCCTCTTCAAAGATAAGCTAGAGGCAGACTATACGTGACAATGACGACCGCAGACATAAATAACACAACAAACAAGTGGCAGACTATACTTGCCTGAAAACACAACCCCCATCACCCTCGGTGAGAGGTATCACCTTTGTCGAGAGGACTCCCCCAGCCACCCCCCGCCCACACACACACTAGACCTCACTCTAGGGAGAATAACTGCTCATGAAGAACGCCTGCTCTATAAACTTTTCATCCTCTGCTATCTCCTGCCATGGTTGTGATTAACAAAAACTCAAATTTCATCAGAGCCGAGTCGAAAGGAGCTTCCCCCAAAACGTACCTGCGCGACTTCATTCATTCATAAAAGGGTTACAAATAAACAAGAGAGAGAGAGAGAGAGAGAGAGAGAGAGAGAGAGAGAGAGAGAGAGAGAAGAAATAAGCAAAGAAATAAAAATTAAGGTATCAAAAGTAAACGTCCGGGACGGGGTTTCGAGATTCGAGATTCATATACAGCAAATAGCTTTACCGTTGCGGACATATACAACCCAGAAAGCAAAACAGCAACCCTCTACAACATGTAGTCATCAATCAATCAGTCCGTTCTACTGAGAGCTGTAGCGTTCCGCGTTCGTGATACATTCGGGCAAGTTTTACAGTTTGCCCCCTAATGAAAAACCGCCCCGTACGTCTATGAGAAGTTGGGATGGAGTAGTCATACAACATGGGTCATTGGCAGTGTCAGAGATAAGAGAAGTCCATATAAAATATTTTGCAACACCATCAGCGACCCCCTAACAACACCCTCTTCCTCCTCCCCCTCCTCCTACTACTACTACTATACTACTACTACTATAGTACTACTGCTACTACCACTACCACCAGTAATTTATACCTCTGTTTCTACTATCTAACCCACTACGCTATCTCCGATGCCTACTACAGAATCTTTGGCAATCATTATCTTCTGTCATCAGTTCTACGATCACAGTGCGGCCCTATCCTCTCTCACTAATGCTGATATCCCACCACTACACTCTTAAATGGTAGAGTGCTAAGTTATTTTTGGTTATCAAAATTTGTTCATGTGTCTTTGCCTTGTTACAATTTATGGGAGAGTGCCAAGAGGCACTCTCCCATAAATTGTAACAAGGCAAATCCATATAGACGAAGTAATTTCGCTTCTAAGATAAGGTGAAGCACATCCACAGAATATGGCACCTTCAGGATGGGGTACCTGCTCTTCATAATAAAGCCCTGATAGTGGCTTCTAGCACTCTACCAGTTAACTCAGTTGGATAAAAATAAACCCTAATCAAGTGGGTTGAGTAAATATGGACCCAATTGGGTTCAAATTCAGTCAATCCAGATAATTTGGGTTACTTTTTAACCCCACTGATTTTAGTGTGCACTAACCTTCTATTTGCTAAGCTACTAAATACTATCTGTAATGCTCACGACTGCTAGGCCCTATCAGTCCCATGCTTGTCGCCCACTACTACAATTACTAACATCACTTATCACTTCTGTTGACGGGCCGTAGCCCCAGAAACACCACTGGCAGATTCACGGAATCGGCCAAGGATCTAACTTAACTGGTAGAGTGCTGGAAGCCCATATTTGGGCTTTATTCTGAAGTGCAGGTCCCACAACTGGAAGGCTCATATTCAGTGGATGTGTTTTGTATTATCTTTAAAGTGTTATTATTTAGTCTGTTAGGGTTTGCCTTGTTACAATTTATGGGAGAGTGCCAATAGGCACTCTCCCATAAATTGAATCAAGACAAAGACAGGAGTACAAGATTTGATGGCCAAAAATAATTTAGCCCTCTACCAGTTAATGAATCTCAGATACGGAATCCCACTCACAGAATCCCACTTATGGAATCCATTCCTATGATTAGTCTGCAGCTATAGTCACATTTTCGTCGTAGGACATGACGATATGGTGATTTACTTCAGAGGATGCTAGCTCAGGCCTCCTACAGGTTTGTGATATAAGACAATTGGGACCATGGGGAAATTCCTTAGTGAGGTCTAACTTCAAGATCCCCATATGCTCATGTCCAAGGGCCCCATCAGGAAATCCATCAGTGAGATCTAATCTCAAGACTCCCCCACCCTCATGCTCGTGGACTCATACGACAAAATGGGATTCTATACTCTATAGACACAGAGTTAACCATTTGAGCCCTGGTGATATCTTCCATGTCAGTTCAAAGGAAGTAATTGGAAGAGTGCACATTTATTTTTTTTGGGCAGACCAATGAATATTTTCAACGTGCAGCCTTGGATATATGGGTATACCATAGTTTTGATGATCGATACTGGTATTCAGTTTTGAATACCATGCAGCCCTGGGTTTTTTTTTTGGGGGGGGGGGGGGGGAGGGGGGAGACGTGTTCTTCAGTGATATTTCTTGTTTGCCTCAAAAACCTATCAGTATGACTTCTCACGGGTGCTGGCATCAATGACCTTGACCCAAAGAATACTCATAAGCTGAATGAAAATTGGTCATTTCTATGAAAAATAAGCAGACTGACATCTGCAAAATGAGGTCCCCAGAGGGTGAATTTAGTGATGCTGCCCTGCACAGCAGGGTAGCATCACTAAATTTACCCTCTGTGAACCTCAATCTGAATCAGGGTCTCAAAACTAAACAGAAGGAGGTACCCAGAGGATAAAATGGCCCACTGTATGGGATAGCATCATCAAATTCACCCTCTGGGGACCTCATTCTGCAAATGTCAGGCTGTTTATTTTCTGGCCTGGTTGTTAAAAAAAAACAGATATTGAAAAGTATAAATAATGACAATATAATACTAATAATTTGGAAAATCATTTAATTTATTAAACTTTACGGTACTAACAATATAAATAAATCAATTATCATCATATTATCATGTTCTTTATCCACACTCTAACAAAACAATTACATCGCCTCAATACTTCTTAAGCATTTAGTGTTTTGGTACATCTATGTCACCTTCCACTGTGTCAGTGGAACTCTGGTGGATGAGAATCCAGTCCACTGAACTGACTAGGGCTGCACGGTATATCGATAAACTGATATATTCCGGTATTCAAACCAATATCGATTGAATACTGGTGTAATTACAAAAATATCGGTTTATCATCATTAATTCATTTACCCACAATTTTGATTTTCAAGATGTCTTGAGTTTTTTAATTGTAGCCCCGAATGAATATTATCCCTTTATCCAAGGAATCATCTGCTTGTGCCCTCGTAATATACAAATTCAGCAGTTGAAAAAATAATTTTCAAAAATTTCAGCAAAACTATATCATGTAACACATCATTGGAACGAGCTCATTGAGCTCATTCCAATGAGGGGTCACATGATATAGTTTTGTTGAAATCTTTGGGGAAAATCTGATAAATTAATTTTGAAAATAATAAATTTTGATATCGTCTGCGTTGGATAAAGGTTTTTCGAACCGCATCATCAAGGCATGCTGATTCGTTCTGATTGTGATGCTTCAAGTTTCGATTGTGGTACTTATGTTAAGATATCTGAACAGTTTTCGATATACCGGTATATCGCGGTATTTTTTTGAATACCGATACCAGTATTCCATTTTGGAATATCGTGCAGCCCTACTTGAACATGTGACTTCAGTGAATAATATTTTATAAACCTAGTTCCAATACAAAAAGGCTGCAACATGAATGTAAAACAGAATTTCTCTTTTGTTGTTTTCTTGTTGATGATATTAACCAATAAGGCATATTTTTGGAAAGTCTAACATAACAGCCAAAAACAATAGGCATCATTCACAAAAATTGCCATTCAAATTCTATTATATTTTGAAATTTTGCCGAAAAAACTTCCAAAAATTAGTTGAATCAATAAATGGCCGTGGAGTAAGTGCTGTAAACATGTCGGACGGATATTATGTGTTACCAATGTACTTACAAACATATGAATAATAATTGCGCATCCAACTTGTATAGGATCTGCGTGTCATGAACTCTTATGAAATTGGCCTTGGCACCACAAAAGTTGAAAACATTATTACAAAATGGTCCCTAAAGCTACAGAAAAAGAAAACAGAAATATAAGGCCTAAAAAAAATTAAAGAACTGTTTATCAGACCCTCCAGCATGTCCCTTTGACTGCCACATGCTCTCTTTTTATAACTAACGCAAACTTTAAAAAAATAAAAAATTAAATGGTTTATGTCTGATATTTTACCCAAGTTAATAAAATTGATAAATTTATCCCTGGAGTACAACAAGTGTCCCCTCCTTGCACGCAAAGGACGAAATACACCACCACCCATGCTATTCCTTGGATAATGAGGCCTAAAACATAAAACAAACAAGAACATGAACTTTTGATGGCAAAGAAATAATTACAAAAATAGAAAATAAAATAAAACATCTGATATTTAATAAAAATTAAAACATGCAGTTTTAAACAGAAGATCTTCTTTGCGAGGGCCTGAATATGAAATTCTACTGACTATAATGTGCTGATTTCTTAAATTAATGATGATATGAAAAGTTAATAGTCACCAGAAACGTCATGATTTGTCAGGTGACCTGAAGCACACTTTTCTAGGGCTGCACGGTATATCGATAAACCAATATACAAAAATATCGGTTTATCGTCATTATTTATTTACCCTCAATTTAATTTTCAATGTGTCTTGAGTTTTTTAACTGCAGCTCCAAATGAATAATATTATCCCTTTATCCAAGGAATCGTCTGCTTGAGCCCTCGAAATACACAAATTCAAAAGTTTCAACAAAACTATATCATGTGACCCCTCACTGGAACGAGCTCAACGAGCTCGTTCCAATGAGGGGTCACATGATATAGTTTTGTTGAAATCTTTGGTTAAAATCTGATAAACTAATTTTGAAAATAATAAATTTTGATATCGTCTGCGTTGGGTAAAGGTTTTTCGAACTGCATCATCAAGGCATGCTAATTCGTTCCGACTGGGATGACTCGAGTCTCGATTGTGGTACTTGTGTTCATATATCTGAACAGTTTTCGATATACCGGTATACCACGGTATTTTTTTGAATACCGATACTGGTATTCGGTTTTGAATATCGTGCAGCCCTACACTTTTCTCCCCAACTTCCTGTGCAAGATATGCATGTCTCATGTGAGAAGACCATGTGAGATAGATCTCTATCTCACATGACTCACGTGACTGGCTTATTAGCATATTTAATAAGTGCACAAACTATTTAATCATCACCTGTTCTTCCGTAACAAACAACATGGTATCACGTTTCGTAAATATTACCAGATGAATGTTTGTCAAAGAAAATAGAAATAACCGATTGATAATAATCGATTGATGACCTGCGACTACCGTGTTGTGTCCTTTGGCAAGACACTTCACCCTCATTCCCTATGTGAGGGCACGGTGACGCTGCGCACTAAGGTGCACTGCACCTGTCTTCAACCAATGCTAACCCTGCTTGTGTGGAGTTGGTATGTTGGGGAGCTGACAGTTGCTTGCCGTTGCTCGGTGGTTCTCTCCGAATACTCCGGCTTCCTCCACCCGTAAAACTGTCGTGGTCATGATTAGCCATTGTGCAGAAAAATGTGACCTTAAACACCAATAAATAAATCGACTGACGCACGAGCCCGACTTACGTCATTGGAATGTATCACTGTTCACTGTACTACAAATCTTTAACCCCTGTCTTGCCGATGTTAGGATTTAATTTTGTGGTATATGCCTGCAGTATGTACATAACTTTTGTGCGCCTTTTCCGAAAAGCAAATCAATTTTTTTCAGAAATGAACAACAAAATTGTTCGATATAGCTGCTAGTGCCCCTGGATTACTTTTAATGACGACAGAGTGTTTTGGTGAGGGGAGAAAAATTATCCCTGATGGGGGTGGGTGTGAGATGGGGAAATCTCACCCTCAGGACAAGATATTTGGTTCAGACACTCAGCAAGCCTCATATCTGGCCCAAATATCTTGTCCTTGGGTGAGATTTCCCCATATTACACCACTCCCATCAGAGATAATAATAATCTTTTCTTTGTTCCTCAGAACTTGGCATTTGGATTATCTACTTATTCATTGGTGTATAATCCTTTAACCAACACACACTATATCAAAATTTATTATTTTAATTATTGTTTATTCAAATTTTCAAAAAATTTCAACGAGAGGCGAGGCCTGAAAATAAGAAGTCTGACATTTGCAGAATGAGGTCCCCAGAGGGTGAAATTGATGATGCTATGCCATACAGTGGGTCAATTTATCCTCTGGGTACCTCTTTCTGTTTAGTTTTCAGACCCCGATTCAGATTGAGGTTCACAGAGGGTAAATTTAGTGATGCTAAGACCCTATTCAGATTGAGGTTCACACAGGGTAAATTTAGTGATGCTACCCTGCTACATAAGAAAATAAGCAGACTGTCATCTGCAAAATGTGGTCATCAGAGGGTGAAGTTAGTTATGTTGCCCTGCATAGCACTGCTATGCAGGGCAACATCACTAACTTCACCCTCTGATGACCACATTTTGCAGATGACAGTCTGCTTATTTTCTTCCTTGCAAGAGGCTTGCATCGCTAAGTGCTGCTAATGCCCCTGACTGCAAAAAAATTTCTAAGTCGAAAGAGTGAAAAAGAGCCCCATAACTCTGGACATAATGTGTAGGAGAAACGCACGCTACACAGGTATTGTAACCACATGATGCTCTAGCACAACAGCAAATATCATTCAAATCAGAGCAGTAGTGGCTGAGATACAAGGGGAAATGTTTGGACTGAGGGGAATTTCAAAATTTCAAAGTCGAAAAAGGGCCATAACTCTGGAGAAAATGTGTGGAAGAAACTCACGCTAGGCAAGTATCGTTACGATTATGTTACTCTATCACTGTACCAAATATAATTCAAAATAGAGTAGGTGTACCGAGCTGCACAGGAAAATGTTCAGACGAAAGGAATTTTGAATTTTCTAAGGTGAAAAAGGACCATAACTCTGGAAACAATGTGTGGAAGAAACTCACACTATACAGGTATCATCAAATTGGAGTAGCAGTGGCTGAGATACAAAGGAAAATGTTGGTATGGATGGACGGAGATGGGCAGAGGTCATCACTAGATACCCCTTCAACTTTTCAAGTCAGGGGCATAACAAAACCATAACATGTGACCACTCTCTGGAATGAGCTTGACAAGCTCATTCCAATGAGGGGGCACATATGGTTTTGCTGTAATTTTTGGAACAAAATACATTTTTCTCAACTGCTGAATTTGTAAATTATGTAGATGGATGTGGCCGAGTCATTAGGTAAAAAGTTAAGGTCTACACCCTGTGACATTAACAATGTTTCTAGGCCTATTTAGGCAGATAAGACTTGCCATGAAACAAATGCCAAGGCACTTGAAATGTAACTTGAAAGTTTACACAGAGTCCCCATACCAGACACGTTAAGTCTCACTATTTTAGAGGGAGACTCACTATTTTCCAAGATATTTATATTTATTATTATTTATTTATTTATTGGTGTTTAAGGTCACATACTCATGCACAATGGCTAATCGTGACCGTGACAGTTTTACAGGTGGAGGAAGCCGGAGTACCCAGAGAGAACCACCGAGCAACGACGAGCAGCTGTCAGCTCTCCAACATCGTAACTCTGAACTCTGCACCGCAGCACAGGCAGGGTTAGATTGGTTGAAGACATGCGCACCATCGATGTGCAGTACGCCTCAGTACACAGCGTCATCGTGCCCCCATGTAGACAATCGGGGTGAAGTGTCTTGCCCAAGGACACAACGCGGTTGCCGCAGGTGGGATTCGAACCGAGGACCTCTCGGCTTGCAGCCTGCACCTCTACCAACTGAGCCACCGCGCCCCCTATTTTCCAAGATAAACTTTTGTCAGATGAACCAGAAAATTGGAATTTTCAACAGAAACTTACTTTTAAAGTCAATATATTTCTACTCTTTGAGCCAAATAAAAATTATATTATATATATATCACTATTTTAGAATTCATCAGCTTTACCTTATTTATTAGTGTTTAGCCCTTTACCCAACGTAACGGCCAAAACTGGCCAGCGCTATTCTCAAAAATCGTCAGTTAATTTTCATTTTTTGTCTCAAAAACATAGGTTATGACCCCTCATTGGAATGAGCTCATCGAGCTCGTTCCAATGAAGGGTCATAACCTATGTTTTTGAGACAAAAAATGAAAAAAATTAGTTGTTCAAGAATTTTTTTTGCAAGTGTCGTCTGCTTTTCATGTTAGGTAAAGGGTTAAGATCACTTTTTTTGCATAATGGCTAATCATGATCCCAACATGGATTGAAAGTCAAGTCCAGCCAATCATTAATACCTATGTTGCCCAACTTAGAGGGCTTCCACCCCAGGCATTGGCGACTGGAGCCTATTTTACCAGTAAAACAGAGCTTGTTTACCACAGTGAACAAGCACCGTGTCACTTCCTACGGTTCCCATGGGGAGATGGTATATAATAGCCTACAACACATATCCACTCCTAAATATTGTCTGGTGTGGGCCATTATGGGGGATATATCTCCTGATAATGAGTACACCAAACAAAACTAGAGATGGTCTGTCACCCGGTATACCCCCATCATGGCATACCATCTAGTGTGGGTGACTGAAATGGGGCATTCAACTTTTCTAAGTAAAAAAAAATCCAATATGGCCACCAGTCGGCCATCTTGAAACCGAGTGGGAAACAAATTATGTCACCCACTTCCCCTCATCATGTTGATCATTTTTGTGAAGTTTCATGAAAATGCGTCAAAAATTGTGGAAGTAGTGCGGTCCACAAGTTTACACGTGCAATGGACCAATGACGACAGACCGACCGATCGACAAATTGACTCCTATATAGCCCCCTAAACTTCATTTTGTGGGGGTATAATCATTGAAATGCAATTCAATTTGAAGTTCAAGAAGGGTGGGAAGGGTGCATTCAAGCATAAAATCATGAATCCACCAACCCCTTATCCAGTTCAATATATTTTCATTTGGGAGGGACCTTAATTTGTTTCAATGTTATGGGGTGGTGGGGGGGGGGGCATAATCTAGCTAAAACCAGGATTATATTCTGCCCAGCATAATATCATTAAACAGACAGAGACCTAAGAAAGAACCAGGAGTTTTTTAAGTAATCAATAGATTTTCCCTCTTACTTTCTGGGAGAAGATTGATAAAATTTGAGTGGCAATTTTTGGGAATAGCCAAGGTGGACACAGGAAAATATGAAAAAAAAAATAGTACAAATACGAGATTGACTTTCAGCTAATTAATTTTTCAACTCCTTATCCAATTAATTAATCCTTTACCCAACACAGGATCTCAAAATTTATTGTTTAAATTAATTTTTTTAAAGAAATTTCAACAAAACCATATCATGTGATCCCCTCATTGGAACGAGCTCGATGAGCTCGTTCCAATCAGGGGTCACAGGATATGGTTTTGTTAACATTTTTGAAAAAATATGTTTTTTCAACTGCTTGATTGGGAAATAACGTGTGGGGTGAGGGTGGATGGGTGTGGGACTGAGGCAGAGTAGTTAGGTAAAGGGTCAATCAAATCTACCACAGCATTACACAAAAATGGACATTCCACTTTGGTTATCATTCCAACTTGATCATTCCAAAATGTAGTTCTTGATCTCTCACTGAAACAAGCTAAAAGAGCCAGTTCAATTAACCCTTTCCCAACATATAGGTGACCAAATTTATTATTTTAAGCATTGGTTTTTAAATTTTTTCAAAACATTTCAACAAAGCAATATCATGTGACCACTCCATGGAATGAGCTTGACAAGTATATTCCAATGAGGGGTTACATATTGTTTTGTTGAAATTTCTTTTGAAAAATAAATTTTTTTCGACTACTTTTTTGTAAGTTACGAAAGTTAAAAAATTTATAGTAATTTATATATTTTTATACTTACCAATGACCCAGACTTAGCTGGTGCTAACTCTAACAAAACCAGGGCCAAACACAAATTTTGCCCCCCAATCCCCAAAATTTGCATCCAAAACCAAAAGAAATCATGTCCTATAGGACCTCCATACTTCGCCCCCACTGCGCATGCGCAGTGTCAAGGACGTCCCGAAATTGGTGCCAATTATCATTCTTACTGGCAGTGCCTGGTCAGCGCTATGTACTCAGCGGGGAGGCAAGAGTTCCCAACTCCTGGGAGGGCCATCCCCGTCTGGGTCATTGGTAAGTATAAAAAATATATAAATTACTATAAATTTTTTAACATTTTTATACTGTACCAATGACCCAGACTTAGCTGAATAGTAAAAAGGCTGGAGGGCCTAGGACATAGAGGAAAATCCAATAAGCTCAACTATATAATAAAGAGGTAACCCCTTAAGGAGAAAAGGAGTATTAGGCTTTACATGTATCTTTCTTATTTAATATTAAATTAGAAAGATACAATACCCTTTATAATTGAGCACAATAACATTCATGTTCTCTATTAACATCCAGTATAACCCTTATACTAATTATTTTTAAAGTAAGCCAATAAATAAAGTAGTCCAGAGAATTGAGACTCTTTATAATCTTTTAAAAGTGTCCGAGTATTGTATATTAAAGCCCGTTTGACACTTGACATATACAAATGCTTCACACCGAGCTACACTTTAAAAATATGACATGAATGAATTTTAACATTAATATTACACTTTAAAACCATCCCGGAAGCGACTCAGAAATACTGACTATAAAGCAGGTGACCTAAGGGAACACCTGCCCCCCCCCCCCTTCCCTTTGCCCTGGGTCAAATAGCCCAGAGCGAAGAGGGCAGCCGGACAGAGTCACTGCCGGAACAGAAAGCCTGCATAACTATAGTTGCAACTGTTTAGTGGACGACATTCTGAGCAACAGATAACGGACCTAAACAATGCAGGTCTCCAGAAATGGACTCAATATTTCTGAGATAAAAATTTGTGAATGTGGATGGCTGAGACCAATAAGCAGCCTTCATTAAATCTGTAATAGCAATACTATTAGCATAAGCCCAAGAAGTAGCAAGAGCTCTTACTTCATGAGCGGAAATCTTAAGCACAGACTGCTGAGAAGAAGATAAACTCTCATAAGCAGTACGGATAGTTAATTGAATCCATCTAGCAATAGAATGGACCGAAATGTCCCTTCTATTAGGCATCAAAGACAGAAAGAAACGTTTTCGTCCCTTTCTGATAAACTGAGATCTCTGTTTATAGATACGTAACGCTCTAACAGGACAGAGTAAAGGCCTACGCCCATCTGAAGACGGAAGAGCCTTAATAACAATAGGTTCCGGATATTTATTAGGAGCCTGATTCTTAGCTAAAAAACCCACATCAGTAGTGAAGGTGATAGTGTTCCCGACACTACGATAGTGAGAATCATCCACCGACAGTGCATGAAGCTCACTGACTCTTCTAGCAGAAGAGAAAGCTAAGAGAAAAGCTGTCTTATAAGATAAGAATTTGAAATCTACTGTCCCAAGAGGTTCAAATGGCTTTTCCTTCAATTTAAGAAGAACCCAAGCTAAATTCCATTTAGGAATTAATCTAAGAGTTCTGGGTCTATTTATCGAGAAGTTTCTAACCAACTTAGATAAAGAGACATTAGATCCAATTTGTAAACTATCATGATGTGCATAGGTATCAGATAACATAGACCTATAACCCTTAATAGTAACAGGCTGCAGTTTGATTTCGTCAAACAAGTATACTAGAAAGTTTGCAATGTCTGGTATAGAGGGATCAAAAATATCTACAGAATGATCCCTACACCAACGACGAAAAACCTTCCACTTAGCCGCATAGTTTAGCGAAGAGGAGGTCCTCCTACAGTTAGAAATCGCGTCCAATGCTCGTCCTGTAAAGTGCTTGCCATGCAAGAAGGACCGCACAACGGAAAAACGTGAAGGTTGAGACCTTGCGGGTTGTGATGGAGTTGACGCGATTTCCCCTGCGAAAGAAGATCCTCCCGTGGAGGAAGCTTTCGCGGTAGGTCCCACAACAGACACCTGAGTAGATTTATCCACGGTCTCTGTGGCGACAGAGAAGCTACCAACAGAATCTTGCAGTGAGATTGTTTAATCTTTAGCAATACTTGTTGAATTAACGGCGCTGGAGGATACGCATATCCTATCATTCCGTCCCAAGGGATCGACAGAGCGTCTACTGCAAATGCTCTTGGATCCGGACACGGAGACACATACGTCTGCAACTGATTGTTGAGATGTGTCGCAAATAAGTCTATCATTGGCCGTTCCCATTGGTAGCAAATCTGATTGAATACTTGTTTGTTGAGAGTCCACTCCGACGGCAACAAGCGACTCTTTCGTGAAAGGGAGTCTGCTAGCACATTCAGACGACCCGGTATGTGACAGACCGAAAGAAGAACCTGATGTTCTTGCGCAAACAGAAGGATTCTTTCCGTTAGATTGAACAACGGAACTGAATGAGTGCCTCCCTGATTCCGTATATACGCCACTACTGTCGTATTGTCGGATAGGATTTGGACATGAGCATTGTGAATAATGTCCATCCAATGACGTAACGCAAGCCAAATTGACATCATTTCTTTGATGTTTATGTGCTTGCACAGGAATTGCGGATCCCAAAGACCCTGGCATCTCGAATCCATTGGGATCAATGATGCGCCCCAACCTGTTTGACTGGCATCCGTCATAATGGTAAAACTCGGATCCGGCAACTGCAGCGGAACTCCCTGAGTTAACCACTGAATGTTTGCCCAAGTCTGAATCTCTTGTTTCACTTGATCTGACAAGAGAACGTCTACGTCGAGCGAATGAATTTTCACACTCCAATTCTGAGTCAAGAAAATTTGGAGAGGACGCGTGCGTAACCGCCCCATCGGAATGAGATCCGCAGCGGCTCCGCACAGACCTATCAGTCTCATAAATTCTCTCGCTGTGACTTTGTCTGCGTGCAGACAATAGCGAGCGTAACAACTGACTAATTTCGCTCTGGTTAACGGCAGACGAACAAGATTGTTGTGCGTCTCGAAGCTCATTCCCAGATGTGTGAATGACTTGGACGGCACCAGATCCGACTTCTCCTCGTTTACTATAAAAGCGAGACGTCGGAGCAATAGAAGTAGATTCTGAACACTCGTTGCCGTACCTCTGAAGAATGTCGTAAAGGTAGGCCGACGTTACCGCAGACGAATGAGCTCGGAAATAGATCATTACCGAGTTCATTACCCGAGTGAAAGCCCAGGGTGCTAGATTCAGTCCGAAGCACATCGCCCGGAATTGATACACCACTCCTAGGACTGCGAAGCGTAGATACTTTCTGAATGTCGGATGTACCATGACGTGAAAGTACGCATCTTTGAGATCTATGCTTGTTGCATAATCGTTCACCCGAATACTCGCTCTGACCGACCGAATCGTCTCCATATAAAATTTCGGAGCGACGATCAGCTTGTTTATCCAGCTCAAATCTATGACTGGACGGAACGAGCCGTCTGGTTTCGGAACCAGAAACAGATGGCTGTAGAATCCCGGAGTCTCCTGGTTTTCTACGACCTCTACCGCGTTCTTCATTAAAAGAGACTGCACCTCTGATAATAGAGCGTCTCTTTTCTGCGGATTTGACGGAAGTTGAGTCCACTTTGGACTTCGAGTTAATGGAGGCTTTCGTTTGAAGGATATCTTTAGACCTTCCGAAGTCACTCCTCTCACCCAAGGGTCATCCGTAATCGACGCCCATTCTTGTGAAAAGCTCGACAACCTTCCGCCAACCGGTACGCGATAGAGGTTTAAGCCATCACCTCCTGGACCTGCGAGGCCTGCGGTAGGAGAAACCACGTCCTCCACGACCCGCACCTCGTCCCGTCGACCTCGGGGCGTCCGACCGGTTGTCCCGGCCCGAAGGACGTCCCGAACGAGAGTCGCTACCCTGACGGTCTCTCGAATAAGACCAAGAGGACGCACCGGAACCTCTATAGGAACCTCTCTTGGGCGCATTAGACCCAGAAGTGCCTGTCTTATTCTTGTCTGCCGTATCCGACTTCTTAGAAGCAGATTTGAACAACAGAGAATCCGAAGCTTTCTTTGTAATTTTATCATAAATAGCAGAAAGCTTGCCGTCAAAGAGAAGTTCTCCGGAGACCGAAGCGACTCTGAGAGAGTTCTTCACCTTAGTATCCACGAGTGTGAATGTAGCTAGGGCTGCGTCACGTCTAACCAACTCCAGGTTTGCCACTGAAAGGGCGGAGTTACACGTGGAATAAGCTACTGCCCTTGAAAGAAGTCTTAAAGAGGATTGTATATCCTGAAATTCTTTCCCTTGAAGGCAAAGTGATAACGCCTTAGTAAGGTGATCTGTGTAAGATAAGGCATCTAAATTGGCTCCGTTAGATGAAATAGCTGTTTCCAACAGCGCGGTTGGAATAGAAGCCGACGACGGTAATGATAGCTCTAAGTCTTCCGCCTCGTCGTCCATACGCAGAGGAACTCTTGGAATACCCTGTCCTGCCGTGTCGAATTTATTCCTTGCATTAATGAAAGGCAGGTTGAGAGTATTGGCGGACAAGAAACCTGCTTTCCCCGTCCTGGAAGCAAGTTTAAATATAGCGTCGTTCAATAATTCAAATGTTCTTGCAACATTATTGGACTGCGACGGGAACTCGGGAGCGATGTCCCTGAACCACTCAAAAAATTCAGAGTCCAAAGACGCTATAATCCTCTTGTCCGGAACCGCAGCAGTCTGGCCCGACGAAACAACTTGAGGGAGAAAGTGCCGGATGAAGTCCACGGCAGCTTTATGTTGTTCCGAAAGGGATAGCTCCAAATCATCCGTATCCCTTTCACCATCCGGTCAGACCTCATGATGCTCCCGGTCGTCTGCCCCCGATGCTTCGGCGGAGCGTACCGACCCAGCGCCGTCGGATAATTCCCGATCCGACACCGTTTCTGTCGGCTGCTGGGATGCTGCGATAAGTTGTGCTATCTGCACAAGTATGTCTGGCATCGAGACCTGCGGAGGCACAGTCTTTCGCTGCTTCGCCGAGGGCAGCTCCGCATCAGATGGCTCCCGCATACTTTTTCTATGCGAACGTCCGGAGTCCATCGGCCTCGTGTCCCTGGCTGCCGGATGGTGTGACCTGGTCGCCGAAGAATCCCTGATCGGCGAAGCTGGTAAGATATCGGCGGTCACGCAGCCAAGGTGCGGTCGTGTGCGCTGACGAGAAGAAGAAGCCTGAGCAGTCTCCGCGGACTGCCTATACAACGGAGCGTCCCGAGCGACGGACGTATGCTCCGCTTGCGACACATTTTGTACCACAACATCTGGTCCCAGATGTTGTTGTACGAGAGAGGGGCCTCTCTCGCTCGCGTCCCGGCTGGACCTGGACGAGCTAGGAACCGGACTCAAAGGCTTCCTCCGATCTCGCTTACTATCCGCCGTCACTGGGTGTGCACATTGAATGTTTATAGTGCTCGTATCACCCAACATTTCCTCCTGGACAGCATCGGATGAACCCGGCTGCCGAACCATTCGGTGAATGGAAGCTACACCGGGCGAGCTAGCGGACGACATTTGTTTAATCTCCATGAGCACTTTTGCCGCTAGCTCTGAATTCATTTGTGAGGACGGAAGCGCACTTGCAGAAAATAACATGGAAACATCACCCTGTTCTTGTTCTTCTGAAATAGAAACTGAGAGAGTAGAGTGACCTTGCGGAGAAAGAGCCGGCATAGCCCTTTTTCCAGTAACAACATACCGTGACACACGTTTCCAATGTTTGTCATCCCAATATTGACATATAGAACAGGGATTAGTGCGAGAACACTGACTACAATTGATACAATGATCATGAAAGTCAGAGGAAGATTTCTTCCCATTACAATTTGAACAATATCCTTTCATTGTGAAAAGTCAACAACAAGTCCTAGTTACTCGCACACCCCTGACACAAAGATACATAATAACATGATCCATTAATAATGAAAAAACAATTGCAAATCAAAAAAATTTTGAAAAAATATTTTTTCAGCGAAGCCCAAGTTTCTGAAAAGTAACGTTGAGCCCCGATGGATCCGATGGCTAAGTGTGGTCAAAAATTTTAAATTTATATTAAATAATTAATGAGACACTTACGGATAATAAAAATGTATCTCATAGTGAGATAAACTACACCAAGGGCAAACAGCCCCCCTCAAAAAAGGCTGTTGCCAATGTAAACAAACAGTGTAAAACACCAGAAAACATGACTCCAGGCACTGAAAAAACTGGCCCGAAATCAGTCATCAAAATTACACTCTATCTGATGCAAGACAGAGACTCCCAGGGAAGAATCTGCAGAACATCAGATGGAAGATGCAGAACACAACGTTTATACACCCATGGGTGAAAACGTAACTATGGGGAAAATAACAGAAAACATTCTGTAACCAAGCAACTCTCCCAAGAGAATTTTAGAAATGAACTTTCTCAAAAATATGCCAAAAGCATGGGAGAATTGCAAGGGGGGACTTAGAAGGCCAGGGGAGAGGAAACACTGAATAAGCAGTGCAACATTTTAGCAAGAATGACAACAAGAGGCCCATGCCTCGAAAATAGGCAACTTAACATAATTTCATAAAAAATTTTAAGTACAGCCCTGATTATTTTTTGTCACTCCTTTTTCCTCTCCTCCTTCTATATCCTCCTTAGAATCACCATTTCTCCAAAAATTACGTGTCTGGCATCCTTTAAACTGAGATTTACAAGCACAAAGATCAGTGAGATGTTGACTGATGAAGGGCCAAACAGAGAATGATAATTGGCGCCAATTTCGGGACGTCCTTGACACTGCGCATGCGAAGTGGGGGCGAAGTATGGAGGTCCTATAGGACATGATTTCTTTTGGTTTTGGATGCAAATTTTGGGGATTGGGGGCAAAATTTGTGTTTGGCCCTGGTTTTGTTAGAGTTAGCACCAGCTAAGTCTGGGTCATTGGTACAGTATAAAAATATAGATGCGGCTGATTCGTTTGGTGAAAGGTTGACTCTTGAAGGATGATATATTTTGATACTTTTTTTGGTACATTTTGAAGTCTACATTCTCTGACATTACCATTGTTTCTAGGCAAGTCCTGGCTGTAGGGCTGCACGGTATATCGATAAACTGATATATAAAGGTAGTCAAACCAATATCGACTGAATACCAGTGTAATTACAAAAAAATATCGGTTTATCAACATAATTTATTAACCCACAATTTAATTGTCAAGATGTCGTGAGTTTTTTAACTGTAGCCCCGAATGAATAATATTATCCCTTTATCCACCGAATCGTCTGCTTGTGCCCTCATAATGTACAAATTCAGCAGTTAAAAAAATAATTTTCAAAAATTTCAACTAAACTATATTATGTGACCCCTCATTGGAACGAGCTCGTTGAGCTCGTTCCAATGAGGGGTCACATGATATAGTTTTGTTGAAATGTTTGGGAAAAATCTGATGAATTAATTTTGAAAATAATAATTTTTGATATCGTCTGCATTGGGTAAAGGTGTTTCGAACCGCATCATCAAGGCATGCTAATTTGTTTCGACTGTGATGCCTCGAGTCCCGATTGTGGTACTTGTGTTCATATATCTGAACAGGTTTCGATATACCGGTATACCGCGGTATTTTTTTGAATACCAGTATTCAGTTTTGAATATCGTGCAGCCCTACCTGGCTGCCCATATATGCAGCCAAGATCTGCTTTGAAACAAATGCTGAGGCACTTAAAATGTAACTTAGAAGATTTCCTAGAGTCCCCATAGCAGACACGTTAAGTCTTACTATTTTAGAGGGAGACTCAATATTTTCCAGAATAAATTTTTGTTAGATGAGCCTAAAAATTGGGCATTCTCAACAGAATCTACATACTTTTATAATTAAAAACACCTTTACCCTTTCACTGCTACAGGTCCATACAGAGTACAGAGATACCATATACAATGAATGGATATAACAGCATGGTGGTATTCTAAATATACTGTACATTGTAGCAAATGTAAATGACAGACGATATAACATTATCCATTTGTTCCATTAGGCCTAAAAAAATTAAAAATCTGTTTCTCAGGCCCTCCCGCATGGTCCTTTTGGCTGCCGCATACTCTCTTTTCATAACCAATTTAAACTTTAAAAAAATTAAAATTAAATGGTTTATGTCTGATATTTTACCCAAGTTAAAAAAATTGAGGAATTTGTCCCTTGAGTGCAAGAAGGCTTTGCAATGCTTTAGCATTGCAAAGCCTTCTTGCACTCAAGGGATGAAATACACCACCACCCATGGTATTCTGTAGATTATGAGGCCTAAAACTTGAACCAAGAACATGAACTTTTGATGGCAAAGAAGTAATTACTGAAATAAAAAATAAAATAAAAAAACGCTCGCCTGCATGCAATTTCACAAATAATGGCCTGAGAAACAGAAGATCTACTTTGTGTGGCCTTATTTTTATCTTTTTTACAGAATTACTTAAGACAACAACATGCTTAGCTTCACTGACATTGTAACGTTGTGCGTGAGTTGGTTTTGGAAGTATAATTGAATTAATCTTCTCTTATCTTTCATTAACTGTCTAGATAATAAAAATAGAAGACAACGTTTGCAAAAAACATTTCCTGAAAAATTAAGTATTTTCATCTTTTGTTTCGAAAACACAGCTATGTTCCCTCACTGGAATGCGCTTGATGAGCTTGTTTAAATGAGGGGTCATAAGCTATGTTTGTAATGCAAAAATTGAAAGCAAAAAAAAATTAGCTGGCAATTTTTGATTTGTGCTTTGGTAAACCTCAGGTAACATTGAATTTAGTGAACTCAGTACATAAATTTCATATGAAATCATGACTCATTAGAGATCCTTTAGGTATTTACAGTACGGCCACCATGGACTGGTTACTTTCCATGGGTGGGCAAAATTTCCGGGGTCGCAATAATATTAGATTTCAAACACTAATTACAGGAATAATCATCAAAAATTTAATTAATGAAGCACCGGGTACAACCCGGTGCTTCATCAATTAAAATTTTGCTGATGATGATTTTTGTTACCTGGTAAACACGTGTGCGAAAATCACTGCTCACGACACTTGACACTTGGATTACGACCCGTCCATGGCGGTTGTACTGTAGTGGATTCAGTCATGGGAAAATATACAGAAAGTAACTTATGTGAAGCTTGCATAAAATACTTAAGTCTGAAGATCAGACCTGAAAATGCAAAATTTGCACAACTTACTAAGTTATTCTCATGGCTTATTTGTTAAAGAATATATATATATAAAACATTATCCATTTGTTCTACAATTTTCCTCCTTTTACCGAATTACACAAGATAACAACATGCTCAACTACCAGTCAGAGTTACCTTTTGGATATTAATGAAACGGAAATATGACTCAAAAGAACAATTGTTAAATAGGGGGATAAATTCAAGTGGTAATAGACTTGGAGTAGACATCTTTTCGATAGAGCTGTAGGTTAACCGAAACCGAACCGAGGTTTTTAGTTTTTTTAAAAAACCGAAACTGAAACCGTCGACATCCCGTAATATAAGGTTTTTCGTTTTTTATTAAATATTCTCTTGCTGCAGAAATTCACAGAATGTAGCCATCCCAGAGTAGTGAGAGTACCCAGACACTGTAAAATGGCAGCATCTGGGTACTCTCACTACTCTGGGAAGGCTACATTCTGTGAATTTCCGACATTTCAGTTTAGTTGTGTTTGCAGCTTTCCTCAAGTGCAGGTGTCAGACCTCGAAAAATGGCCAAGCACAATAAAAGTTCTGTATATTTAGGTAATTATTATATTGGCCTTCCTGATTCTTCATGTATTATAGCTTATTTCGGGCATTCATTGAGTTTCACTCAATTTCACTACCATTCAGTTATGACTACAGACATAAGAATGAGTTCTATTGAATTTTACTTGGCCTCATGAACAAACCGAAAACCAAACTGAACCGAGGTTTTTCTCCACCTGAAAAACCGAAACCGAACAAAAAATTTAAAAACCTACAGCTCTACTTTTCGAATTGAGATTTGGGTGTGTGGGTGGGGTATGTCACCAATCCAATTAAGAGATATTCATTTAAGTGGACTCCACTGTATTTGAATATTAAGCGTTAAAGCCTTACGGAACCTAGTGTTTAATCTTTCCACAAAAAAAACCACATTTGCTTCTCAAAGTTTTAAGGATGTACCTTGTTACTTTGTGGTTCCTGAACATTATGTATTTCTGATGTTGGAGTATTGTTTACTTGTAAGGGGACAGAATTCTCAGTTACAAAGGTGCACAACTCTTGCAGTTCAATTGGAACACAATCACTTGTCATTTGTGAGATGGGAACACCAGCCGAGCTGGGCTGCAATGTTGTATACCTCTCTGTCACTTGCTGTAAGGGAATGTGAGATTGGACTACCGTTACAGGTATATTCGAATTGTACTGTCGAAATGGGGTATATGCTTCTGTTACGTATGTCACAGTGGGCACTTGATTGCCAGGAATACTTGTTTGTTGTATTATATGAGGATATGTTCCAGTCATTTGGGAAGAGGAAATGAATGAAGGTACACTTTGATTTGCCAAGTTTGGAGTATTTTGTTCTAACTGTGTATATTGTTCAGCTTCCCCTGAAATGGGGATAACTACAGGTTCCATTTCAGTCAACTGCAGATTGGCTGTATTTTGCTGTATGTGGACTTGGGTACCAGAAATATGGTCTTGATTTATGGGAGTTGATATCTGTCCATCAGGCACAGTAGCTGGGTAGACTTGAGATGTCTCCTGCTCACCAGCAACCTGAGATACTGGAATGCATACAGCTTCCCTACTGAATGTACTTTGCTGTAAAGGTGCAAATCTTGTTGGTAAATGAGAAAAATTCTGCCTAGCAGGTAGTATTGTTTCATCCTGAGAACTACCAAAATACTGAGAAACAGATGTGGATTCTTCATGTGCAGAGGTCACAATCTCTGAAACAGGAAGGTAATTAGATAATTGTGTCAATGTTTTGCCAACATTATAAACAGTTCCTGTAGATTTTGGCTCCTCGACTGTTTCTGATTCCATAAAAGTTACTGATCTCATAGAATTACTGTTATTATTCTCATGCATGGGTACAGTATGAGTATCAATCTGTGTTGCAGCTGACTGTGGGAGAAAAGCAGGTGATGCAGCCTGCTGTAATTGTGAATGATTTTTATGGTTGGTTTCAGGATGTACTTGTACAATAGAAGATGTACTAGTTACTTGTCTGTTTGGGTCAACTCGGATATTCAATGGTACAACACATGATGATGTCCTCACTGTATTTGATGGTTGTACAACCAAGTTTTTACTTCTCTGTGTCAACTGAACAATCGATGGTAAACCTACAACAGGTGTTCTGACATTACTCTGATGAGAAGAAACATACCTCCCTTCATTACCAGGGACTGTCTGATTTGGTGTCACCTCATCAACTTTACCCTTATCACAACACAAGGTTACTATCGACGATGAGATGTTCTGAACTGACTTGTTATCTGTGGCAGAAACTGAACTACTCTGTGGTACATCAACAGAAATGTCTGTCATTTCTTCTTCTTGAATGTTTGAGCAATGTGAATCATCATAATTAGTATTTCTAATACTATTTACAATTTCCATACTTTCATCAACTCTGTTGTTAGATGTATTATCAGAATCTAATGATGACATTTTGCAAGTTGCCTCAATCTCTATGTCATTTGTATTTGCATCTGCTGAAGTTGCAATTTGTGATTGAGGTTTATTAGAATTATCAGGATTAGAAAAATCTTTTGAGGAATTCTGTTCAACATTAGACTGGTCTTCAATAGTTGTATCATTTAAAGCCCCTTCATCTGTCTGTCGTGAACATGTTTCTGAAGGTAGCTCCGCTGTTTTACTGAGACAAGCAGACGACAGTGTTTCGGAAGCTTTTTTTCTTGAAGATGATGTGTTAACCAAAGTACATTCAACAATGTTCTTCAAACTGTCCATACCGGATGCCTTCTTCACTTCTTTACTTTTTTTCTTTTCTGTGTCGGCTGCGATTTTTACAGTGACTAGTTGACCATTAGGTAACATAAATACATTATTAGGGGGAGCTGTGGGTACCACAACAGGAGTATTCACCACATACAATGGGCTCACAGTAAATTTATTAACACTATTAACTAGACTAGCATTCACTGATTTGCCGACTTGTCTGCTGCTGCTCTTGGTTTTTGACATTTTTGCTTTCTGCTCAGCTTTCTGCTTACTAATCTGTTGTCTTAGAGATAAATTTGAATTGGGATCAATAACAAGAATATTTTCATCATTTTGGATATTCTGGGATCTATTATTTTTCAATTCATCTTGAAGTTTCTTTGGTATTTCCTCTACCAAATCAGACATGTTGAATTCTGTGGCTGCATCTGGAAAAAACACAACAGTTTTCAGAATTTCTAAAACAAATCAATACCGCAGATTTCAATTATATACTCAACAAAAATATTTCAGACAACCTTTTTTAATTACTATAATTTATCATTTCTGTCTTGAAAACATAGCATGTGACCCCTCAACAGAAAGAACTTGCTAAGCTTATTCCAATGAGGGGGTCATAAGCTATGTTTTCCAGACAAAAAAAAACAACTGAATAGCAAGTTTTACAGTAAAGCCTACTTCATTGTATATCTTTTAACTAAAACTTACAAACATCAAACCATTTATCATACCTTTGGTACAAATATGTCCTGTTAATTGCATTATAGGTTATAGAGTAAACTCTTAATTGAATAAAAATAAAAAAAATCGTGTAAGGCCCCACAAAGTAGATCTTCTGTTTTTCAGGCCATTATTTGTAAAATTGCATGCGGGCGAGCGTTTTTTTATTTTATTTTTTATTTCTGTAATTATTTCTTTGCCATCAAAAGTTCATGTTCTTGATTTAATTTTTAGGCCTCATAATCTACAGAATAGCATGGGTGGTGGTGTATTTTGTCCCTTGAGAGCAAGATGGCTTTGCAATGCTAAAGCATTGCAAAGCCATCTTGCACTCAAGGGACAAATTTATCAATTTTTTTAACTTTGTGAAAATATCACACATAAACTATTTAATTTTTATTTTTTTTAAGTTTACATTGGTTATAAAAAAGAGAGCATGCGGCAACCAAAAGGACCATGCGGGAGGGCCTGAGAAACATATTTTTATTTTTTTTAGGCCAAATCTGCTGAAGAATTACTCCAATATCCATGAATTTCATTGTTGGAATTAATATTAATACATCCAATATATTAATCTGTTAAATCTTGTTTGACAGAGCTCAATGAGCTCGGTAAAGCAAGATATAATAGAATTATAATAGAAGTTGGACACTTATAAAAACAAATTTCCACAATGCCCTAAATACGAATTAAAGCAGTTAATAGCGACATATTATATACCAAAATAATGCAAAAAACCCTCAAAACCTGAATTTATCCACTTTTTCAAAATTTCAAAAAAATTTTTGCCTTTGCCGCATAAGTAACTGACAAGAATAACAAGGAATAGATCGATAATTCAAATGTATTAGTTGTAAATAAAAGACTCCACACTCCATACTTGAAGAAAGCATACTCATCATTTCATCACTAAAATGGTGAAAATGCTCAGAGGAAAATGAAGAACAACGATATATAGATTGTGATGGGATGACATGATTGTTATGATCAAGTGATTCTTGGGCCAAGTTGGGAAACAATTTCATTTCGTAAGATCTTAAATCTGCAAACATTTCATTGCTGTTTTTGGAATCTGAGAGGTGATGTAATGTATAACACACGACACTTTCATAGGAAAATATTCAACTGACAATGTGATAAATGCACGATACAGTCCTCAGTAGCAATGTTGAATTCCAAAACAATATAGAAAGTTATGCAGGTTTCAGCAAGGGATTAATACATAACCGATTCAAACAAGTATTATTTGGTTGTTGTCGATGAGCAAAACATTGAACTGGAAAATTATATTTGAAAACATAGAGGATATTCACGAAAATTTGATGAATACCGAAAATATCTCGTGAGTGGCTACAAAGAAACATGAGGATCTTCACGAGCGACGCAGTCGCGAGTGAAGATCCTCATATTTCTTGTAGCCACGAACGAGATATTTTCGGTATTCATCAAATTTTCGTGAATTTTCTTTTTATTTAATGCTCTACGACTACAAACTCTCCAATTTGTGGCCTTTATTTGCCATTAAGGCGCAAAATTTATGTGCCGAACCGGCGTCCATACAAAAATTACAACAACCAAACTCCAACCATTGGAATGTGTGAATATCCGCACAAAAAGTAGTCCCGTCTTATTTCTCCCCTAACTTTACAATTTACCAAGGCTGGCGAATTGAAATAATCGCAATGTGTTTCGAAGAAATAGAACAATAACAAAAAACACCACTTTCTTATTTTCAATAACAAGACACGTCATTTTATTTTTTTTTGAACTCAATGCACTGAAGACGTGCGAAGTTGAACTGAAGAAATTTGAAAGTGATTTCGGCTTTTCGCTGGAAGGTGAATGAGAAAGTCAAACTTTGAAACCGCTGATTTAATGAATTGATTTAGTCACTGTCACTATCAATTATTCGAATTCATTTGTATTTGGGACTCTGGAATTCATTACTAATGTGCTGACTCGTTTAAAGTACATGTGATTCGTCATCCGAACCTACGATGAAATATCGATTTCTAAATATCATTTTGATATTTCGTTTTGCCGACCGACAGGGGAATATGACTTAATTTTTCAGCGTGAATTGATGCCTGAGCATTAAATAAAAAAATATATTCACATCAACATACATTGCAGTCCTCACAATTGTATTTTTACAGAAAAATAATTTGACTAGCCGAACTATATTTGTGATATAAAGAAGGTTTGGTGAAGTCTTTAATCAAAAAAGAAGACCAATGTCAAGGAAAATTTTCAGAAAGGTTTTTCCTGTTCACCAAATATAGCAAAATTTAGTTCCATCGTAAATTTAAATTTCTTCGTTGCACAACCGCACTTTGTGTAAGATGGATCAATGTCAATTTTGATCGCTATTGGCACAAAAAGGTTGCAAAAATCTGTGTGTGTTGACAATCTGTTGACAGAAATAGCATGAAGCCACTTGGTGGACAAAAATCACAAGAATTACCGAAATGAGACAACAATGTCTCAAAAGTTTTTAGATAAGGCCACACAAAGTAGATCTTCTGTTTCTCAGGCCATTATTTGTGAAATTGCATGCGGGCGAGCGTTTTTTTATTTTATTTTTTATTTCAGTAATTATTTTTTTGCCATCAAACGTTCATGTTCTTGGTTCAAGTTTTAGGCCTCATAATCTATAGAATAGCATGGGTGGTGGTGTATTTCATCCCTTGAGTGCAAGAAGACTTTGCAATGCTAAAGCATTGCAAAGCCTTCTTGCACTCAAGGGACAAATTCATCTATTTTTTTAACCTGGGTAAAATATCAGACATAAACCATTTAATTTTTATTTTTTTTAAGTTTGAATTGGTTATAAAAAGAGAGCATGCGGCAGCCAAAAGGACCATGCGGGAGGGCCTGAGAAACAGATTTTTTATTTTTTTAGGCCTAAATGAATTTAATAACCAACATAATTGTGATATTATTCAGGCCAGTAATTCAATGCCTACAAAATTAGTATTGTTAAGCAGATCAGTTATTAAAGTTCTTAACCCTTTACCCAACGCAGGCGATATCAAAATTTAATATTTTAATCTTTATGTTTTCAAATTTTTCAAAAAGTTTCAGTGAAACCATATCATGTGACCCCTCATTGGAACGAGCAGCTGATTCATTAGGTAAAGGGTTAAATCCCACAAGTAAGCAACAGACAAGCCTCCTCAAGGGCACAAGACACTCTTGGCAGCTGTCATTGCTTTTGCAACGCCAGAAATGGCCACACATATTACTAAATGAGGAAGTTTGGCAGTTTTCCCTTTTTGACCAGGGATAAGGAAGAATTGTTTCCTGCCTTTCCCAATGAACTGCGTCCGGTTGAGGTAAAAGCAAATTGCACAAACCGGAGTGAGCAAAGGGTGATTACCTTCAACAGAAGGAAGATCCCAGATACAGATAGGAGGCAGAGTAGAGTCTGGTATCTGATTATTGGCCAGAAAGGAGCAATCAGAGATAAAAGTAACACTGTTGGCAGAGCTCCCGAAAAAAGGGCCAGATCAACCGAGAGGGCATGAAGCTCACTAACCCTTATGGCTGAGGCAAAAGCCATCAGAAAAGCTGTCTCAAATGTGTGTGAGAAAATGCATATCCACTTGGGATAATGGTTCAAACGGTCCCCCCCCCCCTCCCCCCCAAAAGCAAAGCAGCACCAAAGAAAGATTCCACCTTGGGGTCAGCTGCAAAACCCTAAGCCTTTTCAAAGAAAAGTGCCAAAGAAGCTTGGAGAGGTACGGATTAGTGCCGATACGATGCTTTCCCACATACGAAAAGGTCTCTGAAAGCACAGACCTGTACTCCTTGATCGTAACAGGTTGGAGACCCCGAGAATCAAATAGATATACCAGAAACTCCGCAATCTGTGTTATTGCAGGAAAGGCATAATCAACAGAGTGATCGGCACACCATCGACAGAAGACCTTCCACTTAGCTGCATAGGCTAAACCAGCGGAGCACCGCCTTGAAGTAGAAATGAAAAAATTTAAAGTTATTTATATATTTTTTATACTTACCAATGACCCAGGCTTAGCTGGTGCTAACTCTTGAATATTCAGGGCCAAACACAAATTTTGCCCCCCAAATCCCCAAAATTTGCATCTAAATCAAATGAAAGTGTCAATGACACTGTAGCTCAACTTGTTTAAGACATGTACATGTATAGTATGTGACACAGCAATGACAAACATCCAGGTAATGACCTGATAACAAAGGTACATGTAAAGTATTGTAACGGTCTGTACATAAATACTGACCGTACCCTGTAACAAATGTATAGGTAAAGTATTGTAAAGGTGGGTGACAGTTAGATGCTAAACTAGAAAAGAAATCTTTGAGTCCCAGAGTGGGTCTGACTGAACCCCAAAATATTTGTTCTCATAGCACAGTGATAACAAAGGCACCCAAAAACACTCATTCCTGTCACAAGGTGATAACAAAGGTACCCAAGAAGTTTCGTGAAGATCAGTTCATAAATGCAGCCTCTAGCCCAAGCCGTATTGACATGTGCACTTACTGTGTATAAGTTGCACTGAATAAATCAAAGTTCATCTAATTTGCATAATTTCTGCACGAGAAAAAAACCTGTATTATATGTGATGTATTCCATGTTACTAAACGTTCCTACAAAAATTTATTCAAATCAGAACTTTCATACAGAAGTTCTGTACAAAAAACTGATTACACTAATTTTGGTACAAAAAGGCTGCTGGCGGCCATCTTGAATTTTGGACCGCACCCAAAAACACTCATTCTTGTCCCACAGTGATAACAAAGGTACCCAAGAAGTTTCATAAAGATCGGTTCATAAATACGGCCTCTAGCCTGAGCCGTATAGAAGTTGTGTACAAAAACTGATTGGACCTAATTTCAGTACAAAATGGCCACTGGCAGCCATCTTGAATTTTGGACCGCACCCAGAAACACTTGTTCTCATCCCAAGGTGATAACAAATGTACCCAAGAAGTTTTGTGAAGATCGGTTCATAAATACAGCCTCTAGCCCAAGCCGTATTGACATGTGCACTTACTGTGTATAAGTTGCACTGAATAAATCCAAGTTCATTTATTCAAATCAGAACTTTCATACAGAAGTTCTGTACAAAAAACTGATTGTACTAATTTTGGTACAAAATGGCTGCCATCGGCCATCTTGAATTTCGGACCGCACCCAAAAACACTCGTTCTCGTCCCACGGTGATAACAAAGGAACCCAAGAAGTTTCGTAAAGATTGGTTCATAAATACGGCCTCTAGCCTGAGCCATATTGACATTTGCAGTTACAGTGCTGAAAGTAACATTAAATAGATCAAAGTTAGTCTAATTTGCATAATTTACGCACGAGAAAGAAACCCGTATTATATGTGATGTATCCCATAGTACTAAACATTCATACAAAAAATTATTCAAATCAGAGCTTTCATATCGAAGTTCTGTGCAAAAATCGGATTGCATCTGATTTTGTACAAAATGGCTGCCAGCGGCCGTCTTGAATTTCGGACCGGACCCAAAAAACACCGTTCTCGTCTCACAATGATAACAAAGGTACCCAAGAAGTTTCATAAAGATCCGTTCATAAATACGGCCTCTAGCCCAAGCCGTGTGTACGTCGTGACGGATGGACAGAAAAACAAAGAGGGCAGCAGAACAGAGTCACTGCTGGAACAGAAAACCTACATAACTATAGCGTTATTGTTTAGTGGACAACATTCTGAGCAACAGATAATTGACCTAAAATCAAAGGTTGCCAGAAATAGACTCTATATTTCAAAGGTAAAAATTAGTGAAAGTAGAAGGCTGTGACCAGTAAGCAGCCTTCATAAGATCCGTAATAGCAATACTGTTAGAATAAGCCCAAGATGTTGACAGCACTCTAACATCATGTGCTGAAATCTTAAGGAAGGACTGCTGATTGGAAGATAAACTCTCATAAGCAGTATGAATAGCAAACTGAATCCATCCCAGAAATAGAATGAACAGAAATGTCCTTTCTGTTGGGAATTAAAGACAAGAAGAAGCGTTTTTGCCCCTTTCTGATAAACTCTGATCTGTGTTTATAAATACGCATAGCTCTAACTGGACACAGCAAAGGCCTACGGCCATCTGAGGACAGAAGAGCCTTAATGACAATAGGCTCAGGATACTTATTAGGAGCCTGATTCTTAGCCAAAAATCCCACATTTGTAGTTAAAGTAATAGTATTTCCAACACTACGATAATGAGAATCATCAATAGACAGAGCATGAAGCTCAGTAACTCTAAGAGAAAAGCTGAAGAATTTGAAGTCTACAGTGTTCAGAGGTTCAAAAGGAGCTTCTTTGAGCTTCAGTGGAACCCAAGCTAAATTCCATTTAGGAATTAACCTAAGTGTTCTAGGTCTATTTATCGAAAAGTTTTTTTCTAACTTAGATAAAGAAATATTAGATCCAATCTGTAATCCATCATGATGAGCATATGTGTCTGATAGCATAGACCTATAACCCTTAATGGATACTGGCTGACGTTTGAGTTCGTCAAACAAGTAGACCAAAAAATTAGCAATGTCTGGAATGGAAGGATCAAAAATATCAATAGAATGATCCTTACACCAACAAGAGAAAACCTTCCACTTTTGCTGCATAATTTAGCGAAGAGGAGGCCCTCCTACAGTTAGAAATTGCGTCCACTGCTCGTCCTGTAAATTGCTTGCCATGCAAGAAGGACTGCACAACAAAAATACGTGAAGGTTGAGGCCTTGCAGATTGCGATGCAGTGTGCGAGATTTCCCCTGAAAGAGAAGGTCCTCCCATGGAGGAAGCTTCCGGGGAACATCCCATAACAGACACCTGAGTAGATTTATCCATGGTTTCTGAAACGACAGAGATGCTACCAGCAGTATCTTGCAGTGCGACTGCTTGATCTTTAGCAAGATATACATATCCTATCATTCGGCCCAAGAAATTGAGAGCGTCTACTGCAAACGCTCAGGGATCTGGGCATGTCGACACATACGTCTGCAACTGATTGTTGAGGTGTGTCGTAAACAAGTCTATCATTGGTCGATCCCATTGGTAGCACATCTGATTGAACACTCGCTTGTTGACAGTCCATTCTGACAGTAACATGCAACCTTTCTGAGAGAGCAAGTCTACTAGAATGTTCAGACGACCCGGAATATGATGGACCGACAGAAGAACATGATGCTCTAGAACAAACAGAAGAATTCTTTCAGTTTGGTCAAATATCGGAATCGAATGAGTGCCTTCTTGGTTTCGAATGTACGCTACTACCGTCAAATTGTCTGACAGTATTTGAACATGTGAATTCTAAATTACGTTCATCCAATGATGTAGCGCAAGCCAAATTGACATCATCTCTTTGAAGTTTATGTGCTTGTTCAGGAACACCGGATCCCAAAGGCCCTGGCACCTCGAATCTGCTGGGCTCAATGTCGCGCCCCAACCTGTTTGACTCGCATCCATCATAATCGTAAAAACCAGATCCGGCATTTGCTGTGGAACTCCGGGAGTCAACCACTGAATATCTGTCCAAGTCTGAATCCTTAGTTTTACTTGGTCCGATAAAACGATATTTGTTTCGAGTGAATGAATCTTCACACTCCAAATTTGAGTGAAAAATATCTGGAGTGGACGTGTGTGCAAGCGGCCCATTGGAATGAGATCTGCCACCACTCTGCACCGCCCCATCAGTCGCATGAATTCTCTCGCTATTACTACGTCTGAATGTAGACAAAAATGAGCATAGCAACTGACTAACTTCGCTGTAGGTAACGGAAGACGAACCAGATTGTTGTGAGTCTCGAAGCTCATTCCCAAGAGAATGAACGACTTGGATGGAGCTAGATCCGACTTCTTTTCGTTTACAATGAAACCAAGACGTTGGAGCAATTGAAGCAGACTCTAAACGTCGTTCTGAAGAACTGTTTTGTTGCCGTACCTCTGAAGAATATCATCCAAGTAGGCTGACATTACCGCAGGTGAATGAGCTTAGAAATAAGCCATTACCAAGTTCATCATTCAAGTGAAAGCCCAGGGAGCTAGATTGAGTTCGAAGTACATAGCTCAGAACTGATAAACAACTCCTATGACGGCGAAGCGAAGGTACTTTCTGAATGCCGGGTGTACCATGACATGAAAGTACGCATCCTTGAGATCTATGCTTGATGCATAATCATCCACTCAAATGCTCACCCTCACTGATCGAATGGTCTCCATATAGAACTTTGGAGCCACGATCCAGCTCAGATCTATAACTGGACGGGACGAGCCGTCTGTGGCTTCGGTACCAAGAACAGGTGACTGTAAAAACCCAGGGATTCCTGGTTTTCCACGACCTCTATTGCATTCTTCTCCAAAAGAGATTGCACCTCTGATAGAAGTGAATCTCTTTTTGAAGATTGGACGGAAGTCCAGCGCTGACTTCATGTTAGCGGAGGTTTTTCTTGGAAAGATAGCTTTAGGCCATCCGAGATAACCTCTTTTACCCATCGGTTGTCTGTAATTGACAACCAATTGGTCAAAAACTTTGTCAGCCTTCCCCCACCGGACCGCAATAGAGGTCCTGACCATCACCTCCTGGACCTGCAAGGCCTACAGGAAGAGAAACTACGTCCTCCCCGTCCACCGCCTCGTCCTGTCAACCTAGGGGCATCTGACCAGTTGTCTCGGCCAGAACTACGTCCCCTTCCTGATCTGAGTCGCTACTCTGACGGTCTCTAGAGTAAGAGCTAGAGGATTTTTTATCTCCTTTATAGGAGCTTTCCCTGGATTTACTCGTACCAGAAGCTCCTGCTTTACTCTTTTCTGCTGAGTCAGGTCTTTTAGAAACTGACTTGAAAAGCAGAGAATTTGAAGCTTTCTTGGTAATCTGGTCATAGATTAAAGAAAGCTTACCATCAAAGAGAAAATCCCCGGAAACCGGAGCGACTCGTAGAGTTTTTCACATTTGAATCCACCATAGTGGATGAAGCCAGGGCAGCATCACGTCTAACCAACTCCAAATTAGCCACTGATAGGGTGGAGTTATACATGGAGAATGCAACAGCCCTAGAAAGAACTCTTAAGGAGCAGCGGACGTCCTTGAATTCTTTACCATCGAGATGTTGAGCTAACACTCTGGTAAGGTGATCTGCGTATGACAATGCGTCTAAATTCGCTCTATTAGATGAAATCGTTGTATCCATAGTGCTAGGGAGAATAGAAAAAGACGAAGGCAGGGACATATCCAAGTTCTCAGCCTGATCGTCCAAATGCAGAGGAACTCTCAGTATGCTCTGTCCTGCCATTGCAAATCAATTCCTACTATTGATGAATGGCATATACAGAGCACATTGAGATAAGAAACTGTTCTTGCCTGTCTTTGAGGCTAAATTAAAAATAGCGTCATAAGCAGTTCAAACGTCCGTGAGACATTGCTGGACTGGACCGGATAATCAAGAACATCATCCTCAATCCGGGCAAAAAAGTCAGTATCCAATGACGCTATCAGTCTCTTATCCTTTGTCGCAGCAACATGGTCCGATGGAACAATGTCTGGAAGGTGTTGATGGATAAACTCCATTGCCGCCTTATGTTGTTCCAAAAGGGAAAAATCCAGCTCCGTAATTTCCCTTTCTCCATTCGACTGGACCAGATGAGAATCTCGGTCGTTCCTGTCTGACCTTGAATAGGAACGAACCGACCCAGCTTCATCCGACAGTTCCTGATCTGAAAGTGTTGTAGGATGTTTTGTAGGTTGCTGCGATGAGCTGCGCTATCTGCAATAGCAAGTCTGTCACGGAGGCCTATGGAGCTGCAGTCCTCTGTTGCTTAGCCACTGGAAGCTCCTGGGACGGTATGTCCGACATAATCTTTTTATGCGAACATCCCAACTGATGAGGCCTTGTGTCCCTGGCTACTGGATGGTGTGACCTAGACTACATGGAATCCTTTGTTGGCGAAGCGGGCTGGATATATGAGGTCACAAAGCCAAGGTGCGGTCGTGTGTGCTGATATGCTGAAGAGGAAGCCGATAGACTAGGCGACGCTGGCTGTCTATAAGATGGAGCATCCCGAACAGGAGGTGTGGATGTATGCTCCAAGTGACAAATGTTCTGAACAACAACATCCGGCCCCAGTTGCTGTTGTAAGAGAGAGGGACCTCTGTTGCTCGAAGTCCAGGATGACCTGAACGAGCTTACTACCGAATTGACTGGCTTCCTCTATTCCGTCCTCCGTTCCGTCATCGCAGGGTGTGCATGATCCGAGATTATAGTGCTCGAAACACATTTTTTCCTCTCCTGGACCACAATGGACTTACCCGGCGTCACACCACCCATATGATGAGTGATAGATCTGCAGGCTGAGCTAGCTGGCGACAAGGCCGTAAATCCCTTTTGGGACCTAGGCACTTGTCTAATTTCATTGAGCACTTTGGCTGCTAGCTCTTCATCAATTTGTGACGATGACAGCACACTTCCAGACGACATCATGGAAACATCACCATGTTCTTGTTCCTTTGAAAAAGAAACTGAAAAACTAGAGTGACCTTGTGGTGAGAGAACAGTCATCGATCTCTCACCACAAACAATGTACCATGACACATGTCTCCAATGTTTGTCATCCCAATTGGCACAAACAGAACAAGAGTTAGTGCGATTACAATGACTACAGCAAACACAATGAGCATGAGAATCCGAGAAAGACTTCCTCGATTTACAATTTGAACAAAATTCTTTCATAATTATAAAATATTAATAAGCCGTAGTACTCACACTAACACTCAATATTAAAAAGATACATAATAATAAAATCCACAACAAAATTTTGAAAAATAATTCATAAAAAAAGATTTTCGAAAAATTTTGACATGAGCCCAAGTCCCCAATGGGAACGATGAGCCCAAAAGGATCCCAAAAAAGCCTAAGTGTGGACAAAATTTTTTAAACAAACTAAAAAATTAATGTTGCACTTACGGAGTATATTAGTGTATCTGACTACATATCTAACCTAACAGATGACAAGGAATTACTAAAAGAAAGTAACCGTTGTCAACGTAAATAAACAAAAGTCTATAAAAAACAGGAAAGAAGACTCCAGGCAGTGAAAAATATGGCCCGAAGTCAGTAACAGATTCTTAAAACTATCCGATTTAAAGCGGAATCTTCATCAGAAGAAACTGCAATCCATCAGATGGTAGATGCATGACCAAAAACGCCTAAACACCCCAAGGGTGAGGACGTAACCATGGGGATAACAGAATAAACATTCTGTTACCAAGTTAAACTCCCAAAAAATTTTCAAGAAAAAAAAAATTTAAAAAAATTTCCAAAAGCATGGGAGATTAACTAGGGGGTTTCAAGGAAGGGGAAAGAGGAAACACTTAACAAACAGTGGAGATTTCATAGCAAGAATGAAAACATCAGGCCCATGCCCCAATATTAGGGAACATGAAATAATTTTACATAAAAATTATAAGTTACAGCCCTGAACACATCCTTCACTGTTCCTTCCTCTCATCCTCTTATTTCATCCTTGGATCCACCATTTCCATCATGATATTGTGTCTGGCATTATTTTAACTGAGATTTATAAGCACAGAAGTCAGTGAGATGTTACTGACAGAGGGGCCAAACAAAGAATGAGGCTTTGTGCCAATTTCGGTATTTCCTTGACACTGCGCATGCGCAGTAGGCAAAAGTATGGAGGACCATATCGGACATCAGTTTTTTTTATTTGGATGCAAATTTTGGGGATTTGGGGGGCAAATACACATTGCCATCTGAATCCATTTAGCAATAGACTGAACATATATCTCTTTTCTGTTAGGAAATAATGATAAAAAGAAGCGTTTCCTTCCCTTTCTAATAAACTCTGATCGGCGTTTATATATGCGCACAGCCCTGATTGGACACAGAAAGGTCTACGGTTGTCCATAGATGGCAGAGCCTTTATGTTAACCCTTTACCTAACATGAAAAGCAGACGACACTTGCAAAAATAATTATTGAATAACTAATTTTTTTCATTTTTTGTCTCAAAAACATAGCTTATGACCCCACAACCTATGTTTTTGAGACAAAAAAATGAAAAAAATAATGAAAATTAATTGGCGATTTTTGAGAATAGCGCTGGCCGGTTTTGGCCGTTACGTTGGGTAAAGGGTTAATAGGCCCCAGGCCGTACATTAGGAAGCTGATTCTTAGCCCAAAATCCCACTTGTGTAGTTAAAGTGATGGTATTTCCAACACTACGGTAGTAAGATTCGTCAACAGATAAAGTATGGAGTTCACAAACTCTTCTAGCAGAAGAAAAGACTAAGAGAAATGCTGTTTTATAGGCAAAGAATTTGAACTCTACAATGTCTAACGGCTCAAACAGAGCATCTTTGAGCTTCAACAGAACCCATGCTAAATTCCACTTTGGAATTAATCTGAGAGTTTTAGGTTTATTTATAGAGAAATTTCTAACTAGTTTGGATAAAGAAGCATTAGATCCAATATCCAAGTTATCATGATGCGCGTAAGTGTCTGATTCATAGACCTATAGCCCTTAATAGTGACGGGCTGCAGTTTGAGAATGTCAAACAAGCAGACCAGAAAATTTGCAATGTCTGGTATGGATGGGTCATAAACGTCTATCGACTGATCCTTACACCAACGAAAGGAAACCCTCCACTTTGCTGCATAATTCAGCGAAGAGGAGGTCCTCCTACAGTTACAAATTGCGTTCACTGCTCGTCCTGTAAAACGCTTGCCATGCAAGAAGGACCACACAATGGAAATACGTGAAGGTTGAGACCTTGCGGGTTGTGATGCAGTGTGCGTGACTTCCCCTGATAAAGAAGGTCCTCCTGTTGAGGAAGTCTCCAGGGAATTCCCATAACAGACATCTGAGAAGATTGATCCATGGTTTCTGTGACGACAGAGATGCTACTAACAATATCTTCCAATGAGATTGCTTGATCTTTAACAAGATCTGTTGAATTAATGGAGTTGGAGGATACGTGTATCCTATTATTCCGTTCCATGGAATTGATAAAGCGTCTACTGCGTCTATCTGGGCATGGCGACACATAAGTCTGCAACTGATTGTTGAGGTGTGTCGCAAATAAATCTATCATAGGTTGAACCCACTGGTAGCAAATCTGTCTGAACACTCGCTTGTTGAGAGTCCATTCTGAAGGCAACATGCAACCTTTCCGAGAGAGCGAGTCTGCTAGTTTGTACAGACGATCTGGTATATGATAGATAGATAGATGAACTTGATGTTCCAAAACAAATAGAAGGATTCTTTCTGTTGGTTCGTATAATGGAATGGAGTGAGTGCCTCCCTGGTTCCTTATATATGTTACTACTGTCGAGTTGTCCGACAATATTTGAACATGAACGTTCTCTATAATGTAAATCCATTGTTGTAGCGCTAGCCATATTGACATCATTTCCTTGATGATTATGTGCTTTCCTAGGAACACTGGGTCCCAAAGACCCTGGCACTTCGAGTCTGTCAGATTTAGGGTCATGCCCCAACCTGTCTGACTCGCATCTGTCATAATCGTGAAAGCTGGATCCGGCAGTTGCAGCGGAACTCCCTGAGTTAACCACTGAATATCTGCCCAAATCTGAACTTTTTGTTTTACTTGGTCCATTAAAACAATATTGGTCTCGAGAAAATACACCTTCACACTCCAGTTCTGAGTAAAGAATATCTGGAGAGGACGTGTGCGTAGGCGACCTATTGGAATAAGATCCACTACCATCCGGCACAACCCCATCAGTTGCATAAATTCCCTTGCTGTTAATGCATATGAGTGTAGTCAAAAGCGAGTATAACAACTGACTAATTTCGTTCTGGGTAACGGCAGATGAACCAGATTCTCGAAGCTCATCCCTAAGTGAATGAACGACTTGGACGGAGCTAGATCCGACTTCTCGTTTACGATGAAACCGAGACGTCGGAGTAATAATAGCAGACTCTGAACATCGTTCTGAAGAGTATTTTTGTTGCCGTACCTCTGAAGAATGTCGTCCAAGTAAGCCGACGTTACTGCAGACGAATGAGCTTGGAAATAAGACATTACCGAGTTCATTATTCGAGTGAACGCCCAGGGAGCTAGATTGAGGCCGGAGTACACTGCTCGGAACTGATATACTGTCCCCTGAACGGCGAACCGTAGGTATTTTCTGAATGCCGGATGAACCATGACATGAAAGTACGCATCTTTTAGATCTATGCTTGCAGCATAGTCGTTCACTTGTATGCTCGCCCTTACTGACTGAATGGTCTCTATATAGAACTTTGGAGCTACGATAAGCTTGTTTATCCAGCTCAAGTGCTATTACTGGTCGGAATGAGCCGTCTGGCTTTGGTACGAGGAACAGGTGACTGTAGAAACCAAGTGACTCTTGGTTCTCTATGACCTCTATTGCATCCTTTTCTAAGAGAAACTTTACCTCTGAAAGGAGAGACTCTCTTTTGTAGGATTCGGAGGAAGTTGAGTCCAAAGCGGACTTCGTGTTAGTGGTAGTTTTGCCCTGGAACTATAGCCTTAGCCGTCCGAGATGATACTTCTCACCCACCGATTTTCTGTTAGTTATCCAGTTTCTCTCGAATCTTGAAAACCTTCCGCTAACTGGGACACAATAGAGGTCCTGACCATCACCTGTAGGACCTGCAAGGCCTGCAGGAGGAGAAACCACGATGAACCTCGACCCGCTGGCTTGAGGTGTCTGACTGGGTGCCTCGGCCAGACCCACGCCCCGACCTGAGTCGCTAAATTGACGATTCTGACAGAAATTATAGGAGGATCTTCTATATCCTCGCAAGGAGTTTCCTTTGGACAATTTTTGTCCTGAACCTCCTGCCTTACTCTTCTCTGCTGGTGCAAGTTTATTTGACGCCGACTTCAGAAGCAGAGTATTAGACGCTTTCTTTGTAGCTTGGTCATAGACCAAAGAAAGCTTGTCGTCAAATATATTGTGTCCCAATACAGGAGCGACTCTAAGAGAGTTTTTCACCACGTCATCTATCAAAGATGACGACGCAAGTGCTCCGTCACGTCTAACTAACTCTAAATTAGCCACTGTAAGGGCGGAGTTATATGTGGTAAACATTATAGCCCTGGAAAGAAATCGTAAAGAGGTACGAACATCCTCAAATTCTTTCCAATTGAGACATTGCGCCATACCTCTCGTAAGGTGATCTGTGTAAGACATAGCATCTAAATTTGCTCTTTTAGATGAAATTGCCGTCTCAATTGCATCCAAGCGAATCGAGAATGATGGAGGTAAGGACATATCTAGGTCCTCAGCTTGCTCATCCAAACGCAGAGGAACTCTCTGAACACCTTCCCCTACCGTTTCAAATGGACGCGATCCAATAAACGGTATACATATGGAAGATGAAGATAAAAAGCTGCCTTTTTTCATTCCACTTGAAAGATTAAATATTGCGTCGTTAAGGAGAGCAGAAGTCTGTGACACTTGTTTTGACTGCACCGGAAAGGAAAGGACATCCTCCCTTGACCGGATATAGTCAGCGTTTAACGACGCTAGTAGCTTCTTATGAGCGGTCGCAGCAGTCTGATTCTTTGGAAAAAATTCTGGAAAGTATTGATAGATAAAATCCATCGCTACTGTATGTTGTTCGGAAAAGGAAGGGTCATCTTCCTCCATATCCCTTTCACCATCCGACGGAATCAGTTTAGATTCACGGTCTTCTGCCTCTGAGCGTGCAGATGACTGGACAGACCCAGCATCATCGTGTTCCGAGGCTGCCGTAGGTCACTCCTGACTTTGCTGGGATGCTGCGATAAGCTGCGCAATCTGTGACAGCAAGTCTGTTACTGAGGCGTGAGGAGCAGAGGTCTTTTGTTGCTTGGCCGCTGGCTGCTCCTGAGACTGTGTGTCCGAGATGGCTCTTTTCTGTGGACGTCCCGACAACGAGGCCTCATTTCCTTGGCTACCGGATGGTGTGACTTTCTAGCCGAAGAGAGGTCCTTTCTCGGCGATACAGGCTGGATATCCAACATCACGTGGCAAAGGTGCTGTCGTGTGTGCTCAGTAGATGCGGAAGAAGCCATTATTATAGCCAATCCCGGCTGTATATTTGACAGAGCGTCCTGAATCGGAGACGTGGATGCAAGCTTTGTTTGATGCAAGTTCTGTACTACAACATCTGGCCCCAGATGTTATTGATAAAGAGAGGGGACCCTCTCGCTTGGGGTCCTATCAGACCTCGCCGAGCTAACTGCCAAACTTGCTGGCTCCCTCCTTTCCGTTGTTGGGGGTTTGGACCGACGAGAGAGGCTGAATATCGGCCACATTCTCAATCGAAAATAGTCACTTTTTCCCCCAATTTGCACCCCAGAATTACCAATTCACTGTAGTTGGGAATTCATTTCTGTGTGACCAGTCGATTATTTTCAAGTGACAAGGACCGAATATTTGGCAGTGGGATTCATAGTGTGAATTGTTTCACTGCGAAGGGTATTCATGTGTGTTGTTTTGAAACCATTTTAACAATGTCATGGAGCGTCCTTGACCGTGTTCTCCCAGATGTCGCTCTAAATTAGCTCCCTTGATGTGCAACAATGATAACTGATTGACTTGCAGTGACGTAAGTCAAAGTGACAAAATGCATCGCTACCAAGCATAACTGCTCATGAATGGTGCCTAAATTTCATTACTGGCGGATTCCGTGCTTCGTAAAGCATGTTACCGATTTTTAGGTAATTATTTCAATTCATGACGTCAGCAAAGTGCATTTTTTTCAAGTTTAATTCTCATCCGTAGTCGTCTGTCTGCAACTGCTCTTGACTCAGTCGGCGTTTGCTGTCAGTGACCGACCTCTGAGTTTACCGTATATGTCCGTGTATAAGTCACACTTTTTTACCTGAAATGTTATGTCAAAATCGGGGGTGCGTCTTATACATGGGTACGACTTGTTTCAGAGAATTTTCAGGGCACTGACTTCTTCAGACAAACGTTGTTCCTACCATTTGTCAATTGTATAATAGACAGTACAATCGTGTGGTTTTGACTGAATGCAGATTCACCAAAATTATTTTCATTTTATTTCAGTTTTAATTCCTCAGAAAATAAATTGCCAATAAAATATTATGTGTGTTTTCTGTTACTTTTATCCATAAATAATAATAAAGAAGTATTTTATTTAGTCGTTGTTGTTCAATCGGCTCATGTGTTTCAGTGCGTGTTCCGGAAATCAACAGGTTTGTGGGGCCAATATGGATGAAACCATAAAAAATCTAAATTTTATAGTAAATTTCCTTTCTTATTATACCTACCACAATTGTTTACTACAGGCTTGCACTACAGTGGAAGTCCCTAACTCGGATAAAATACTCTCTATTTTTGTCTTTCCCAAGCAAGTTGGGAAAGAAAAGTGGTGCAAAAGCACCAATAAAAATAAGCCAAAACTGGGTCGAGTGCAACCGGCGCAGACCCAGTACGGGACGCTCTCTCCCAAGTACAACTCCACGACTTCCGTTGCCAGTGCGCATATACCGTCTCTAAAGACTCATTCTTTTTGAATCTGTAAACGTTAGAGTTATGTGATCAGCGGGGAGGAAAGATTCTTTACCCGTAAAGAAGACGGGAGGGCCTCCATGTAAACAATTGTGGTAGGTATAATAAGAAAGGAAATTTACTATAAAATTTAGATTTCTTATCAACCTACTCACAATTGTTTACTACAGGCTGAATAGACAAAAGGCTGGAGGGAATCGCATAACCAACCCCCACATAACCCTAGTGCACTGGAACCGTGAAGCAGAAGGAAGAGGTCCCGAGGCTTATCAACCATAATGTCGCAATCATTGGTAAAGGACAATGAAAAGAGACATATGAGCCTGTGTGACACACAGACAGAAAAAAGGGCAGTAACAGCACAAGGCTGAAACTGACCTTCAAGAAGCCTCATGGATATGGCAGACAACAGCCTGAGCAGAAGAAAGAGGACCCAAGGCAAAAAGGTCCTCCGACTGCTCCTGCAACTGGCGTAAATAAAAGGTGGAGAAAGTAGAAGCATTTCTCCAGTAGGCTGCCTGCATAACATCCGACAACTTGACGGAGTTAGAATAAGCCCAAGAGGTAGACAGTGCCCGCACCTCGTGGGCAGAAATACGATTGGTAATACAATCGCCAGCTGCTAAACGACTATAAGCCGTACGAATAGCAAGACAAATCCATCGAGAAATGGACTGAGGAGAGATCTTCTGTCGACCCGGAATGAGAGACAGAAAAAAACGTTTTCTGCCCTTCCGTATGAAGCGTGTCCGATCAAGATAAATGCGAATAGCACGGACCGGACAGAGCAAAGGGCGAGTACCCTCAACAGAGGGAAGAGCCCTGATACAGATAGGAGGAGGAGTAGTATCTGGTAACTGATTCTTAGCCAAAAAGGAGCAATCAGTGGTAAAAGTAACACTGTTGGGAGAACTCCTAAAAAAGGCCGGGTCAACCGAGAGGGCGTGAAGCTCACTAACCCGTCTGGCCGAAGCAAATGCCATCAGAAAAGCCATCTTGTATGTGAGAAAATGCATATCCACCTGGGATAAAGGTTCGAACGGCGCCCCCCCCCCCCCCCCCCCCCCCAAGCAAAGCAGCACCCACGAAAGATTCCATCGTGGAGTAAGCTGCAAAGTCCGAGGCCTTTTCAAAGAAAAGTGCCGAACAAGCTTGGAGAGGTAAGGATTAGTGCCGATACGACGCTTCCCCACATAAGAAAAAGTCTCTGAAAGCATAGACCTGTAACCCTTGATGGTAACAGGCTGGAGACCCCAAGAATCAAACAGATATACCAGAAACTCCGCAATCTGTGAAATCGAAGGATTGGCATAATCAACAGAGTGATCAGCACACCATCGACAGAAGACCTTCCATTTAGCTGCATAAGCTAAACCAGTGGAGTGCCTCCTTGAAGAAGAAATGCACTCCACTGCTCGTCTCGAAAAACCTCTACGGAGGAGACAGGACCTGACAAAAGATATGCGTGAAGGCACAATGAAGTCGGGTCGACGTGAAACCTCCTCGGGCGACCTTGACAAAGAAGGTCGCGACGTAGCGGGAGACGTGCCGGAACCGCCGCCATCAGCGAGCGGAGCTGATTGATCCACACCCGCTGAGGCGACAGGGGAGCGATCAGAATGATTCGACAACTGCAGGTTCGAATTTTGGCGAGAACCTGAGGAAGAATCGGAACCGGCGGGAAGGCGTAGCCGACTAGACCGTTCCAATCGAGTGACAGAGCGTCCACGGCAAAAGCCAGAGGATCTGGACACGGGGACACGAAAGTGTCCACCTGATGGTTCCAACGAGTCGCAAAGAGATCGATGTGGGGACGTCCCCAGAGATCGCAAAGCGACTGGAACACTGCCCTGTGAAGCATCCACTCGGTGGAAATAACCCTGCCCTGTCGGGACAGGGAGTCGGCTAGGACGTTCAGACGACCGGGAATGTGACGAACAACCATCCCGGCGTGAACCTCCTGAGCGAGCAGTAAAAGATCCCGAGCTAACCCGTACATCGGAAGCGAGTGCGTGCCGCCCTGGTCCCGAATGTAAGCAACCACTGTCGAATTGTCGGATAGTAGAAGGACCTGGCGATTCGACAAGTGAGGGATCCACTGCCTGAAACTCAGAAGAAGAGCAAGAAGCTCTTTCTGGTTGATGTGTAGAGCTGCTTGATCCTGGTCCCACATCCCGTGTAGGGAAAGACCGAGAGGATCCAACGTCGCACCCCATCCGAGATCGCTGGCATCTGCCGTCAGAACGCGATCGGACGTGGGTAAGTCCAGCGGAACACCCTGCGTAATCCACTGAACATCTGTCCAGGGAAGAAGGTGAGGATACAGAGAGTCCGGAAACGGAAGCACCTGATCCAGAGAATCTACATTCGGTCTCCAACGACTGAGCAGAAAGTGTTGGAGAGGTCTGACACGCAGCCGACCTAGAGGAATGAGATCCGTCACCGAACCGCAGAGACCGATCAGCCGGAGAAAACTCCGAGCGGTCGCGGACCTGGACTGGGACAGAGTCAGAGCAAAAGCTGAGAGAATCACAGCCTTGGCCTGGGGAACAGCCACCAAATTGAATTTGGTTTGGAAAGACATCCCCAGATGACAAAACGACTGAGAAGGGACCAGGTCCGACTTCTCCTCGTTGACTCTGAATCCTAGCGACGTGAGCAAGCTCAACAGAGTGGCGACATCCGATTCCAGTAAGGCAGCATTGGAATGCCTCTGGAGGATATCGTCCAGATATGTCGAAGTAGTCACCCTGGACTGTGTGCGATGGAACGCTATCACATGCGACATCAGTCTGGTGAACGCCCAAGGAGCCAGGTTGAGGCCGAAAGGCATGGCCTTGAACTGGTAAACTCGCCCCAGAAAAGCGAACCTGAGATACTTCCGTGACGTCCGATGCATCGGAACGTGGAAGTAAGCGTCTCGCAGGTCGATGCTGGCTGCGAAATCTCCCTGGTGAATTGATTGGCGGACCGACCTGAAAGTCTCCATGCTGAACTTGGGAGCAATGATAGACTGGTTCAGGATGCTCAGATCGATAACCGGTCGGAGTCGGCCGTCCTTCTTCGGCACCAAGAACAGGCGGGAATAGAAACCCACTGACTGAACGTTCTTGACGACCTCGATCGCCCCCTTTGCCAGGAGATTGGCAATCTCCGTGGACGGACAAAAGTTCCCGACGTAAAACGTCTGAAGGAACTGTGGTTGGAAGAGGCACCCTTGACAGAGTGGGGTGCCGTCGGAAGGATATGCGCAGCCCGGACCGAACAACATCTAACACCCATGGATCGGATGTGATGGTGGTCCAATGGTCTGCAAACTCTGCTATCCTTCCTCCAACCTGGGACGAGTCGAGGTGAGGACCTTCATTTCGAGCCCCGACGAGGCCCGCGAGAGGAGAAACCACCTCCTCTGCTAAATGAAGAATCCTGAGACTTCCCTCGATTCTGCCGACCCCTACCTTTACCCCGTGAGTAAGAAGCAGAGGCGGCGGCAGAAGGACCAGCCTTTTGCTTCACAGAGGAAGCAGAAGGGTACTTGTTAGGCTTGGAACGGCCCTTGCCTCCCCGAGAAGGCTGATCAAGCTGACGAAACAGCAGCTGATCTTTGGAATGACGTAGGACGTCATCCCGGACCGTCGACACGGAACCATGGAAAAGTTGCGGACCTGCCAAAGAAGCAGATCGAAGAGTAGCACGCTGCTCCTCGGGAAGGGATCGTCCTGTGTCCAGCACAGCGTCCCTTCGAACTAATTCCAAATTGGCCGTGTTACAGGCATGCGTGTGAGTAAGGTGCATAAGCGCCTTGGACAGCACACGCAAAGGAGCCTGTACCTCGTCAAACTTATCTGGAGGCAGATAAGCAGCCAAAGCTGAGACGACGTGATCTGAGAGAGAAAGCATGCCAAGCATCTCTCTAGATAAGCCCAACGTGGACTCCAGAGTCGTCATTGGAATGGGCTTGGAAAGCCCGAGGGAAGTGGAGTCCTGATCCAGAACCGTCAAAGTCTGGCAGACTGACGGATTGGCGGAATCGTAGGAACGATAACGCACAGGAGGCAAAAAGGTGTCAACCCTGGTGAAGAACGAAGTCTTCAAAGCCTTGGAATTCAGCTTGGCATCCAATGCTGAAAAAGCTTCAACCACCTGTACCGACTGGCACGGTCGAAGGCGCCCAGAAGCCGGTTGCTCCATAGGCTGTTGGCGCGCGACCGATGATCGCGGCCAGGCTGACACTGTCGGCTGGTTAGCAGGTTTGAGCTCAGGCAGAAACCCAAACACAAAGTCAAGAGCCGCCCCCAAGTCCGAAGACTGCTGGCCCTCGACCTCAAGCATGTCGGACTCCTCCCCAGAGTCGGAAGACACATAGCCCATCGTGGGCAAACCAGCCGACGCCTCCCATGGTGTCGGGACACCAGAGGAATCGGAAACCGGCCTGTTTCCAATCCCGGGAGGCGGCGCCATAGGAGGCGCCTGGAAACCACCCATAGCCTCGCTGGAAGCAACAGGAAGGCTCTTTGAGAGAACCTGAGTGAGTAAGGAGAGGGCCTCCCTAAGCTCACTGCCTGTACCGACCGGTTCGACAGGGGAGCGAACCGGCAAAGTGGCTTCACCTCTGACCCTCTTAACCAGCGAAGGGTCACGATCCTCCAAAACACCCGACGCGGGACGACGGGCGGCAGCCGAAACATCTGAAGGCAAACGTGTATAGGGGTACGATGCACCCCGAGGATCAATATTGCGAGAACTCATGAGAGTCACCGCGGACCTCTGCGGGGCAGAAGGTCCAGGCTGCACAAAAGGCGTTGGTCCCCCAAAACTGGTCGTGTGACCAGAGTGAGTGGACGGAAACGCCACGGAGTTCATAGTGTTTCCACTACGAACAGCCGAATCCAAAGACACAACTGTGGTACTCGACGGCGACGAGACCACAGCGATGGGCTCGGCCGGCAGCCCCTTCCGACTTCGCCGAGTTGAAGTCAGGGAAGGCTGGGGCCGATATCCCACGTCTACAGTATCGGACAGTTCTGCAGTCCCCTGCAGCGAAAAGCCGAGGCCGGCTGAAACAGACAACGAAGCAGACGGACCAGCAGCAGTAGTAGATACGTCGAGAGTCGTTGAGGCTGGTGAAATAATGGAGAGAGCACACCGGCTCGGCTCCGAAGGAGGAGTCACAACCCTAGTGACAGCCTCAGATGTCGACTGGAGGGGGACCGTAGTCCCGGAACCAGGCATCTCTACACCAGAACACTCAACGGCTCCCGCGGTATCCACCACAGGAAAAGACTGCACATCCCCCATGGAGGAGGAATAACTCTCACCAGACAAAGTCGGCTCGGGAGGCCCCGAACGACCACATTCTCCTTTCCCGCGGGAGCGGGAGGCACGGCCACGAGAACGAACGACACGATTTACAGACGCCCAAAAGGTGGAAGACCATGTTCCACAGACACCACACGGCCGCTCGGCCGAACACCCATTACAGGAGGAACACGACGAATGTACATCGTCCACATGCTTAGGCAGCAGACACTGCCCACAAGGAATTGTCCTAGGCATGAAAGAGGTGAGAGGAGCAGAGAAGGTGAGATCAGAAAACAGAACACCCCCAAAGAGAGAAAGGTGACAGAAACAAAGACCCCAGACGGTCGACCGGGAACCACCCAACAGGAAGACTACTCTCAACAGAAAGAAGAAACACTGCAGGAGTGGTACCCCGCTGACACCTAACTCTAACACAATTAGAAAAATTTGCAAAAAAGCATGAACAATAATTGTGAAAATCTAAGTCCGAACCGCGTGGCCCGCGAAAATCGCGCGCGACATGAGAGAGAGCAAATAAATATACATTATGGACATATAATAGAAAAAAGAGAATATAAAACACTGTTCCTGGGAATACAAAGGATACACTGTGGTATAATGAATCAGGAATCATCAAACATCGAGCTGGTGGAACACTGATAAGCGTGCAAAAACATCTCGACACGAAGCGGATTTCAAAAAGAATGAGTCTTTAGAGACGGTATATGCGCACTGGCAACGGAAGTCGTGGAGTTGTACTTGGGAGAGAGCGTCCCGTACTGGGTCTGCGCCGGTTGCACTCGACCCAGTTTTGGCTTATTTTTATTGGTGCTTTTGCACCACTTTTCTTTCCCAACTTGCTTGGGAAAGACAAAAATAGAGAGTATTTTATCCGAGTTAGGGACTTCCACTGTAGTGCAAGCCTGTAGTAAACAATTGTGAGTAGGTTGATAAGAAATACAAAATCATCAAAATAACAACGAAAAAATAAATAATAACACATTAAATGTATGCAAGCAATACCTGGAGAGAAGTATTTATTTATTCCATGAACCCCAATTCACTGATGTGTAATGTCCGGTTTCAATAGCATGAACAATGCTTAAGTGGGACAACAATTTGAAAACAATTTGTGCTGTAACCTGCGCATTTGTTGTATTTTTATTGGTTTTTCTGGAACGTTCCAGAAAAACCAACTTAATCACAACAATTGCGCAGATTACGGTGCAAATGGTGCTCTGATTCTGAAACTATGAAGTTTCAGTCACAAACGAGTGTTGGATTTTCTTCACAGGGATGAAGACATTGGGGTGATAAACAAACAACGAAAAACAAATAAATGAGAGTATTTTTAAAATCTTTAATAATAATTTTCCTTTATTCTTTTATCTTATTCACCACGTGGTCACTCATGAAAACTTACCTATTTCCATTGCATCCCAAACTGCCCAAAATTGACAAAACATAACTTACAACTAATTCTTTTTCACTGCATATATTTAAAAATGGGGGTGCGACTTATACATGGGCTTTAGGCAAAAGGGAGGAATTCCAAGTGTCAGTTTGGGGTGCGACTTATACACGGGGGCGACTTATACACGGACATATACGGTAATCTACAAAATATATGTATCTGTGGAAAACGGCGACTAGACGACTAGGAAATTGCTAATTGATTATCGGCAGAACCCTAGTCGACGTCGACTAGTTGACTAATCGTTTCAACACTAGTTTAAGGTCACATATTTCTGCACAATGGCTAATCATGACCACGACAGTTTTACGGGTGGAGGAAGCCAGAGTACCCGGAGAGAACCACCGAGCAACAGCGAGCAACTGTCAGCTCCCCAACATACTAACTCCATACAAGCAGGGTTAGCATTGGTTGAAGACAGGTGCACCATCGATGTGCAGTACGCCTTAGTACACAGCGTCACCATGCCCCCATGTGGGTGAAGTGTCTTGCCCAAGGACACAACGCAGTTACCGCAGGTGGGATTCGCACCGAGGACCTCTCGGCTTCATTTTAAATAAACATGAAAGTCAAGAGTACTCCCACCAACTCCCAATAATGACTGAAAAAGATACATCAAAACAGTAATCAAAACAATGATTCGAAAAAGATTTTAAAATAAAAAAAATTTTCAAAAAAATTTGAACATGAGCCCAAGTTCCCAAAGGGAACAATGAGCCCAAATAGATCCCGATAGAGCCCAAGTGTGGACAAAATTTTGTTTTCACTTTCAAAAATTAAGGCTACACTACCAGAATATAATATGTATCTTATACTAGTCCTAACATGATTAATTCATAGGAAAATCACATGTATAAGGTAGCGTTGTCAATGTAAACAACGTCACATGAAAACCGGAAACAAGACTCCAGGCACTAAAAAATATGGCCCGAAGTCAGTAACAGATTTAAAACTACCTAATGCAAAGCAAGATCTTCATATGAAGAAAGTTAAAAAATTTATAATAATTTATATATTTTTTATACTTACCAATGACCCAGACTTAGCTGGTGCTAACTCTAATATTGCCCCTCCCCACCAATTTGCATCAAAATCCAAAAATTAGATGTCCTATGTGGTCCTCCATACTTTTATCCACTGCGCATGCGCAGTAGTCATGGAAGTCCGAAATTGGAGCCAAATCCTCATTCTTACAACCAGTGCCTGGTAAGTGTTATGCAATCAGCAAGGAGGTATGAGTTCCCAACTCATGGGAGGGCCATCCCTGTCTGGGTCATTGGTAAGTATAAAAAATATATAAATTACTATAAATTTTTTTACATTTTTATACTGTACCAATGACACAGACTCAGCTGAATAGAAAAAAGGCTGGAGGGCCTAGGACATAAAGGAAAATCCAATAGACTCAATTACATGTAAACAGAATTATCCCCTCAAGAAGAAGAGAACAGGTTTTACGTGTATCTTTCTTGTTTGTACCAAAAAAGAAAGACACAATACCATTCTGTAATTGAGCACAATAACATCAATGATCTCTACTAACATCCAGTATAACCCACTGTTCTAATCTTTTTAAAGGAAAGCCAATAAATAAAGATAGTCCAGAGAATGAGACTCTTTATACTCATTTAAAAGTGTCCGAGGATTGTATATTAGCGCTCGTATGACACGAGACATATACAAATGCTTCACACCGAGCTACACTTTAAAAATATTACATAAATGAGATAGACATTAGCTTTACACTTTAAAACCATCCCGGCACCGACTTGGAATTACTGACTCCAGAGGAGGTATTCCCTTGCTTTTCACCATAAAGCAGGTGATATAAGGGAACACCATCCCCCCCACTTCCCCTTGCTCTGGGTCAAATACCCCAGAACGAAGAGGGCAGCAGGATAGAGTCACTACCGGAACAGAAAGCCTGCATAACTATAGTTGCAACTGTTTAGTGGACGACATTCTGAGCAAAAGATAACAGACCTAAACATCGAAGGTCGCCAGAAATGGACTCAATATTTCTAAGATAAAAATTTGTGAACGTAGAAGGCTGAGACCAATATGCAGCCTTCATCAAATCGGTAATACCAACACTATTAGCATAAGCCCAAGATGTAGACAGCGCTCTTACTTCATGCGCCGAAATCTTAAGCACAGACTGCTGAGTTGAAGATAATTTTTCATAAGCAGTACGGATAGTTAATTGAATCCATCTTGCAATAGAATGGACTGTAATGTCCTTTCTATTAGGCAGCAGCAGCAGAGACAGAAAGAAATGCTTACGTCCCTTTCTGATAAACTCAGATCTACGTTGTAAATACGCATGGCTCTGACTGGACAAAGCAAAGGCCTACGACCCTCTGAAGACAGAAGAGCCTTAATAACAATAGGTTCAGGATACTTATTAGGAGCCTGATTTTAGCCAAAAATTCAACATTAGTAGTTAAAGTAATAGTATTACCAACACTACAATAGTGAGAATCATCGACCGATAGTGCATGAAGCTCACTAACTAAGCTGTCTTATAAGATAAGAATTTGAAGTCCAAGAGGCTCAAATGGCACTTCTTTTAGCTTCAGAAGAACCCAAGCTAAATTCTTGGGTAGTAAATCTTCATAAGCAGTACGGATAGTTAATTGAATCCATCTAGCAATAGAATGGACCAAGAGGCTCAAATGGCACTTCTTTTAGCTTCAGAAGAACCCAAGCTAAATTCCACTTAGGAATTAACCTCTGGTTTTTAGGTCTATTTATCGAAAAGTTTTTCACTAACTTAGATAAAGAGACATTAGATCCAATCTGTAACCTGTCATGATGAACATAGGTATCTGATAGCATAGACCTATAACCCTTAATGGTTATTGGCTGCAGTTTGATCTCGGCAAACAAGAATACCAGAAAGTTAAAAAATTTATAGTAATTTATATATTTTTTATACTTACCAATGACCCAGACTTAGCTGGTGCTAACTCTAACAAAACCAGGGCCAAACACAAATTTTGCCCCCCAATCCCCAAAATTTGCATCCAAAACAAAAAGAAATCATGTCCTAAAGGACCTCCATACTACGCCTCTACTGCGCATGCGCAGTGACGCAGACGTCCCGAAATTGGCGCCAATTATCATTCTTACTGGCAGTGCCTGGTCAGCGCTATGTACTCAGCAGGGAGGCAAGAGTTCCCAACTCCAGGGAGGGCCATCCCCGTCTGGGTCATTGGTAAGTATAAAAAATATATAAATTACTATAAATTTTTTAACATTTTTATACTGTACCAATGACCCAGACTTAGCTGAATAGTAAACAGGCTGGAGGGCCTAGGACATAGAGGAAAATCCAATAAGCTCAACTATATAGTAAAGAGGTAACCCCTTAAGGAGAAAAGGAGTATTAGGCTTTACATGTATCTTTCTTATTTAATATTAAATTAGAAAGATACACTACCCTTAATAATTGAGCACAATAACATTCATGTTCTCTATTAACATCCAGTATATCCCTTATACTAATTATTTTTAAAGCAAGCCAATAAATAAAGTAGTCCAGAGAATTGAGACTCTTTATAGTCATTTAAAAGTGTCCGAGTATTGTATATTAAAGCCCGTTTGACACTTGACATATACAAATGCTTCACACTGAGCTACACTTTAAAAATAAGACATGAATGAATTTTAACATTAATATTACACTTTAAAACCATCCCGGAAGCGACTCAGAAATACTGACTTGGAGGAGGCATTCCCTTGCTTTTCACTATAAAGCAGGTGACCTAAGGGAACACCCCCCCCCCCCCCCCCCCCCCCCCTTCCCCTTGCCCTGGGTCAAATAGCCCAGAGCGAAGAGGGCAGCCGGACGGAGTCACTGCCGGAACAGAAAGCCTGCATAACTATAGTTGCAACTGTTTAGTGGACAACATTCTGAGCAACAGATAACGGACCTAAACAATGCAGGTCTCCAGAAATGGACTCAATATTTCTGAGATAAAAATTCGTAAATGTGGATGGCTGAGACCAATAAGCAGCCTTCATTAAATCTGTAATAGCAACACTATTAGCATAAGCCCAGGAAGTAGAAAGAGCTCTTACTTCATGAGCAGAAATCTTAAGCACAGACTGCTGAGAAGAAGATAAATCTTCATAAGCAGTACGGATAGTTAATTGAATCCATCTAGCAATAGAATGGACCGAAATGTCCTTTCTATTAGGCATCAAAGACAGAAACGTTTCCGTCCCTTTCTGATAAACTGAGATCTCTGTTTATAGATACGTAACGCTCTAACAGGACAGAGTAAAGGCCTACGCCCGTCTGAAGACGGAAGAGCCTTAATAACAATAGGTTCCGGATATTTATTAGGAGCCTGATTCTTAGCTAAAAAACCCACATTAGTAGTGAAGGTGATAGTGTTCCCAACACCACGATAGTGAGAATCATCCACCGACAGTGCATGAAGCTCACTGACTCTTCTAGCAGAAGAGAAAGCTAAGAGAAAAGCTGTCTTATAAGATAAGAATTTGAAATCTACTGTCCCAAGAGGTTCAAATGGCTTTTCCTTCAATTTAAGAAGAACCCAAGCTAAATTCCACTTAGGAATTAATCTAAGAGTTCTGGGTCTATTTATCGAAAAGTTTCTAACCAACTTAGATAAAGAGACATTAGATCCAATTTGTAAACTATCATGATGTGCATAGGTATCAGATAACATAGATCTATAACCCTTTATAGTAATAGGCTGCAGTTTGATTTCGTCAAACAAGTATACTAGAAAGTTTGCAATGTCTGGTATAGAGGGATCGAATATATCTACAGAATGATCCCTACACCAACGACGAAAAACCTTCCACTTAGCCACATAGTTTAGCGAAGAGGAGGTCCTCCTACAGTTAGAAATCGCGTCCACTGCTCGTCCTGTAAAGTGTTTGCCATGCAAGAAGGACCGCACAACGGAAAAACGTGAAGGTTGAGACCTTGCGGGTTGTGATGGAGTTGGCGCGATTTCCCCTGCGAAAGAAGATCCTCCCGTGGAGGAAGCTTTCGCGGTAGGTCCCACAACAGACACCTGAGTAGATTTATCCACAGTCTCTGTGGCGACAGAGATGCTACCAACAGAATGTTGCATTGAGATTGTTTTATCTTTAGCAATACTTGTTGAATTAACGGCGCTGGAGGATACGCATATCCTATCATTCCGTCCCAAGGGATCGACAGAGCGTCTACTGCAAATGCTCTTGGATCCGGACACGGAGACACATACGTCTGCAACTGATTGTTGAGATGTGTCGCAAATAAGTCTATCATTGGCCGTTCCCATTGGTAGCAAATCTGATTGAATACTTGTTTGTTGCGAGTCCACTCCGACGGCAACAAGCAACCCTTTCGTGAAAGGGAGTCTGCTAGCACATTCAGACGACCCGGTATGTGACGGACCGAAAGAAGAACGTGATGTTCTAGCGCAAACAGAAGGATTCTTTCCGTTAGATTGAACAACGGAACTGAATGAGTGCCCCCCTGATTCCGTATATACGCCACTACTGTCGTATTGTCGGATAGGATTTGGACATGAGCATTGTGAATAATGTCCATCCAGTGACGTAACGCAAGCCAAATTGACATCATTTCCTTGATGTTTATGTGCTTGCACAGGAATTGCGGATCCCAAAGACCCTGGCATCTCGAATCCGTTGGGATTAATGATGCACCCCAACCTGTTTGACTGGCATCCGTCATAATGGTAAAACTCGGATCCGGCAACTGCAGCGGAACTCCCTGAGTTAACCACTGAATGTTTGCCCAAGTCTGAATCTCTGGTTTCACTTGATCTGACAAGAGAACGTCTACATCAAGCGAATGAATTTTCACACTCCAATTCTGAGTCAAGAAAATTTGAAGAGGACGTGTGCGTAACCGCCCCATCGGAATGAGATCCGCGGCGGCTCCGCACAGACCTATCAGTCTCATAAATTCTCTCGCCGTGACTTTGTCTGCGTGCAGACAATAGCGAGCGTAACAACTGACTAATTTCGCTCTGGTTAACGACAGACGAACGAGATTGTTGTGCGTCTCGAAGCTCATTCCCAGATGAGTGAATGACTTGGACGGCACCAGATCCGACTTCTCCTCGTTTACTATAAAACCGAGACGTCGGATCAATAGAAGAAGATTCTGAACATCGTTCTGAAGCGTTAACTCGTTGCCGTACCTCTGAAGAATGTCGTCCAGGTAGGCCGACGTTACCGCAGACGAATGAGCTCGGAAATAGATCATTACCGAGTTCATTACCCGAGTGAAAGCCCAGGGTGCTAGATTCAATCCGAAGCACATTGCCCGGAATTGATACACCACTCCTAGGACTGCGAAGCGTAGGCACTTTCGGAATGTCGGATGTACCATGACGTGAAAGTACGCATCTTTGAGATCTATGCTCGTTGCATAATCGTTCACCCGAATACTCGCTCTGACCGATCGAATCGTCTCCATATAAAACTTCGGAGCGACGATCAGCTTGTTTATCCAGCTCAAATCTATGACTGGACGGAACGAGCCATCTGGTTTCGGAACCAGAAACAGATGGCTGTAGAATCCCGGAGATTCCTGGTTTTCTACGACCTCTACCGCGTTCTTCATTAAAAGAGACTGCACCTCTGATAACAGAGCGTCTCTTTTCTGCGGATTTGACGGAAGATGAGTCCACTTTGGACTTCGAGTTAATGGAGGCTTTCGTTTGAAGGATATCTTTAGACCTTCCGAAGTCACTCCTCTCACCCAAGGGTCGTCTGTAATCGACGCCCATTCTTGTGAAACCAGTACGCGATAGAGGTTTAAGCCATCACCTCCTGGACCTGCAAGGCCTGCGGTAGGAGAAACCACGTCCTCCACGGCCCGCACCGTCGACCTCGGGGCATCCGACCGATTGTCCCGGCCTGAAGGACGTCCCGAACGAGAGTCGCTACCCTGACGGTCTCTCGAATAAGACCAAGAGGACGCACCAGAACCTCTATAGGAACCTCTCTTGGGCGCATTAGACCCAGAAGTGCCTGTCTTATTCGTGTCTGCTGTATCCGACTTCTTAGGAGCAGATTTGAACAACAGAGAATCCTTAGCTTTCTTTGTAATTTTATCATAAATAGCAGAAAGCTTGCCGTCAAAGAGAAGTTCTCCTGAGACCGAAGCGACTCTAAGAGAGTTCTTCACCTTAGTATCCACTAGAGTGGATGTAGCTAGGGCTGCGTCACGTCTAACCAACTCCAGATTTGCCACTGAAAGGGCGGAGTTACACGTGGAATAAGCTACTGCCCTTGAAAGAAGTCTTAAAGAGGATTGTATATCCTGAAACTCTTTCCCCTGAAGGCGCAGTGATAACGCCTTAGTAAGGTGATCTGCGTAAGATAAGGCATCTAAATTGGCTCTGTTAGACGCAATAGCTGTCTCCAACACCGCGGTTGGAATAGAAGCCGACGACGGTAATGATAGCTCTAAGTCTTCCGCCTCGTCGTCCATACGCAGAGGAACTCTCGGTATACCCTGTCCTGCCGTATCAAATTTATTCCTTGCATTAATGAAAGGCAGGTTGAGAGTATTAGCGGACAAGAAACCTGCTTTCCCCGTCCTGGAAGCAAGTTTAAATATAGCGTCGTTCAATAATTCAAATGTTCTTGCAACATTATTGGACTGCGACGGAAACTCGGGAGCGATGTCCCTGAACCGCTCAAAAAATTCAGAGTCCAATGACGCTATAATTCTCTTGTCCGGAACCGCAGCAGTCTGGCCCGATGGAACAACTTGAGGGAGAAAGTGCCGGATGAAGTCCACGGCAGCTTTATGTTGTTCCGAAAGGGATAGCTCCAAGTCATCTGTATCCCTTTCACCATCCGGTCGGACCTCATGATGTTCCCGGTCGTCCGCCCCCGATGCTTCGGCGGAGCGTACCGACCCAGCGCCGTCGGATAATTCTCGATCCGACACCGTTTCTGTCGGCTGCTGGGATGCTGCGATAAGCTGTGCTATCTGCACAAGAATGTCCGGCGTCGAGACCTGTGGAGGCGCAGTCTTTCGCTGCTTTGCCGAGGGCAGCTCCGCATCAGATGGCTCCCGCATACTTTTCCTATGCGAACGTCCGGAGTCCATTGGTCTCGAATCCCTGGCTGCCGGATGGTGTGACCTGGTCGCCGAAGAATCCTTCATCGGCGAAGCTGGTAATATATCGGCGGTCACGCAGCCAAGGTGCGGTCGTGTGCGCTGACGAGAAGAGGAAGCCTTAACAGTCTCCGCGGACTGCTTATACAACGGAGCGTCCCGAGCGACGGACGTATGCTCCACTAAAGACACATTTTGTACCACAACATCTGGTCCCAGATGTTGTTGTACGAGAAAGGGGCCTCTCTCGCTCGCGGCCCCGCTGGACCTGGACGAGCTAGGAACCGAACTCAAAGGCTTCCTCCGTTCTCGCTCACTATCCGCCGTCACTGGGTGTGCATCTATTATGTTTATAGCGCTCGCATCACCCAAAATTTCCTCCTGGACCGCAATGGACGTACCCGGCTGCCGAACCATTCGGTGAATGGACGCTACACCGGGCGAGCTAGCGGACGACATTTGTCTAATCTCCATGAGCACTTTTGCCGCTAGCTCTGAATTCATTTGTGACAACGGACGCACAGTTGTAGAAGATAACATGGAAACATCACCCTGTTCTGGTTCCTCTGAAATAGAAACTGAGAGAGTAGAGTGACCTTGCGGAGAAAGAGCCGGCATAGCCCTTTCTCCAGAAACAACATATCGTGACACACGTTTCCAATGTTTCTCATCCCAATATTCACATATAGGACAGGGATTAATGCGAGAACACTGACTACAATTAATACAATGATCATGAAAGTCAGAGGAAGATTTCTTCCTATTACAATTTGAACAATGTCCCTTCATTGTGAAAGAACAACAATAAGTCCTAGTTACTCGCAAAAACCCCTGACACAAAGATATATAATAACATGATCCATTAATAAATGAAAAAACAATTGCAAATCAAAATAATTTTGAAAAAATATTTTTTCAGCGAAGCCCAAGTTGCTGAAAAGTAACGTTGAGCCCCGATGGATCCGATGGCAAAGTGTGGTCAAAAATTTTAAATTTATATAAAATAATTAATGAGACACTTACGGATAATATAAATGTATCTTATAGTGAGATAAACTACAGCAAAGGCAAACAGCCCCCCTCAAAAAAGGCTGTTGCCAATGTAAACAAACAGTGTAAAAACACCAGAAAACATGACTCCAGGCACTGAAAAAAACTGGCCCGGAATCAGTCATCAAATTACACTCTATCTGATGCAAAACAGAGACTCCCAGGGGAGAATCTGCAGAACATCAGATGGAAGATGCAGAACACAAACGTTATACACCCATGGGTGAAAACGTAACTATGGGGAAAATAACAGAAAACATTCTGTAACCAAGCAACTCTCCCAGGAAATTTAGAAATGAAATTTCTCAAAAATATGCCAAAAGCATGGGAGAATTGCAAGGGGGGACTTTAGAAGGCTAGGGGAGAGGAAACACTGAATAAACAGTGCAACATTTAGCAAGAATGACAACAAGAGGCCCATGCCTCGAAAATAGGCAACTTAACATAATTTCATCAAAAAATTTTAAGTACAGCCCTGATTATTTTTTGTCACTTCTTTTTCCTCTCCTCCTTCTATCCTCCTTAGAATCACATTTTCTCCAAAAATTATGTGTCTGGCATCCTTTAAACTGAGATTTACAAGCACAAAGATCAGTGAGAAGTTGACTGATGAAGGGCCAAACAGAGAATGATAATTGGCGCCAATTTCGGGACGTCTGCGTCACTGCGCATGCGCAGTAGAGGCGTAGTATGGAGGTCCTTTAGGACATGATTTCTTTTTGTTTTGGATGCAAATTTTGGGGATTGGGGGGCAAAATTTGTGTTTGGCCCTGGTTTTGTTAGAGTTAGCACCAGCTAAGTCTGGGTCATTGGTACAGTATAAAAATATTAGCAATGTCTGGAATGGAGGGATCATAAATATCAATAGAATGATCCCTACACCACCAATAGAAAACCTTCCACTTAGCAGCATAATTTAGCGAAGAGGAGGTCCTCCTACAGTTAGAAATTGCGTCCACCGCTTGTCCTGTAAAATGCTTGCCGTGCAAGAAGGACCGCGCAACGGAAATACGTGAAGGTTGAGACCTTGCGGGTTGTGATGCAGTGTGCACGATTTCCCCTGCGAAAGAAGATCCTCCCTGACGGCAACATGCAACCTTTCTGAGAAAGGGAGTCTGCTAGAACGTTCAGACGACCCAGAATATGACGGACCGATAGAAGAACTTGATGTTCTAGGACAAACAGAAGAATCCTTTCCGTTAAATTGAATAACGGAATGGAATGAGTGCCTCCCTAGTTCCGAATATACGCTACTACTGTCGAATTGTCGGACAGAATTTGAAAATGTCAATTCTGAAGAATGTTCATCCACTGACGTAGAGCAAGCCAAATTGACATCATCTCTTTGATGTTTATGTGCTTGTTTAGGAACTGCGGATCCCAAAGACCCTAGCACCTCGAATCTGTTGGGCTCAGAGTAGCGCCCCAACCTGTTTGACTCGCATCCGTCATTAGAGTAAAACTCGGATCCGGCAGTTGCAGTGGTACTTCTTGAGTTAACAACTGAATATTTGCCCAAGTCTGAATCTCTTGTTTCACTTGATTCGACAAGACGATGTTCATTTCGAGCGAATGAGTCTTCACACTCCAATTCTGAGTAAAAAATATCTGGAGTAGACGAGTGCATAGCCACCCCATCAGAATAAGATCCGCAGCAGTTCCGCACAAACCTGTCAGTCTCATGAATTTTCTCGCTGTTACTACATCTGAGTGAAAACAAAAGCGAGCGTAACAACTGACTAATTTCGCTCTGGTTAATGGCAGATGAACGAGATTGTTGTGCGTCTCATAGCTCATTCCCAGGTGGGTAAATGACTTGGACGGCACTAGATCCGATTTCTTTTTGTTTACTATGAAACCGAGACGTCGGAGCAGTTGAAGCAGACTCTGAACATCGTTCTGAAGCGTTAACTCGTTGCCGTACATCTGAAGAATGTCGTCCCAAGTAGGCTGACGTTACTACAGATGAATGAGCTCGGAAATGAGTCATTACCAAATTTATTATTCGAGTGAATGCCCAGTGTGCTAGATTCAGACCGAAGCACATCGCTCGGAACTGATAAACGACTCCTAGGACAGCGAAGCGAAGATACTTTCTGAACGCTGGATGTACCATGACGTGAAAGTATGCATCTTTGAGATCTATGCTCGCAGCATAGTCGTTCGCTCGCTCTGACTGATCGGATGGTCTCCATATAAAATTTCGGAGCCACGATCAGCTTGTTTATCCAGCTCAGATCTATGGCTGGACGAAACGAGCCGTCTGGTTTTGGAACCAGAAACAGGTGACCGTAGAAACCTGAAGATTCCTGGTTTTCTACGACCTCTATAGCGCTCTTGTCCAGATAGAAGAGATTATTCTAACATTTGACGGTCCAATGTGGACTTCGAGTTAATGGAGGTTTTTCCTTGAAGGACAGTTTTAAACCTTCGGAAATCACCCCTTGCACCCATGGGTCGTCCGTAATTGACAACCAATTGATTAAGAATCTCGACAACCTTCTGCCGACAGGAACGCAATAGAGGTTTACACCATCACCTCCTGGCCCTGCGAGGCTTGCGGGAGGAGAAACCACGTCCTCCATGACCCGCACCTCGTCCAGTCGGCCAAGGGGCATCTGACCGGTTATCTCGGCCAGCATAACGGCCCCTACCTGAGTCGCTACTCTGACGGTCTCTGGAGTAAGACATAGAGGCTTTCGTAGATCCTCTATAGGAACTTCCCTTGGACGTATTCGCCCCCGAAGTGCCTGCCTTACTCCTCTCTGCTGAGTCCGACTTTTTAGAAGCGGATTTAAAAAGTGTCCACCTGATGGTTCCAATGGGTCGCAAACAGATTGTTGTGGGGATGACCACTGAGATCGCAAAGCGACTGGAACACTGCTCTGTGAAGCATCCACTTGGTGGAAATGTCACTACTCCCTAGGGACAAGGCGTCAGCTAGGACATTCAGACGACTGGGAATGTGACAAACCACAACCGAGGAGTTGACATTCTGTGCGAGCAGTAGAAGATACCAAGCCAATTCGCAATGGAAAGTGACGTGCATGCTGCCCTGGTTCCAAAAGTCACCATAGGAATAACGGCCGACTTGGGATTGGAAAGCCCGAAGGAGGAGGCGGAGTCCTGATTCAAGGTCATCAAAGTCTGGCAGACTGACAGATTGGTGGAATGTTTGGAGCAATAATGCACAGGGGGCAAAAAAAGGTATCATCCCTAGTGAAGAAAGAAGTCTTCATAGCCTTGGAACCCAGCTTGTCCAATGCTGCAAAAAGCTTCGACCACTTGTACCGACTGGTATGGTCGAAGGTGCCCAGAGGCAGGTTGCTCCACATGTTGTAGGCACGCGACAAATGATTGCAGCCTGGCTGAAACCTCCAGAAGGAACTCAAACACAAAGTCAAGAGCCACCCCCAAGTCAGAAGACTGATCGCTGTCATCAGGTGTGTCTGACCCATCCCCGGAGTCAAAAGACACATAGCCCATCTCGGGAATACCAGCCAATGCCTCCCATGGTGCAGGAACACCAGGGGGATGGGATCAGAATGCAGCCTGCTTCCAATGCCAGAAGGCGGTGCCATGGAGGGCACCTGAAAGCCACTAGTAGTCTCATTGGAGGCAACAGGAAGGCTCTTGGAAAGAACCTGCATGAGCAAGGAGAGGGCCTCCCTAAGCTCACAACCCGTATCTGCCGGTTCGACATGAGAACGACCTGGTAAAGTGGCTTTGCATGTGACCCTCTAAACCAGTGAAGGGTCATGATCCACTAGAACGTGGTGGCAGCCGAAACATCTAAATACAGATGCTTACAGAGACAGAAGATTTAGGCTGCACGAAATGTGCTGGTCCCGCAAAAACTGACCAAACGACCAGAGTGAGTGGATGGAAGCAAAACAGAGTCCATGCTGACCCCCACCATGGACATCTGGATCCAAAGACAAACCTGCTGGGCTAGACGGCTGAGGGACCACAGCAGAGGGATTGGCCGAAAACCACTTATGACTTCGCCAAGTTGAAGCCAGGGAAGGTTGAGGTCGATATCCCATGAACAAAGAAGCAGAAATACCTGCAGACCCCTGCAGGGATAAGCCGAGGCCTGCTAAAACAGAGACCGATGATGTCACTGACAGAGCAGCAGCAGGAGTGGATACATCAGTAGCTGTTGACACAAAGGCAGAAAAGTGGAGAGAACAACCAAGCTCAGCTCCAAAGGAGGAGTCACAACCACAGTGACAGCCTCAGATGACAACTGGAGAGGGACAGCAGTCCCGGAACCAGGCATCTCTTCACCAGAAAGTCAGCAGCTACTGTGGTATCCATGCCAGAAAAGACTGCAAAACACCCACCAAGGGGGTAGATCTCTCTCCAGACAGAGTTTGTTTGGGAGGCCCCGAACAACTGAGTTACCCTTCCATATGCAGCGTTGGAATGGCCACACACTCGAACACTACACAATAGACGGAAGCCCAAATGGTGGAAGACCAAGAACTATACTGCCCACATAGGGTCTTCTAATGGAACACCCATATCAAGTGGAGCATGCTAAGGCAAAAACAGCGCCCGCGAGGAATTATTGTCCCAGGCATGTCTGATGAGAGCAATACAGAAGGGAAGGTGAACCCAAAGAAAAATAAATCTGGACACTGCCAGCTACTACCAGAGTAAGGTGGCAGGAAATAAAAACCCGATGGGAACCTAAAAGAACCCAAACAGCCAAAAAGGGAAAAACTGGCAGAAATTCAACCCTAAATGGAGGGGAGAAAAGCAGTCAAAAATGTCCCAATCTGATACCAAACTCAGATAAACGCAAAACCACCGAAGGTTAGCATTAATGTCAATTTAATAAACAGGAGACCAAAATGGCATAGTATGTGAATATTGTGCATGAAATCGTAATAAAGAAAAAACAACAACACATATTCCACGAAAAATAATGCGAAAAATCGAGAGAATATACAAAAACACAGCCATGTATGTCTGAATGGTGAAACGACAGCTACGATTCCACAATACAGAACAGGAACATCATCAACATCGGGTCAAAAGGCATCACTGTTGATGAGCAAAATCGAAGCGTATCTTCACGAGATGGTGCAAGAAAAAAGAATGACATGCTCGTTATACGTCTGCATACTGGTACCAGAATCCATGGATTAGTACAGAGAAGAGTGTCCCCTACTGGGTGTGCACCAGTCGCACATGACCCAGTTTTGGCTTATTTTTTCTTGGTGCTTTTGCACCACTTTTCTTTCCCAAATCGCTTGGGAAAGAACTATAGAGAGTATATTTCCGAGTTGGGGACTTCCACAGTAGTGCAAGTCTGTCGTAAACAATTGTAAGGTAGGTTGATAAGAAATATCCTGAATAACACCTGCAGTCGCTTGGGGCTCCATTCCACCAAGTATTTTAAATGTATTTCAGTTTAAAAACTTGGTCACAGACTGTCCGACATAATTTATTGTGATGAATTGACGGCAACATGGTCTGAGGTTTGTGCTTCGGAGCTTATGTTCAACTGAGATGTGAAGCATCAAAGTTGAACACAAGCTCTGAGCCACAAACCTCCAATCTTGTTACTGGAAATTCATCTTAATAACGTACATGTTCTATTAAGACCCTACCTATAGCCAAAAAACACATTGTGAAATGAACAAGGCAACTTTCAACGATAACAAGTTCAGTAAAAAACCTATCATGTACCCCCACAACATCACTGGGCAAATAATCAATAAACCAGATGAAGGTCAAGGTCACACCATCTTACTTTAAATCGTAAATTGATTTGTAATTTAAACAATACTTCATTTGGAATGTCGTCTGTTGCACATGTGAATGAAAGTGTCAATGACACTGTAGCTCAACTTGACAAACTTGAACTTGGTAAGTTATAAATGAAATGGCAAAATTGAAGATTTTTGGTACCAATGTTATATAAATATACCCTGCAGAGAGTGCAAAAGGGATAAGTTGATCAACAAATGCAGTAAATGCAGTAAGTTCAAAGGTTGGTGATAACGACAATAATTTTTTACGGAAATGAAAAAAAGCAATCGCTCACATCTAGAGGTCACCCTGAATGAACATACCAAATTTCAAAGTGATCCGATCATAAATGTGCCCTAAAGGGTGTGATAAAGGGAAATATGGAGGTCTGACTAAACTAAGTTCTAAGGTCAGCAGCAACATTTTTTGACAGAAATGGAAGAAAATCGACAGCTCCCATATAGATGTCACCTCACACAAGCTCAGCAAGTTTGCAAGCGATCCAATCATAAATGTGCCCTGCAGGGTGTGTCAAAGGGAAATATTGATGCTTAACTGCAATAAGTTTTTACTAAGTTCATCGAGGGTCATTGCCAGGGCAACATTTTTTGACGAAAATCGAAGAAAATCGATAGCTTCCATCTAGAGGTAACCCCAAACAAGCATACAAAGTTTCAAACCGATCTGATCATAAATGTGCCTTGTAGGGCATGCCAAGAGAATATATTGATGTCTGACTAAACTAAGTTTAAAGATCTTTGCCAGCGGCAACATTTTTTGACGGATGGAAATGGAAGAAAATTGATAGCTCCCATCTAGAGGTCACCCCAAACAAGCATGGCAGGTTTCAAAGCAATTCGATCATAAATGTGCCCTGTAGGGTGCACCAAAGGGAAATATTGATGTCTGACTAAATTAAGTTCTAAGAACGTTGACCGCGGCAACATTTTTTGACGGAAATGTTAGAGAATCGATAGGTCCCATCTAGAGGTCATCCCAAACAAGCATACCAGGTTTCAAAGCAATCCAATCATCAGTGTGCCCTGTAGGGTGTGCCAAAGGCAAATATTGAGGTCTGACTAAACTAAGTTCTAAGAACATTGGTCGTGGCAACATTTTTTGACGGAAATTGAAGAAAATCGTTAGCTCCCATCTAGAGGTCACCCCAAACAAGCATGCCAGGTTTCAAAGCAATCCAATCATAAATGTGCCCTGTAGGGTGTGCCAAAGGGAAATATTTAGGTCTGACTAAACTAAGTTCTAAGAACGTTGGCCTCAGCAACATTTTTCAACGGAAATTGAAGAAAATCGAAGGCTCCCATTCAGAGGACACCCCAAACAAGCATACCAAGTTTCAAAGCGATCTGATCATAAATGCAACCTGTGAGGTGTGCCAAAGGAAATTGTGGACGTACGTACGTACGCTGACGGACGAGAAGTGATGGCAATAGCTCAGCTTAACTTTGTCAAGTTGAGCTAAAAATCTTGAAAAATGAAACAGTTGGCAAGTCACTCTATTCATGGAATAATTGTGAAATGGGCAATGTCATTTCAAATATTTTGTGTGGTAATATCAGATGATAACAAAAGCTAGTGGAGCCATAAACATCAATCAGAGAATGAGAATTTTGTCTAGAACTGAAATGGATAACCGGTTTGAAACCGGTTACCTACCTAACTGATTAAAAAAACGTCATCTGGTTATCTGAAATATCGATAGTGATCGTCATTTCACGGTTAAAACGTAGTAATTCGTACTTGACAACGTTCGTTTGTATACACACTACAGAATAGTTTCTAAGAATACTGCTTTCCAATTCCAATAGTTTTGATCCCAGATTCAGAGAAATAATGGCTATGGTTAACCAGATATTATACGGTTATAGCTCTCGGTTAGTCGGTTGTGAAAATGAGCCAACCGTTTCAGCCCTAATTTTGTCTGATTGGAACATTGCCAATTATATAGAACGACTTGTAGCAGCTAAAAAAGGAAGATAGTGAGAATGATATACAGTAATTCGAAAAGGCTAACAGTCTTGATGAGAAAGATAAATAAACACAGGCTTGTCATTTTGAAAATAGCAGGAGGGCCATTATGGTTCGCCTCAAATCACCACAGGAGGACCATTTTAGGTTCACCTAAAATGACCCCAGGAGGGTCATTTATGATTTGTGGGGGCCATTTTGTTTCAGCCTGCTGGGTAGATAACTAATATCATTTTAAGGTACAGTATCTGGAGAGCAGATTGTAACTAAATCATCCACGGAGTGAAGTTATCACCCAAACTATAACTTTAAAATTTTATACATATGGACAAAAAACACAAGCAATGTTTCAGCCAATGGACCTCCGGGTTTAACGCGGAGGTCCACTGATTGAAACTTTGCCTGTGCTTGTTATGCTTTGCAACAAATTTGCAATTATTGCTTGGGTGGAATCTCCACTCTGTGGGTAATTTAGTGATAATACACTCTCCACATACTGTACATGGTGTAATTATGATATACGTCATCACGTAATGTATATTTGGAAAGTTACTTACTGTCTCTGGGTGTCTGCGATGACACATTACAAACTTCACAAACTGCACTTTTGTTACATGTACCTTCAATTTGCGAAAATTGCCGTTTGAAAGAAATCATGACTAGGTGGACGTTTACCGTCCATGGAATTTTGAACTCAGGCGGGCGACTGCGGCCCGGGGCAATCGCCTGCCTCAAAATGACAAGCCTGGAAAGATAAATAAAAAAAGAGTCTGACCTTTGTTTGATGTTTTGTTATTCCCTGTTCTGTTATCTCGGCCATCCATATCATCAATTTTCTGTTGAAAGAATAAAAACAAATGTGTGATTAGGGCTCACAAAGTAGATCTTCTGTTTCTCAGGCCATTTTTTTTGTAAAATTGCATGTGAGCGGGTTTTTTTTTTTATTTTATTTTTTATTTTTGTAATTATTTCTTTGCCATCAAAAGTTTTAGGGCTCATAATCTACAGAATAGCATGGGTGGTGGTGTATTTTGTCCCGATATTTGCAAGAAGGCTTTGCAATGCTTTAGCCTTGTTTCACTTCAGGGACAAATTTATCAATTTTATTAACTTGGGTAAAATATCAGACATAAACCATTTAATTTTTATTTTGGGAGCGCGGTGGCGTAGAGATGCAGGCTGCAAGCTGAGAGGTTCTCATTTCGAATCCCACCTGCGGCAACTGCATTGTGTTCCTTGGGCAAGACACTTCATCCCAATTGCCCACCGAGGGGGGTGGGGGGTGGGGGGGGGGGCATTGTGTATTGAGGCATACTACACATCAATGGTGCACTTGTCTTCAACCAATGCTAACCCTGCTTGTGTGGAGTTAGTATGTTAGGGAGTCTGACAGTTGCTCAGTGGTTCTCTCTGGGTACTCCAGCTTCCTCAGCAGCAGGGAGGGTCAGCATACCAATTTCGATAGCTTAAAAAACAAGAGGCCCCAGGGGGCCTGAGTGCGCTCACCTGACATGGTAGCCTAAATATCAACCCAGAGAATTGATTTCCACAAGTTGCATCTGCTCCTCCTAATAAAAGCTGAAACCAAATATCCAAATATTCTGACCAGTGGATCTAAAAAAAGATTTTTAAAGAATATTCCTCATATTGAACTAAGTCATAATTCGGGCTCCCACAGGGAGCCCATATATGAACCCAGGAACTTGGCTTTAACAAACCTGAAACTCACACCCCTAACGATTCTGCACACCAATTATCAAAACATTCCGACTGCTGGATCTGAAGAAGAAGATTTTTAAAGAAAATTCCTCATTTTGAACCAAGTTACAATTCGAGCTCCCACAATCAGCCCAAATATGGACCTAGGGACATGGCTTGAACAAACTTGAATCTTACCCCCCTAAGGATGCTGCATAAAAAATATCAAAAGCATTCATCTGCTGGATCTGAAGATTTTTAAAGAAAATTCCTCATTTTGAACTAAGTTGTCATTCAGGCTCCCATAGTGAGCCCAAATATGAACCAAGGGACTTGGCTTGAACAAACTTGAATCTCAGCCCCCTAAGGTTGCTACATGCCAAATATCAAAACATTCCAACTGCTGAATCTGAAGAAGAAGATTTTTTAAGAAAATTCCTCATTTCGAACAAAGTTACAATTCAAGCTCCCACAGTGAGCCCAAATATGGACCTAGAGACATGACTTGAACAAACTTGCATCTCACTCCCCTAAGGATGCTGCATACCAAATATCACAAGATTCTGCCTGCTGAATCTTGAGAAGAAGATTTTCAAAGAAATTTGCCTGAAATGCACTAAGTTCAAATTTGGGCTCCTATACTGAGCCCAAATATAAACCCAGGACGCCGATTTGAACAAACTTGAATCAGATCCACCCCACAATGTTGCATACCAAATATCACAAGATTCTGTCTGCTGGATCTTGAGAAGATTTTTGAAGAAATTTGCCTGAAATGCACTAAGTTTGAATTTGGGCTTCTATAGTGAGCCCAAATATGAATCCAGGTGGCCGATTTGAACAAATTGGAATCAGATCCACCCCACAATGTTGCATACCAAATATCAAAGATTCTGCCTGCAGGATCTGGAGAAGAAGATTTTTGAAGAAATTTGCCTGAAATGCACTAAGTTCGAATTCGAGCTTCTATAGTGAGCCCAAATATGAATTTAGGGAGCCGATTTGAAGAAAATAGAATCAGATCCACCCCACAATGTTGCATACCAAATATCAAAAGATTCTGCCTGCTGGATCTGGAGAAGAAGATTTTTTAAGAAATTTGTCTGAAAAGCACTAAGTTCAAATTTGGGCTCCTATACTGAGCCCAAATATAAACCCAGGACGCCGATTTGAACAAACTTGAATCAGATCCACCCCACAATGTTGCATACCAAATATCACAAGATTCTGTCTGCTGGATCTTGAGAAGATTTTTGAAGAAATTTGCCTGAAATGCACTAAGTTTGAATTTGGGCTTCTATAGTGAGCCCAAATATGAATCCAGGTGGCCGATTTGAACAAATTGGAATCAGATCCACCCCACAATGTTGCATACCAAATATCAAAGATTCTGCCTGCAGGATCTGGAGAAGAAGATTTTTGAAGAAATTTGCCTGAAATGCACTAAGTTCGAATTCGAGCTTCTATAGTGAGCCCAAATATGAATTTAGGGAGCCGATTTGAAGAAAATAGAATCAGATCCACCCCACAATGTTGCATACCAAATATCAAAAGATTCTGCCTGCTGGATCTGGAGAAGAAGATTTTTTAAGAAATTTGTCTGAAAAGCACTAAGTTCAAATTTGGGCTCCTATACTGAGCCCAAATATAAACCCAGGGAGCCGATTTGAACAAACTTGAATCAGATCCACCCCACAATGTTGCATACCCAATATCAAAAGATTCTGCCTGCTGGATCTTGAGAAGAAGACTTTCAAAGAAATTTGCCTGAAATGCACTAAGTTCAAATTTGGGCTCCTATACTGAGCCCAAATATAAACCCAAGGGGCCGATTTGAACAAACTTGAATCAGATCCACCCCACAATGTTGCATACCAAATATCAAAAGATTCTGCCTGCTGGATGTGGAGAAGAAGATTTTCAAAGAAATTTGCCTGAAATGCAGTAAGTTCAAATTTGGGCTCCTATACTGAGCCCAAATATAAACCCAGGGGGCCGATTTGAACAAACTTGAATCAGATCCACCCCACAATGTTGCATGCCAAATATCAAAAGATTCTGCCTGCTGGATCTGGAGAAGAAGATTTTTTAAGAAATTTGTCTGAAATGCACTAAGTTCGAAATCGGGCTCCTATACTGAGCCCAAATATGAACCCAGGGGGCCGATTTGAACAAACTTGAATCAGATCCACCCTACAATGTTGCATACCAAATATCAAAAGATTCTGCCTGCTGGATCTGGAGAAGAAGATTTTTTAATGTTTTTCCCCATTGCCTACAGTGTTAAAAAGTGCTGACTCAGCACTTTTTCAAAGTCCTGAAACTGTACCCTATCACACCAAATAAAAATTCTCGGTGCCGTGCAGTTTTGGAGATATGGGTGTTTTAATTTTTTTCTATTTTTAGCTCCTGCGGTTCCCATGGGGCTACGGGAAAAAAAAAATCAGCATAAATTAGATACTTATGACCCAATAAGCCCTCACATAAAATTTGGTTCAAATCAGCCTCTCGGTTTGGAAAATAGAAATTTTGGGCGGGGCAAAAAATTTTGCCCCTCCCATAACGACACCAAGTATAGCCCCACAAACTTCTCTTGAACAAATCTGAGTCTACACCTCAAAAGGAAGCTGCACACCAAATATCAAGTCTCTGCTACTGCTGGTTCATGAGAAGAAGATTTTTTAAGATTTCAGCACACTTTTTGGGTGTGGCCCTACCCACGGGCAGGGCAACTTGATTTGAACAAAATCAAATTGCGATGTCATAACAAACTATTATCTCAAATATCAATTAAATTGGTTCAGCGGTTTGGGAGGAGAAGACGCAAACACTATGTTCACGGACGACGGCCGCCAGACGACGGACGACGGACGGTGAGTGATCACTATAGCTCTCCTGACTGAAAGTCAGGTGAGCTAAAAAAACATTCGAGCCCATAGATGGCGAGAGCCCATGGGACAGCCCATTACCCTCGCCGGCCCCGGCTCTCTTGTTTTGTTAAGTCTGTCAAATATATATGCACCCTCCTTGCTGCTTATAATATATTTAGAGCTTTGAGAAACACATAGGTATACTTGACATACACATGAGGACTAATACAATGAACGCTTGTGAGTGGCTGCTTCTAGGGTCTATTGACGTTTGTGGGTGGTCATGTCATGGGACCTTTTGTTAGGTCCACAATGCTCGTCTAAAGAAAGGTGGAGGCCCACTATCCTGCAAAGGGTGTGGTAAGGGCGTCAAAACAGCACTAGCCCTTTGTAAAAACTGTGGCGTGGGGTACGCTTGGCTGGCTAAATGGCGACAAAGGCAATCTAAAATTAAGGACGAGTTCAGGCGCCTGGCCGCGATAGATAAGACTTTTGAAATTTCCTATTAGAGAAATGATAACATATAGATATACTCATTACACAACATGACAACTATGAATGATCTACGTGCTCAAGCGAAACAATTTGGGTTTAGTTGGTATTCCAAGCTCCGAAAAACTGACTTGATTAAATTGATCACCACTGCTCGCGCGGAAGAATTTAAAAAAAGACTTCAGCAGGCTAGAGAAATGGGGCAGCTCCTGGCTCTTCGGGAAAATGTACAGAATCCTAACAAGCGTGGTCAAAGAATGCGTGCATTCAAACAGATTCAGGCCGAGGTCATGGCGGCACTTCGTGCTAATGCTGTTAAGGAAAAGATGCGATGAAACCCCTTAAAAGAGCTGCCCTACATCGGCGAAGGCCTGTAACCCTTGCCAATCAAATCGCTCAAGAGGGACCCGCCATCCTCAAAGAATTACGAGAATGGCGACAATTCGACTTGAATATCGAAGTCCCTCATCCGGTGAGGCTGCCAGATGATGAAGCATGGGTGGCTCTTTTGAACAATGCCAAAGATGAGTTTGAAGTTGACGGCGATGTTGCGGTCTACTCTACATGGCGAGTGGAAGTAGATGCCATTGGCGCCGATGGTTTGCACACTAGCCGAATGGCCTCGGATGCTCGTATGACCGATGAGAGGGCAGCACAGCATCTCGGGGCTCTACCGGATGAGGAATTTATCTTAAGGATCAAGTTTCTCCAGGAGAATAATCAAAGAGAGTGGGTAGTTTCTGAAGGCAGAAAGGAAGAAAGGCCTGCAGGGCGTTGTCGAAATCACACAAAACACCAAACCAGATGCCCTGACGGGGACTGACAGTCCGTACTACACAAATGCCTACCCTGTTACAGCTGTTGTCTACAGGTTCTATCCTCTCAGAGAGCCAGACCCTGCAAATCTAGTACCAATGAAAGTTGGGGATCTGAATTGCGTCGCCCAGAGAGTGGTTGAACACTTTGATTGTGCTCTTAGAGTAGACCCCGATCAGGCACCAGAAAATCGAGAAGTGGGAGAAGAGTGTTCATATAACTGGTGCCACAGTTGATGACGTGGCTAACCTCGAGAATTTCCTCAAGCGGGCCATCATCGTGAAAGATATAGCTGGCGAGGATGTCTTTTACAGTGGCAAATACCAGGTAAGTAGAATAAAGATGGAAACCCGTAGAGCTCATCATTCACAACGGCCATGCCTGGCCCAAAGACCTGCACTTCCCCCAGTCCAGACAGGTCCACATATACGAGGGTGACGTCTGGGAAGCCATCAGTCAGGCCACCCGATATGAGCCAATCGATGTCTGGCTACTCGGAGGTGGCAAGGATAGACAGCTCAGCGTTGACCAGTTTGTCTTACAAGACGGCCATACTTTCAGAACTCAGGAAACTCACGAGAGACTCCAAGTGGCCTGCGCCGACCTAGGAGATGAGTCTCTTGCTGACAGGGCCTTAGGAGTGAACCACGCAGCCAGCATCATCGCAAAGGAAAAGAATGACCGGAAGCCGACCCCAGCATCTTTCCTGGCTTTCAAAGGCTTGTGTTGAACATGGCTACGGTGGCCTCTGGAACGCAGAACGGTATCACGTCAATGACATCATAAGCATTGACATGAAGGCGTGCTATCAATCAAGCTTCCATGGTCTGGGTGACGCACAGCCCTACTTCGAATGTTTCGGTCATCCAAAGGCCAACATGACCCGTGTAGCAATCAATGGTGCTTTGCCCAAAGACATAAAACCCGCTTCACCCAAATACGCAAGTGGGCTTTCGATTCAAGTGCCCACCCTAGCCTGTCATCCCTGCATGGTTCGGGAGACATTTTGAGGAGCAGGGCTGGGCTCCGACGGCCCTCCTCTCATATCTCACGGATTCCCGCATCCTAACCGAACTAGATATAGAAGCCATCATCCCTTTTAGAAAGAAGAATGTAGTGTGGCTCCCCAAAGATAGAGATCAGGGCTGCAGCATCATCGGGAAATTCACTAAGCTGATGGTAAACGATTGATGTGCCACCTGGTCATGGATCATGGTGAACTAGATTATCTTGTGAGAGATACTCGCCAAAGTGGCACTCTTGTCGGAGCCCCAGAAAGGTGTTCCCTGGGCCATGTGTTAACTTACTATGATGGAAGCCAGCCCCAAAGGGCCTCTATGTTAGCATACGCCCATATTAACCTTCTCAGTATGTTACAGCGTTTCGACAAAGAAGAGGCAGTTCAGGTAGCGACAGACAGCATATATATCAAGAAAGCAATACTCCATAAACTCGACGGTGTCCAAGTCTACGTACCACAAGAAGTTCACACTGAGGGTTTTTGCAGAACGTGCTGCCTCTATCATGACAAACCCACCCTACAGCCTCCCAAAAAGCATAATGTCCTGCCAGCTCAATGGCGAGATAAGGGGGAAACTCTCTACATGCCCTAGGATCATGCCGCATATCTTCCAAAGACAGAGTATTGGTGCCAGAAAAAAGACATCCCTGATTCTACAACTCCAAAGTACGACGACCCACTGACCCACCAATGGCTGAGCTACCTCAAAGAGATGCCGCACGATTGGCTGTGCCAGGCTGCCGACTACTACGAAAAGGTCGAGGTTGACCATAGGGCAAAAGATGACACACTCAAGGCTCTGAAAAGGCGCATCTGTCTCCAGACTGACAAGGTCCAGTGCCAGGAGATGCGAAGGGCTCTCCCAAGATGCCTGGGATGGGACAGGTTTGTAGAACAGTGGAAGCCCGGAGACCTAATCCTTACCAGCCGCCAAAAACTCCGAGATCGTGGCCAGAGTATTCTGTTCCATCGCCACAAGAAGGCATTCCCAAACGAGCCTGTTCCCCTGTTGTACCGACTAAAGGACACTCGGCGGCAAAATTGTTTGGTGACGATCCCAGGTTCTGTAATAGTCCAGGAGACCCGACCAGGAGGAGTTCTTAATGATGTCGTGGAAGTACCTTTTCGATATGCCCAAGAGGTCATTGATGGTAAGTTGGGCTATGATTGGGCTCTCGGCTACGCGATGACGGTACACTCCAGTCAGGGTCTCACCGTCAGTGACCCACAGAAGGTCTGGATTATCGATGACTATCTCCAGTGGTCAAATCTTGCTGTGTCACGTGTGAAGTATATACATCAACTTGAGAGGGTAACTTGTCCTCCAGAAGAGGGTTCTGAGGTCAGGTTATAGAGCGACAAGCAACTCTGCAAGCAAATCCAAAAGAAACTTGTGGCATACAAGCATCAGGACCGGGTCAAATGTCTCCAGGGGTTTAACCTGAAGGTTGAATACATCTCAGAGAGGCCCAACAGAACCGCTGCACGACATGCAACATCGAGTTGCTATGGGCGTATACTCCAAAAGACACACAGCAGTTCTGTCGACCGGCTGGACAATAGCAGGGGATACTGTAGAGGTAACATATGACTGAAAAAGAGGGGGTGCTGCGATTAAAACTGAATAAGAACCCCATCAGGCAACAACTGGGTGTCAGGGGGCACCACGAGGAGCTCTTCTCGGACAAACCCACGTGGTGGCCCATCCAACAAATAATAAAGCACAGTTTTGCCGAGCTTGGTGATGAGCGTCCAAGCTGGTAGACCTGGAGGGACCACACAGGGTCAGTTGCATGACGGCAACCACCCTCAAGTTCGCCTGCAGGCTGGTAGAGGTAGCGAACACCCATGCCAGAGGGGAGCTTCTGCTCTCGGATGCCAACAGGATGACCTGCAACCACAGAGGAGGGCTTTCGTGCTACAGTCTTAGCGTTGATGGCATCAGAGAGCTTCTTTCTGGTTAGGCGAGTCACCTCACCATTCAGAACCGCAATGACAGCAGGCAGTCGAGCCACCCACTCGGTTGATCGTTTGCCGGGTGGAAGTCACATCTCTTGAGCGTATTGGTGCTCAAAGAGTCGCTCTGCCAGGATGTGGTTGAAATCCACACGGCCACGCAGCACTTCTGTCCCATGTTTGGACAGCAGCTGGTTCACTGCGTCCATGAACTCGCGGCTGGTGTTGACCTGTAACAACTGCGGCCATCTGAGGGGGCTCTGCCTGTAAATCCTTTCAAGGGCACCCGCGACCTCTGTGGCCTTTTCGTGGCCAGGGGCTCTACCTCTTTATAGCGGGAGGCTACGTCAACGACAGTGAGTGCGTATTTGTATGTTTTGCGGGCCACCCGGTCGTGTGGCAGAAAGAGCAGGTCAGCCTGGTGGACTTCATTTAATACTGACATGTCAAATGTGGGTTGCGGAATGTGTCGCGGAGGGGGCAGGTATATCTGCCAGATGGCCTGCTTCTTGAGCCATGCCCGAGCCACATCTTCAGAGACCTTGGTCGCGGAAGCAAGGTTTTTAATGGCCGCAAGTCCCTTCCAGTACCCCTTGGGGCTGTAGTAGATTGAAGCCAACTTTCTTGCAAGCTTGCTGTCCATTCTTGGGTATACCGGCATCCTTTGGACCTCTAAGGCTAAAAAAAAATAATGTTTTGATTCTCAGGCCCTCCCTCATTGGATTTGAACCTCTTCATTAGATATTTTTATTATGTCATGTTTTTTTCAGAATTTGTGAAAACTTAGAATGGTAATTTTTTAACATTTCTCGACATATAATTATTTAGCTGTGTTTGCAGTAAATTGTTTTTTCTTGTTGCAGTTTATGGGAGAGTGCCCAGAGGCACTCTCCCATAAACTGCAACAAGAAAAAACAATTTACTGCAATTTACTGAAGCTTCGAAATGGAGAGACCTGCCCATAGGCACCTACTAACTTATGGAAGAAAATAATCTCCCAGGTGGCATGATCCTCACCCTTGTTACACAAATCGGCAGGAGGTATGTGGTCTGGGCGCCAAATAGATTAGTGTTCGATTTGCGGAGGGTCTCACATGGAGGTGAAATATATATACAATGATGGTCTTGTTAATAATAATAAAAACCTTTCAAGACAATATTATAGTTATCAACTCTTATAAACGTTTCTGGTTTTCAGTTGACTCAGACTAATTTGACCCATATTGGAGGAGTCTTATCTTACTATAAAACTATAAATATACGTGACACTATCTGACATTCAAACCGTGGACCTACCAAGGGCACTCCCTGCTGGAGAGCAATATGAGTGTGCACTTACTGAAGTAACATACTACCCTCTTTGGTACAACATTAGCTCGCGGCAATACAACAATACTATTTGCATTGTGTCTGAGAATGATGACGAGCGCAAAGATGATTTCAATCCCAGATGGTTATTACAATGTTTGTGAGCTAAATAACGAGGTGTTTAGTCAAGTTGGGGCTATATTGGATCTTCACAAACCATCGGGTCGTCTGCGACTCAAGACAGATAAGTCTCTGAAACTGGGAAATTTGGCACGCATATTAGGATTTACAACAACCAAAATCCCTGGAGGAGGGAGGCTGATGGGGGGTGAGTTACCTAGTCTTGTGGCTCACCGTGAGCTCTTCGTTCATCTGTCAGAAGTCAGCACCAAGGACAATGTTTACAACAGGCTACCCAGGAGACTACCCAGGAGACTACTCAGAACAGTACATGTAGCAAATGAAAAATGTGCCAGTGGCAGAACAGAAGCTTTCCCTCATTTGCAATACAGAAGGCTTGTCCCAGGTCCTATAGGCAATATCACAGTTAGCGTTGTAGATAGCAGGGGCGGCCCTATTGAATTACAGCACCTATCAGTAACATTACATATTCGAAATATATCTTCTGTGTAAAGACATGGTGGATATATAGCAGAGGACCAGGAGCTCATGATGTATTGCCTTGCACAACCATTTCACTGGCTGATCTTGTGGATACGAAGGACTTTAGTGAACCAGGTGAGAAGAACAAGCTGTATATATTTCAACTTTCTAATGGGTTATATAAGAGAACAGAACTCCCATCTGCTGTTTCCACAGAACAAGCTACCTTTACCGAGCTGCATGGTTTGAACCTGGAACGCTCAGCCCTGTGGAGATGCTACAGACTCCTCCAGAATGCTGCCAGACAGTGGTCTCTGTATAGGCACCCTGTACACAGTGGGTGGGAACTTGACTTCAGGGTCATCCAACCTCACATCCAACTGGGCCGTGAACACAGGCTACGTAAATTCCAGAACAGTGGCTGTGTGTTGGCTTCTTACATCCCGAAAGCAGGTGCAATTAACATTCATGAAAGCATGGTGGAGTATGTGCTGGGTGCGGACAAAAAACAAGGCGTGATGATGAAGCTCGTTTCGGAGTTTGATCGTCTTACTGCTGGCAAGAATACTACCACCATTGTAGAGATAGACATGGGTCCACCACCCAACGACTTCGTACCAGTGCTACATGGGGTTGGCGACTTAAAGGCAAAGAACTTGTCATCATTATCCGTGGCAAAGATGTGTTGCTCTCATTGAGTGGAGTTGATCACAAGGTCACTGATGATGACTTTCCAACTGACACACTCAATACCCTATATCTTGGCCCAGCTAAGCTCAAACGTGTGCGGTTTACCAGACAGACACTGGCAGACGTAGATTTCAAGGTAATGGAACATGACTAATAACAATGGGTCTGTATCCAAACCTCAAAAACAGTGATGCGAATACTTTACACATCCAGTAGATCGGTGATGTTAGAGCCTGTCTCATGGCCGACCGAGACCACAGGTATTCCATCGGTAAGAAATACCAGCGAGGGGTTAATATTGCAGATGTCACTGAAACAGTTATGTCCGCGGCGGGTGTAGGAACCGGCGTTACTGGTATTGGACTGTTGGCCAACGTCGCAGCGGTTCCTGTGGTTATATCGCGTGGCAAGTGTCTGTGGTTTGGCAGGTGTCTTCGGGAAGTTTGTAAGCCGAACCCTCACAAAGAAGGCTAAAAAGCACAACACCATTGCCACATTAGCGGAGGCAAAACTTTCGAGCATCGCAGATCTGTACTCGAAGGCTGTTGGTGATGGCCAGATATCAGCCGAGGAATTCAATTGTATACTCGCAGAGGAAGAGAAATTCAACCAACTCCGGCTTGATATCTGCAAGACTTCTCGCCGAGAGAACTCGCAGGGCACAAAAAACAAGATGTTTCTGCTGATATGCCAAGAACTCACCTGACAGAGCAAGCCCATGATACCCACTGGCCAACTGAGACCAGAGCCCACCGAGCCCGTAGCAGATGCTTAGTAAGCATCTCATGGGCATTTGCTGTGCGAATAAGGATTGATTAGTAGCTAGGTGCAGCGCAACAACAAAAAAACCCAGGTTTTTTTAGACACCGTTACTGTTTTTTTTCTCCATTACAATGGCAGGCAGCACAACTGCAGTTCCGAAGGAACACATTCACTTCGCAAGTTTGTAGGCCACCATGCCCGTCACAGCCATCCCCAAGATAACAAAGGCAACCTGACAGTCTTTTTGGTCGGCTGATGGGGTGTAAAAGTCTTCTTTGCGGCTAGTTGCGGCTCTGGGCCAAGACTGTTTAAATTGTTCCCAGTTACCCATGCATATTCGCGAATTGCAGCATTGACATTCTGGAATGTTAAAAAATTTATAGTAATTTATATATTTTTTATACTTACCAATGACCCAGACATAGCTGGTGCTAACTCTTAAAATATAGGGCCAAACACAAATTTTGCCCCCCAATCCCCAAAATTTGCATCTAAAACTAAAGAAAACATGTCCTGAGAGGCCCTCCACACTTCGCCCCTACTGCGCATGCGCAGTGTCAAGGACGTTCCGAAATTGGCGCCATTTATCATTCTAATAACCAGTGCCTGGTAAGCGCTATGTACTCAGCGGGGAGGCAAGAGTTCCCAACTCCTGGGAGGGCCATCCCCGTCTGGGTCATTGGTAAGTATAAAAAATATATAAATTACTATAAATTTTTTAACATTTTTATACTGTACCAATGACCCAGACATAGCTGAATAGTAAAAAGGCTGGAGGGCCAAGGACATAGAGCAAAATGGAATACGCTCAATAAAATAAAATAGAGTCATCCCCTGTAGGGAAAAGAAGTAATAGGCCTTACATGTATCTTTCTTATTTATGATAAATTAGAAAGATACAACACCTTCCAAAAATTGAGCTTCATACATCCATGTACTCTATTAATATCCAATAATCCTTATACTAATAATTTTTAAAGTAAGCCAATAATAAAGTAAGTCTAGAGAATAGAGACTCTTATACTCCTAAAAGTGTGTGAGAATTGCATAATCATGTCCGTTGACATATGCAATATTCAAAAGCTATACTTTAAAAACTAAGACTTGAATGAATTTTATAAACTTAAACTTCTCACTAAACAACCATCCCAATAACAGCTCAGAATTACTAACTCCGGAGGAGGTATCCCCTTGTTTTCATAGTAAAAACAGGTGACCCAAGGGAACACCCTCCCCCCCCCCTTTTTCTTGCCCTGGGTCAAATAGCCCAGAGCGAAGAGGGCAGCCGAACGGAGAACTGCCGAAACAGACAGCCTACCTAGCTATAGTAGCAACTGTTAAGTGAATGACATTCTGAGCAGTAGATAATAGACCTAACAATAGAGGCCTCCAGAAATGGACTCGATATTTCTGAGATAAAATTCATGAATGGATGGCTGAGCGCAATGAGCAGCCTTCAAAAATCTATAATAGCAACACTATTAATGTAAGCCCAAGAAGTAGAAGAACTCTTACTTCATGAGCCGAAATCTTAAGCACAACTGCTAAGCCAATGATATACCATAAGCAGTACGCTAGTTAATAGAATCCATTAACAATAAAATGGAGCGTAACGTCCTTCTACTAGACATCAAAGACAGAAGAAGCTTACGCCCTTGTAATAAACAGATATCTGTTTATAAATACATAAACTGTACCCGGAAAGAGTAAAGGCCTATGCCCATACGAAGACGGAAGGACCTTAAAATAATAGGTTCCGGATAATAGGAGCCTAACTCTTATGCAACAATCCAACCTAAATAGTAACGGAAGTATTGATTCCGAAACTATGAAAGTGAAAATCATCCATCGATAGTGCATGAAACTCACTGACTCTACAGTAAAAGAGAAACCAACAGAATTACTGTTTAAAAGGTCAGAATTTGAAAACTACTGTTTCCAGAGGCTCAAATGATTACTTAGCTAAATAAGAAGCTGAAGTTAAAATCCGTATAGGAATTTAATCTAAAGATTCTAAGTCTATTTATCAAAAAGTTACTAATTGACTTAGATAAAGAGACAAAAGACTCAATTGTAAACAATCGTAGAGTGCATAGGTATGAGGTAACATAAACCTATAACCTAAATAACAACAGGCTGCAGTAGATCTTGTGAAACAAGTATACTAAAAAATAGCAATGAGTAGTATGGAGGGATCAACCATATGAACATAATGATCCCTACACCACGACGGAAGAGCCTCCACTCTAGTCGCATAGAATAGCGAAGAAGAGGATCTCCTATAGTAAGAAATCGCGTCCAAAGCTCGTCCAGTACAGTGCTTACAATGCAATACGGACCACACAACGGAATACATGAAGGTTGCGACCTTGCTGGTTGTGATAAAGATGACACGATTTACCCAGTGAAAAAAGATCCTCACATAGAGGAAGATTTCACGTTAAGATCCACAGTAGACAAGAGAGTAAATTACTCATGATCTCTGTGAAGATAGAGATGCTATCAACAGAAATGTATTGTGGTTGTTTATCTTAGCAATACCTGCTAAAAACAACAGCGCCGGAGGATACGCGTATCCTATCATTCCGTCCTATAGATCAATAGAGCGTTAACGGTATTAGCTCAGAGATCTGGACAAGCCAACACATACGTCTGCAATTGATTAGCCAGCTGTGTCATAAATAAAACATCATTGGGCGCTCCCAAAGATAGCAAATCTGATTGAATACTTGTTTGTTGAGAGTCCATTCTGACAGCAACAAGCGACCCGTAAGAGAATGGGAGTCCGATAAAACAATCAGACGACCCGGAATATGACGGACCAAAACTGAACTTGGTGTACTATAACCAACAGACGGATTCTTTCCATTAAATTGAATAACGGAAACGAAAGAGTGCCTCCCTGGTTCCGGAGATACGCCACTACTGTCGAATTAAAGGACAGGAATTTGGGCATGCGTTTCTGAATAATGTTCATGCAATGACATAAAGCAAGCCTAAAAAACATTATTCCGCGGAAGTTAACTGATAGCTAAAAGACTGCGGAACCCAAAGACCCCGGCACTTCGAATCCGTAGGGATCAGTATATATCCCAATCTGTTTGACTGGCAACCGTCATAACAGCCACACTCGGGTCCGGCAACTGCGGCGGCACTCTCTGAGTCAACCACCGAATGTTTGCCCCAGTCTGAATCTCTTGTAACACTAGATAGACAAGAGAATGTATAAATCAAGCAATTCATGGATTGCCGGAAGTTGCCGTCGAAGAGAAGCTCCTCCGAGAACGAAGCGACTCTGAGAGAGTTCTTAACCTACTATCCACGCGTGGATGTAGCTAGGGCTGCCTCACGTCTAACCAACTCCAATCAGCCACTGAAGGGCGGAGTTATACGTGAACAAACTACTGCCCTCAAAAGAAATTACATTGAGAATAATATCCCGTAAATCTTTTCTTGAAGACGTAATGATAACGCCTCAGTAAGGCGGATTACGTATAATAAAGCGTCTAAGTTAAGTCTACTATACATAATGTCGTTCCCAACATTGAAATTGGAAAAGACATAAACGGTGAAAAAGAATATATGCAGTCTTTAATCACACCGTCTAGACGCATATGAACTCTCGGTATGCCCTGCTCTGCCAAAATAAACTATATGTAAAAAAGATAAAATGGCAGAAATGAGCCACGCGGACAAGAAACTAAACTATCATGCTTAGTAGCAGGCTTGTATATATATATAAATATATAGCGTCGAAAAATAAAACACATGTTGTAATTACAATATTGGACTGCGTCGGTAAGTCAGGGACAAAGTCCCTGTACCGATCGAAAAATCCGAGTCCAATGACGCTATAAGTCTCTTATCCAAGATCGCAGCAATGAAGTCCGAAAAATAATCACTGGAAGAAATGCCAGAAGATATGAAAGGCATCTTCCGATACTACTAAAGGGAAAACTCGAAATCTTTCGAATCCCTTTCGCCATCCTGTCGGACCCTATAAAGCGTTCGGTCGTCCGTAGCTTGATGCAACCGCGGACCGCACCGACCCAGCGCCGTCGGATAATTCCTGATTCGACCGAGAAACCGTCAATTGCTGGGATGCTGCGAAACAACTGTGCTAACTCGGATAGCACGTCCGTCACTGAGGCCTGAGGAGCAGCGGTCTTACGATGCATTGCCGCAGGAAGCTCCGAGATCGTTACCGCGTGCATACTTCCAATATGCGAGCGAACGGAGTGTATAGGCCTCGTGTCCCTTGGCTACCGGATGGCGCGACCTATTCGCTGTGGAATCACTGAATGCCGAAACTGATCGGATACTCGAGGTCACGTAGCCAATGTGCGGTCGTGTGCCCTGCTGTGAGGATGAGGAAGCATTAAAGACAGTCTCTCGGACTGTCAATATAACGGAGCGTCCCGAGCAACGGACATATGCTCCGAATGTAAAATATCTGAACCACAACATGCGGTCCCCTATGTTGTTGGCTTCCTCCGATCTGTCCTCAATCTGCCGTCACTGGGTGAGTACTAAAGTAATTAAAGTGCTCGCATCACCCAAATCTCCTTCCTAGACCGCAACGGACGAACCCGGCAGCCGAACCATTCGATGAATGTACGCTACACCGGGTGAGCTAGCGAATGTCACTCCGTAAGCGATAGACATATTCCATGAGCACTTATTGCCGCTAACTCTTCATTAACTATGACGACAGAGGCACACTTTTGAAAGACATCTCCATAATTCTTCGAACAAGAAACCAGAAATGCTTGGATAGCAAGCATAAAATAATAATATATATAGCGTCGTTCAATAATTCGAAAGTTTGTGTGACATTATTGGACTATGTCGGAACTGAGGGACGATGTCCCTGAACCGAACCAAAAATTTCTAAGTCCACCGACGCTATCAGTTTCTTATCCGGCATCGCAGCATATGTTGTTCCGAAAGGGAAAGCTTGAAATCCACCGAATCCCTTTCGGTATCCCGTCGGACTGGATGAAACTTTCGGACGTCCGTACCCGCTTCCGCGGAGCGTCCCGACCCAGCATCGTCGGATAAAATATATGCGACAGATTCAGTTGATGCTGGGATGCTGCGATAAACTGTGCTATTAAGGAAAGCACGTCCGTTCCCGAGGCCTGTGCAGTAGCGGACTTACGATGCATTGCCGCTGGAAGCTCCGTGTACGTTGACTCCCGCATACTTCCTATGCGAACGTCCGGAGTCTGCAGGCCTCGGGTCCCCGGCTACCGACCCAGCGCTGTCGGATAATTCTCGATCCGACACTGTTTCTGTCGGCTGCTGGGATGCTGCGATAAGCTGTGCTATGTGCACAAGAATGTCCGGCGTCGAGACCTGCGGAGGCGCAGTCTATCGCTGCTTCGCCGAGGGCAGCTCCGCATCAGATGGCTCCCGCATACTTTTCCTATGCGAACGTCCGGAGTCCATCGGTCTCGAATCCCTGGCTGCCGGATGGTGTGACCTGGTCGCCGAAGAATCCTTGATCGGCGAAGCTGGTAATATATCGGCGGTCACGCAGCCAAGGTGCGGTCGTGTGCGCTGACGAGAAGAGGAAGCCTTAGCAGTCTCAGCGGACTGCCTATACAACGGAGCGTCCCGAGCGACGGACGTATGCTCCGCTAACGACACATTTGTACCACAACATCTGGGGCCAGATGTTGTTGAACGAGAGAGGGGCCTCTCTCGCTTGCCGTCCGGATGGACCGGAACGAGCTATGAACCGGACTAAAAGGCTTCCTCCGTTCTCCCTCCGATCCGCCGTCACTGGGTGTGCATTAAGTTAATTTTATAGTGCTCGCATCACCCCAAAATTCCTTCTAGACCGCAACGGACGAACCCGGCTGCCGAACCATTCGGTGAATGGACGCTACACCGGGCGAGCTAGCGGACGTCAAAGGCCGTCGAACCTACTAGGGTCCTCTTAGGCAATTGGCGTATTACATGAGCACTTTTCCGCTAGCCCTTCATTAATTGTGACGACGGAGGCACACTGTTGGAAGACATCACAGATACATCACCCTAATCTTGATCGTCTGAAATAGAAATTGATAAAGTAGAGTGACCCTGCGGGGAAAGGACCGGAGTGTCCAAATCCCCAACAACATACCGTGACATACGCTTCCCATATTGTCATCGAAATCATACGATACAGAACCGGAGTTAATGCGAGTACACTGACCACATATAGAATGATAATAAGGTCAGAGGAAGACTTCCTCTTAAAACAATTGATCAATATCCTTTCAATGTGAAAAGAAAACAAGTCCTGGTACTCGCACTAATCCCTGGCAATCAAAATACATAATAATAATATGATCCATTAATATAGAAAAAATAATTGAAATCAAAATATTTTGAAAAAATATTTTTTCAGAACAGCCCAAGTTTCTGAAAAGTAACGTTGAGCCCCAATGGATCCCAAGCCTAAGTGTGGACAAAAATTTTAAAAATATTTTAAACAATTTATTCAACACTTACGAACAATAATAATGTATCTAGTTATGATTGAAATAACACAAAGATATTATTATTTAGAAATCCCCCCCTCACACAGAGGGCTGTTGTAAATGTAAACAATGAGTGTAAAAACACTAAAATAAGACTCCAGGCACCCAGGCCCGAAATCAGTTACCAAAAATACACCATCTGATGCAAAACAGAGACTTCCAGGGAAGAAACTGCAGAACATCAGATGGTAGATGCAGAACACAACGCCTAACCACCCGTAGGTGAAGACGTAAACATGGGGAAAGAACAGAATTCATTCTGTTATTCAGCTAAACTCCCAAGAAATTTTAGTAATAAAAATTACAGAAATTATGCCAAAAGCATGGGAGAATAGCCAGGGGGAACTTAAAGGACAGGGAGAGAGGAAAAACACTTGAAAAAACAGTGTAACTAAATAATCAGAATGACAACAAAATGGCTGCTGCCTTGAAAATAGGTAACTTAACATAATTTCATTAAAAAATTTTAAGTTACAGCCCTGATAATATTCTGTCACACATTCTTTTCCTCTCCTCCTTTTCTATCCTCCTTAGAATCACCATTTCACTAATATTTATGTGTCTGGCATCATTTAAACTGAGATTTAAAAGCACAAAGATCAGTCAGATGTTAACTGATGAAGGGCCAAACTTAGAATGATAAATGGCGCCAATTTCGGAACGTCCTTGACACTGCGCATGCGCAGTAGGGGCGAAGTGTGGAGGGCCTCTCAGGACATGTTTTCTTTAGTTTTAGATGCAAATTTTGGGGATTGGGGGGCAAAATTTGTGTTTGGCCCTATATTTTAAGAGTTAGCACCAGCTATGTCTGGGTCATTGGTACAGTATAAAAATGTGCGTAATGCATGACCTTGGTGATGTAGTTCTTCATTAATCCAATCGAGGCGTTCTGTTCTCTTATGGGACCATGCTGCCTGAGCTGTCTGAAGCTTTTCTATGGCTTTGTCATGTCGTGCACGTTCCTCACCAGCCTCATTATCCCGAAACATGGAGAACAGGTAGTTGCTGCCAGAGAAGGCCAATGCGTTAACAAGGGCGCCCCCATCTAGCATTGCGATCGAGGCCATCTTGTTATTTCATAATATTTGGTGGAATGATTCCTTGTTTAATTAGCATGTTCTTGGATGCCATCACCAGCCCCACGTCAAGGACTATCATCCCGATGTCATAGCCGGTGAAGTCAAGTTTAGGGGTGGCTCCCTTCATTGCCATCTTACCTAAGCGGGTGTACCCTATTGCTGGGGCAGAGACTACGGCGCTGTGATAGGCAGCATTGACTAGCATCTTTCCATCGGCTGAAGACATGTTTACTCCATATGTAATGGGTCATTAGATACCTCTAACTGCTTGTTCGGATGTGCGACTCGGTTGACCGGATCAGCATTGGGCAGTCCCATTGGACTGGTCATCTTCCTTTTGCCAAGCTAGCCAACCCAACAGCCCAGCAAACGATGGGGAACATTTATCCAATGAACTGCATTCGTGATGCATCAAGATCCCTTGCTGGCATTGTTCCTGTCAGGAAGGAACACCAACTGCTTGGGTTGCGATGTTTATGGCCATTCTCTGGAGACTGGCCTTCTCTTCTCGCAATTTGACCAAGGCTTTTTGTTGCTTTGCATTCTGGGCAGCAGCGTCTGCCCTCTCAGTGGCCACTTTTTTAGGTCTTTCTGTCGCTTCTGTACAGGAACAACAGGCAACTCAGTGGTTAGCACAGCTGTCACTCTCTCCACCTGTTGCATAGCAACTGTCAGCAGGTCTGGCTCTGTCGATATGTTTGGCTCTGTCATCGATGACATCGTCTTGAATTGTAAGAGGGCAGGTATGTCCAAATCGACATTGTTTAGCAGTGGTTAGCACCACGGTTAGCGGTGCTAAGTACATGCCATTCCGATGATATAGCAAACACGTGGCATGAAGCCGGATCCACTGCCATCTTGTCTTCTGTATTGACTGCCTGCGGCGCAGTATCTTGCTCTTCCAGCAGTTGGTTAATGATTTTGTCACCATCCATGATGATGTGGATATGTACATGCACTCCGTATGGGTTTAATATAAAACTTTATAAGTGGTAGGTTGGTCTGTTTTTAACACTAGCCAGGCATGCTTACTATCCGCCAATGCCTGGCGAACTGCTGCACGTTTCTCTCGGCTTCCAATCACCTCATTCTTTCATAGACAGTCCTCGAAGCTATCTCTGTTCTTGCATTAGAACAGACAGGCCCAGCGAGTCTGTTCGTGGAGATCTTTTAAGACAGAGTTATATTTCTGAGTCAACACCCAAATGCTCTGCTGCGCATGACGACCCGAGAAGGCAAGCTCAGACAGCATGTCTTTCTTTTGTGTCAAAGCTTTTGTAGCCGAGCAATCTTCGATGATGTACAACGTTGGCTCCCCCTGGAACAGCTGATGAAAGGCCCGAAGATATGAATGGAGGCGCTCACCAGGATTTGCAATGTATACATCCGGGTCTTTCTAAATCCATGGACAGTCATGGCATGTCTTGTTGTATTTGAATGTAGGACAGGGGACCGCAATGTGCTGAAATACACCCCGATAAGGACCCTCCAGCAGGTTCAGAGTGAAAACTGTCTTGCCACAGCCTGTTTGGCCACAAATAATGGATATGTGTGGCTCCATAAAGAAAAGGTTATTAATTAAGTGTGTTGGTAAACTGACCATGTTCAATGTTAAGCTGCACATCCATGAGAATGTACAGGTATATGTTCAATGAGCCACTTGTCTCTGTTGTCTTTGTGATCTGGATAGTGATAGCTTCACTGGTGTTTTCTATCCGCCTGCCACTGCCGTGTAGCTCGCCATCATCCGTGGTCCACAGGTCATGCCTTAGAGCATACTTGCGGGTCAAGAACTCGCCCAGTGTGACATCACCCAGAGATAGTTCCTTTGCAACCAGGGCCACCTCAGGATCTCTTTTGCTGCTGGGACAAGCTCCAAAGAGTCGAGTGGCCTCATCCCATTGCTGGTAGGCACGTAATCCCTGGGAGTACAGCTGGTTGGGCACTCCCTCGATAATAACCTCAACTTTGGTGATCTTTGGATTATAAAAGACCTCAGGCTTCCTAGCGAAAGCAGCACCAGCTGTAGCAGGGTCCTTGATCAGCATCAGAATCCCTTTCATGCTCCGCGCCACCACATTGAGGTTGATATTCCACAGAGTGTCACTTTAATCTTTTGTGATTTTGCGGTGGCGAAGGCCGCAGTCATAGAGGATGGCGAGACAATCAGAATACTGGTTGTGGACCATGCAAGCAAGTTCATGTTGGGTGACCATCTCGTATTCCAGGCTGATATTATCAATGGTGTAAATGGCATCAACATCGCCTGAAGCCTGGACCACCCGGCTGTAATCACTGAACGTTAGCTCGTACTCGAGTCGACCCCCAAGCACACTCTGGTAGAAAGGCATTAATGGTGTAACTGTCATCAACATCACCTGAAGCCTGGATCACCTGGCTGTAATCATTGAACGTAAGCTCGTACTCGAGTCGACCCCCAAGCACACTCTGGTAGAAAGGCATATGAGCCTCAAGGAGTTCAAAATCCAGCGGGATACAGAAACGGTTGCCATAGGCATCAGCAATAGCCTTGTCTGCAACAACAGAGTCTTCCTTGTCTCCTGCGCCAACCCGCAACTTGGTAGCATGTCTTTTCGCGGATGTATCAATACCCTGGTAGTGCTCAATGTTCAGCTCGGAAGCTGTCTTCCAGAGGTCAAGGTAGTAGTGGGACACATCTGCATTGTCAACCGACATCACCTCGTTCCCGCTGATCTTGATTGCCATTTTCTTGATGATGGCATGGCCAAGATTCTGAACAACTGACCTGTTATCATATGTTGAGTTCACGGTGACTGTAAAGGCAAGGCGTACAGTACCCGGTGTAATATGATGGTATTCTCCAAGATTCGGAAATCGGACATTGATCGATTGGTTCTGGTCAATCGAACTGGGATTGTGCATAATAACAACCGATTGCCTGACTCCCTTTACCCCAAGAGGCATTCGTATTCTGCAGTGTGGGTTAAGCATCCATATTGACTTGAAGACATGTTGAATTATATTGAACTCTGTCGCTCATCCTTCAATACAATGGCAGACTTTTGATGCCTTCGACCATCCCGATGAACAAGGTGGCTGCAATGATGGAGAAGATGAAACTAGCTTTACCCAGGTCCCTGTTAATAACAAAGCTGTCAGGGAGATAGGTGATCATCTACCTTCATTGCAGCAAGAGATGTTGGAGACAACCATTAATGACTACTACCAGAATATGTCTGAGAAAGGGATAGTGCCCCTTCTATGTGACTATACCAAGTCTGAGTTCGACAAAAAAGGACTGCTGAGGCTGAAGGCCCATCCAGATTTCGACTTTGTTAATAGGCAAGGAGCAGTCCTTGCTCTCTCAACAATTGCTGGGAGCTCGAGGTGTGGCAGTGGTGAGGTCATATGGAATGAGCTGGGGTTTGTGGACTGGACTCGTGTGACAAAGGCGCTTAAGCCTAAGGCACTTGAAGCACTGCGGGTCAATAACAATGAGTTAGGTGAAGCAGCTGCTAGGATCGAATCAGATACTACAGAATTGCGAGACTTGGGACAGGTGGCTAATGCTGCGTCAACTTCCACTCAAAACGTGATGGAAAGTCTAACCGAGGAGGAAGAAACTGCAGTAAAAACCTTACATGACCCTCCACTTGATACAGTGGGATTGGAGTACAGCATCAGAGAGCTCCGCGGACTCGACAGGGCAATGCAGACAACCTGGGGTGAGCTGCTAAACAACCTGGCTAAACTGTCCGAACTTGATGAGCACATCGCTTTGGAGAAGCGCAAACTGGACACTGGAGGCGTTGATGAGTCTATCAGGCGCCGAATTGCAGAACGTCTGCGCAACCTGGAAGATGAAGGAGCTTCATACCTGGAGGTGACCGCAACGAATAGAGAGGCTCTTCCGATCCCAAATCAATCGAATCAGAGAGACGATCAATCGGATCCTCAATGAGGACACAACACTCACTGAGCGCATTCGCACCCTCTTCCGGGAACAAGGGATTACGATCGCATCTATCCTCACAGCGATTGGGATGGCAATCTCGACCCTAGTACTTGCGCTGATAGGCAGGGCTGGAAGTCCCCCCGCCCCACCACCATCTGATAAGGGCGGCCTCAAAGAGTGGATGAAAAAACACCTACAGGGCCTCGGGCGTATCCTAGCCAAGCTGGCATGGCGGGAAAGGTTGCGGCTGCACTACCTGGAATTATAGGCTCTGTCGTTTTGTAGGTATTAAACCAACTCGCAAAGGTTACGGGCTGGTTGGCTGTAAATCTATGGGCTGTGGTCCTTGCTCTTGGAGGGCTGCAACTGATTGTTGAGATGCGTCACAAATAAGTCTATCATTGGACAATCCCATTGGTAGCAAATCTGATTGAATACTCGTTTGTTGAGAGTCCATTCTGACGGCAACATGCGACCTTTCCAAGAAAGGGAGTCTGCTAGAACGTTCAGACGACCCGGTATATGACAGACTGATAGAAGAACTTGATGCTCTAGGACAAACAGAAGGATCCTTTCCGTTAAATTGAATAACGGAATGGAATGAGTGCCTCCCTGGTTCCGAATGTACGCTACTACTGTCAAATTGTCGGACAGAATTTGAACATGCGAATTCTGAAGAATGTTCATCCATTGACGTAGTGCAAGCCATATTGACATCATCTCTTTGATGTTTATGTGCTTGTTTAGGAACTGCAGATCCCAAAGACTCTGGCACCTCGAATCCGTTGGGCTCAGAGTTGCGCCCCAACCTGTTTGACTCGCATCCGTCATTATCGTAAAACTCGGATCCGGCAGTTGCAGTGGTACTCCTTGAGTTAACCACTGAATATCTGCCCAAGTCTGAATCTCATGTTTTACTTGATTCGACAAGACGATGTTCGATTCGAGCGATTGAGTCTTCACACTCCAATTCTGAGTAAAAAATATCTGGAGTGGACGAGTGCGTAGCGGCCCCATCGGAATAAGATCCGCAGTGGCTCCGCACAAACCTCTCAGTCTCATGAATTCTCTCGCTGTTACTACATCTGAGTGAAGACAAAAGCGAGCGTATCAACTGACTAATTTCGCTCTGGTTAACGGCAGACGAACGAGATTGTTGTGCGTCTCTAAGCTCATTCCCAGGTGGGTGAATGACTTGGACGGCACTAGATCCAACTTCTTTTCGTTTACTATGAAACTGAGATGTCAGAGCAGTTGAAGCAGACTCTGAACATCGTTCTGAAGCGTTAACTCATTGCTGTACCTCTGAAGAATTCGTCCAGGTAGGCCGACGTTACTACAGACGAATGAGCTCGGAAATGAGTCATTACCGAGTTCATTATTTGAGTGAATGCCCAGGGTGCTAGACTGATACCGAAGCACATCACTCGGAACTGATAAACGACTCCTAGGACAGCGAAGCGAAGATACTTTCAGAATGCTGGATGTACCATGACGTGAAAGCACGCATCTTTGAGATCTATGCTCGCAGCATAATCGTTCACTCGAATGCTCGCTCTGACCGACCGGATGGTCTCCATATAAAATTTCAGAGCCATGATCAGCTTGTTTATCCAGCTCAGATCTATGACTGGACGAAACGAGTCGTCTGGTTTTGGAACCAGAAACAGGTGACTGTAGAAACCTGGAGATTCCTGGTTTTCTACGACCTCTACAGCGTTCTTGTCCAGAAGAGATTGAACTTCTGATAGAAGAGATTCTCTCTTCTGAACATTTGACGGAAGCTGAGTCCAACGTGGACTTCGAGTTGATGGAGGTTTTTCCCTGAAGGAAAGTTTTAAACCTTCGGAAATCACCCCTTGCACCCATGGGTCGACCGTTATTGACAACCAATTGTTTAAGAATCTCGATATCCTTAGGCCGACAGGAACGCAATAGAGGTTTACACCATCACCTCCTGGCCCTGCGAGGTCTGCGGGAGGAGAAACCATGTCCTCCATGACCCGCACCTCGTCCAGTCGACCTAGGAGCGTCTGACCGGTTATCTCGGCCAGTATAACGGTCCCTACCTGAGTCGCTACTCTGACGGTCTCTGGAGTAAGATGTAGAGGCTTTCTTAGATCCTCTATAGGAATTTCCTTTGGATGTATTTGCTCCCGAAGTACCTGCCTTACTCTTCTCTGCTGAGTCCGACTTTTTAGAAGCGGATTTAAAAAGCAGAGAGTCCGAAGCTTTCTTAGTAATCTGATCATAGATAATAGAAAGCTTTCCGTCGAAGAGAAGCTCTCCGGAGACCTGAGCGACTCGAAGAGAGTTTTTCACCTTACTGTCCACTCTTGTGGATGCAGCCAGGGCAGCATCACGTCTGACTAACTCCAGATTTTCCACTGAAAGGGCGGAGTTATATGTAGAATATGCTATAGCCTGAGAAAGAACTCTTAAGGAAGTTTGAACATCCTGGAATTCTTTCCCTTCGAGATGTAATGATAACGCTCTGGTAAGGTGATCTGCGAAAGATAATGTGTCTAAATTAATTCTATTAGACGAGATTGTCGTCTCCAGTATACTGGAGATAATAGACATGGACGCCGGCAATGGCAACTCCAAGTCTTTAGCCTGGTCGTCCAAACGCAGAGGAACTCTCGGCACGCCTTGTCCTGCCATTTCAAATCTACGTCTAGCATTGATGAAAGGCAGCTGTATAGCGCAAGACGATAAGAAACCGGATTTGCCAGTCTTGGAGGCTAGCTTGAATATAGCGTCATTCAAAAGTTCAAATGTCCGTGTGACATTTCTGGACTGGGTCAGAAACTCAGGGACAGTGTACCTAATCTGGCCGAAAAAGTCTGTGTCCAGTGACGCTATCAGTCTCTTATCCGGTAATGCATCATTTTGGTCCGGAGGAACAACATCTGGAAGGTGTTGCCAGATGAAATCTACGGCCTCCTTATGTTGTTCGGAAAGGGAAAATTCCAGCTCTGCTGATTCCCTTTCATCATCCGACTGGATCATATGAGATTCTTGGTCGTCCCTTTCTGACTCTGCAGGGGAGCGAACCGACCCAGCTTCCTCAGACATTCCTGTTCCGGAAAAGTTTCTGATGGCAGCTGGGATGCTGCAATGAGTTGAGCTATCTGTGATAGCAAGTCCATCACAGAGGCCTGTGGAGCCGCGGTCTTACGTGATTTAGCCGCTGGGAGCTCCTGGGACGTTACTTCCTGCATACTTCTTTTATGCAAATGTCCCGACTGGTAAGCCCTCATGTCCTTGGCTACCGGATGGTGTGGAATTCCTGGTTGGTGAAGCAGGCTGGATATAAGAAGTCATGTAGCCAAGTTGCAGTTGTGTGTGCTGCCATGAGGATGAGGAAGCCAATAGGCTAGTCGCGCCAGACTGTCTATACGACGGAGCGTCCCGAGGAATGGACGTATGCTCCGACTGACGAACATTACGTACAACAACATCTGGTCCCAGAAGTTGTTGTAAGAGAGAGGGGCCTCTCTCGCTCGCGGTCCGGACAGACCTGGATGAGCTAGGTACCGGACTGATTGGCTTCCTCTGTACTATCCTTGAATCCGTCGTCGCCGGGTGAGCACGATCCATGTTTATAGTGCTCACAACACCCATCTCTTTTCCTGGACTGCAACGGACGAACCCGGCTTCACAACCATTTCGTGAATGATTGCTTCACCGGACGAGCTAGCGGGCGACAATGCCGTCGATCCTACGTGGGACCTCTTAGGCATTTGCCGAATTTCATTGAGCACTTTTTCCGCTAGCTCTTCATTTATCTGCGACGATGGCGGCACACTTTGTGAAGACATCATGGAAACATCACCCTGTTCTTGTTCCTCTGAAAAAGAGACTGAAAAACTAGAGTGACCCTGTGGCGAGAGGGCCGGCATGGACCTCTCACCACTAACAATATACCGTGACACACGTCTCCAACGTTTGTTATTCCAATTGGCACACACAGAGCAAGAATTAGTGCGAGTACACTGACTACAATTAATACACTGAACACGAGAATCAGAGGAAGACTTCCTTGAATTACAATTTGAACAAACTTCTTTCATTTTGAAAAAAGTTAAACGGTCAACGTACTCACACTAATCCTTGAAAACAAGATACATGATAATAATATAATTCATTACAAACATTTCGAAAAATAATTCGAAAGAAAAAATTTTCGAAAAAATTTTCAAATTGAGCCCAAGTTCCCAATGGGATCAATGAGCCCAAATGGATCCCCAAAAAGCCTAAGTGTGGATAAAAATTTTTAATCATGTCTAAAAATTAATGTTACACTTATGAACAATATTATGTATCTGGCTATGAGCAGAACTAAATAGATGACAAGGGAATCACTGTCTGAAGTAACCGTTGTCAATGTGAACAAAAGTGAATAAAACTGGAAACAAGTCTCCAGGCACTGAAATATGGCCCGAAATCAGTAACCAATTTTAACGCTATCTGATGTAAAACAGAGGCTTCCTGAGAAGAAACTGCAGTACATCGGATGGTAGATGCATGACTGAAACGCCTAACCACCCTAGGGTGAGGACGTAACCATGGGGAAAAACAGAAATAATCTTGTTCAACTGTGTTCACAATGACAAGTCACTCTCCAATTGTCCGTACTGGTGACCTTGGATTAAGAAGTCGTGCATTGTGTAAACAATGCATGCTTTGCTTCTTCACCAGTTTATCAATTGTCTTTAATTGTTGGTGGTAATTTCCCCACTGACCAAAATCAAAGATTAACACAGTAATAAAATGACAAAGGTTACAATCCACATGTCAATCAGTTACCGTTTATATCGTCGAGGTGTGAATGTCTATTGACCTGCTACATGTAGGACTATATATGTTTCATGATATTTAATTATTTTATGTTCCATTTTATGTTATATTTGGTTTTATGTACGTTTATGCTTTTGCTCTTCCTTGAATAAAACATAAAAAAAAATATTTTTTTTAATAGTTAGCCCACATAAAAATACCCATGGCACAAAAAAATCTCATTTGGCACAATAAGTTCTCATTTGGCACAAAAAATATTCAGCTTTGGCACATTAAAATATTCTGCTATAAGACAACACTTGCAGAAAAAAATTCTTGTAGAACTAAAATTTTTCATTTTTTGCCTCATAAAATGAAAAAAACTGTCAATTTGGAATGATGATTTTATGAATAGCTCTGGCTAGTGTTGGGCTTTTATGCTGTTTAACTCATAACCAGCTGAGAATTTCAAGATATTTTTCTTCAAATCTAGTCATGGCTGCTCTGAAGCAGCCATGACTAGATTTGATGAAAAGTTCATCTAAATTTAACTCAAAAAATCATTGGTAAAAAATACATTCAATTTGTTTAAATATGCCAAATTTGCCTAATTTCAGTGACTAGAGAAACCATGTGCTGGGCAGGAATATCTGACAAAGAGATAAAAAGTTAATTGTCTGGTCAGTGCTATTCACAAAAATCACCCATTCAAATTTAATTTTTATTATTTATTTCCATTTTCAGTTTAAATAATACTTTATTTCCAAAAATGACAGGCGAGAATTTTGCAATAGCAAAGTGATAATACTTAAAAGTACAGTCCGGGTGCCTTGAGAAATTCTTTAAATTATGACACAAAAACATGGCCACCAAAAAAATATGAAAAAGAAACCATGAACGTATAATGCGAATTTCATAACCTTTTCAATGTCAATCCACATATTGATCAAGAAAATATTTAACCTTCTCAAAGTCAATCTACATATTGTTAATGAAGATATCCATCAGCATTCTTCTTGTTTTATTATTTACTAGCAGGGTTACCCGGCATTGCTCGGGCTGAGGAGAGTATTAAAATTACCCCTAGTGGACACCTTTGAAGGACGCCATGGAGAAAAATTTTGGTCATAACTGTTGGTGCCCCTCTACACCCCGACCACCACACCACCCCAGCACTTTTTTAAACCTCACCATTAGATTCCTGGAAAAAAAATTACCCCTTGGAGACCCCTTTGAAGACCTATATCGGTGAGAAAAATTTTGGTCATAACTTTTGGTGCCCCTCTACACCCCCACCCCACCTGATACTTTTTTAAATCTCACCATTAGATTCCTGATAAAAACATACCCCTGGTAGACCCCTTTGAAGACATATATCGGTGAAAACAATTTTCCCTGGGCAATGGGGGTGAAGTGTCTTGCCCAAGGACACAACGCGGTTGCTAGCTTAAAGAGACAAAAATAGATTCTTATCATAAAAACTAGAGTTGGAAGACTAAAGTGACCTATGGCAAGTTTTCCACCTAGTCAAATGTAAAAATGAAGACACAAGGCTTCGTTGCATCAGCATAACTCTCACTTAACATAAGTTAAGACTGAGGTGAATACCGGTATCGGCATTCAAAAAAATACCACGGTATACCGGTATATCGAAAACTGTTCAGATATATAAACACAAGTACCACAATCGAGAGTCGAGGCATCACAGTCGGAACGAATTAGCATGCCTTGATGATGTGGTTCGAAAAACCTTCACCCAACGCAGACGATATCAAAATTTATTATTTTCAAAATTAATTTATCAGATTTTCCCCAAAGATTTCAATAAAACTATATCATGTGACCCCTCATTGGAACGAGCTCGTTCCAATGAGGGGTCACATGATATAGTTTTGCAGAAATTTTCGAAAGTTAAAAAATTTATAGTAATTTATATATTTTTTATACTTACCAATGACCCAGACATAGCTGGTGCTAACTCTTAAAAATATAGGGCCAAACACAAATTTTTCCCCCCCAATCCCCAAAATTTGCATCTAAAACCAAAGAAAACATGTCCTGAATGGCCCTCCATACTTCACCTCTACTGCGCATGCGCAGTGTCAAGGACGTCCCGGAATTGGCGCCATTAATCATTCTTATAACCAGTGCCTGGTAAGCGCTATGTACTCAGCGGGGAGGTATGAGTTCCCCGTCTGGGTCATTGGTAAGTATAAAAAATATATAAATTACTATAAATTTTTTAACATTTTTATACTGTACCAATGACCCAGACATAGCTGAATAGTAAAAAGGCTGGAGGGCCTAGGTCATAGAGCAAGTTCAAATAAGCTCAATTATATAAAATAAAGTCATCCCCTCGAGGGGAAAAGGAGTATTAGGCCTTACATGTATCTTTCTTAATTATGATAAATTAGAAAGACACAAAACCTTCCAAATTTGAGCATCATAACATCCCTGAACTCTATTAATAACCAGTATAATCCTTATACTAATAATTTTTAAAGTAAGCCAATAAATAAAGTTAGTCTAGAGAATAGAGAATCTTTATACTCCTTAAAAGTGTCTGAGGACTGTATAATAACGCCCGATTGACACGTGATATATTCAAAAGCTATACTTTAAAAACTATGACCTGAATGAATTTTTAAAACATAAACTTATCACTTAAAAGCCATCCCAGTAACAGCTCAGAATTACTAACTCCGGAGGAGGTATCCCCTTGTTTTCATAATAAAACAGGTGACCCAAGGGAACATCCTCCCCCCCCCCCCCCCCACCTTTTTCTTGCCCTGGGTCAAATAGCCCAGAGCGAAGAGGGCAGCAGGACGGAGTCACTGCCAGAACAGAAAGCCTACCTAGCTATAGTAGCAACTGTTAAGTGAATGACATTCTGAGCAGTAGATAATAGACCTAACAATGGAGGCCTCCAGAAATGGACTCAATATTTCTGAGATAAAAATTCATGAATGTGGATGGCTGAGCCCAATGAGCAGCCTTCATAAAATCTATAATAGCGACACTATTAATGTAAGCCCAAGATGTAGAAAGAGCTCTTACTTCATGAGCCGAAATCTCAAGCACAAACTGCTGAGTCAATGATATACCATAAGCAGTACCGATAGTTAATTGAATCCATTAGTAATAGAATGGAGCGTAATGTCCTTCTATTAGTCATCAAAGACAGAAGAAGCTTACGTCCATACTAATAAACTGATATCTGTTTATAAATACGTAAACTCTAACCGGACAGAGTAAAGGCCTATGCCCGTACGAAGACGGAAGGACCTTAATAACAATAGGTTCCGGATATTATTAGGAGCCTGACTCTTAACCAAAAATCCAAACTAAGTAGTAAAGGAAGTAGTGTTTCCGACACTACAAAAGTGAGAATCGTCAACCGATAGTGCATGAAGTTCACTGACTCCTCAGTAAAAAAGAAGGCTAACAGAATTACTGTCTTAAAAGGTCAGAATTTGAAAACTACTGTTTCCAGAGGCTCAAATGATTACTTAGCTAAATAAGAACCAGAGCTAAATTCCGTATAGGAATTTAATCTAAGGATTCTAGGTCTATTTATCGAAAAGTTTCTAACTGACTTAGATAAAGAGACATAAGACTCAATTGTAAACTATCATAGAGTGCATAGGTATGAGATAACATAGACCTATAACCTTAATAGTAACAGGCTGCAGTAGATCTTGTCAAACAAGTATACTAGAAAGTTGCAATGTCTAGTATGGAGGGATCAAAAATATCAACATAATGATCCCTACACCAACGACGGAAGAGCCTCCACTTTAGCCGCATAGTATAGCGAAGAAGAGGTTCTCGTACAGTAAGAAATCGCATCCATAGTTCGTCCTGTACCATGCTTGCCGTGCAAGAAGGACCACACAACGGAATACGTGAAGGTTGAGACCTTGCGGGTTGTGATGAAGATGACACGATTTCCCCAGCGAAAGAAGATCCTCTCATGGAGGAAGTTTTCGCGGTAAGTCCCGCAGTAGACCCCTGAGTAAAATTACCCACGGTCTCTGTGAAGACAGAGATGCTATCAACAGAATTGTATTGTGGATGTTTATCGTAGCAATACTTGCTGAATCAACAGCGCTGGAGGATACGCATATCCTATCATTCCGTCCTATTAGATCAATAGAGCGTTAACAACATAAGCTCAGGGATCCGGACATGCAAACACATACATCTGCAATTGAATAGTGAGTTGTGTCGCAAATAAATAATCATTGGGCGCTCCCATTGATAGCAAATCTGATTGAATACTTGTTTGTTGAGAGTCCATTCTGACGGCAACAAGCGACCCTTACGTGAAAGGAAGTCTGCTAATAGAATCAGACGACCCGGAATATGACGGACCGAAGCAGAACTTGGTGTACTATAACAAACAGAAGGATTCTTTCCGTTAAATTGAATAACAGAATCGAATGAGTGCCTCCCTGGTTCCGGAGATACGCAACTACTGTCGTATTATCGGACAGGATTTGGACATGCGTTTCTGAATAATGCTCATCCAATGACATAGTGCAAGCCTAAATAACATCATTCCCTGGAAGTTAAGTGCTTGCCTAGAAACTGCGGAACCCAAAGACCCTGGCACTTCGAATCCGTTGGGATCAATATTGTACCCCAACCTGTTTGACTGGCATCCGTCATAATGATAAAACTCGGATCCGGCAACTGCAGTGGCACTCTCTCAGTCAACCACTGAATATTTGCCCCAGTCTGAATCTCTTGCTACACTTGATAGACAAGAGAACGTGTATATCGAGCAATTCATAGATTGCTGAAAAGTAGCCATCGAAGAGAAGCTTCTCCGAGACCGAAGCGACTCTGAGAGAGTTCTTCACCTTACTATCAACGCGCTTGGATGTAGCTAGGGCTGCGTCACGTCTAACCAACTCCAGGTTGCCACTGAAGGGCGGAGTTATACGTGGAAACTACTGCCCTTGAAAGAAATCACATTGAGGATCATATCCTGGAATTCTTTCTCTTGAAGACGTAATGATAACGCCTCAGTAAGGTAGACTACATATGATAAAGCGTCTAAGTTAAGTCTATTAGACATCATTGTCGTTTCCAACATCGTGGTTGGAATTGACATAGTCGGCGAAAAAGATAATTCCTAGTCTTCAGCCCCGCCATCTAGATGCATATGAACTCTCGGTATGCCCTGTTCTGCCAATATACATTATTTCCTAGAATTGATAAAAGGCAGAATAGAGCATTGTGGACAAGAAACTAAACTATCATGCTTGGTAGCAAGCTTATATATATATAGCGTCGATAAATAATTCGAATGTTCTAATGACATTATTGGACTGTGTCGGTAAGTCAGGGACAATGTCCCTGAACCGATCCAAAACTCCGTGTCCAATGACGCTATTAGTCTCTTATCCAGCATCGCAGCAATGTAGTCCGACGGAACAACCTCTGGAAGATAATGCCGGAAGAAATGTATGGCAGCTTCTGTTGTTCCGAAAGGGAAAGCTCGAAATCGTCCGAATCCCTTTCGCCATCCTGTCTGACCCTATAAAGTGTTCGGTCGTCTGAACCTGAGGCAACAGCGGAGCGCACCGACCCAGCGGCGTCGGATAATTCCTGATCCGACCGAGAATCTGTCGATTGCTGGGATGCTGCGATAAACTGTGCTATTTTGGATAGCACGTCCGTCACTGAGGCCTGTGGAGAAGCGATCTTACGATGCATTGCTGCTGGAAGCTCCGTGTTCGTTACCCCGTGCATACTTCTATTATGCGAGCGAACGGAGTGTATAGGCCTCGTGTCCCTTGGCTACCGGATGGCATGACCTGATCGCCGTGGAATCACTGAAAGACGAGGCTGGCCGGATACTCGAGGTCACGTAGCCAATGTGCAGTCGTGTGCGCTGCTGTGAGGATGAGGAAGCATTATCGACAGTCTCTCGGACTGTCAATATAACGGAGCGTCCCGAGCGGCGGACATATGCTCCGAATGCGAAATATCTGTACCACAACATCTGGTCCCATATGTTGTTGTACGAGAGAGGGACCTCTCTCGCTCGCAGCCCGGACGGACCTGGACGAGCTAGGAACCGGACTAACAGGCTTCCTCCGATCTGTCCTCTAATCCGTCGTCACTGAGTGTGTACTAAAGTTAATTATAGTGCTCGCATCACCCAAATCTCCTTCCTAGACCGCAACGGCCGAACCCGACTGCCGAACCATTCGATGAATGGACGCTACACCTGGTGAGCTAGCGAATGTCAACTCCGTTGATCCTACTAGGGACCTCTTAGGCGATTGACATATTCCATGAGCACTTACTGCCGCTAGCTCTTCATTAACTATGACGACAGAGGCACACTTTTGAAAGACATCTCCATAACTTTGCAAACAAGAAACCAGACATGCTTGTTAATAGCAAGCATATAATAATATATATAGCGTCGTTCAATAATTCGAAAGTTTGTGTGACATTATTGGACTGTGTCAGAACTGAGGGACGATGTCCCTGAACGGAACCAAAAATTTCTGTGTCCACCGACGCTATCAGTTTCTTATCCGGCATCGCAGCATTCTGGTCCGACGAAAGAACCTCTAGAAGATAAAGTCAGATGACATACACAACAGCTTATGTTGTTCCAAAAGGGAAAGCTCGAAATCCTCCGAATCCCTTTCGGCATCCGGTCGGACCGGATGAAATTTTTGGACGTCTGTACCTGCTTCCGCAGAGCGTCCCGACCCAGCGTCGTCGGATAATACATGATGCGACAGATTCTGTCGTTGCTGGGATGCTGGGATAAGCTGTGCTATTTGGGATAGCACGTCCGTCACCGAGGCCTGTGCAGTAGCAGTCTTACGATGCTTTGCCGCTGGAAGCTCCGTGTACGTTGACTCCGGCACACTTTCTTATGCGAACGTCCGGAGTCTGCAGGCCTCGTGTCCCTGGCTACCGGATGGTGTGACCTGGTCGCCGATGATTCTGTGATTGGCGAAGCTGACTGGATATCCGAGGTCACATAGCCAAGAGCGGTCGTGTGCGCTACCATGAGGATGAGGAAGCCTTATTGACAGTCTCTCTGGACTGACTATATATCGGAGCGTCCCGAGCGGCGGACGTATGCTCCGAATGCGAAACATTTTGTACCATAACATCTGGGGCCAGGTGTTGTTGTACGAGAGAGGGGCCTCTCTCGCTCGCAGTCCGGATGGACCTGGATGAGCTAGGAACCGGACTAAAAGGCTTCCTCCGTTCTCTCCTCTAATCCGCCGTCACTGGGTGTGCATTTGGTTGATTTATAGTGCTCGCATCACCCAAAAACTCCTTCTAGACCGCAACGGACGAACCCGGCTGCCGAACCATTCGATGAATGGACGCTACATCGGGCGAGCTAGCGGACGTCAAAGGCCGTCGAACCTACTAGGGTCCTCTTAGGCAATTGACGTATTTACATGAGCACTTTTCCGCTAGCTCTTCATTAATTGTGACGACGGAGGTACACTTTTGGAAGACATCACGGATACATCACCCTGTTCTTGATCGTCTGAAATAGAGATTGATAAAGTAGAGTGACCCTGCGGGGAAAGGACCGGAATGGCCAATTCCCCACATACCGTGACACTGGCTTCCCATGTTGTCATCGAAATTAACACATACAGAACAGGAATTAGTGCGAGTACACTGACTACATATACAATGATTATGAAAGTCAGAGGAAGATTTCCTCTTATTATAACTGAACAAAATCCTTTCATTGTGAAAAGAAAACAAAGTCCTAGTACTCGCACCAACCCCTGACAATCAAAATACATAATAACATGATCCATTAACATAGAAAAAATAATTGAAATCAAAAAATTTTGAAAAAATATTTTTTCAGAACAGCCCAAGTTTCTGAAAAGTAACATTGAGCCCCAATGGATCCCAAGCCTAAGTGTGGACAAAAATTCTAAAAATATTTTAAACAATTTATGCAACACTTACGAACAATAATAATGTATCTAGTTATGATTAAATTAATATCAAGATATTATTTTCAAGAAATACCCCCTCACACAGAGGGCTGTTGTAAATGTAAACAATAAGTGTAAAAACACCAGAACAAGACTCCAGGCACCCTGGCCCGAAATCAGTTACCAATAATACACTATCTGATGCAAAACAGAGACTTCCAGGGAAGAAACTGCAGAACATCAGATGGTAGATGCAGAACACTACGCCTAACCACCCATAGGTGAAGACGTAAACATGGGGAAACGAACAGAATTCATTCTGTTATCCAGCTAAAACTCCCAAGAAATTTTAGTAATAATATTACAGAAAATATGCCAAAAGCATGGGAGAATAGCAAGAGGGGACTTAAAGGAAAGGGAGAGAGGAAAACACTGAACAAGCAGTGCAACTTGATAACAAGAATGACCACAACAGGCTGTTGCCTCGAAAATAGGTAACTTAACATAATTTCATTAAAAAATTTTAAGTTACAGCCCTGATAATTTTCTGTCACTCATTTTTCCTCTCCTCCTTCTATATCCTCCTTAGAATCACCATTTCTCTAATATTTATGTGTCTGGCATCATTTAAACTGAGATTTACAAGCACAAAGATCAGTCAGATGTTAACTGATGAAGGGCCAAACAAAGAATGATTAATGGCGCCAATTCCGGGACGTGCTTGACACTGCGCATGTGCAGTAGAGGTGAAGTATGGAGGGCCATTCAGGACATGTTTTCTTTGGTTTTAGATGCAAATTTTGGGGATTGGGGGGCAAAATTTGTGTTTGGCCCTATATTTTTAAGAGTTAGCACCAGCTGTGTCTGGGTCATTGGTACAGTATAAAAATATTATTTTTTCAACTGCTGAATTTGTATATTACGAGGGCACAAACAGACGATTCCTTGGACAAAGGATAATATTATTCATTCGGGGCTACAGTTAAAAAAAATTCAAGAGATCTTGAAAATTAAATTGTGGGTAAACAAATAATGACGATAAACCGATATTTTTGTAATTTCACTGGTATTCAATCGATATTGATTTGAATACCGGTATATATCGGTTTATCGATATACTGTGCAGCCCTACTGTCCTGAAAAACCAAGCTGCAGTTTTGATATCAGCAAGGAAACTGGGCATGAAAATGTCTCCTTTTGGAGAATCATCGTTGGTTGTGCACTCCTCTGGATACCACACTGGCCAGAACCCAATAAACTATGCTCCCCGTGCCATCTGTGGAAGATTTTGTTGAGAAACTTCAGGATCACGTGAAGCAAAGACTCTTGCCAGGAAACACCTATTCTGTTTTTGAATATGTACAAAGATTTCAGTGCCAAGTGCAGCACGGGGGCTAACAGGAGTGCTAACAACTGTCATTGGAAATTCAAGTTGAACATAATGAGAAGTATCACCAGGCCTTTAAATTCTTCCCAACTAACGACGGTAAACGATATGCCCAAATAAGATAATTGCGCCCAAATAAGATAATTGCACCCAAATTATGTGGAGTTGGAAACTTTTTCCAAAGTTTTGCAGTGTTTCGGCAATATATGATTTGGCCAGGTTTCTCTGCTGCTCGCAATATAGCTTAGATCTTACCTTCGAAGCAAATAATGCAACAGATAAATAATTTTTTTGAAAACCCCCAGAGTTTGCCACAGAAAAGCAATTGGCGTCAACAGTATCGTATACGACACTGTCGATGGCGATTGCTTTTTCAGTGGCGAATTCCATATGATCATGCACTTAAAGCTTGAGATCTATTATATTCACATTTGTGGCATTTCTCAGTAAATGCCATGCTTAATTTACATTCAAATAGACCTTTGGCTCGACACTGGGAAACTAAGAAGCCTTCTCGAGTTAGTCGAGTAAACTTAAATCAAAGGGTGGTGGGAGGGAACCAGTGATAATGGTGAAAATCTATAACAAAGGGTTGTAAACCAGCATTTTAAGACAGGGGACCTAAAACCTAAGAAGAAGAAAATAATTGTGTTATTTCCCCAACCATGCAGGCCACATCAATATTTGCCGTTGCGCGCAAATCAGACTAATCTAAAGGTCTGAGTATCACAAACATATGACAAGATGGCAAATTAAAATTTTCCCAGTAAAATTTGTTTTTTCTTATACTTTCCACACCAACAAGAATTGCTTATTCTTTTCTCGAAATGTGACACGATTAGAAGTTAGAAGTGCCTCAAGACCCTGGGAAGACTGAAAATGTGAATATGACAAATACTGGTGTGAAATGCAACCAGATAGAATCCAAAAGCGCATGGTAAACTTGCAAAGTAATCTTTAAAAGGAAGCCAATTTTTTACTGGAGTTTAAAGACACTTGCAACAGCCAGGGTTACCCAGTGTTGGACTGTTTTATGGGTGGAGGAAGCTAGAGAGCCCTGAGAAAACCACAAAGCAGTGGTAAGCAACTGTCAGACTCCCCAACATACCGACTCTGCACAAGCAGGGTTAGCACTGGTTGAAGACAAGTGTACCAAGGGCAAACAGAATGCCTTAGTATACAGCGTCACTGTGCCCACACATAGGCAATCAGGATTAAGTGCCTTGCCTAAGGACACAATGTAGCTAACCCTGGTGGGATCGGTGAGTGACTCACAACGGTATGAAGTATTAATCTAATTAAATACAACTTTTTGTGAAGACACGTGACCCGCTAAGCCCAGTCTATTAACAGTAATTAGTTGATTAATCCATTATTGTCTTAGCGCAACAAGGAGTATATGTACCAACCTTTAACCCTTATCTAACATGAAAAGCAGACGACACTTACAAACAAAATTCTGGAATAACTAATTTTTTTTTTGTCTCAAAAACATAGGTTATGACCCCTCTTTGGAATGAGCTCGGTGAGCTCGTTTCAAAGAGGGGTCATAACCTATGTTTATGAAGCAAAAAATGAAAAAAATAAAGAAAATTAATTGGTGATTTTTATGAATAGCGCTGGACGGTTTTGGCCATTATTTTGGTTAAAGGGTTAATTTAATCAAGGGCATAGATACAACTTAGGAAATCCCAATTTTTGCCTGCCAGGATTTTGTCTGAACTTACGTGTTCTACTGAATTTTTTACTTAAGGCCATAAAAAAAGAACCTCTGTTTCTCAGGCCCGCGCGCATGGTCATTTTTGGTGTGCATGCAACCTTTTGATGACACCAAAAAAATCTTCAAAAAAAATTTGAGATATTGTGCTCATTTCGGTAAATCGATATCGATGCGTTCGCAAATTTTAAATTAACACACTTCAAGCTTTTTCTACATCATACCTTAATAAAAACACGCAAACATTCGTTTTGTATTTCATTTTCAGATTTAAAAAAAATATGATTTATGGATGAACTGCCCGTTCAAATGCGTTGTGATAATTTTGAATATAATGGGGAAAAATTGCGATTCACGATTTTATTAGGCAGGTTGTGAAAGGATTTTTTCATTTTGGTAAAATAAATCTCTGAAAGTTGGCACTTCGACATTTGATTTGTCCCAGAGACGTTTCAACCCGAGACGTTTCACCCATGAGGCGTTTCGTGACTTTCGTCCTATGTTATAATTTTCACGTTTCACTGAAAAAACAAACATTCAAACCCCACTTCATTTACGACCCAACACCCCTGTGGTGAATAACCAATATATTTGCGAAAATTTGTGTGGTCCACCAGGCGTTTGGGTGGGGGTCAAATTACCACAAACAACCTCTCGGGGAGAAAATAAAAAGAAAAAAAAAAAAACACCCGCCCGCATGCTTTTTTGGAAAAAATGGCCTGAGAAACAGACAATCAACTTTGTATGGCCTAACCAACTGTCCATTCACTATTGAAATAAATGCAAGTTCATTTTTCGAAACTCGACCACTTTATTTGAATCAGACAGCAAAGTATACCTCCTTCTATCCCATTAGTGTTTTGGCACCAAAACATTTTGGGACTAAAATATCCAGAATGGCTAAAAATGTGGCACAGACAGTTTGAGTCCAGATATAACACTATGGTTCAGTTTGCCACCAATACTGTCATACTTACATTTTCGAGCCCACCAGGCCACGGTTAATTTCCTTGGGGGAATTCTAACTGTGTCTCATTTTCGATGTTAGAAAGCAGGCATGGGGACAAGCAAATTGTGTTGGTATGGAGGTACATGAAGAAAAATCAGCATTTTTCATCTCATCCTCCAGACCAGCCCTGTTAGCCTCTGAAGGTGACTGTCAGTGAGATTTTGATGAGCTCTCAGTGAGATTTGGATGCTTGTCAGTGAGATTTTTGCGCATGGCCAATACATCAATATTTTCCTTGTTATGCCTCCCACGGACCCACCCGTGCACTCCCCCCCCCCAACCCAAATGCATTATATTTCATTTTAATAATTTAACACTTTTAATGGTACTTGTCAGTAAAAGCATAGAAATATGGATATCACTGGTCCAAGCCCCCCCCCCCAGGGACAATGACACCCCCCTCCCCCTACACTCACACAAATGTAAGTGGATGCCTATCTAGTCTTTGTCTGTACCACCCCCCCCCCCCCCCCTGCCCCTCCCTCCTCAGTCCGGCCATTTTAACCTTGCTCATGCAAGCCCATCCCGGTGCTTCAATACATGGAGGCTGAAACATCTTGGGCCAAAACATCCCAGGATCAAAACGTTCAAGAACCAACACAAGCATTCCTTCTTCGTTCATGCCATTTATTCATGTAAATAACAACTTCAGTGATTTATTTCACAAAGAATACGATTCCAAACTCAACTTACCTTATAAAATTGCAAATCTATATTTTTTTCCAATTTATTCACAATTACCACGATACATTTCAGTCAATATTTGATCGGCAAATGATATTTAAAATTTTTTAAAACCGACTGAAAGTTAAAAAATTTATAGTAATTTATATATTTTTTATACTTACCAATGACCCAGACTTAGCTGGTGCTAACTCCAACAAAACCAGGGCCAAACACAAATTTTGCCCCCCAATCCCCAAAATTTGCATCCAAAACAAAAAGAAATCATGTCCTAAAGGACCTCCATAGTACGCCTCTACTGCGCATGCACAGTGACGCAGTCGTCCCGAAATTGGCGCCAATTATCATTCTTACTGGCAGTGCCTGGTCAGCGCTATGTACTCAGCGGGGAGGCAAGAGTTCCCAACTCCAGGGAGGGCCATCCCCGTCTGGGTCATTGGTAAGTATAAAAAATATATAAATTACTATAAATTTTTTAACATTTTTATACTGTACCAATGACCCAGACTTAGCTGAATAGTAAACAGGCTGGAGGGCCTAGGACATAGAGGAAAATCCAATAAGCTCAACTATATAGTAAAGAGGTAACCCCTTAAGGAGAAAAGGAGTATTAGGCTTTACATGTATCTTTCTTATTTAATATTAAATTAGAAAGATACACTACCCTTAATAATTGAGCACAATAACATTCATGTTCTCTATTAACATCCAGTATAACCCTTATACTAATTATTTTTAAAGCAAGCCAATAAATAAAGTAGTCCAGAGAATTGAGACTCTTTATAATCATTTAAAAGTGTCCGAGTATTGTATATTAAAGCCCGTTTGACACTTGACATATACAAATGCTTCACACCGAGCTACACTTTAAAAATAAGACATGAATGAAATTAAACATTAATATTACACTTTAAAACCACCCCGGAAGCGACTCAGAAATACTGACTTGGAGGAGGCATTCCCTTGCTTTTCACTATAAAGCAGGTGACCTAAGGGAACACCCCCCCCCCCCCCCCCCCTTCCCCTTGCCCTGGGTCAAATAGCCCAGAGCGAAGAGGGCAGCCGGACGGAGTCACTGCCGGAACAGAAAGCCTGCATAACTATAGTTGCAACTGTTTAGTGGACGACATTCTGAGCAACAGATAACGGACCTAAACAATGCAGGTCTCCAGAAATGGACTCAATATTTCTGAGATAAAAATTCGTAAATGTGGATGGCCGAGACCAATAAGCAGCCTTCATTAAATCTGTAATAGCAACACTATTAGCATAAGCCCAGGAAGTAGAAAGAGCTCTTACTTCATGAGCAGAAATCTTAAGCACAGACTGCTGAGAAGAAGATAAATCTTCATAAGCAGTACGGATAGTTAACTGAATCCATCTAGCAATAGAATGGACTGAAATGTCCTTTCTATTAGGCATCAAAGACAGAAAGAAACGTTTCCGTCCCTTTCTGATAAACTGAGATCTCTGTTTATAGATACGTAGTGCTCTAACAGGACAGAGTAAAGGCCTACGCCCGTCTGAAGACGGAAGAGCCTTAATAACAATAGGTTCCGGATATTTATTAGGAGCCTGATTCTTAGCTAAAAAACCCACATTAGTAGTGAAGGTGATAGTGTTCCCAACACTACGATAATGAGAATCATCCACCGATAGTGCATGAAGCTCACTGACTCTTCTGGCAGAAGAGAAAGCTAAGAGAAAAGCTGTCTTATAAGATAAGAATTTGAAATCTACTGTCCCAAGAGGTTCAAATGGCTTTTCCTTCAATTTAAGGAGAACCCAAGCTAAATTCCACTTAGGAATTAATCTAAGAGTTCTGGGTCTATTTATCGAAAAGTTTCTAACCAATTTCGATAAAGAGACATTAGATCCAATTTGTAAACTATCATGATGTGCATAGGTATCAGATAACATAGATCTATAACCCTTTATAGTAACAGGCTGCAGTTTGATTTCGTCAAACAAGTATACTAGAAAGTTTGCAATGTCTGGTATAGAGGGATCAAATATATCTACAGAATGATCCCTACACCAACGACGAAAAACCTTCCACTTAGCCGCATAGTTTAGCGAAGAGGAGGTCCTCCTACAGTTAGAAATCGCGTCCACTGCTCGTCCTGTAAAGTGCTTGCCATGCAAGAAGGACCGCACAACGGAAAAACGTGAAGGTTGAGACCTTACGGGTTGTGATGGAGTTGGCGCGATTTCCCCTGCGAAAGAAGATCCTCTCGTGGAGGAAGCTTCCGCGGTAGGTCCCACAACAGACACCTGAGTAGATTTATCCACGGTCTCTGTGGCGACAGAGATGCTACCAACAGAATCTTGCATTGAGATTGTTTTATCTTTAGCAATACTTGTTGAATTAACGGCGCTGGAGGATACGCATATCCTATCATTCCGTCCCAAGGGATCGACAGAGCGTCTACTGCAAATGCTCTTGGATCCGGACACGGAGACACATACGTCTGCAACTGATTGTTGAGATGTGTCGCAAATAAGTCTATCATTGGCCGTTCCCATTGGTAGCAAATCTGATTGAATACTTGTTTGTTGAGAGTCCACTCCGACGGCAACAAGCGACCCTTTCGTGAAAGGGAGTCTGCTAGCACATTCAGACGACCCGGTATGTGACGGACCGAAAGAAGAACGTGATGTTCTAACGCAAACAGAAGGATTCTTTCCGTTAGATTGAACAACGGAACTGAATGAGTGCCTCCCTGATTCCGTATATACGCCACTACTGTCGTATTGTCAGATAGGATTTGGACATGAGCATCGTGAATAATGTCCATCCAGTGACGTAACGCAAGCCAAATTGACATCATTTCCTTGATGTTTATGTGCTTGCACAGGAATTGCGGATCCCAAAGACCCTGGCATCTCGAATCCGTTGGGATAATGATGCACCCCAACCTGTTTGACTGGCATCCGTCATAACGGTAAAACTCGGATCCGGTAACTGCAGCGGAACTCCTTGAGTTAACCACTGAATGTTTGCCCAAGTCTGAATCTCTTGTTTCACTTGATCTGACAAGAGAACGTCTACATCGAGCGAATGAATTTTCACACTCCAATTCTGAGTCAGGAAAATTTGAAGAGGACGTGTGCGTAGCCGCCCCATCGGAATGAGATCCGCGGCGGCTCCGCACAGACCTATCAGTCTCATAAATTCTCTCGCCGTGACTTTGTCTGCGTGCAGACAATAGCGAGCGTAACAACTGACTAATTTCGCTCTGGTTAACGGCAGACGAACGAGATTGTTGTGCGTCTCGAAGCTCATTCCCAGATGAGTGAATGACTTGGACGGCACCAGATCCGACTTCTCCTCGTTTACTATAAAACCGAGACGTCGGAGCAATAGAAGAAGATTCTGAACATCGTTCTGAAGCGTTAACTCGTTGCCGTACCTCTGAAGAATGTCGTCCAGGTAGGCCGACGTTACCGCAGACGAATGAGCTCGGAAGTAGATCATTACCGAGTTCATTACCCGAGTGAAAGCCCAGGGTGCTAGATTCAATCCGAAGAACATGACCCGGAACTGATACACCACTCCTAGGACTGCGAAGCGTAGATACTTTCGGAATGTCGGATGTACCATGACGTGAAAGTAAGCATCTTTGAGATCTATGCTTGATGCATAATCGTTCACCCGTCTCCATATAAAACTTCGGAGCGACGATCAGCTTGTTTATCCAGCTCAAATCTATGACTGGACGGAACGAGCCGTCTGGTTTCGGAACCAGAAACAGATGGCTGTAGAATCCCAGAGATTCCTGGTTTTCTACGACCTCTACCGTGTTCTTCATTAAAAGAGACTGCACCTCTGATAACAGAGCGTCTCTTTTCTGTGGATTTGACGGAAGATGAGTCCACTTTGGACTTCGAGTTAATGGAGGCTTTCGTTTGAAGGATATCTTTAGACCTTCCGAAGTCACTCCTCTCACCCAAGGGTTGTCCGTAATCGACGCCCACTCTTGTGAAAAACTCGACAACCTTCCGCCAACCGGAACGCGATAGAGGTTTAAGCCATCACCTCCTGGACCTGCGAGGCCTGCGGTAGGAGAAACCACGTCTTCCACGACCCGCACCTCGCCTCGTCGACCTCGGGGCGTCTGACCGATTGTCCCGGTCTGAAGGACGTCCCGAACGAGAGTCGCTATCCTGACGGTCTCTCGAATAAGACCAAGAGGACGCACCGGAACCTCTATAGGAACCTCTCTTGGGCGCATTAGACCCAGAAGTGCCAGTCTTATTCGTGTCTGCTGTATCTGACTTTTTAGGAGCCGATCTGAACAACAGAGAATCATTAGCTTTCTTTTTAATTTTATCATAAATAGCAGAAAGCTTGCCGTCAAAGAGAAGTTCTCCTGAGACCGAAGCGACTCTAAGAGAGTTCTTCACCTTAGAATCCACTAGTGTGGATCTAGCTAGGGCTGCGTCACGTCTAACCAACTCCAGATTTGCCACTGAAAGGGCGGAGTTACACGAGGAATAAGCTACTGCCCTTGAAAGAAGTCTTAAAGAGGATTGTATATCCTGAAACTCTTCCCCTTGAAGGCGCAGTGATAACGCCTTACTAAGGTGATCTGCGTAAGATAAGGCATCTAAATTGGCTCTGTTAGACGCAATAGCTGTTTCCAACACCGCGGTTGGAATAGAAGCTGACGACGGTAATGATAGCTCTAAGTCTTCCGCCTCGTCGTCCATACGCAGAGGAACTCTCGGTATACCCTGTCCTGCCGTATCGAATTTATTCCTTGCATTAATGAAAGGCAGGTTAAGAGTATTAGCGGACAAGAAACCTGCTTTCCCCGTCCTGGAAGCAAGTTTAAATATAGCGTCGTTCAATAATTCAAATGTTCTTGCAACATTATTGGACTGCGACGGAAACTCGGGAGCGATGTCCCTGAACCGCTCAAAAAATTCAGAGTCCAATGACGCTATAATTCTCTTGTCCGGAAGCGCAGCAGTCTGGCCCGACGGAACAACTTGAGGGAGAAAGTGCCGGATGAAGTCCACGGCAGCTTTATGTTGTTCCGAAAGGGATAGCTCCAATTCATCCGTATCCCTTTCACCATCCGGTCGGACCTCCCGATGTTCCCGGTCGTCCGCCCCCGATGCTTCGGCGGAACGTACCGACCCAGCGCCGTCGGATAATTCTCGATCCGACACCGTTTCTGTCGGCTGCTGGGATGCTGCGATAAGCTGTGCTATCTGCACAAGAATGTCCGACGTCGAGACCTGCGGAGGCGCAGTCTTTCGCTGCTTCGCCGAGGGCAGCTCCGCATCAGATGGCTCCCGCATACTTTTCCTATGCGAAAGTCCAGAGTCCATCGGTCTCGAATCCCTGGCTGCCGGATGGTGTGACCTGGTCGCCGAAGAATCCTTCATCGGCGAAGCTGGTAAAATATCGGAGGTCACGCAGCCAAGGTGCGGTCGTGTGCGCTGACGAGAAGAGGAAGCCTTAACAGTCTCTGCGGACTGCTTACACAACGGAGCGTCCCGAGTGACGGACGTATGCTCCGCTAAAGACACATTTTGTACCACAACATCTGGTCCCAGATGTTGTTGTACGAGAGAGGGACCTCTCTCGCTCGCGGCCCGGCTGGACCTGGACGAGCTAGGAACCGGACTAAAAGGCTTCCTCCGTTCTCGTTTACTATCCGCCGTCACTGGGTGTGCATCTATTATGTTTATAGTGCTCGCATCACCCAAAATTTCCTCTTGGACCGCATCGGACGAACCCGGCTGCCGAACCATTCGGTGAATGGACGCTACACCGGGCGAGCTAGCGGACGACATTTGTCTAATCTCCATGAGCACTTTTGCCGCTAGCTCTGAATTCATTTGTGACGACGGACGCACACTTGAAGAAGATAACATGGAAACATCACCCTGTTCTGGTTCCTCTGAAATAGAAACTGAGAGAGTAGAGTGACCTTGTGGAGAAAGAGCCGGCATCGAAATTTCTCCAGAAACATCATATCGTGACACACGTTTCCAATGTTTCTCATCCCAATGTTCACATATAGGACAGGGATTAATGCGAGAACACTGACTACAATTAATACAATGATCATGAAAGTCAGAGGAAGATTTCTTCCTATTACAATTTGAACAATGTCCCTTCATTGTGAAAGAACAACAATAAGTCCTAGTTACTCGCAAAAACCCCTGACACAAAGATACATAATAACATGATCCATTAATAAATGAAAAAACAATTGCAAAACAAAATAATTTTGAAAAAATATTTTTTCAGAGAAGCCCAAGTTGCTGAAAAGTAACGTTGAGCCCCGATGGATCCGATGGCAAAGTGTGGTCAAAAATTTTAAATTTATATAAAATAATTAATGAGACACTTTCGGATAATATAAATGTATCTTATAATGAGATAAACTACCACAAAGGCAAACAGCCCCCCCCTCAAAAAAGGCTGTTGCCAATGAAAACAAACAGTGTAAACACAGTAGAAAACATGACTCCAGGCACTGAAAAAACTGGCCCGGAATCAGTCATCAATTACACTCTATCTGATGCAAAACAGAAACTCCCAGGGGAGAATCTGTAGAACATCAGATGGAAGATGCAGAACACAAACGTTATACACCCATGGGTGAAAACGTAACTATGGGGAAAATAACAGAAAACATTCTGTAACCAAGCAACTCTCCCAGGAAATTTTAGAAATGAAACTTCTCAAAAATATGCCAAAAGCATGGGAGAATTGCCAGGGGGGACTTTAGAAGGCTAGGGGAGAGGAAACACTGAATAAGCAGTGCAACAATTAGCAAGAATGACAACAAGAGGCCCATGCCTCGAAAATAGGCAACTTAACATAATTTCATCAAAAAATTTTAAGTACAGCCCTGATTATTTTTTGCCACTTCTTTTTCCTCTCCTCCTTCTATCCTCCTTAGAATCACATTTTCTCCAAAAATTACGTGTCTGGCATCCTTTAAACTGAGATTTACAAGCACAAAGATCAGTGAGATGTTGACTGATGAAGGGCCAAACAGAGAATGATAATTGGCGCCAATTTCGGGACGACTGCGTCACTGCGCATGCGCAGTAGAGGCGTACTATGGAGGTCCTTTAGGACATGATTTCTTTTTGTTTTGGATGCAAATTTTGGGGATTGGGGGGCAAAATTTGTGTTTGGCCCTGGTTTTGTTGGAGTTAGCACCAGCTAAGTCTGGGTCATTGGTACAGTATAAAAATATCAAATGTTTGCGGTATTTACTTCACACTTCAATCGCGCATAACTGGCATTCTGTTTTACCATCAAACACAATTTATTTATATTGTGTCAAGTAAATGTGTATCTTTGATAAATTATTGTTTCCAACAACTATTCTGCGTCATAAATTTATATATCGTGACCAACTTGACAACTTGTTTAATTTTCAAAATAGAACACAAGACTCGCCATTGAAAGATGCAGAATTTTGCAGAAACTGAAGGGTCCCCCTAAACACCAAAATTACCCGGAATTGAAAAAAAATCGATGACCATTGTGTTTATCACACTCCTCTCATAGCTGGCATTGCATACATATAAAATAAACTTATACCGTATTTTGGAAGGTTTGCCAACAAAGACAGTGACAATAAGCCAGTTGGGTGATGCTTATGGCCAACAACGTGTTGATGCTGTGAACCAGTGAATTCTGACACCACAAATCAGTTCGTAGTTGGGTGAATGATTAGGGGAATGGCAACATAGAACATCTCTGGATACTTTATGAGAACAGTTTTCACAACTCTGTGATTAAATATTTAAAATAATAAGCAAAGAGTGAAAAATACGACATAAAACAGGTAATTCCAGGTATTTTGGGTAATTCTGGTGTTTAGGAGGACCAGAGTCGATCACAGTCGAATCTGACGTCATTGAACACATTCACACAAATGTTTGTAATCTCACGTGTCCGAGATTTCAGAAATTTGTAAACAGTAAAATGTGATGGATTGTGGGACAACTATTTTGAAAATTGTCAAATCGCGAGAAAATAGAATGTGACCGTGAGAGCGTGAGTTGGTGCCTGAAACCGGGAGACTCATGGTGAAACCGGGAGAGTTAACAGGTCTGCTCCAGACAGAAGAATGGTTGACCTGGTGGGTGTTTGTTCGTGCTATTGTACTCAAATTAGTTCAAGCTTAAAGTGTATAAGTTACTCACATCATTCAGCAATGTCATGACAGTGTGCACTGCATTCCAATCACCAGAAAATGAATATGTTGAATCCCTCATGTTTCCTCCCGGCACCTGTTCACCTTTAGCTCCTGACTGAATTTCAACATCTTTTATCAACTCATCAAGGTCATCCCTCTTCTTGAGTTTGCGCATGCATTTCTTTGATAAAACCGCCGTTACAAATTCAAACACCTAAACATAAAAAAATGATATTATGAACTCCATCCAATGTTCAATAAATTTCCAAAACAGAAATTAAGTTTGTCACCTGAAAATCTTTAACAACCACACTGACCATCAATTATGAGGCAGACAGCTTCTAAGGGTTTGAAAACTGAATTTCAACCACTGGTCACAGCAAAAACTACTGCATTTGAGATTTCATACACGGAGATAGAACAGACACCAATTCTACTGTATCTGACACAACCACCATTACAATCCCTTGGAACTGAATATACTCCTGTAATTCAATAATACAGTGGAACCCTGTTAATTGAATAGCCACATTGCCAATGAAAATTATTCAATTAACAGGAATATTCAATTAACAAGGATTGTGTCACTTTTCTGTATTCCAGAGATAAACTTAGCATTTATTCTATTATATCTTGTTTGACAGAGCTCTATGAGCTCTGTCAAACAAGATATAATAGATTAAATGCCAGTATTAGATGTATTGAGGTCAAATAGGTCTACAAACAAAGGAAAACTGGGGAGAGTCAGAGTAATTTCTTGACAGGTTACAAGATTTTTTATTCAATTAACAGGAGTTTACTTTTTAACCTATATTCAATTAACAGGTCAAATTTGTTCTGGAGGTGTGGTAAATGGTTTTGTGTTGGGAAATTATATTCAATTAACAGGGTTTTTCAGTTAAGAAATATTCAATTAAGTGGGTTCCACTGTTTAGGGAGCGTGGCGGCTCTGTGGTTACGGTATTGGACTTCAGACTGAAAGGTCCATGATTTGATCCCGTTCAGGGTAACTGCAGTGTGTCCTAGGGCAAAGTGCTTAATCCCGATTGCCCATGTGGGGCATGGTGGCGCTGTGTACTAAGGCATACTGCATGTCGATGGTCTACTTGTCTTCAACTAATGCTAACCCTGCATGTGTGGAGCTGGTATGTTGGGGAGTCTGACAGTTGCTCACCGTTGCTCAGTTGTGCCCTCCAGGTACTCCAGCTTCCTCCACTCATAAAACTGTCCCATACACGGTACCCTGGCTGTCCAAAATGTCATTTAAATAAAAATTTAAATGAGGCATAATAAGATGACCAATACTAGTAGACACTACCAAATTATGGACTTTTTATCATCATTTATTGGGAAGGTCTCTTATAGGGAGCTTTTCAATAATTGATAAAAAGTCCAGCTCTACATATACAATTAAGACATATGAATTTTAACCCTTTACCTAACAAATCAACAGCACAGTTTAGCAATTGAAATTTTTAAATTTTTTTTTTAAACTTTCACAAAAGCATATCGTTCCCCATAATTTTAATGAGCTTGTCGACAAGCTCAGACCAATGAGAGGTCATATGATACAGTTTTGTGGAAATTTTGTGAAAAATGTAAGTAAAAAATATTAAAATAAGAAATCTTGATACTGTGTACATTGGGTAAAAGGTTACGCCACACAAAGTAGATCTTCTGTTTCTCAGGCCATTATTTGTGAAATTGCATGCGGGCGAGCGGTTTTTTATTTTATTTTTTATTTCAGTAATTACTTCTTTGCCATCAAAAGTTCATGTTCTTGGTTCAAGTTTTAGACCCCATAATCTACAGAATAGCATGGGTGGTGGTGTATTTCATCCCTTGAATGCAAGAAGGCTTTGCAATGCTAAAATTCAACAATTTTTTCAACTTGGGTAAAATATCAGACATAAACCATTTAATTTTAATTTTTTTAAGTTTAAATTGGTAATAAAAAGAGAGAATGCGGCAGACAAAAGGACCATGCGGGAGGGCCTGTGAAACAGATTTTTTATTTTTTTAGGCCTTACTACCATATACTTATACATAATTAACTCCTGCAATTTTAGGAAAATAAAGTGACAAGATGTCTTCAAGAAACATTTATTTATTGGCGTTCAACAACATTTTCAACAGCCAAGGCCACCTCATGTGGGAGAATTTTACATGTTGAGGAAGCTGCAGTGCCCAGAGAGATCTACGAAGCAGCAGCTATCTGTCCCCAAAATATTAATTCAGCACAAGTGGAGTTAGCATTGGTTGAAGGCAAGTGCTCTACTGACATGCAGTATGCCTCAGTACAAAGTGCGACCATGCACCCATTTGGCCAGTCGGGATTAAATGCCTTGCCAAGGACACAATGCAGTTAGAGCTGGTCAACTGTGGACCTTTTGGTTTGAAGTCCAAAGCCCTAACCACTGACCCACTGCTCCAGAATTTGAGAAACACAGACTAGTCTTTGCCTCTCAAGGTGACAGAAGGCTTGAAGGAATGAATCAAAACCTATCTTTTACAGGGTGTGCTGCCTACTAGAAAAAAGCTTCAAACACAAACAAGAAATATACAGTACGTGGAGAGTGTATTGTCACTAAATCACCCGCAGAGTGAGATTCCACCCGACCAATAATTGCAAATGTGTTGCAAAGCAATACCAGCACCAGCAAAGTTTCAGCCAATGGACCTCCGGGTTAAACCCGGAGGTCCATTGGCAGAAACGTTAAAAAATTTATAGTAATTTATATATTTTTTATACTTACCAATGACCCAGACATAGCTGGTGCTAACTCTTAAAAATCTAGAGCCAAACACAAATTTTGCCCCCCAATCCCCAAAATTTGTATCTAAAACCAAAAGAAATCATGTCCTGAAGGACCTCCATACTTTGCCCCTACTGCGCATGCGCAGTGTCAAGGACGTTCCGAAATTGGCGCCAATCACCATTCTTGCAAGCAGTGCCTGGTCAGCGCTATGTACTCAGCGGGGAGGTATGAGTTCCCAACTCTTGGGAGGGCCATCCCCGTCTGGGTCATTGGTAAGTATAAAAAATATATAAATTACTATAAATTTTTTAACATTTTTATACTGTACCAATGACCCAGACATAGCTGAATAGTAAAAAGGCTGGAGGGCCTAGGACATAGAGGAAAATCCAATAAGCTCAACTATACAATATAGAGTCAACCCCTCAAGGAGAAAAGGAGTATTAGGCTTTACATGTATCTTCCTTATTTTATGATAAATTAGAAAGATACAATACCCTTCATAATTGAGCATAAAAACATTCATGTTCTCTATTAACATCCAGTATAACCCTTATACTAATTATTTTTAAAGTAAGCCAATAAATAAAGTTAGTCCAGAGAATTGAGACTCTTTATATTCTTTAAAAGTGTCCGAGGATTGTATATTAACGCCCGTTTGACACTTGACATATACAAATGCTTCACACCGAGCTACACTTTAAAAACATGACATGAATGAATTTTTAACATTAATATTACACTTTAAAACCATCCCGGAAACGACTCAGAAATACTGACTTCGGAGGAGGAATTCCCTTGCTTTTCACTATAAAGCAGGTGACCTAAGGGAACATCCTCCCCCCCCCCCTCTTCCCCTTGCCCTGGGTCAAATAGCCCAGAGCGAAGAGGGCAGCCGGACGGAGTCACTGCCGGAACAGAAAGCCTGCATAACTATAGTTGCAACTGTTTAGTGGACGACATTCTGAGCAACAGATAACGGACCTAAACAATGCAGGTCTCCAGAAATGGACTCAATATTTCTGAGATAAAAATTCGTGAATGTGGATGGCTGAGACCAATAAGCAGCCTTCATTAAATCTGTAATAGCAATACTATTAGCGTAAGCCCAAGAAGTAGCAAGAGCTCTTACTTCATGAGCGGAAATCTTAAGCACAGACTGCTGAGAAGAAGATAAACTCTCATAAGCAGTACGGATAGTTAATTGAATCCATCTAGCAATAGAATGGACCGAAATGTCCCTTCTATTAGGCATCAAAGACAGAAAGAAACGTTTTCGTCCCTTTCTGATAAACTGAGATCTCTGTTTATAGATACATAACGCTCTAACAGGACAGAGTAAAGGCCTACGCCCGTCTGAAGACGGAAGAGCCTTAATGACAATAGGTTCCGGATATTTATTAGGAGCCTGATTCTTAGCTAAAAAAACACACATTAGTAGTGAAGGTGATAGTGTTCCCGACACTACGATAGTGAGAATCATCCACCGACAGTGCATGAAGCTCACTGACTCTTCTAGCAGAAGAGAAAGCTAAGAGAAAAGCTGTCTTATAAGATAAGAATTTGAAATCTATTGTCCCAAGAGGTTCAAATGGCTTTTCCTTCAATTTAAGAAGAACCCAAGCTAAATTCCATTTAGGAATTAACCTAAGAGTTCTGGGTCTATTTATCGAGAAGTTTCTAACCAACTTAGATAAAGAGACATTAGATCCAATTTGTAAACTATCATGATGTGCATAGGTATCAGATAACATAGACCTATAACCCTTAATAGTAACAGGCTGCAGTTTGATTTTGTCAAACAAGTATACTAGAAAGTTTGCAATGTCTGGTATAGAGGGATCGAAAATATCTACAGAATGATCCCTACACCAACGACGAAAAACCTTCCACTTAGCCGCATAGTTTAGCGAAGAGGAGGTCCTCCTACAGTTAGAAATCGCGTCCACTGCTCGTCCTGTAAAGTGCTTGCCATGCAAGAAGGACTGCACAACGGAAAAACGTGAAGGTTGAGACCTTGCGGGTTGTGATGGAGTTGACGCGATTTCCCCTGCGAAAGAAGATCCTCCCATGGAGGAAGCTTTCGTGGTAGGTCCCATAACAGACACCTAAGTAGATTTATCCACGGTCTCTGTGGAGACAGAGATGCTACCAACAGAATCTTGCATTGAGATTGTTTTATCTTTAGCAATACTTGCTGAATTAACGGCGCTGGAGGATACGCATATCCTATCATTCCATCCCAAGAGATCGACAGAGCGTCTACTGCAAATGCTCTTGGATCCGGACACGGAGACACATACGTCTGCAACTGATTGTTGAGATGTGTCGCAAATAAATCTATCATTGGCCGTTCCCATTGGTAGCAAATCTGATTGAATACTTGTTTGTTGAGAGTCCACTCCGACGGCAACAAGCGACCCTTTCGTGAAAGGGAGTCTGCTAGCACATTCAGACGACCCGGTATGTGACGGACCGAAAGAAGAACCTGATGTTCTAGCGCAAACAGAAGGATTCTTTCCGTTAGATTGAACAACGGAACTGAATGAGTGCCTCCCTGATTCCGTATATATGCCACTACTGTCGTATTGTCGGATAGGATTTGGACATGAGCATTGTGAATAATGTCCATCCAATGACGTAACGCAAGCCAAATTGACATCATTTCCTTGATGTTTATGTGCTTGCCCAGGAATTGCGGATCCCAAAGACCCTGGCATCTCGAATCCATTGGGATCAATGATGCACTCCAACCTGTTTGACTGGCATCCGTCATAATGGTAAAACTCGGATCCGGCAACTGCAGCGGAACTCCCTGAGTTAACCAGTGAATGTTTGCCCAAGTCTGAATCTCTTGTTTCACTTGATCTGACAAGAGAATGTCTATGTCGAGCGAATGAATTTTCACACTCCAATTCTGAGTCAAGAAAATTTGGAGAGGACGCGTGCGTAACCGCCCCATCGGAATGAGATCCGCAGCGGCTCCGCACAGACCTATCAGTCTCATAAATTCTCTCGCTGTGACTTTGTCTGCGTGCAGACAATAGCGAGCGTAACAACTGACTAATTTTGCACTGGATAACGGCAGACGAACGAGATTGTTGTGCGTCTCGAAGCTCATTCCCAGATGTGTGAATGACTTGGACGGCACCAGATCCGACTTCTCCTCGTTTACTATAAAACCGAGACGTCGGAGCAATAGAAGTAGATTCTGAACATCGTTCTGAAGCGTTAACTCGTTGCCGTACCTCTGAAGAATGTCGTCCAGGTAGGCCGACGTTACCGCAGACGAATGAGATCGGAAATAGATCATTACTGAGTTCATTACCCGAGTGAAAGCCCAGGGTGCTAGATTCAATCCGAAGCACATCGCCCGGAATTGATACACCACTCCTAGGACTGCGAAGCGTAGATACTTTCTGAATGTCGGATGTACCATGACAGGAAAGTACGCATCTTTGAGATCTATGCTTGATGCATAATCGTTCACCCGAATACTCGCTCTGACCGACCGAATCGTCTCCATATAAAACTTCGGAGCGACGATCAGCTTGTTTATCCAGCTCAAATCTATGACTGGACGGAACGAGCCGTCTGGTTTCGGAACCAGAAACAGATGGCTGTAGAATCCCGTAGTCTCCTGGTTTTCTACGACCTCTACCGCGTTCTTCATTAAAAGAGACTGCACCTCTGATAATAGAGCGTCTCTTTTCTGCGGATTTGACGGAAGTTGAGTCCACTTTGGACTTCGAGTTAATGGAGGCTTTCGTTTGAAGGATATCTTTAGACCTTCCGAAGTCACTCCTCTCACCCAAGGGTCGTCCGTAATTGACGCCCATTCTTGTGAAAAGCTCGACAACCTTCCGCTAACCGGTACATGATAGAGGTTTAAGCCATCACCTCCTGGACCTGCGAGGCCTGCGGTAGGAGAAACCACGTCCTCCACGACCCGCACCTCGTCCCGTCGACCTCGGGGCATCCGACCGGTTGTCCCGGCCCGAAGGACGTCCCGAACGTGAGTCGCTACCTTGACGGTCTCTCGAATAAGACCAAGAGGACGCACCGGAACCTCTATAGGAACCTCTCTTGGGCGCATTAGACCCAGAAGTGCCTGTCTTATTCTTGTCTGCCGTATCCGACTTCTTAGAAGCAGATTTGAACAACAGAGAATCCGATGCTTTCTTTGTAATTTTATCATAAATCGCAGAAAGCTTGCCGTCAAAGAGAAGTTCTCCGGAGACCGAAGCGACTCTGAGAGAGTTCTTCACCTTAGTATCCACGAGTGTGGATGTAGCTAGGGCTGCGTCATGTCTAACCAACTCCAGATTTGCCACTGAAAGGGCGGAGTTACACGTGGAATAAGCTACTGCCCTTGAAAGAAGTCTTAAAGAGGATTGTATATCCTGAAATTCTTTCAATGGAAAGCGCAGTGATAACGCCTTAGTAAGGTGATCTGCTTAAGATAAGGCATCTAAACTGGCTCTGTTAGACGAAATAGCTGTTTCCAACACCGCGGTTGGAATAGAAGCTGACGACGGTAATGATAGCTCTAAGTCTTCCGCCTCGTCGTCCATACGCAGAGGAACTCTCGGAATACCCTGTCCTGCCGTGTCGAATTTATTCCTTGCATAAATGAAAGGCAGGTTGAGAGTATTGGCGGACAAGAAACCTGCTTTCCCCGTCTTGGAAGCAAGTTTAAATATAGCGTCGTTCAATAATTCAAATGTTCTTGCTACATTATTGGACTGCGACGGAAACTCGGGAGCGATGTCCCTGAACCGCTCAAAAAATTCAGAGTCCAATGACGCTATAATCCTCTTGTCCGGAACCGCAGCAGTCTGGCCCGACGGAACAACTTGAGGGAGAAAGTGCCGGATGAAGTCCACGGCAGCTTTATGTTGTTCTGAAAGGGATAGCTCCAAGTCATCCGTATCCCTTTCACCATCCGGTCGGACCTCATGATGCTCCCGGTCGTCCGCCCCCGATGCTTCGGCGGAGCGTACCGACCCAGCGCCGTCGGATAATTCCCGATCCGACACCGTTTCTGTCGGCTGCTGGGATGCTGCGATAAGTTGTGCTATCTGCACAAGTACGTCCGGCATCGAGACCTGCGGAGGCGCAGTCTTTCGCTGCTTCGCCGAGGGCAGCTCCGCATCTGATGGCTCCCGCATACTTTTACTATGCGAACGTCCGGAGTCCATCGGCCTCGTGTCCCTGGCTGCCGGATTGTGTGACCTAGTCGCCGAAGAATCCCTGATCGGCGAAGCTGGTAAGATATCGGCGGTCACGCAGCCAAGGTGCGGTCGTGTGCGCTGACGAGAAGAAGAAGCCTGAGCAGTCTCCGCGGACTGCCTATACAACGGAGCGTCCCGAGCGACGGACGTATGCTCCGCTTGCGACACATTTTGTACCACAACATCTGGTCCCAGATGTTGTAGTACGAGAGAGGGGCCTCTCTCGCTCGCGGCCCGGCTGGACCTGGACGAGCTAGGAACCGGACTCAAAGGCTTCCTCCGATCTCGCCTACTATCCGCCGTCACTGGGTGTGCACGTTGAATGTTTATAGTGCTCGCATCACCCAACATTTCCTCCTGGACCGCACCGGACGAACCCGGCTGCCGAACCATTCGGTGAATGGACGCTACACCGGGCGAGCTAGCGGACGACATTTGTTTAATCTCCATGAGCACTTTTGCCGCTAGCTCTGTATTCATTTGTGACGACGGAAGCGCACTTGCGGAAGATAACATGGAAACATCACCCTGTTCTTGTTCCTCTGAAATAGAAACTGAGAGAGTAGAGTAACCTTGCGGAGAAAGAGCCGGCATAGCCCTTTCTCCAGTAACAACATACCGTGACACACGTTTCCAATGTTTGTCATCCCAATATTGACATATAGAACAGGGATTAGTGCGAGAACACTGACTACAATTAATACAATGATCATGAAAGTCAGAGGAAGATTTCTTCCTATTACAATTTGAACAATATCCTTTCATTGTGAAAAGTCAACAACAAGTCCTAGTTACTCGCACAAACCCCTGACACAAAGATACATAATAACATGATCCATTAATAATGAAAAAACAATTGCAAATCAAAATAATTTTTGAAAAATATTTTTTCAGCGAAGCCCAAGTTTCTGAAAAGTAACGTTGAGCCCCGATGGATCCGATGGCTAAGTGTGGTCAAAAATTTTAAATTTATATTAAATAATTAATGCAACACTTACAGATAATAAAAATGTATCTTATAGTGAGATAAACTACACCAAAGGCAAACAGCACCCCTCAAAAGAGACTGTTGCCAATGTAAACAAACAGTGTAAAACACCAGAAAACATGACTCCAGGCACTGAAAAAACTGGCCCGAAATCAGTCATCAAAATTACACTCTATCTGATGCAAGACAGAGACTCCCAGGGGAGAATCTGCAGAACATCAGATGGAAGATGCAGAACACAACGTTTATACACCCATGGGTGAAAATGTAACTATGGGGAAAATAACAGAAAACATACTGTAACCAAGCAAGTCTCCCAAGAGAATTTTAGAAATGAACTTTCTCAAAAATATGCCAAAAGCATGGGAGAATTGCAAGGGGGACTTAGAAGGCCAGGGGAGAGGAAACACTGAATAAGCAGTGCAACTTTTTAGCAAGAATGACAACAAGAGGCCCATGCCTCGAAAATAGGCAACTTAACATAATTTCATAAAAAATTTTAAGTACAGCTCTGATTATTTTTTGTCACTCCTTTTTCCTCTCCTCCTTCTATATCCTCCTTAGAATCACCATTTCTCCAATAATTACGTGTCTGGCATCCTTTAAACTGAGATTTACAAGCACAAAGATCAGTGAGATGTTGACTGATGAAGGGCCAAACAGAGAATGATAATTGGCGCCAATTTCGGAACTTCCTTGACACTGCGCATGTGCAGTAGGGGCGATGTATGGAGGTCCTATAGGACATGATTTCTTTTGGTTTTGGATGCAAATTTTGGGGATTGGGGGGCAAAATTTGTGTTTGGCCCTGGTTTTGTTAGAGTTAGCACCAGCTAAATCTGGTTCATTGGTACAGTATAAAAATATTAGTTATTCAAGAATTTTTTTTGCAAGTGTCGTCTGCTTTTCATGTTAGGTAAAGGGTTAAGGTCACATACTTATGAACAATGGCTAATCGTGACCGTGACAGTTTTATGGGTGGAGGAAGCCGGAGTACCCTGAGCGAACGACCGAGCATGAAAGAGCAACTGTCAGCTTCTCAACATTCTAACTCTGTTCAAGCAGGGTGACATTGGTTGAAGACATGTGCACCATCGACGTGCAGTTCGCCTAAGTACATGGCATCATCATGCCCCCCAAGTAGGCAACTGGGAAAAAGTGCCTTGCCCTCTAGCATAGAAGTCCAATAGTCTACCACTGAGCCACCGTGCACCCTTAGAGGTTTTAGGGGATCAGTTGCCAAGCCTTTTCAAACAGAAAAATCCCGCGAATCAAAGTAACAAATGAATAGAGTCCATCTTATCTATGTTGTGTTCTAATTGTCATATCTTCTCCCTTATTGACTCGTCCACAGGACGAGTCAATAAGGGATAAAATGTGACAATCATGACATGACGTATTCGACCCTTTGCCAGATTGACTAAGTGACAAGAGCACATAGTCAAGGATTAGTGCATGGCTTGGAGTTGACTACGCCCATATAGTGCCCAGTGAGGTGGAGTAGTTCCCACCGTGAAGTGGAGGGAACTACACCACCTCACTGGGCACTATATGGGCGTAGTCAATGACAAGACATGCACTAATCCTTATATTATATCAAACACCCATCAAGAAAAACATCTGTCTGATTTGTTAATCTGTTACCAAGGTAGCAGCCCTACCAACCAGCGTTATATAGAAAAAAATACCATGTAGTTTATAAAAAACATCTTCTTCTTTCCAAACACGGCTAACTTGGATTATTGATATGAGCAGAAGACAGATTTTGAATCGGTCGGCATGGGTAAACAAAACATTTCCCCCAAACGGAACTGTGTATTCCAGAATCCCGCAACTCGCGAATGAAAACTAAAATTTTCGAAATTTGACAATGCAGTTTGATAATTTCCACACATTTGTCACACATATACATTACCGAATGGGTCAGCACGGGGTACAAACTCCGAAGATTCAACTGAATTCCATTATTTATTCGTTTACTGCCCATAACATACAATTGAATAGCGAAATAATATGAGCAGCGAAACAAACGATTTTTCATATCCGGACGCGTTCTCATGAAAGTTGGACCCAGGTATGGATCATTCTCTTCGAAATGAGATATGGATCATCTTCTCAAGGAATAAAATGAACACCTCGAAAAATGTGACTTCAACAATGGAAAAGCGATACATTTTTCCACAAAGATTTCTTTCCGGGTCATTTTGTGGATGTTGTGCCTCTGTGAATCGATTTTTAAATTCAGCCTGATCAGTTTTATTCGCCCAGTATGAAAAGAAAACTGATATAGTAGTGTGCTAAAAATTGAAAACGTGTAGTGCCTGGTCAGTTCTGTGGATGCAAACTACACGAAATAGGATATCATCTTTCAGCCAATCAGAATGCAAGGAAGTCACGTGAGATATAATATTGGTCTTTAGTCCATTTCCCTACAGTAAGACTGTTCAATCATTAAACACCAAAGTAAAACTGTTCGGCCATTTTTTACTGGGTCTTGCAGTTTAGTTTTCCAGTTTAGCGCAAAAAATGGAACCAAACAGGACAACCAAAAAACCAACCAGCCCTAAGAATGAGAAAAAATAAAATTTGCGGGCTTGTCCCAAACTTACCTCAATCTCTTCTTCATCTTCATAGTCAGATTCTTTTTTACCTTCACAAACATTCACATGTTTCATCCAGTATCTTCCGACTGATGGGTGAAGTATACACAGACATTTAGGACAGTGATAATGGTGGTCTCGGAATTCATCACATTCGGCCATGCATATACTCAACGGTTTATCTAAAAAGAGAGAACACTTTATTATCAGTGTTTATGCTGTTGGGTGCCTGTGGTGTCAACTGCACTAAAAAATACGTTTGGTATCAAAAATACAGCATTTAGCACCAAAATTTGGTAGCCAAAATATACTCAAAAGTTTTGTGGTTTATTATTTTAGTGCATCATTTTTGATAAAATTCTGGTCTGGTGAGCCAGGTAAGACAGAATTCATGTCTGTCAAGTAATCTTTTGGTAACAGGTATAATCATGGATTCTTGTCATGAGCCAACTTAATTAACAGTTTATCTATTTAATATGAATCTTATCAAATCAAGATATTAAATAGAGAATATGAAATGAGTGTTTTTCTCATATAATATTTATGAAACGAGTCTAAGAATTTTCCATTTTGGCGAGCCTCTGGTGAGCGCAAACGGAAAATTTGGACGAGTTTCATAAATATTATATGAGAAAAACCCTCATTTCATATTCTATTTATCATATGACACGCACACGCACAAATTAGCCACTTAGTATGACCCTTTTAACCCATCACCTAACTTGAGTTGCAGACGGTACTTGGAAAAAAAATCCTCGTATAACTAAAAATTTTCATTTTTTGCTTCCAAAACATAGGTTATGACCCCTCATTGGAACAAGCTCATCGAGCTCGTTCCAATGAGGGGTCATAACCTATGTTTTGGAAGCAAAAAGTGAAAATATTAAAAAATGAAAGGCGTTTTCCTTGTAGGTAAAAGATTAATACAATATAACCCACCCTAAATAGGACAGATAATGTAAAATCTCCCTACTGAAATTATGCAAATGTGACCCTGTTGTATTTTGTTTAGCCAATCAAATTGTCCAGTTTTGAAATTGACCAATAAAAGCTCCCAACTCTAATTATGCAAATTATGAAAATGTGGACCAGTTGTATTTTGTTCAGCCAATCAAATTGTCTAGTTTTTAAACTGACCAATGAAATTGATGGAAAGCTTTATTTATCACTGATTAATATGAAAACAAAATATCAAATGCTTCAAAGTGAACAAAACGGACGAGTCATATGATAAATTATAATACTACTAGTTTATTTGGAGTGAATAAACAGTGAGTAAATAGAAATCATGAAATTATCTTTGTAAACATCAATAATAGTCTTTTTGTTATTTATTTATTTATTTATTTATTTATTTATTTGTGGGGGTTATTGTAATAAATATCATACATTTGAGTGCAACAAGCTACCATCTGCAATGCTCTATTTTTTAAAAAATAAACAAAACTAACCAATAAAACCTTACAAATATCGTTGTCATTGAAACTAGCTCAGGTTATGTTAGCCTTTTATTGTTTAATTTTCTGCCGCTATGTTAGGTAAAGGGTTAAATTGACTCAATTATTTTCACACAAATCCTAGCAAAGGTGCAGCGAAAATCTACATGGATTCTCCCTGGTTTTGTTGCACAAATTTTTGCGTGAATTGATTCTTGTCGAAATATAAATCCTGCACAAACTAGAGGTGTGACTGTCTCAGATGGGTCTGTCCATCTGACCTTCTGCTATGATTATTTTAAGATGAAAAGGGGCGTAACTCTGGCAAAAAGGTCTGATCGAAATTATAATTGCAGGTGAATATGTTCCCATGGTAGTAAACATCTATACGAAGTTTCAAAGGAATCAAAAAAATAATTAGATCAGAACTATAATCATAGGTGCACAGGTTCCCATGGTGGTGAACATTCATACAATGTTTCAAGTAAATTAACATCTGAGAAAATCTCCGGACAATATTCTAGGCAATTCAGACATTCTAATTAGACGAAAAGAAAAGAGGTATAAGTCTGGAAAAAAAGTCCAATCAAAACTATAATTGTAGGTGCACAGCATCCCCTGGTAGTGAACATCCATACCAAGTTTCAAAGGAATCAACCCATAAACATCTGAGAAAATCTCCGGACGAAATTCAGGCATTCGAAGATAAAAGGGAGCATAACTCTGGCAAAATAAGTCCGATCAAAACTATAATTGCAGGTGCACAGGTTCCCATGGTAATAAACATCCATAACAAGTTTCAAAGGAATCAAAAAAATAATTAGACCAGAACTATAATCATATGTGCACAGGTTCCCATGGTGGTGAACATTCATACAAAGTTTCGAGCAAATTGGTAGATAAACGAGAAAATGTCCAGACAAAATTATGTCTACAGATGGCCAGACGGACGGGCAGATGGACAGACAAGGTGATTCCAGTATCCCCCCCCCCCCCAAATATTATATCTCAAGTTTTTGAGTACATCCTCATGCAGTATTCATGCAGTATTCACCAGTGAAAAACATTCTGCATGCAAAGTGTTGTATACTCTCCCAAAAAAGAAAGTGTGCATGCTAAAAAATAACACTAAAAAAAAGATATATATCATTTTCATTCATGGAAATTTTATTCAATCACAGATGAATCAATTTGTGATCAACACGAGAAATTTCATTACGCTACGACGAATACTCTTGGTGCCATGGAGAGTCAAAGACACTAAGGGTCAAACACAAAAGTCACACACTCAATATCTGGTATGACCTCCGTCTGCATCGACTACTGCTGTGCATCTACGCCTCATGGAAGCGAACAAGTTAGCATGGAACTGTTGTGGGATGTTGTTCCATTTTCTGATAAGCTGTCTTTGGAGTTCCACAAGCGTTGACGGTGCATGGGGAAGCCGGCATAGCTGACTTTTCATTTCGTCCCATACGTGCTCAATGGGTGAGATATCGGGCAAATTTGCGGACCAGGGAAGAACATCCACTTGTTGTTGCTGCAGATACTGTTGAACAACACGAGCTGCGTGGGGTCGGGCGTTGTCCTGCTGTAGAATGACGCCGGGGCCGTGACGTTGCCAAAATGGGACAACAACAGGTGTAAGCACTGCATCATGATATCTAGCTGCATTGAGATTGCCATCAATAATGACCCGCTCAGTTCTGTTACGGGCAGTGATGCCACCCCACACCATGAGAGACCCTCCCCATAACAGTTTCGCTCCATGACACATGGATCTGCATAGCATTCGTTTCGACGTCTGTACACTCTCTGGCGGCCATCTGATGATGAAAGATGGAAATGACATTCATCTGTGAATAAAACATGTCGCCACCAGTGTAAGGGATGCCTGAGATGTTGTCTACACCACTGCAGTCGAGCACGACGATGACGTATCGTCAAAATCAGACGAATTGCAGGTCTTCAAGGACGTAAGCCGTATTCTCTCAGCCGGTTGATTACTGTTTGAGGATGTATCCGTCTCAGGTTAGGGATGTTCCTGGCTGTCGTCGTTGCCGTTTGTTGCCAGTTCCGGAGATGGACGACACGGATATACTGATCTTGTGCAGGGGTGGTAACTCAGGGTCTCCCGGAGCGGGGTCGGTCTCGAACGTCATCATGTTGTGCATGTCGATGGACTAGCCTGTCTACAGTGTTACGGTGGCAGTTCAAATGCTGGGCAACCTCTCTGTGTGTTCTGCCAGCTCTAATCATACCCAGGGCAAGGAGACGTTGATTCATTGTCAATCTTGGAATGCTAATGTGGAGTCGTTTTAACAGCAGCGCAAGTTTGAATGTGAACGATAGGAAGGCCTTACTTTAGTGTTTAAATACCCAAGGATTCACACTGCTGCATGAATTTTCAGACTCTCCACGTGCAAAACATGCCTTTTCACAAACATGCAGCACGTCATTTAACGTTAATGCAATTTTAACGGGGAAAGCTGTTTTTGTGTTCAATATAACGTATTCATGAACAGGTTAACACTCTTTACACCTACGAAATTATTTCTTTGGAGTTTGATCAATTTCTGCAATGCACACTTTCTTTTTTGGGCGAGTATATATGACAATGTCAATGCAGATTACTTTGCACTTGTGAAATTTTGTGTTTTTTTTAAACTTATTTATTTATTAGATATGATTTCTTTGCCGGATTTGTCCATTACAAGGCTTGGCAGATATGGTTTCAAACTCGACAATACGAAATGATCTTGACTAATATGAACCGAGCTAGAGTTGATGTGTTACTAGGCTCAATCAATTTGTTCATGTAGAAATAGTTCACAGTTATTCGTCGAATGCAATCAGGAAAATTGGCATTACCAGATAAAAGGGAGTAGTTTGATGCAGTTTTTGTATTGTGAGGAATTAATGATGGCAATTACCGGTAGTAAGGATTAGGTTGTTGAAGAAACAAGAGAGAGGAAGAGAGTTGAGCAGAAAATTTAGCACAAACTAAGATTCTGAGTTGTAAGCCGAGATTTGTCAAAGTTAGAAAAGATATAGTTCAGCAATCAGGCCTGAAAATAAGCCGTCGGACATCTGCAGAATGAGGTCCCCAGAGGGTGAATTTGATCATGCCATCCCATACAGTGGGCCAATTTATCCTCCGGGTACCTCTTTCTGTCTAGTATTGAGACCCTGATTCAGATTGAGGTTCACAGAGGGTAAATTTAGTGATGCTACCCTGCTATGCAGGGTAGCATCACTAAATTCACCCTCCTGGGACCTCAATTTGCAGATGTCAGTCTGCTTATTTTTTTTTCTGGCTTGTCTGCAATCCGAATGTGCCGGCTTCCCCGGTGGGGAACCCAGGACGTTCGGACAGCTGAACTAGGTCTAGCAGAAAAAAGAAGCTTTGGACTTGGTGAAAAGAATGAAAACTAGTAACATCGTCAGAAAACTGTTACAGATGTGAGAACATTTTATGATTATTTGTTTTGGTTTAACCCTTTACCTAACATGAAAAACAGACGACACTTGCAAAAAAAATTCTTGAATAACTAATTTTTTTCATTTTTTGTCTCAAAAACATAGGTTATGACCTCTCGTTGGAATGAGCTCGACAAGCTCGTTCCAACGAGGGGTCATAACCTATGTTTTTGAGACAAAAAATGAAAAAAATAATGAAAGTTAAAAAATTTATAGTAATTTATATATTTTTTATACTTACCAATGACCCAGACATAGCTGGTGCTAACTCTTAAAATATAGGGCCAAACACAAATTTTGCCCCCCAATCCCCAAAATTTGCATCTAAAACTAAAGAAAACATGTCCTGAAAGGCCCTCCACACTTCGCCCCTACTGCGCATGCGCAGTGTCAAGGACGTTCCGAAATTGGCGCCATTAATCATTCTAATAACCAGTGCCTGGTAAGCGCTATGTACTCAGCGGGGAGGCAAGAGTTCCCAACTCCTGGGAGGGCCATCCCCGTCTGGGTCATTGGTAAGTATAAAAAATATATAAATTACTATAAATTTTTTAACATTTTTATACTGTACCAATGACCCAGACATAGCTGAATAGTAAAAAGGCTGGAGGGCCAAGGACATAGAGCAAAATGGAATACGCTCAATAAAATAAAATAGAGTCATCCCCTGTAGGGAAAAGAAGTAATAGGCCTTACATGTATCTTTCTTATTTATGATAAATTAGAAAGATACAACACCTTCCAAAAATTGAGCTTCATACATCCATGTACTCTATTAATATCCAATAATCCTTATACTAATAATTTTTAAAGTAAGCCAATAATAAAGTAAGTCTAGAGAATAGAGACTCTTATACTTCTAAAAGTGTGTGAGAATTGCATAATCATGTCCGTTGACATATGCAATATTCAAAGGCTATACTTTAAAAACTAAGACTTGAATGAATTTTATAAACTTAAACTTCTCACTAAACAACCATCCCAATAACAGCTCAGAATTACTAACTCCGGAGGAGGTATCCCCTTGTTTTCATAGTAAAAACAGGTGACCCAAGGGAACACCCTCCCCCCCCCCTTTTTCTTGCCCTGGGTCAAATAGCCCAGAGCGAAGAGGGCAGCCGAACGGAGACACTGCCGAAACAGACAGCCTACCTAGCTATAGTAGCAACTGTTAAGAGAATGACATTCTGAGCAGTAGATAATAGACCTAACAATAGAGGCCTCCAGAAATGGACTCGATATTTCTGAGATAAAATTCATGAATGGATGGCTGAGCGCAATGAGCAGCCTTCAAAAATCTATAATAGCAACACTATTAATGTAAGCCCAAGAAGTGGAAGAACTCTTACTTCATGAGCCGAAATCTTAAGCACAACTGCTAAGCTAATGATATACCATAAGCAGTACGCTAGTTAATAGAATCCATTAACAATAAAATGGAGCGTAACGTCCTTCTACTAGACATCAAAGACAGAAGAAGCTTACGCCCTTGTAATAAACAGATATCTGTTTATAAATACATAAACTGTACCCGGAAAGAGTAAAGGCCTATGCCCATACGAAGACGGAAGGACCTTAAAATAATAGGTTCCGGATAATAGGAGCCTAACTCTTATGCAACAATCCAACCTAAATAGTAACGGAAGTATTGATTCCGAAACTATGAAAGTGAAAATCATCCATCGATAGTGCATGAAACTCACTGACTCTACAGTAAAAGAGAAACCAACAGAATTACTGTCTAAAAGGTCAGAATTTGAAAACTACTGTTTCCAGAGGCTCAAATGATTACTTAGCTAAATAAGAACCGAAGTTAAAATCCGTATAGGAATTTAATCTAAAGATTCTAAGTCTATTTATCAAAAAGTTACTAACTGACTTAGATAAAGAGACAAAAGACTCAATTGTAAACTATAGTAGAGTGCATAGGTATGAGGTAACATAAACCTATAACCTAAATAACACAGGCTGCAGTAGATCTTGTGAAACAAGTATACTAAAAAATAGCAATGAGTAGTATGGAGGGATCAACCATATGAACATAATGATCCCTACACCACGACGGAAGAGCCTCCACTTTAGTCGCATAGAATAGCGAAGAAGAGGATCTCCTATAGTAAGAAATCGCGTCCAAAGCTCGTCCAGTACAGTGCATACAATGCAATACGGACCACACAACGGAATACATGAAGGTTGCGACCTTTCTGGTTGTGATAAAGATGACACGATTTACCCAGTGAAAAAAGATCCTCACATAGAGGAAGATTTCACGTTAAGATCCACAGTAGACAAGAGAGTAAATTACTCATGATCTCTGTGAAGATAGAGATGCTATCAACAGAAATGTATAGTGGTTGTTTATCTTAGCAATACCTGCTAAAACAACAGCGCCGGAGGATACGCGTATCCTATCATTCCGTCCTATAGATCAATAGAGCGTTAACAGTATTAGCTCAGAGATCTGGACAAGCCAACACATACGTCTGCAATTGATTAGCAAGCTGTGTCATAAATAAAACATCATTGGGCGCTCCCATAGATAGCAAATCTGATTAAATACTTGTTTGTTGAGAGTCCATTCTGACAGCAACAAGCGACCCGTAAGAGAACGGGAGTGCGATAAAACAATCAGACGACCCAGAATATGACGGACCAAAACTGAACTTGGTGTACTATAACCAACAGACGGATTCTTTCCATTAAATTGAATAACGGAAACGAAAGAGTGCCTCCCTGGTTCCGGAGATACGCCACAACTGTCGAATTAAAGGACAGGAATTTGGGCATGCGTTTCTGAATAATGTTCATGCAATGACATAAAGCAAGCCTAAAAAACATTATTCCGCGGAAGTTAAACTGATAGCTAAAAGACTGCGGAACCCAAAGACCCTGGCACTTCGAATCCGTAGGGATCAGTATATATCCCAATCTGTTTGACTGGCAACCGTCATAACAGCCACACTCGGGTCCGGCAACTGCGGCGGCACTCTCTGAGTCAACCACCGAATGTTTGCCCCAGTCTGAATCTCTTGTAATACTAGATAGACAAGAGAATGTATAATTCAAGCAATTCATGGATTGCCGGAAGTTGCCGTCGAAGAGAAGCTCCTCCGAGAACGAAGCGACTCTGAGAGAGTTCTTAACCTACTATCCACGCGTGGATGTAGCTAGGGCTGCATCACGTCTAACCAACTCCAATCAGCCACTGAAGGGCGGAGTTATACGTGAAGAAACTACTGCCCTCAAAAGAAATTACATTGAGAATAATATCCCGTAAATCTTTTCTTGAAGACGTAATGATAACGCCTCAGTAAGGCGGATTACGTATAATAAAGCGTCTAAGTTAAGTCTACTATACATAATGTCGTTCCCAACATTGAAATTGGAAAAGACATAAACGGCGAAAAAGAATATATGCAGTCTTTAATCACCGTCTAGACGCATATGAACTCTCGGTATGCCCTGCTCTGCCAAAATAAACTATATGTAAAAAAGATAAAATGGCAGAAATGAGCCACGCGGACAAGAAACTAAACTATCATGCTTAGTAGCAGGCTTGTATATATATATAAATATATAGCGTCGAAAAATAAAACACATGTTGTAATGACAATATTGGACTGCGTCGGTAAGTCAGGGACAAAGCCCCTGTACCGATCGAAAAATCCGAGTCCAATGACGCTATAAGTCTCTTATCCAAGATCGCAGCAATGAAGTCCGAAAAATAATCACTGGAAGAAATGCCAGAAGATAAGAAAGGCATCTTCCGATACTACTAAAGGGAAAACTCGAAATCTTTCGAATCCCTTTCGCCATCCTGTCGGACCCTATAAAGCGTTCGGTCGTCCGTAGCTTGATGCAACCGCGGACCGCACCGACCCAGCGCCGTCGGATAATTCCTGATTCGACCGAGAAACCATCAATTGCTGGGATGCTGCGAAACAACTGTGCTAACTCGGATAGCACGTCCGTCAGTGAGGCCTGAGGAGCAGCGGTCTTACGATGCATTGCCGCAGGAAGCTCCGAGATCGTTACCCCGTGCATACTTCCAATATGCGAGCAAACGGAGTGTATAGGCCTCGTGTCCCTTGGCTACCGGATGGCGCGACCTATTCGCTGTGGAATCACTGAATGCCGAAACTGATCGGATACTCTAGGTCACGTAGCCAATGTGCGGTCGTGTGCCCTGCTGTGAGGATGAGGAAGCATTAAAGACAGTCTCTCGGACTGTCAATATAATGGAGCGTCCCGAGCAACGGACATATGCTCCGAATGTAAAATATCTGAACCACAACATGCGGTCCCCTATGTTGTTGGCTTCCTCCGATCTGTCCTCAATCTGCCGTCACTGGGTGAGTACTAAAGTAATTAAAGTGCTCGCATCACCCAAATCTCCTTCCTAGACCGCAACGGACGAACCCGGCAGCCGAACCATTCGATGAATGTACGCTACACCGGGTGAGCTAGCGAATGTCACTCCGTAAGCGATAGACATATTCCATGAGCACATATTGCCGCTAACTCTTCATTAACTATGACGACAGAGGCACACTTTTGAAAGACATCTCCATAACTCTTCGAACAAGAAACCAGAAATGCTTGGATAGCAAGCATAAAATAATATATATATAGCGTCGTTCAATAATTCGATAGTTTGCGTGACATTATTGGACTATGTCGGAACTGAGGGACGATGTCCCTGAACCGAACCAAAAATTTCTAAGTCCACCGACGCTATCAGTTTCTTATCCGGCATCGCAGCATATGTTGTTCCGAAAGGGAAAGCTTGAAATCCACCGAATCCCTTTCGGATGAAAATTTTCGGACGTCCGTACCCGCTTCCGCGGAGCGTCCCGACCCAGCATCGTCGGATAAAATATATGCGACAGATTCAGTTGATGCTGGGATGCTGCGATAAACTGTGCTATTAAGGAAAGCACGTCCGTTCCCGAGGCCTGTGCAGTAGCGGACTTACGATGCATTGCCGCTGGAAGCTCCGTGTACGTTGACTCCCGCACACTTCCTATGCGAACGTCCGGAGTCTGCAGGCCTCGAGTCCCCGGCTACCGACCCAGCGCTGTCGGATAATTCTCGATCCGACACCGTTTCTGTCGGCTGCTGGGATGCTGCGATAAGCTGTGCTATGTGCACAAGAATGTCCGGCGTCGAGACCTGCGGAGGCGCAGACTATCGCTGCTTCGCCGAGGGTAGCTCCGCATCAGATGGCTCCCGCATACTTCCTATGCGAACGTCCGGAGTCCATCGGTCTCGAATCCCTGGCTGTCGGATGGTGTGACCTGGTCGCCGAAGAATCCTTGATCGGCGAAGCTGGTAATATATCGGCGGTCACGCAGCCAAGGTGCGGTCGTGTGCGCTGACGAGAAGAGGAAGCCTTAGCAGTCTCAGCGGACTGCCTATACAACGGAGCGTCCCGAGCGACGGACGTATGCTCCGCTAACGACACATTTGTACCACAACATCTGGGGCCAGATTTTGTTGAACGAGAGAGGGGCCTCTCTCGCTTGCCGTCCGGATGGACCGGAACGAGCTATGAACCGGACTAAAAGGCTTCCTCCGTTCTCCCTCCGATCCGCCGTCACTGGGTGTGCATTAAGTTAATTTTATAGTGCTCGCATCACCCCAAAATTCCTTCTAGACCGCAACGGACGAACCCGGCTGCCGAACCATTCGGTGAATGGACGCTACACCGGGCGAGCTAGCGGACGTCAAAGGCCGTCGAACCTACTAGGGTCCTCTTAGGCAATTGGCGTATTACATGAGCACTTTTCCGCTAGCCCTTCAATAATTATGACGACGGAGGCACACTGTTGGAAGACATCACAGATACATCACCCTAATCTTGATCGTCTGAAATAGAAATTGATAAAGTAGAGTGACCCTGCAGGGAAAGGACCGGAGTGTCCAAATCCCCAACAACATACCGTGACATACGCTTCCCATATTGTCATCGAAATCATACGATACAGAACAGGAGTTAATGCGAGTACACTGACCACATATAGAATGATAATAAGGTCAGAGGAAGACTTCCTCTTAAAACAATTGATCAATATCCTTTCAATGTGAAAAGAAAACAAGTCCTGGTACTCGCACTAACCCCTGGCAATCAAAATACATAATAATAATATGATCCATTAATATAGAAAAAATAATTGAAATCAAAATATTTTGAAAAAATATTTTTTCAGAACAGCCCAAGTTTCTGAAAAGTAACGTTGAGCCCCAATGGATCCCAAGCCTAAGTGTGGACAAAAATTTTAAAAATATTTTAAACAATTTATTCAACACTTACGAACAATAATAATGTATCTATTTATGATTAAAATAACATAAAGATATTATTATTTAGAAATCCCCCCCTCACACAGAGGGCTGTTGTAAATGTAAACAATGAGTGTAAAAACACTAAAATAAGACTCCAGGCACCCAGGCCCGAAATCAGTTACCAAAAATACACCATCTGATGCAAAACAGAGACTTCCAGGGAAGAAACTGCAGAACATCAGATGGTAGATGCAGAACACAACGCCTAACCACCCGTAGGTGAAGACGTAAACATGGGGAAAGAACAGAATTCATTCTGTTATTCAGCTAAAACTCCCAAGAAATTTTAGTAATAATAATTACAGAAACTATGCCAAAAGCATGGGAGAATAGCAAGGGGGAACTTAAAGGACAGGGAGAGAGGAAAAACACTTGAAAAAACAGTGTAACTAAATAATCAGAATGACAACAAAATGGCTGCTGCCTTGAAAATAGGTAACTTAACATAATTTCATTAAAAAATTTTAAGTTACAGCCCTGATAATATTCTGTCACACATTCTTTTCCTCTCCTCCTTTTCTATCCTCCTTAGAATCACCATTTCACTAATATTTATGTGTCTGGCATCATTTAAACTGAGATTTAAAAGCACAAAGATCAGTCAGATGTTAACTGATGAAGGGCCAAACTTAGAATGATTAATGGCGCCAATTTCGGAACGTCCTTGACACTGCGCATGCGCAGTAGGGGCGAAGTGTGGAGGGCCTTTCAGGACATGTTTTCTTTAGTTTTAGATGCAAATTTTGGGGATTGGGGGGCAAAATTTGTGTTTGGCCCTATATTTTAAGAGTTAGCACCAGCTATGTCTGGGTCATTGGTACAGTATAAAAATATTAATTGGCAATTTTTGAGAATAGCGCTGGCCTGTTTTGGCCGTTACATTGGGTAAAGGGTTAATAAATAAAGAGATCATAACTTGGTTAGTTTCATATCGGCCAAGTTTCATTTTGGTAACTTCACATCAGCCTTCACCTTTGGACTAAGGCTGATATGAAGTTATCTCAGACTGATATCTGGGCTGATATGAAACAAACCAAGTAATAGACTCGTTTTGTTGCATTATTCAAGTCAACAGGTAGGCCCTAAACTTACTTTACAAAAAAACCAGCATAATTTGGGCACACCTACATGATTTGGACACAGCATTTACCATTGTTATTTGGGTGAGATTAAAAGCCCCGAAACTTACCTTGATATGTCACTGGAGGAAGCTTTGCATTTGGAATCAATACTTTATTTGGATTTTTTCCCTGAAATAATATAAAAACCAAAAGATGTCCACACCATTTCAATAGAAGACAAAGTAATCTATCATTTCTATCATATAAGATCTACAAATATGCTGCACCCAAGCTCCCACAATGTTAGAAAAGATGGAAAAAATACTCTTGGAAAAAAATACACAACAATATGATAGACTGAAAAAATTCTACGGCCTAAAAAAGTAAAAAATCTGTTTTTCAGGCCCTTCTACATGGTCCATTTGGAAGTCGCATGCTCTCTTTTTATAACCAATGCGAACTTAGAATATAAAAATTAAATTGTTTATGTCTGATATTTTACTCAAATTTAAAAAACTGATAAATTTGTCCCTTGAGTGCAATAAGGCTTTGCAATGCTTTAGCATTGCAAAGCCTTCTTGCACTCAAGGGACGAAATACACCATCGGCCTAAAACATAAAACAAACCAAGAACACATACTTTTGATGGCAAAGAAATAATTACAAAAATAAAAAAAAAATGCCCGCCCACATGCAATTTTACAAATGAAAGTGTCAATGACACTGTAGCTCAACTTGTCAAGACAAAGACATGTACATGTATAGTATGTGACACAGCAATGACAAACATCTAGGTAATGACCTGATAACAAAGGTATATATAAAGTATTGTAACGGTCTGTACATATATACTGACCGTTGCCTGTAACAAATGTATTATAGGTAAAGTATTGTAAAGGTGGGTGACAGTCAGATGCTAAACTAGAAAAAAATCTTTGAGTCCCAGAGTCGGTCTGACTGAACCCCAAAATATTTGTTCTCATAGCATAGTGATAATAAAGGCACCCCAAAACACACTCGTTCCTGTCCCAAGGTGAAAACAAAGGTACCCAAGAAGTTTTGTGAAGATCAGTTCATAAATACGAGCTGTATAGAACTTGTGACAAAAAACTGATTAGACCTAATTTCGGTACAACATGGCCACTGGCAGCCATCTTGAATTTTGGACCGTACCCAGAAACACTCATTCTCGTCCCAAGGTGATAACAAAAATACCCAAGAAGTTTTGTGAAGATCGGTTCATAAATACAGCCTCTACCCTGAGCCGTATTGACATGTGTGCTTACATTGTATAAGTAGCACTGAATAAATCAAAGTTCATCTAATTTGCATAATTTCTGCATGAAAAAAAACCCCTTACAATATGTGATGTATTCCATGTTACTAAACATTCATACAAAAATTGATTCAAATCAGAACTTTCATACAGAAGTTCTGTACAAAAGACTGATTGCACTAATTTTGGTACAAAATGGCTGCTGGTGGCCATCTTGAATTTTGGACAACACCCAAAAACACTTGCTCTCATTGGTTCATAAATATGGCCTCTAGTCTGAACCGTATAGAAGTTGTGTACAAAACACTGATTAGACCTAATTTCGGTACAAAATGGCCACTGGCAGCCATCTTGAATTTTAGACCGCACCCAGAAACACTTGTTCTCGTCCCAAGGTGATAACAAAGGTACACAAGACATTTCGTAAAGATCAGTTCATAAATACAGACTCTAGTCTGAGCCGTATTTTGACATGTGTACTTAACTGTGTGTAAGTCGCACTGAAAAAATCAAAGTTCATCTAATTTGCATAATTTCTGCTCGAGAAAAAAACCTGTATTATATGTGATGTATCCCATGGTACTAAACATTCACACACAAAATTATTCAAATCAGCACTTTCATATGGAAGTTCTGTGCAAAAATCTGATTGCACCTAATTTTGTACAAAATGGCTGCCATCGGCCATCTTGAATTTTGGACTGGACCCCAAAACACTCGTTCTCGTCCCACGGTGATACCAAAGGTACCCAAGAAGTTTCATAAAGATCGGTTCATAAATACGGCCTCTAGCCCGAGCCGTATTGGCATTTGCACTTACAGTGCTGAAAGTAACACCAAAAAACATCAAAATTAGTCTAATTTGCACAATTTACGCACAAGAAAAAACCCCGTATTATATGTGATGTATCCCATGGTACTAAACATTCATACAAAAAATTATTCAAATCAGAGCTTTCATATGGAAGTTCTGTACAAAAAACAGATTTCTGCATCGTCGGTACAAAATGGCGGCTGGCAGCCATCTTGAATTTTGGGCCGCACCCAAAAACACTCGTTCTCGTCCCACGGTCATAACAAAGGTACCCAAGAAGTTTCGTAAAGATTGGTTCAATTGTTGACGTATGGACAGACGGCCAGACGGCCGACGGGCCATGACAAAAGCTCAAATTTGGCTTTGCCAAAGTTGAGCTAAAAATGGCCAGAGAAGCAGAAGATCTACTTTGTGGGGCCTAAATAATAATTTCTTATATTTTTATATCTTCTGTTTGAGAGAGGAAAAGGAAGAAATCTCCAACCCACAACACACTGACTTCACAAAATTGTTGGAAAGGAAAAAAATTAAGAAAATGATAAATTTAAAGTAATTTGTATATTTTTAATAATTACCAATGGCCCAGACTTAGCTGCTGCAACCTCAATATTATCAAGGGCCAAACACAAATTTTGAACCCCCTAAATCCCCAAAATTTGCATACAAAACCGAAAATTAAAAGTTCTGTCTAGCCCTCCATACTTTTAGTACTTGCGCAAGCACAGTACCCAGGAAGAGACCAAAATTGGCACCAAGCATCATTCTTCCTAGTTGTTCCTACTAATGTTATAACTCAGCGGGGAAGTATGAGTGCTCACTCATAGGAGGGCCATCCCCATCTGGGCCTTGGTAAGTATTACAAATATACAAATTACTATAAATTCATCATATTTTTATACTAGAACAAATGGCCCAGACTTAGCTGAATCGTAAAAAGGCAGGAGGGCCTAGGACTTAAAGGAATAGCAGACTAAAATCAGCTCCTTAGCCTGCATAGAACTCCCAAGGTGAATAGGAGATTAAAATTTTAGGAATTACATATATCCCTCTCTATACAACAATAGAGAAGACATACCCCTGAAATAAGAAGCAATATCCAAGTAATTCCCTATTACTTAGCATAAATGATTATGCTAATTGGATGTAACAAGCCCCCAATTTTAAGGCTAGTCTGGAATAAGACACTTAAAATTAGGGAAAAGAGTGTCTGACAGTTGGAGACTAATGCCCACAGACACACGCTGTATATAATGCAATAAGCTGTACATACGATCTGTATAATCTATAGGTAATAACAGCTTCACTCATAGTTACACATTTATTATAAGGCCAGAAGAGGTAAAAAGAAATCAACCACCGCCCCCCCCCCCCCCCCCCACACTCTTTTTTTGAAGGAATTAACCTTCAGAACAAAGAGGGAAGTGGCCTGGAATCAGTGAAAAAGCAGTACTGAATAATATATAGACGCCTAAAAGGGTCTCGGTTATTAATTATTATTTATTTATCGGTGCTTAATGCTACATCAGCAGCTAAGGCTATATAGTGGCGGCCCCGGATATTAAAATCACACAAGCTTCTAAATGAATGCCACATCCAGAATATGTAGATAGGTCGATAACCAGTGATATTAATTTGTACAACCTTAAACATGTCCAATTGAATCCCAATAGAAAGTTGTCTAATAGAACTTATACGCTTCTGTGCCAACCAACAGGCAACAACGTTCAAGTGTACAATTATATTCCAATAATGAACTTCCAAATTGTAACTGTTCCATCCACCAGAATGAGAGAATAGGATTCCCCCTTGTGTCCAGCTTCCGGATGAAGACTGGATTCAGGACATGGAATGGGATATGAATAAAAGCATGTCAGAGACCGTCCCCAAATAACTCATTGTTCCCTAGGTCTGTTAACACCAATGACTGTTCGGAGAAAGAATACCACTCCGAATTGAAGCCAGAAATAGAGAACTTACGCACAGGCGGTCTGTATGGAAAACCGTAACTGATCCAACTAGCCCAAAATTCTCATAAGCTCTGATATTTACACTGAGCAAGAATTAAGAGAATCTAATTAAAAAATATGTCTGCTGAATGATAAATACATATTATGCACGCCACCAACAGAATCCCGCATGTACCCTCTTCTGAATACAGCCTGTATCAACAGCATAACCGAGCGATACAAAATATAACAAGGAAACTGAAGGAATAAAACAACGTTAATGCGATTAAACCTGAGGAATAGACTCATACGTTGTAACAGAGCAGACAACTGAGCATAAATTTCTCAGAGTGGACTAACTGCCAAATTGGATAATGTCGTCCAGATAACAGACATGCCTGCCACACAGGTAAATGAAGGCTAGCAATATCAACCAAATGTATTCATGAAAGAATTCGGAATCCAAAAACAGTTACTGTTCAGGAATCATATGCTCGTATATGACTTAAGAATGAACAATCACAGGAAGCAAACAAACTAAAGAGTGGATGCAGCCCTGAAGTCGCCGTTAGGCCACAACCCACCCACCAATCGAAGAGCAATGAAAGACATGCATATAAATAAGGCTTACGGAAAGAGAACTATGTCCTGCCCTGTAATATCGCCTCTTAATATATTGGCAGGGGGTGGGTTGGGGGAAGTTCGATGGATAAATCATATCGAACCCCCGCCACCCGCATTACTTGAATTGCTGGATAAGTAAGGCCGGTGAAGTAATACTAAAGCTTGGAATTTAATTAAATGGATACAAGGCTTACAGGAAGAGAACTACATCCTGCCCTGTAATACCGCCTCTTAATATATTGGAGGGGGAGGGGGTTGATGGATAAATCATATCGAACCACCGCCACCCACATTACTTGAATTGCTAGATAAGTAAGGCCGGTGCAGTAATACTAAAGCTTGGAATTGTGACAAATTCCTTTTAAACTATAGGAAAAGGAAACCTCACACTACATATTCCAAAGCTATACTACTGCTGCTATTCTCAATAAAAAGTAATAGAAGCTAATCATTAGTCAAAACAAACATGACCATGTAATGCTTTAGTGTTAGTCATCTTGAATAGTATAAAACCATAGAGCTCCCTCATGTCTGACCAACTCCATAATGCCACTAAAGACAGAGATGGATGTGATGAACATGCAACTATTGCAAGGAATACACCCGCTGATATAGCATTGACATATCCCCTGAAATGAAGACAGTACGTCATAGACCCAAACAATATACCATTTAGACATAATATCCAAATCTTCCGAAAAAAATATATTCCATGACAATAGATTGGATAAAAAATGAAGCAGGCGACGAAAAACGAAGTTCTGGCACCTGATCATAAAAACCTAGATGAACTCCTTGGGCTTCATATCGACTATAGCAGGAAATATATTCCTAAGAAAGGAGCTAACTACATGCATCCGAAGGAACGCTCATTATTTTCACTAGGTTAATATGGCGTCATCAACAGGACTAAAAGCCACAGACAACTATCACCAAACATTACCGTTAAGGAGAGAACAACCTCTTCTATTACAACGGTATCTTATCCTTTTGTCTTTTTGTGACTTTAGAAAGCTCACTAGATGGAGACTTACAACATTAGTCACTCAAGTTAAGGGAAAAAGGCTGTACTTGATTCTAATAAAGCGTCAACAAAAGGACTAAAAGCCTCAGACACCTAAGAATACAACACTGAGAAGGAAACAACATACTCTTTCCTTTTAATGGCCCCAATTCCAAAGAGATAGCAGTCTCAGATTATCTAGCACAGCTAAGAAGTCTTCATGCTGTGAAGACAGATATCTCAATGAAACTTGCAACCTTGAAGGCTCACTAAACGAAGACTTACAATGTTAGTCGCTCAAGGTAAGGAATAAAGGCCCGCTCTTCTAATGGCTGTAATTCCAAAGGGGCCGTAGTCTCGGCTTATCTGAGGCAGCTTATTAGTCTTCATCTCCGTGAAGACAGATATCTGTGTCACCTGTGGCCTTGGAAAGCTCACTAAATGGAGACTTATGACATTAGATGCAATGTATAAGAAAACACCGCTGTAAAATATATATGGCCTCTATGACGTTAGCCGCTAATGATATATAAACAGACCGCTCTTAATTCACATAAGACAAACTAAGGCGACAACAATAGGGCTAAATGCAGAATAAACATCACAAGGATACATAACATAGACAATCACCAAAATGTTTGAAATAAATTAAAAAAAAAATTCAAAAAAATTTTGACTGAAGCCTTAGTACCCCAAGGGAACCTTATGAGCCCAAGAGTATCCCGACAGAGCCTAAGTGTGGACAAGCATTACTTAATTAAAGCGAAACTACCAGAATAAGATATAATATGTATCCTAATAGGAATAATTCTTTCAACTACGACACTGAATTAATACGACTCCAAAACATTACTGAACAGACAACAACGTCAACAGGAAAAACCGGAAACTAACCAACAACAGGCACAACCAAGGCCCAAAGTCAGTAACTGATCAACAACCACCTGATGCAAAGCTAGATCTTCATAGGAAGAAACAAAAAGAATGTTACTGAGGTAACACATGCCCCCCCCCCCCTTGTGACCTTCACCTTGCAGATGCGGTGGAAACTATAGTACACAACACACCTTCTGACTGTCCTTAACATTTGTAAAAAGTTTAACAATTGTACTATGATCTGTTTCTGAGTTATGGCTGAGACAGGAATATTGACTGATTTTTAGTGTGACCTTGAAATGTGACCTTGACCTTGAAGGTACAAACACAGCTATGGTGTGTGACATATCCTTCTATGGTCCTTTAGAATTGTGTGAAGTTTGATGACTGTAGCCCTAATAGTTTTGGAGTTAAGCTTGAGACCCGATTTGTGACCCTGAACATATGAAGGTCAATTGTGACCTTTACATTGCAGATACGGCAGAAAGTATTATACGCGACACACCTTCTGACCGTCCTTAACATTTGTAAAAAGTTTAACAATTGTACTGCGATTCGTTTCTGAGTGATGGCTGAGAAACGAATATTGACCGATTTAGTCTTGGAAATATTACGTGCGCGATTTTATCGCGCGCCTACCGCGTGCCTGATTCTCATTCTGCGCACGCGGTTTTTCGGGTGCATTGCTTCTGTCTCACACACAGTCTCACTGTCTGTATGCTGTCTTCTCGCTCAAGCAATCTCTTGTAAAGCCGGCAGTTTAATCGTTGTCGCCCTTTTAAAAGGGTTAAATTATTATTTTCGAATCCCATAAAAATGATACTCTGGGGAAACAACCTGCACCTGCAGAGTTTAACGTTAGTTCACAGACACCGTCACATGCCGATTTCACACTACACAGTCGCACGTCCGCAGTATTACATTAAAATCGACAACTCTATCGTTTGACTGACTGTTGCCGCTGTCACGTGGTTTGCTATCAAACGTACTTTGAGAGTCAAGTTTGAGAGCCCAAATCAGTACGGTTAAATTTGTTATCAGTATGGCATCTAATATAAAGGGTTCGCGTGTTAAGTCTTCAACTTTTAGAAAATGGAATACGGGTGGAATGATAGAAGGAAAAACAGAACTGATCGATGGCTGTGAATACGTTACTAAAATCTGGTGCAAAATTTGCTCTAGACATACAGACAGACTTGCCGCAGGTCTCCATGGAAAAGCTGTTACGGACCTTGAATTTTATGTAGAAGGAACATCTTTTGTGAAGAAAGACAGTGCAGACAGACATCTCAGATCCAAAACTCATCTGTTTGCACTTCAGTTGGATAAAGATCAGGTAATACATGTAGATGCAGAAAAGAATGTTGATACTGAACTCGACGAGAGATACGCAAGCGAGCAGCCTGGAAATGATGGTGCTACTTCCCAGAGCGGCCCAAGTGGTGTAGTGGGTAAAAAAACTTACACAAATATTAAAACCGCATTAACAGCATCACCAAAAGACGCATACACAAAACTGGTGACTGAAGCTTACATTCTGGCTGTCGATGGAGCTCCTCTAAGTTTCTTTAGAACCATAGTCAGGTCACAAAAGGCAACTGGGACACGACTCATAAAAGGAATAGAGAGCCACAAGTCTGCTCGCCAATTTATCCTTGCCATTGCCACGGCAATAAGACAGAAAATTAAAAAGGTAATGATGACATCAAATGCATTCAGTGTACTCAGTGATGGGTCCCAGGCCAGAAAAACTGGCAGTGAAAAGGAAATGATTCTCGCTCGCGTGTTGAAAAATGGTCTTCCCTGTTATTACATTGTTGCATTGCAGGACATTGACTGTTATGGCAATGCAAATGCTGACAATATCAAAATGGCAATAGATGACGCTTTCATCAAAAACCTTTCTTTTCCAAAAGAAAAGTACATCTCTCTCATAGTGGCGGCGACAAGTGATGGCGCAAATGTCAATATGGAGGTTTATAATGGAGTATTAACACAGCTGATAAAAGACTCTCGGCCCTGGGTACTAAAAATATATTGTGTCTCTCACAGAGCCGAACTTGGTATTAAAAACAGTGTCACTGCTGAAAAATCGTTTGATTCTGTTAGGGAGATGTTGCAAAGCCTGTATAATTTTTTCAAACACAGTGGAAAATTTAAATCGCATTTCAAGTCGACAGCAGAGACACTTGATGTACAGGTGTATAATTTTCCAAAAACAAGTGGAACACGTTTTGTTGGACATCACATGCGAGCGGTCGACTATCTGTTAAAAATTGGGTCCCCTTCCTGCTAACAATAGAGAACTCAATTGCAAACGAAAAAGACTCAACTATCAATGCAAAATTACAGGGTTTTCGCACCAAACTTGCCGACATCAATTTTCTGTCAACTTGTATTATTTATTGCGAAATTATCCAGTGTCTGGCTCATCTCTCCAAAAAATTTGAAAGAGAACTTGTGCTCGTTTGTGACGTTAAACCAATGGTAGACACTTGTTTGGCAGATCTGGATGATGTGGAGAGGTCACCTTGCAACACACTCACATTATTATGTAAGGCTGATATGGAGCTCTGCTTACAAGAGGAAGGGCCCAGGCATAATGCTGGAAAATTAAGTGTACGTATTCCCAAAAAAGGTCATACAAGATGCAAATTAAAGGCTCGCGAATATCAGATACTGGACTATGAATCAGCTGCTCTAAAACATGTTTCAGGGAATGAGGGTAACTTGGCTACATTAAAACGGAGAGCCATTGCTGCAGTTACAGATTGTCTGAAAAAGCGATTCGCTGTTGAACTGGAGGAGGGGGAAATACATGAACACAAGGGACTTGTAACAAACCCTGTGAACTGGGTGTCGACAAAAAAGGAGTTGCATGCACTGGAATTTATATGCGATAAGTTCAAAGACACTCTTTCTGCAGCTACCGTTGAATTTGACTTTTCGCGCATAGAACAGGAATGGAAAGACTTGAAAACACTAGTGAACATAAACTATCAAGGAGTTAAACTATGTAAATGTGGGAAAAAATTTTTCAATACAAACGATCTGAGCTACCAAATGTATGTCTGGTTGTAGAAATTCTCTTGTGCATTGGTGTGTCAAATTGTCAGGTCGAGTGGGGTTTTAGTATTCTCACAACAATGCTGACTGATCGAAGATTACTTATGAACCATGACACAATAGAAGCCTTCCTTTTAATAAAAGGAAACAATGCGGTGTGGACTGAACAAGAACGTACGGAAATAATCGAATCTGCAGTTGAAATATATGTTTCTGGCGCGGCAAGACGAAAAATCAAACTTGAGGTCACAAGCAGTGTCAACCCCCTGCACTATTTGCCTAGAAAAAGAAAATATATGGAATCTGAGACTGACTCAAGTGATTTGGAGGCTGAGACCCCCCGCTATGTCGAAGTGAGTGAAAGTTCTGAGTCTGACGTTTTGGATGATGCAAGTGATTTCGAGTCTGACACAGACAGTGATAACTGACTCTCGTAGACTAGTGCTGACCTGACCATAGGGATATTCACACAAAATAGCGAAATAAGACGACAATTTAGACACTGCCTGAGTGGGTTTTTCTGTTGAACTTTTTCTTTTCAAAACCATTGCAGAATTCAACTTGATATTCCCGTTAATTTTATAATAACTGGGTTCTGCCTAAAACTTTTACAGTGTTTACTGTTACTGTGTAACTTTCTTACTATGCACTGTAGTGTTTGTTGAAATTCATGCCACAAATTGTGCTGTAAATTTTCACTCTGTTTATGGCACGAATCTCAACAAAGTGACTATTTCCAGGATACTAGTGCAATTCCCGACTGGCTCTCCCCCCCTCGTCACACACACACACACACACACACACATATTTTATGACAGAGTTTGAACTCTGAAATTTATTCGACTTCACAACATGGTTAGGTTGTGAGTGTTTCCCGAGGTTTGCCTAAAAAGTGTTAGATTTTTTTCCCGTATTAACAAAAGCTTAATATTTCCCATATTAACAAAAGCTTGTGCCTTTGGCACTCGTGGCGGATGCCATTGGCATCTGCACAATTCCGTTTCTCACAAAATTTTCACGGATTTTCTTATTGGATTGGAATTTCTGTCTGTTACCAACATGCGTGACATAAGTCACATTCTTGAAATTTCTGAGTGAAGTGGCGAAGTCTTAAGTCAGCGGTTACGGTAATGTAAATGGCGATCTTATCTTTATTTTTCACCATTTTCTGTTTGTATCACCGATTCACGTGATTAGATTTTAGACTAGACTTGCCTGTTAATAAGTGCTCGGCAAGTTTGCAAAGTTTGAATCTGAATGGCAGTAGACTGAGCTCAAACAACGTGGAGGCCACAAATAGTATTTTCTTGACTGGTTTGTTTATGGACCAGTCCGTAGACTAGAAATTCTGGAAATTAAATTGTAGACCTAATCATCCTAATGTCACCTTTAAACTTAAAGACCTATCATCCAAGTTTGGTCAGTGTCGGTGTGTACGTAACACTGTACCGTACCGCACCGGTAATGCACGACACTGCATTATTTTAATGCTTCTACATTCAGTTTGCTAAAAATACATTTAGGCGAGTGATTCGCGTGCCTGGAATGGTTTCAGAAGAGCGTTTTGTCGCCACCCTCGATTTTTCATATGGCCAACACTGCCAATTTTTAGTGTGAACTTGAAATGTGACCTTGACCTTAAAGGTACGAACCTGGCTATGGTATGTGACACATCCTCCCATGGTCCTTTATAATTGTGTGAAGTTTGAGGCCTGTGGCACTAACTGTTTTCAAGTTATTGGCTTGGACACACACACACACACGGACAAATGCACACTTCAATCACTATATGCAACCTGACTTCAGTCGGGGGGGATAAAAACAATGCATCTGGTAAAAGATGCAAGAATACAAAACGTCCTGAACAGTAACAAACAGGACGTAAACACAGGGAATTAACAGAATACCTATTCCGTAAAACAAGTTAAACTCCCAAGAATTTTAATAAACAAGAGGCCCCAAGTGGCCTTAATCGCTCACCTGCCAAAGTGGCTCAAATATGTATTTGGGGTCACATTCAGTTAGACATGGTTCATCAACACTACAAAAGAATGAAGGCAAATTTTATGGAAAAACATTAAGGAATAGATTTGAACAAACTTGAACCTAACATGCACCCCCGGCACCCCACCCATAGAAAGCCCAAATAATAAGCCAGGGACTCAAATTGAACAAACTTGAATCCCACCCCCTATGGATGCTGCATACCAAATATCAAAAGATTCTGATTGGTGGATCGGAAGAAGATTTTTAAAGAATATTCCTCATATTGCACTAATCTGAACAATTGGCTCCCATAGAGAGCCCAAATATGGACCCAGGGATTTGATTTCAACAAACATGTGAATGAATCTTTCAAAGATATTATATGTGAAATATGAAGGCCTTTGGAGCAGCGGTATGGGAGAAGAAGATTCTTTAATGTTTTTCCCATTACTCACAGTGTTAAAAAGTGATGACTCAGCATTTTTTCAAAGTTCTGGAAAAGTACCCCATGATAAAACAAATGGCAATTTTTTTTTTGACCATTCCTTTCTGCTGTTCCTAAGGAAGAGTCACACAAAATAAAAATATTCGGTGCCGTGTAGTTTTGGAGTTATGAGTGTTTTAAATTGTTTCTATTTTTAGCTTCTGCGGTTCCCATAGGGCAACGGGAAACTGTTTTTAGGATAAATTAGGTACTTATGACCCAATAAGCCCTCATATCAAATTTGGTTCAAATTGGCCTCTCAGTTCGGAAAATAGAAATTTTGGTACAATTCGGGCTCCGACACGAAGCCCAAATATGAACCCAGGGGCTTGGCTTTAACAAACTTATATCTCACCTCCCTAAGGATACTGTATACCAAATATCAAAAGATTCTGACTGGTGGATGTGAAGAAGAAGATTTTGAAGAATATTCCTCATATCGAACTAAGTTATAACTCGACCTCCCACAGGGAGCCCAAATATGAACCCAGGGACTTGGCTTGAACAAACTTGAATCTCACCCACCTAAGGATGCTGCATACCAAATATCAAAACATTCCAACTGCTGGATCTGAAGGAGAAGATTTTTAAGAAAATTCCTCATTTTGAACAAAGTTTTAATTCGGCCTTCCACAGGGGGCCTAAATATGAACCCAGGGACTTGGCTTGAAAAAACTTGAATCTCACCCCACTAAGGATGCTGCATACTAAATATCAAAACATGCTGGATCTGAAGAAGAAGATTTTTAAGAAAATTCCTCATTTTGAATTAAGTTATAATTCGGGCTCCCACAGTGAGCCCAAATATGAACCCATGGACTTGGCTTGAACAAACATGAATCCACCCCCCCCCCCCCCCCCACTCCCTCCCCAAGGATGCTTCATACCAAATATCAAAACATTCCGACTACTGGATGAGAAGAAGATTTTTAAAGAAAATTCATCAGTTATATGTGAAATATGAAAGCTTTTGGACCAGTGGTTTGGGAGGAAAAGATTATTTAATGTTTTCCCTATTACCCACAGTGTTAAAAAAAAGCTTACTCAGCACTTTTTTAAAGTCCCGAAAAAGTACCCTATGATAAAACCGATAGCAATTTATTTTTTTGGACCATTCTATTCTGTTGGTCCTAAGGAAGCTTCACACCAAATAAAAATTGTCAGTGCTGTGTAGTTTTGGAGATATGGGTGTTTTAAATTTGTTCTATTTTTACCTTCTGCAGTTCCCATGGGGTGATGGGAAAATTTTTTTTTGGCATAAATTAATTACTTATGTCCCAATAAGCCCTCATATCAAATGTGGTTCAAATCAGCCTCTCAGTTAGGAAAATAGAAATTTGGGGCGAGGCAAAAATTCTTGCCCCTCCCATAACGATGGCAAATATAGGCCCTTGAACTTCTCTTGAACAAATCTGAGTCTAGACTTCAAAAGGAAGCTGCACACCAAATATCAAGTCTCTGCTACTGCTGGTTCATGAGAAGAAGATTTTTTAAGATTTAGGCACACTTTTTGGGTGTGGACATACCGAGGGGCAGGGCAACTTGATTTGAACAAACTTGAACTGACATATGATAGGGAACATGCACACCAGATTTGGTTCAATTTGATCACGTAGTTTGTGAGAAGAAGTCGATAATGTAAATTTAACGCCGGATGACAGAGGCCGGACAGAAAGTGATTAGTGAAGCTCCCCTTGAGCTTCGCTCAGGTGAGCTGAAAATTCTCAATAAAAAAGCTGTAAGAGCTTGGGAGTATAACAGGAGGGTTCAGGAGAGGGAAGGGAAGTAATATTAACAAAACAACAGTGGAGTCATATTATAATGACGAGTATTGACGACGTTCAGAAGCATATACCAAATATAGGGAACATGAATAATTTTACATAAAAATTATAAGCTACAGACCTTAACATCCCAAACCACCGTTATTCACTTCCAACATCTTGCTACACTGTTGATTCCATGAAAATCATCCCAGATTTGTGTCTAGTATTTTCAAAAATGAGAATTTATTGCACAGATGTCAGTTCAAATGTTTACTGACTTGGGCCAAACAAAAGAATGATGCTTAGCGCCAAATTCTGGTCTCTTCCTGGGTATTGCACATGCGCAAGTACTAAAAGTATGGAGGCCAGATAGGACTTTTAATTTTCGGTATTGTATGCAAATTTGGGGGATTGGGGGGGGGGGGGGGGGGGGGGGGGGGGGTGTCAAAATTTGTGTTTGGCCCTTGACAATACTGAGGTTGCACCTGCTTAGTCTGGGACATTGGTAAGTATTAAAAATATGAAATGTTGGAAATTCTGTTATACAATCAATTAATAAAATTAGATATATTTCTATTATTTGCTGGCTGTTGACAACAATGAAATGTTAACAATTCTTTTGGTAAAAATTATTTCTTCCTCATACATACTATACCTATGGAGTGTGCACTTTTTCAACTTCAGACTTTGGCAAAACCATCTCAAAACCTACTCCTAATGAGGTTAAGGGGGGGCTTGAAAAGAAATCAAACCCATCTGGTACCTCAGAAAAAGAAAATGATGCAAAACAGCGTGTCTGTTTTATTCGCTGATTTTTGTGTTTGTGTGCGAGAAGCAGCATTTTCACCAATGGTTGCTTGGCATATGGTACCACTGTACTAAATATTTTCCCATAGGTGACCATTATAACGTTCAGGCCCAAAAAAAATATGATTGCATCATTTTAATTTTCGCATTCAAATATTTTTGTCAAAATATAGTCCTTCAGACAACTTTTTCTGACCTGAAAACAGGGGGTGATGCAACAATTAAGAGAAAAAACTGATAGAAATCTAAATTTTGTAAGTAAATTTCCTTTCTTATTATACCTACCACAATTGTTTACTACTGGCTTGCACGACAGTGGAAGTCCCTAACTCGGAAAATATGCTCTCTATTTTGATCTTTCCCAAGGGATTTGAGAAAGAAAAGTGGTGCAAAAGTAAACAATTGTGGGTGGTATAATAAGAAAGGAAATTTACTATAAAATTTAAATTTAACAACCTACCTTACAATTGTTTACTACAGCCTGAATAGACAATAGGATGGAGGGAATCATATAACCAACCCCCACATAACCCAATTGCACTGGAACAATGGACAGAGGAAGAGGTCCCTAGTCCTATCAAACCATAGCATCACAATCATTAGTAAAAGACAATGAGAGATGAGGTGTGCAGTTCTGTACGATGCACAGACAGAAAGGACAGGAACAGCACAGAGCTGGAACTGACCTTGCGGTAAGCCTAATGGCTGGGATAGACAACAGCCTGAGCAGAAGAAAAAGGGCCAAAGCAAAAAGGTCCTCCGACTGCTCCTGCAACTGACGCAGATAGAAGGTGGAGAAAGTAGAAGCATTTCTCCCGTAGGCTGCCTGCAGAACATCTGACAACTTGACGGAGTTAGCATAAGCCCAAGAGGTAGACAATGCACGCACCCCGTGAGCAGAAATACGATTGGTAGACGAGCGAAAGCCACACGACTAGCAAGACAAATCCATCGAGAAATGGACTGAGGAGAGATCTTCTGTTGACCAGGAATAAGAGACAGAAAAATTGTTTCCTGTCTGCGCCCGATTGAGATAAAAGTGAAGTGCACGAACCAGACAGAGCAAAGGGCGATTACCCTCAGCAGAAGGAAGAGCCCTGATACAGATAGGAGATGGAGTCATTTCTGGTATCTGATTCTTGGCCAGAAAGGAGCAATCAGTGGTAAACATAACACTGTTGGGAAGCTCCTGAAAAAGGCCGGAGCAACCGAGAGGGCGTGAAGCTTACTAACCCGTCTGGCTGAGGCAAATGCCATCAGAAAAGCCGTCATGTATGTGAGAAAATGCATATCCACCTGGGATAAAGGTTCGAACTGTGAGATGCTGTCCCACATATGAAAAGGTCTCCGGAAGCATGGACCTGTACTCTTTGATGGTAATAGGCTGGAGACCCAGAGAATCAAACAGATATACCAGAAACTCTGCAATCTGTGTTATCAAAGGATTGGCATAGTGATCAGCACACCATCTACAGAAGACCTTCCACTTAGCCACATAGGCTAAACCAGTGGAGTGCCTCCTTGAAGAAGAAATGCACTCCACTGCTCATCTCAAAAAACCTCTATGGAGGAGACAGGACCAGATAAAAGATATTCATGAAGGCACAATGAAGTCAGGTCGATTTGAAACCTTCTCGGGTGACCTTGGCAAAGAAGGTCATGATGTAGAGGGAGACGTGCCAGAACCACCGCCAACAGAGAGCGGAGCTGATTGATCCACACCCATTGAGGTGAAAGGGGAGCGATCAGAATGATTCGACAACTGCAGGTTCGTATCTTGGCTAGAACCTGAGGCAGAATCGGAACTGGCGGGAAGGCGAAGCTGACAAGACCGTTCCAATCGAGTGACAGAGCGTCCACGGCGAAAGCCAGAGGATCTGGACATGGGGACACGAAAGTGTCCACCTGACGGTCCCAACGAGTCGCAAGGAGATCGATGTGGCAACGACCCCAGAGATCGCAAAGCAACTGGAACATCACCCTGTGGAGCATCCACTCGGTGGAAATGACCCTGCCCCGTCGGGACAGGGAATCAGCTAGGACGTTCAGATGATTGGGAATGTGACGAACCACCACTCCAGCATTGACATACTGAGCAATAAGTAGAAGATCCCGAGCCAATTCGTACTTGGGAACTGAGTGCGTGCTGCCCTGATTCCGAATGTAAGCAACCACTGTCGAATTGTTGGTCAACAGAAGGACCTGGTGATTCGAAAGGTGGGGATCCACTGCCGGAAACTCAGAAGAAGAGCAAGAAGCTCCTTCTGGTTGATGTGAAGAGCTGCTTGATCCTGGTCCCATGCCCCATGAAGGGAAAGACCTAGAGGATCCAACGTCGCACCCCATCCGAGATCGCTGGCATCTGCCATCAGAACACAATCGGACGTGGGTAAGTCCAACAGAACTCCCTGCATAACCCACTGAACATCCGTCCAAGGGAGAAGGTGACGAGGAATAGACTCTGGTAACTGAAGCACTAGATCCAGAGGATCGACATTCGGCCTCCAATGACTGAGCAGAAAGTGTTGGAGAGGTCTGACATGCAGCCGACCTCGAGGAATGAGATCCATCACCGAACTGCAGAGACTGAGCAGCTGGAGAATACTCCGAGCTGTCATGGACGTGGACTGGGACAGAGTCAGGGCAAAAGCTGAGAGAATCACAGCCCTTGTCCGGGGAACCGCCACCGTATTCAGCTGAGTACGGAAGTCCATCCCCAGATGACAAAACGACTGAGAAGGGACCAGGTCCAACTTCTCCTCGTTGACTCTGAACCCTAGCGACTTGAGCAGGCTCAACAGTGTGTTGACATCTGATTCCATAAAGGCAGCATTGGAATGCCTCTGGAGGATATCGTCTGGATATGCCAAAGTAGTCACCCTGAAGTGTGTGCGATGGAAGGCAATCACATGCAACATCAGAAGGGTGAAGGCCCAAGGAGCCATGTTAAGGCTGAAGGGCATGGCCTTGAACTGGTAAACTTGCCCCAGAAAAGCGAACCTGAGATACTTTCGTGATGTCCAATGAATCAGAACGTGAAAGCAAGCATCTCGCAGGTCGATGCTGGAAGCGAAATTTACCTGGTGGATGGAGCGGCAAACCAACCTGAAAGTCTCCATGCTGAACTTGAGAGCAATGATAGACTGATTCAGGATACTCAGATCGATAACCGGTCAGAGGCGGCCGTCCTTCTTCGGCACCAAGAACAGAGGGGAAAAAAATTCCACTGAATGAATGTTCTTGATGACCTCGATCTCCCCCTTTGACAGGAGATTGTCTATCTTCGTGATCAAAAGTTCCTGATGTGTAAGGTCTAAAGGAACTTGTGTTGGAAGAGGCACTCTCGACAGAGTGGGGTGCCTCCAGACGGATATCTGCAGCCCGGACCAGATGAACAACATCTAACACCCGAGGATCAGATGTGATTGTGGCCCAATGGTCTGCGAACTTTGATATCCTTCCTCCAACTTGGGGCGAATCGAGGTGAGGACCTTCATTTCGAGCCCCGGCGAGGCCCATGAGAGAAAAAAGCGCCTCCTCTACCATATGAAGAATCCTTAGTCCTCCCTCTAGCCTGCCGACGCTTACCCTTACCCTGTGAGTAAGAAGTAGAAGTGGCGGCAGGAGGATCAGACCTCGGCTTCGAAGAGGAAGCAGAAGGGTGCTTGTTAGGCTTTGGATGGCCTCTGCCTTCAACAGAAGGCTTATCAAGCTGACGAAGCAGCAGCCGATCTTTGGAATAATGTAGGAAGTAAGTCGCCACAGAACCATGGAATAGTCGCGGACCCGCCAAAGAAGCAGATCGAAGAGCAGCGTGCTGCCCCTCAGGAAGGGAAGGCTTATGTCCAACACAGCATCCCGGCGAACTAATTCCAAGTTAGCCATGTTACAGGCATGCGCTTGAGTAAGATGCATGAGTGCCTTGGAGAGCACACGCAAAGGAGCATTTATGTCGTCAAACTTATCTAAAGCTGAGATGAGATCTGAGAGAGAAAGCATGCCCTGAATCTCTCTCGATAAGCCCAAAAGAGACAACAGAGTCGCCATAGGAATAACGGCCAACTTGTGCTTGGAAAGCCCGAGGGAGGATGAGTCCTGATCCAAGACCGTCAAAGTCTGGCAGACTGACGGATTGGCAGAATCGTAGGAACGATAATGCACTGGAGGCAAAAAAATGTCAGCCCTGGTGGGGAACGAAGTCCTCATAATCTTGGAACTCAGCTTAGAGTCCAAAGCCATAAACGCTTCAACAACCTGTAGTGACTGGCACAGTCAAAGGTGCCTGGAAGCGGGTTGCTCCACAGGCTGTAGGTGCACGACCGAAGACAGCAGCCTGGCTGACACCGTCGGCTGGTCTGACAGTTTGAGATCTAGAAGGAACTCAAACACAAAGTCAATAGCTGCCCCCAAGTCAGAAGAATGTTGGCTCTCGACGTCAGGTATGTCTGACCCATCCTCTGAGTCGGAAGACAAATAGCCCATCATGGGCAAACCAGCTGATGCCCCCATGGTGTAGGCACACCTGAGGGATCAGAAATCGGTCTGCTTCCAATCCCGGGAGGTGACGCCACGAGGGGCATCTGGAAACCACTAGTAGCCTCGCTGGAGGCAACGGGAAGACTCTTGGAATGAACCTGAGTGACAAAGGAGTGGGCATCTCTGAGCTCACGGCCCGTGTCAGCCAGTTCGACATGGGAACGAACCGGCAAAGTGGCTTCACTCCAGACCTTTTTAACCAGCGAAGGGTCACGATCCTCAAATACACACGACGCGGGGCGACATGTGGCAGCTGAAACACCTGAAGGATGATGCCTATAGGGGTACGACACACCCTGAGGATCTACAGTGCGGGAACTCAGGAGAGTCGCTGCGGACCTCTTGAGGGACAAAATGTCCAGGCTGCACAAAAAGCCTCGGTAACGCAAAACTTGCCATGGGACCAGAGTGCGTGGATGGTAAAGCAACAGAGTCCATGGTGACCTCACCATGAACGTTAAAAAATTTATAGTAATTTATATATTTTTTATACTTACCAATGACCCAGACTTAGCTGGTGCTAACTCTAACAAAACCAGGGCCAAACACAAATTTTGCCCCCCAATCCCCAAAATTTGCATCCAAAACAAAAAGAAATCATGTCCTAAAGGACCTCCATACTACGCCTCTACTGCGCATGCGCAGTGACACAGACGTCCCGAAATTGGCGCCAATTATCATTCTTACTGGCAGTGCCTGGTCAGCGCTATGTACTCAGCGGGGAGGCAAGAGTTTTCAACTCCAGGGAGGGCCATCCCCGTCTGGGTCATTGGTAAGTATAAAAAATATATAAATTACTATAAATTTTTTAACATTTTTATACTGTACCAATGACCCAGACTTAGCTGAATAGTAAACAGGCTGGAGGGCCTAGGACATAGAGGAAAATCCAATAAGCTCAACTATATAGTAAAGAGGTAACCCCTTAAGGAGAAAAGGAGTATTAGGCTTTACATGTATCTTTCTTATTTAATATTAAATTAGAAAGATACACTACCCTTCATAATTGAGCACAATAACATTCATGTTCTCTATTAACATCCAGTATAACCCTTATACTAATTATTTTTAAAGCAAGCCAATAAATAAAGTAGTCCAGAGAATTGAGGCTCTTTATAGTCATTTAAAAGTGTCCGAGTATTGTATATTAAAGCACGTTTGACACTTGACATATACAAATGCTTCACACCAAGCTACACTTTAAAAATAAGACATGAATGAATTTTAACATTAATATTACACTTTAAAACCATCCCGGAAGCGACTCAGAAATACTGACTTGGAGGAGGCATTCCCTTGCTTTTCACTATAAAGCAGGTGACCTAAGGGAACACCCGCCCCCCCCCCCCCCCCCCCCCCCCCCCCCTCCCCTTGCCCTGGGTCAAATAGCCCAGAGCGAAGAGGGCAGCCGGACGGAGTCACTGCCGGAACAGAAAGCCTGCATAACTATAGTTGCAACTGTTTAGTGGACGACATTCTGAGCAACAGATAACGGACCTAAACAATGCAGGTCTCCAGAAATGGACTCAATATTTCTGAGATAAAAATTCGTAAATGTGGATGGCTGAGACCAATAAGCAGCCTTCATTAAATCTGTAATAGCAACACTATTAGCATAAGCCCAGGAAGTAGAAAGAGCTCTTACTTCATGAGCAGAAATCTTAAGCACAGACTGCTGAGAAGAAGATAAATCTTCATAAGCAGTACGGATAGTTAATTGAATCCATCTAGCAATAGAATGGACTGAAATGTCCTTTCTATTAGGCATCAAAGACAGAAAGAAACGTTTCCATCCCTTTCTGCTAAACTGAGATCTCTGTTTATAGATACGTAATGCTCTAACAGGACAGAGTAAAGGCCTACGCCCGTCTGAAGACGGAAGAGCCTTAATAACAATAGGTTCCAGATATTTATTAGGAGCCTGATTCTTAGCTAAAAAACCCCACATTAGTAATGAAGGTGATAGTGTTCCCAACACTACGATAATGAGAATCATCCACCGATAGTGCATGAAGCTCACTGACTCTTCTAGCAGAAGAGAAAGCTAAGAGAAAAGCTGTCTTATAAGATAAGAATTTGAAATCTACTGTCCCAAGAGGTTCAAATGGCTTTTCCTTCAATTTAAGAAGAACCCAAGCTAAATTCCACTTAGGAATTAATCTAAGAGTTCTGGGTCTATTTATCGAAAAGTTTCTAACCAACTTAGATAAAGAGACATTAGATCCAATTTGTAAACTATCATGATGTGCATAGGTATCAGATAACATAGATCTATAACCCTTTATAGTAACAGGCTGCAGTTTGATTTCGTCAAACAAGTATACTAGAAAGTTTGCAATGTCTGGTATAGAGGGATCGAATATATCTACAGATTGATCCCTACACCAACGACGAAAAACCTTCCACTTAGCCGCATAGTTTAGCGAAGAGGAGGTCCTCCTACAGTTAGAAATCGCGTCCACTGCTCGTCCTGTAAAGTGCTTGCCATGCAAGAAGGACCGCACAACGGAAAAACGTGAAGGTTGAGACCTTGCGGGTTGTGATGGAGTTGGAGCGATTTCCCCTGCGAAAGAAGATCCTCCCGTGGAGGAAGCTTCCGCGGTAGGTCCCACAACAGACACCTGAGTAGATTTATCCACGGTCTCTGTGGAGACAGAGATGCTACCAACAGAATCTTGCATTGAGATTGTTTTATCTTTAGCAATACTTGTTGAATTAACGGCGCTGGAGGATACGCATATCCTATCATTCCGTCCCAAGGGATCGACAGAGCGTCTACTGCAAATTCTCTTGGATCCGGACACGGAGACACATACGTCTGCAACTGATTGTTGAGATGTGTCGCAAATAAGTCTATCATTGGCCGTTCCCATTGGTAGCAAATCTGATTGAATACTTGTTTGTTGAGAGTCCACTCCGACGGCAACAAGCGACCATTTCGTGAAAGGGAGTCTGCTAGCACATTCAGACGACCCGGTATGTGACGGACCGAAAGAAGAACGTGATGTTCTAGCGCAAACAGAAGGATTCTTTCCGTTAGATTGAACAACGGAACTGAATGAGTGCCTCCCTGATTCCGTATATACGCCACTACTGTCGTATTGTCGGATAGGATTTGGACATGAGCATCGTGAATAATGTCCATCCAGTGACGTAACGCAAGCCAAATTGACATCATTTCCTTGATGTTTATGTGCTTGCACAGGAATTGCGGATCCCAAAGACCCTGGCATCTCGATTCCGTTGGGATTAATGATGCACCCCAACCTGTTTGACTGGCATCCGTCATAACGGTAAAACTCGGATCCGGCAACTGCAGCGGAACTCCCTGAGTTAACCACTGAATGTTTGCCCAAGTCTGAATCTCTTGTTTCACTTGATCTGACAAGAGAACGTCTACATCGAGCGAATGAATTTTCACACTCCAATTCTGAGTCAAGAAAATTTGAAGAGGACGTGTGCATAACCGCCCCATCGGAATGAGATCCGCGGCGGCTCCACACAGACCTATCAGTCTCATAAATTCTCTCGCCGTGACTTTGTCTGCGTGCAGACAATAGCGAGCGTAACAACTGACTAATTTCGCTCTGGTTAACGGCAGACGAACGAGATTGTTGTGCGTCTCGAAGCTCATTCCCAGATGAGTGAATGACTTGGATGGCACCAGATCCGACTTCTCCTCGTTTACTATAAAACCGAGACGTCGGAGCAATAGAAGAAGATTCTGAACATCGTTCTGAAGCGTTAACTCGTTGCCGTACCTCAGAAGAATGTCGTCCAGGTAGGCTGACGTTACCGCAGATGAATGAGCTCGGAAGTAGATCATTACCGAGTTCATTACCCGAGTGAAAGCCCAGGGTGCTAGATTCAATCCGAAGCACATCGCCCGGAATTGATACACCACTCCTAGGACTGCGAAGCGTAGATACTTTCGGAATGTCGGATTACCATGACGTGAAAGAACGCATCTTTGAGATCTATGCTCGTTGCATAATCGTTCACCCGAATACTCGCTCTGACCGATCGAATCGTCTCCATATAAAACTTCGGAGCGACGATCAGCTTGTTTATCCAGCTCAAATCTATGACTGGACAGAACGAGCCGTCTGGTTTCGGAACCAGAAACAGATGGCTGTAGAATCCCGGAGATTCCTGGTTTTCTACGACCTCTACCGCGTTCTTCATTAAAAGAGACTGCACCTCTGATAACAGAGCGTCTCTTTTCTGTGGATTTGACGGAAGATGAGTCCACTTTGGACTTCGAGTTAATGGAGGCTTTCGTTTGAAGGATATCTTTAGACCTTCCGAAGTCACTCCTCTCACCCAAGGGTCGTCCGTAATTGACGCCCATTCTTGTGAAAAGCTTGACAACCTTCCGCCAACCGGAACGCGATAGAGGTTTAAGCCATCACCTCCTGGACCTGCGAGGCCTGCGGTAGGAGAAACCACGTCTTCCACGGCCCGCACCTCGCCCCGTCGACCTCGGGGCGTCCGACCGATTGTCCCGGCCTGAAGGACGTCCCGAACGAGAGTCGCTATCCTGATGGTCTCTCGAATAAGACCAAGAGGACGCACCGGAACCTCTATAGGAACCTCTCTTGGGCGCATTAGACCCAGAAGTGCCTGTCTTATTCGTGTCTGCTGTATCCGACTTCTTAGGAGCAGATTTGAACAACAGAGAATCCTTAGCTTTCTTTGTAATTTTATCATAAATAGCGGAAAGCTTGCCGTCAAAGAGAAGTTCTCCTGAGACCGAAGCGACTCTAAGAGAGTTCTTCACCTTAGAATCCACTAGTGTGGATGTAGCTAGGGCTGCGTCACGTCTAACCAACTCCAGATTTGCCACTGAAAGGGAGGAGTTACACGTGGAATAAGCTACTGCCCTTGAAAGAAGTCTTAAAGAGGATTGTATATCCTGAAACTCTTTCCCCTGAAGGTGCAGTGATAACGCCTTAGTAAGGTGATCTGCGTAAGATAAGGCATCTAAATTGGCTCTGTTAGACACAATAGCTGTTTCCAACACCGCGGTTGGAATAGAAGCTGACGACGGTAATGATAGCTCTAAGTCTTCCGCCTCGTCGTCCATACGCAGAGGAACTCTCGGTATACCCTGTCCTGCCGTATCGAATTTATTCCTTGCATTAATGAAAGGCAGGTTGAGAGTATTAGCGGACAAGAAACCTGCTTTCCCCGTCCTGGAAGCAAGTTTAAATATAGCGTCATTCAATAATTCAAATGTTCTTGCAACATTATTGGACTGCGACGGAAACTCGGGAGCGATGTCCCTGAACCGCTCAAAAAATTCCGAGTCCAATGACGCTATAATTCTCTTGTCCGGAACCGCAGCAGTCTGGCCCGACGGAACAACTTGAGGGAGAAAGTGCCGAATGAAGTCCACGGCAGCTTTATGTTGTTCCGAAAGGGATAGATCCAAGTCATCCGTATCCCTTTCACCATCCGGTCGGACGTCATGATGTTCCCGGTCGTCCGCCCCCGATGCTTCGGCGGAGCGTACCGACCCAGCGCCATCGGATAATTCTCGATCCGACACCGTTTCTGTCGGCTGCTGGGATGCTGCGATAAGCTGTGCTATCTGCACAAGAATGTCCGGCGTCGAGACCTGCGGAGGCGCAGTCTTTCACTGCTTCGCCGAGGGCAGCTCTGCATCAGATGGCTCCCGCATACTTTTCCTATGCGAACGTCCGGAGTCCATCGGTCTCGAATCCCTGGCTGCCGGATGGTGTGACCTGGTCGCCGAAGAATCCTTGATCGGCGAAGCTGGTAATATATCGGCGGTCACGCAGCCAAGGTGCGGTCGTGTGCGCTGACGAGAAGAGGAAGCCTTAACAGTCTCTGCGGACTGTTTATACAACGGAGCGTCCCGAGCGACGGACGTATGCTCCGCTAAAGACACATTTTGTACCACAACATCTGGTCCCAGATATTGTTGTACGAGAGAGGGGCCTCTCTCGCTCGCGGCCCGGCTGGACCTGGACGAGCTAGGAACCGGACTCAAAGGCTTCCTCCGTTCTCGCTTACTATCCGCCGTCACTGGGTGTGCATCTATTATGTTTATAGTGCTCGCATCACCCAAAACTTCCTCTTGAACCGCATCGGACGAACCCGGCTGCCGAACCATTCGGTGAATAGACGCTACACCGGGCGAGCTAGCGGACGACATTTGTCTAATCTCCATGAGCACTTTTGCCTCTAGCTCTGAATTCATTTGTGACGACGGACGCACGCTTGTAGAAGATAACATGGAAACATCACCCTGTTCTGGTTCCTCTGAAATAGAAACTGAGAGAGTAGAGTGACCTTGCGGAGAAAGAGCCGGCATCGCCCTTTCTCCAGAAACAACATATCGTGACACACGTTTCCAATGTTTCTCATCCCAATATTCACATATAGGACAGGGATTAATGCGAGAACACTGACTACAATTAATACAATGATCATGAAAGTCAGAGGAAGATTTCTTCCTATTACAATTTGAACAACGTCCCTTCATTGTGAAAGAACAACAATAAGTCCTAGTTACTCGCAAAAACCCCTGACACAAAGATACATAATAACATGATCCATTAATAAATGAAAAAACAATTGCAAATCAAAATAATTTTGAAAAAATATTTTTTCAGTGAAGCCCAAGTTGCTGAAAAGTAACGTTGAGCCCCGATGGATCCGATGGCAAAGTGTGGTCAAAAATTTTAAATTTATATTAAATAATTAATGAGACACTTACGGATAATATAAATGTATCTTATAGTGAGATAAACTACAGCAAAGGCAAACAGCCCCCCTCAAAAAAGGCTGTTGCCAATGTAAACAAACAGTGTAAAAACACCAGAAAACATGACTCCAGGCACTGAAAAAACTGGCCCGGAATCAGTCATCAAATTACACTCTATCTGATGCAAAACAGAGACTCCCAGGGGAGAATCTGCAGAACATCAGATGGAAGATGCAGAACACAAACGTTATACACCCATGGGTGAAAACGTAACTATGGGGAAAATAACAGAAAACATTCTGTAACCAAGCAACTCTCCCAGGAAATTTTAGAAATGAAATTTCTCAAAAATATGCCAAAAGCATGGGAGAATTGCAAGGGTGGACTTTGGAAGGCTAGGGGAGAGGAAACACTGAATAAGCAGTGCAACATTTAGCAAGAATGACAACAAGAGGCCCATGCCTCGAAAATAGGCAACTTAACATAATTTCATCAAAAAATTTTAAGTACAGCCCTGATTATTTTTTGTCACTTCTTTTTCCTCTCCTCCTTCTATCCTCCTTAGAATCACATTTTCTCCAAAAATTACGTGTCTGGCATCCTTTAAACTGAGATTTACAAGCACAAAGATCAGTGAGATGTTGACTGATGAAGGGCCAAACAGAGAATGATAATTGGCGCCAATTTCGGGACGTCTGCGTCACTGCGCATGCGCAGTAGAGGCGTAGTATGGAGGTCCTTTAGGACATGATTTCTTTTTGTTTTGGATGCAAATTTTGGGGATTGGGGGGCAAAATTTGTGTTTGGCCCTGGTTTTGTTAGAGTTAGCACCAGCTAAGTCTGGGTCATTGGTACAGTATAAAAATATCTGAATCCAATGAGAAAATTGCTGGGCTGGACGGCTGAGAGACCACCAGAGGATTCGGTCAGCAGCCCCTTCCGACTTCGCGGAGTTGAAGTCAGGGAATGCTGAGGCTGATACCCCACGTCCACACTACCAGACATCTCTGCAGACCCCTGCAAGGATAAGCCGAGGCCGGATGAAACGGTGACTGATGACATAGCAGACGGAACAGCAGTAGCAGCAGATACGACGGGAGCTGTTGAAACTGGTGGAAAAGTGGAGAGAGCAACTGGGCTTGGCTCCAAAGGAGGAGTCACAATCCTAGTGACCGCCTCAGATGTCGACTGGAGAGGGACCATAGTCCCGGAACCAGGCATCTCTTCATCAGACAACTCAACAGCTCCCGCAGTATCCACCACAGTTAAAGACTGCACCTCCCCCAAGGAGGGGTATAACTCTCACCAGATGTGGTCGTGTCGGGAGGCCCCGAACGACAGCGTTCCCTCTCACGCGTATGCGGGAGGAACGGCCACGAGAACACACCACATGCTTGGGCAAAGGGCATTGTCCTCAAGGAACAGTCCTGGGCATAACAGACCTGAGAGCAGTAGAAGAAAAGGAGAACTTAACAGATGTAGAAAGTAGAAGAACACCCCCAAATACGAGAGAAAGGTGGCAGAAAATAAAGGACAGGCAGAAACACAACTGAACCCAGACGGACGATAGGGACCCAAAAAACAGAAATTCTGCCCTTAACAGAGAGGAGAAATCCTGTCCATTGACACCTAACTCCAATAATAATAATATCCAAAAGGATAACATAAATTTATCAACCCCAAAAATTTATGTCCGAACCACATGGTACGCGAAAGTCGCGAGTGAACATGAAGAATATATAAAATACAATAAAAATGTGGTTGAAAATAATAACGAGAATATATAAAACACAGTCCTGTTATTATACGATCCTCAGATCCATAATTACAGTCACAGGTAACCATTATCAACAAGCTGAATTATCACTGTTTCTTAATGCAAATGGACGTCTTGCCACGCTGACGGATGAAAAAAGAATGATTCATTAGTTACTGCCTGCGCACTGGTACCGGAAGTACTAGGAGAAGAGTGTCCCCTACTGGGTGTGTGCCGGTAGCACTCGACCCAGTTTTGACTTATTTTTTCTTGGTGCTTTTGCACCACTTTTCTTTCCCAAATCCCTTTGGAAAGATCAAAATAGAGAGTAGAGACTTCCACTGTAGTGTAAGCCTGTAATAAACAATTGTAAGGTAGGTTGATAAGAAAGGGAAGTAGCAGTCAGTTGCCCATATTTTTCAGAGAATTCCCAAAATACTTGTTGAAACGATACATTTTCCCAAAGACTGCTTAGATTTGGAGATTGCATCATTTCTGAGGGCAACTTTTCAAGGCGGGTAACTCTTGATCCAATTGGAGATGGTCTGTCACCCAGTATACCCCCACCGTGGCATATCGCTTAGTGTGGGTGACTAAAAAAGGAGCAGTTAATTTTTCTAAGTAAAAAAAAATTCCAATATGGCCACCAGCCATCTTGAATCCGATCGGGGAAAACATTATGTCACGCACTGCTCCTCATCATGTCAATCATTTTGGTAAAGTTTCATGAAAATGCGACTAAAACTGTGGAAGTAGTTCGCTCCACAAGTATTTTGCAAAATCCAATATGGCCTCCAGTCGGCCATCTTGAATCTGATCTGGAAAAAATTTATGTCATGCACTGCTCCTCATCATGTCGATCAATTTATATTGAGTTTCATGAAAATGCTGCAAAAACTGTAGAAGTAGTTTGCTCCACAAGTATTTTGCAAAATCCAATATGGCCGCCAGTCCATCTTGAATCCGATCTGGAAAAAAATGATGTCATGCACTTCCCCTCATCATCTTGATCTTTTTTGTGAAGTTTCATGAAAATGCAACTAAAACTGTGGAAGTAGTTCGCTCCACAAGTTTACATGTGCAACGGACCGACGACAAAACGACAGACCAACTGACGGACAAGTTGACTCCTATATACCCCCCTAAACTTCGGGTTAGTGCAGTCATACCATATGTGGAGAAGTTAAAAAAGTCAAAAAAATGTCTGATAGACTGTATAGCACCCTATAATCAGAATAAAATACAAGGAGGAAATCACAGATCCACAACTTGAGTTGTGATATTTCTTAACCATTTTTCACACATAATGGCTATGTTAAGCCAGTGCAACGTATATTCACAAAAAATCACCCTTAAAATATTATTATTTTTTCAATTTTGCCTCTCCCAAAAAAACTGCTTATGACACCCCATGGGAACAAGCCCAGAGAGCTCATTCCAGTGAGATATCATAAGCTATGTTTTTGGGGCCAAAAAATGAAAGTTTTATGTTTTTCCAAGTTTTATTTTTTGGTTTGCAGTAGTCCAACTGTCATGGTAGGTACAAGAATGTTATATATTTATTTATTGTGGTCTAAACAATACTTCTGACAGCCAGGGTCATAGTTGTAGTAAGGAAGGAAGCCAGAGTATCTGGAGAGAACCACCAAGCAGTGGCGAGCAACTGTCAGACTCCCCCCCAACATACTAACTAGACACAGATCAGCATTCTTTAAAGAAGACATGTGCATCATCGATGTGCAGTATGCCTCAGTACACAGCGCCACCATGCTCCCACGTGGGTAATTGGGATTAAGTTACCCAAGGACATAATGAAGTTACCCCTGGTGGGAATCAAACCATTGACCTTTTGGTTTGAAGTTCAATGTCGTAACCACTAAGCCACCACACTCCTGGGTACAGGAATGACTTATTAAAAATCCTGCAGATTCATAGATGTTTTTAACCTGCAAATTTGGTGGACACGTATCAAAAGAACTCAAGTTACAGATCCGAAAACATTTTTTGGCAAAGTTCTAATTATTATAACAGTTCTGGAAGTTGCAACCTGCAGATGCCAAAATCCTTGGAATTTTTCTTTCTTTTCATATGCAAATATATTCTACAAGTCTGGTTCAGCTGTGGTCTATAGAACTCATGAAAAATTATAAATTTAAAGTAATTTGTATATTTTTTATACTTACCAATGGTCCAGACTAGCTGGTGCAAACTCAAAGTTATCAAGGGCCAAACACAAAATTTGTGTTTGGCCCTTGATAACTTTGAGTTTGCACCAGCTAGTCTGGGCCACTGGTTTATAGTATAAAAATATCACCTGGAACCTAGAACTAGAGCCAATTATAATAACAGTGATCTTCTTGAGCTTTGAGAGTGTAATTCATTTTATCAAAAAAGGGTGAAGAAATTTTATTTCTTTTATGGAAAGTTTAAGAAACAGATTACAGTAATAGATAACTGAGAAATCCGATGATGCAAATTCCATTTATATTCAAATAATACAATCACGATATTTACAATGCGCCTCATGCATAATGTTCATGGAATGAATTATAGATATCTGCTTCTGTAAAATGCTCACATGTCTTAAAACTCGAAAAGCTTATCACAATGTTTTTATTTACAATATTTATCAAAATAATCTTCCAGCAATTTCACCATTCATGTGTATGTGAACAAATGCCACTCCAATATGCTCCATTAAACTTACCAATTTTTTCAGATGCTGCCTTAAGTGAGAACACATCATTGGTCGACGAAGTTTGTACAAACAAAATGGACAGTGAAAATGGCCCCATGGATTTTTTTGGCGACTAAGAAAACATGGAAGATTACATCTGACAATCATCAAATCTGAAAGTATAAAAGTAGTCATAAATTAAAACAAGAGGCCACAAGGAGACTGAAGCACCAACCTGACAAAGGCCCACTGATTCTTCATAATGCAATTATCCTTTAAGGGCCTGGAGATTTTTGTATATTTTCACTACACCATATTTCATCTAAATTTTCGGACGCCAAGAAATAATTAAATTTTCCAGTGTCCGAAAATTTCGAAAATGGCCAAAATACACGTGGACAACAAATGTGGGTGGAAATTTTGAAAAAACACACTGCATCGGTTAATAAATTTATTGTACACGAACGGTGGGGGTACCTCGGAAATGGGAAAGATAAAATAGCTGTTCAATATGGCGACTTTAATCATCAGCATAAATGAATAAAATGCATACAATACATGTTTTTAACATAAAACAAAGAAAGAAAGATGAAATATTCAACTGAAAAGAAAACCATTGTTATTTGGGATTTATGTTTCACTCGGATTTTCTCACCACACCAGTCCGGGACAATCTTTGAGTGGGTGTCCGAAAGTTAAAAAATTTATAGTAATTTCTATATTTTTTATACTTACCAATGACCCAGACATAGCTGGTGCTAACTCTTAAAATATAGGGCCAAACACAAATTTTGCCCCCTAATCCCCAAAATTTGCATCTAAAACCAAAGAAAACATGTCCTGAATGGCCCTCCACACTTCACCTCTACTGCGCATGCGCAGTGTCAAGGACGTTCCGAAATTGGCGCCATTAATCATTCTAATAACCAGTGCCTGGTAAGCACTATGTACTCAGCGGGGAGGCAAGAGTTCCCAACTCCTGGGAGGGCCATCCCCGTCTGGGTCATTGGTAAGTATAAAAAATATAGAAATTACTATAAATTTTTTAACATTTTTATACTGTACCAATGACCCAGACATAGCTGAATAGTAAAAAGGCTGGAGGGCCAAGGACATAGAGCAAGATGGAATACGCTCAATAATATAAAATAGAGTCATCCCCTCTAGGGAAAAAGAAGTAATAGGCCTTACATGTATCTTTCTTATTTATGATAAATTAGAAAGATACAACACCTTCCAAAATTGAGCATCATACATCCATGTACTCTATTAATATCCAATATAATCCTTATACTAATAATTTTTAAAGTAAGCCAATAAATAGAGTAAGTCTAGAGAATAGAGACTCTTATACTCCTTAAAAGTGTCTGAGGATTGCATAATCATGTCCGTTGACACAAGCAATATTCAAAAGCTATACTTTAAAAACTAAGACTTGAATGAATTTTTAAAACATAAACTTCTCACTAAACAACCATCCCAATAACAGCTCAGAATTACTAACTCCGGAGGAGGTATCCCCTTGTTTTCATAGTAAAACAGGTGACCCAAGGGAACACCCTCCCCCCCCCCCCTTTTTCTTGCCCTGGGTCAAATAGCCCAGAGCGAAAAGGGCAGCAGAACGGAGTCACTGCCAAAACAGATAGCCTACCTAGCTATAGTAGCAACTGTTAAGAGAATGACATTCTGAGCAGTAGATAATAGACCTAACAATAGAGGCCTCCAGAAATGGACTCGATATTTCTGAGATAAAAATTCATGAATGTGGATGGCTGAGCGCAATGAGCAGCCTTCAAAAATCTATAATAGCGACACTATTAATGTAAGCCCAAGATGTAGAAGAACTCTTACTTCATGAGCCGAAATCTTAAGCACAACTGCTGAGTCAAAGATAAACCATAAGCAGTACCGATAGTTAATAGAATCCATTAGCAATAGAATGGAGCGTAACGTCCTTCTATTAGGCATCAAAGACAGAAGAAGCTTACGCCCGTAGTAATAAACAGATATCTGTTTATAAATACATAAACTCTAACCGGAGAGAAGGCCTATGCCCGTACGAAGACGGAAGGACCTTAATAACAATAGGTTCCGGATATTAGGAGCCTAACTCATATGCAAAAATCCAACCTAAATAGTAAAGGAAGTAGTGATTCCGAAACTACGAAAGTGAAAATCATCCATCGATAGTGCATGAAACTCACTGACTCTTCAGTAAAAGAGAAACCAACAGAATTACTGTCTAAAAGGTCAGAATTTGAAAAGTTAAAAAATTTATAGTAATTTATATATTTTTTATACTTACCAATGACCCAGACATAGCTGGTGCTAACTCTTAAAATATAGGGCCAAACACAAATTTTGCCCCCCAATCCCCAAAATTTGCATCTAAAACTAAAGAAAACATGTCCTGAAAGGCCCTCCACACTTCGCCCCTACTGCGCATGCGCAGTGTCAAGGACGTTCCGAAATTGGCGCCATTTATCATTCTAATAACCAGTGCCTGGTAAGCGCTATGTACTCAGCGGGGAGGCAAGAGTTCCCAACTCCTGGGAGGGCCATCCCCGTCTGGGTCATTGGTAAGTATAAAAAATATATAAATTACTATAAATTTTTTAACATTTTTATACTGTACCAATGACCCAGACATAGCTGAATAGTAAAAAGGCTGGAGGGCCAAGGACATAGAGCAAAATGGAATACGCTCAATAAAATAAAATAGAGTCATCCCCTGTAGGGAAAAGAAGAAATAGGCCTTACATGTATCTTTCTTATTTATGATAAATTAGAAAGATACAACACCTTCCAAAAATTGAGCTTCATACATCCATGTACTCTATTAATATCCAATAATCCTTATACTAATAATTTTTAAAGTAAGCCAATAATAAAGTAAGTCTAGAGAATAGAGACTCTTATACTCCTAAAAGTTTGTGAGAATTGCATAATCATGTCCGTTGACATATGCAATATTCAAAAGCTATACTTTAAAAACTAAGACTTGAATGAATTTGATAACTTAAACTTCTCACTAAACAACCATCCCAATAACAGCTCAGAATTACTAACTCCGGAGGAGGTATCCCCTTGTTTTCATAGTAAAAACAGGTGACCCAAGGGAACACCCTCCCCCCCCCCCCCCCTTTTTCTTGCCCTGGGTCAAATAGCCCAGAGCGAAGAGGGCAGCCGAACGGAGACACTGCCGAAACAGACAGCCTACCTAGCTATAGTAGCAACTGTTAAGTGAATGACATTCTGAGCAGTAGATAATAGACCTAACAATAGAGGCCTCCAGAAATGGACTCGATATTTCTGAGATAAAATTCATGAATGGATGGCTGAGCGCAATGAGCAGCCTTCAAAAATCTATAATAGCAACACTATTAATGTAAGCCCAAGAAGTAGAAAAACTCTTACTTCATGAGCCGAAATCTTAAGCACAACTGCTAAGCCAATGATATACCATAAGCAGTACGCTAGTTAATAGAATCCATTAACAATAAAATGGAGCGTAACGTCCTTCTACTAGACATCAAAGACAGAAGAAGCTTACGCCCTTGTAATAAACAGATATCTGTTTATAAATACATAAACTGTACCCGGAAAGAGTAAAGGCCTATTCCCATACGAAGATGGAAGGGCCTTAAAATAATAGGTTCCGGAAAATAGGAGCCTAACTCTTATGCAACAATCCAAACTAAATAGTAACGGAAGTATTGATTCCGAAACTATGAAAGTGAAAATCATCCATCGATAGTGCATGAAACTCACTGACTCTACAGTAAAAGAGAAATCAACAGAATTACTGTCTAAAAGGTCAGAATTTGAAAACTACTGTTTCCAGAGGTTCAAATGATTACTTAGCTAAATAAGAACCTGAAGTTAAAATCCGTATAGGAATTTAATCCAAAGATTCTAAGTCTATTTATCAAAAAGTTACTAACTGACTTAGATAAAGAGACAAAAGACTCAATTGTAAACTATCGTAGAGTGCATAGGTATGAGGTAACATAAACCTATAACCTAAATAACAACAGGCTGCAGTAGATCTTGTGAAACAAGTATACTAAAAAATAGCAATGAGTAGTATGGAGGGATCAACCATATGAACATAATGATCCCTACACCACGACGGAAGAGCCTCCACTTTAGTCGCATAGAATAGCGAAGAAGAGGATCTCCTATAGTAAGAAATCGCGTCCAAAGCTCGTCCAGTACAGTGCTTACAATGCAATACGGACCACACAACGGAATACATGAAGGTTGCTACCTTGCTGGTTGTGATAAAGATGACACGATTTACCCAGTGAAAATAGATCCTCACATAGAGGAAGATTTCACGTTAAGATCCACAGTAGACAAGAGAGTAAATTACTCATGATCTCTGTGAAGATAGAGATGCTATCAACAGAAATGTATTGTGGTTGTTTATCTTAGCAATACCTGCTAAAACAACAGCGCCGGAGGATACGCGTATCCTATCATTCCGTCCTATAGATCAATAGAGCGTTAACAGTATTAGCTCAGAGATCTGGACAAGCCAACACATACGTCTGCAAAATGATTAGCAAGCTGTGTCATAAATAAAACATCATTGGGCGCTCCCATAGATAGCAAATCTGATTGAATACTTGTTTGTTGAGAGTCCATTCTGACAGCAACAAGCGACCCGTAAGAGAACGGGAGTGCGATAAAACAATCAGACGACCCAGAATATGACGGATCAAAACTGAACTTGGTGTACTATAACCAACAGACGGATTCTTTCCATTAAATTGAATAACGGAAACGAAAGAGTGCCTCCCTGGTTCCGGAGATACGCCACTACTGTCGAATTAAAGGACAGGAATTTGGGCATGCGTTTCTGAATAATGTTCATGCAATGACATAAAGCAAGCCTAAAAAACATTATTCCGCGGAAGTTAAACTGATAGCTAAAAGACTGCGGAACCCAAAGACCCTGGCACTTCGAATCCGTAGGGATCAGTATATATCCCAATCTGTTTGACTGGCAACCGTCATAACAGCGACACTCGGGTCCGGCAACTGCGGCGGCACTCTCTGAGTCAACCACCGAATGTTTGCCCCAGTCTGAATCTCTTGTAACACTAGATAGACAAGAGAATGTATAAATCAAGCAATTCATAGATTGCCGGAAAGTTGCCGTCGAAGAGAAGCTCCTCCGAGAACGAAGCGACTCTGAGAGAGTTCTTAACCTACTATCCACGCGTGGATGTAGCTAGGGCTGCATCACGTCTAACCAACTCCAATCAGCCACTGAAGGGCGGAGTTATACGTGAACAAACTACTGCCCTCAAAAGAAATTACATTGATAATAATATCCCGTAAATCTTTTCTTGAAGACGTAATGATAACGCCTCAGTAAGGCGGATTACGTATAATAAAGCGTCTAAGTTAAGTCTACTATACATAATGTCGTTACCAACATTGAAATTGGAAAAGACATAAACGGCGAAAAAGAATATATGCAGTCTTTAATCACACCGTCTAGACGCATATGAACTCTCGGTATGCCCTGCTCTGCCAAAATAAACTATATGTAAAAAAGATAAAATGGCAGAAATGAGCCACGCGGACAAGAAACTAAACTATCATGCTTAGTAGCAGGCTTGTATATATATATAAATATATAGCGTCGAAAAATAAAACACATGTTGTAATGACAATATTGGACTGCGTCGGTAAGACAGGGACAAAGTCCCTGTACCGATCGAAAAATCCGAGTCCAATGACGCTATAAGTCTCTTATCCAAGATCGCAGCAATGAAGTCCGAAAAATAATCACTGGAAGAAATGCCAGAAGATATGAAAGGCATCTTCCGATACTACTAAAGGGAAAACTCGAAATCTTTCGAATCCCTTTCGCCATCCTGTCGGACCCTATAAAGCGTTCGGTCGTCCGTAGCTTGATGCAACCGCGGACCGCACCGACCCAGCGCCGTCGGATAATTCCTGATTCGACCGAGAAACCGTCAATTGCTGGGATGCTGCGAAACAACTGTGCTAACTCGGATAGCACGTCCGTCACTGAGGCCTGAGGAGCAGCGGTCTTACGATGCATTGCCGCAGGAAGCTCCGAGATCGTTACCCCGTGCATACTTCCAATATGCGAGCGAACGGAGTGTATAGGCCTCGTGTCCCTTGGCTACCGGATGGCGCGACCTATTCGCTGTGGAATCACTGAATGCCGAAACTGATCGGATACTCGAGGTCACGTAGCCAATGTGCGGTCGTGTGCCCTGCTGTGAGGATGAGGAAGCATTAAAGACAGTCTCTCGGACTGTCAATATAACGGAGCGTCCCGAGCAACGGACATATGCTCCGAATGTAAAATATCTGAACCACAACATGCGGTCCCCTATGTTGTTGGCTTCCTCCGATCTGTCCTCAATCTGCCGTCACTGGGTGAGTACTAAAGTAATTAAAGTGCTCGCATCACCCAAATCTCCTTCCTAGACCGCAACGGACGAACCCGGCAGCCGAACCATTCGATGAATGTACGCTACACCGGGTGAGCTAGCGAATGTCGCTCCGTAAGCGATAGACATATTCCATGAGCACTATTGCCGCTAACTCCTCATTAACTATGACGACAGAGGCACACTTTTGAAAGACATCTCCATAACTCTTCGAACAAGAAACCAGAAATGCTTGGATAGCAAGCATAAAATAATAATATATATAGCGTCGTTCAATAATTCGAAAGTTTGTGTGACATTATTGGACTATGTCGGAACTGAGGGACGATGTCCCTGAACCGAACCAAAAAATTACTAAGTCCACCGACGCTATCAGTTTCTTATCCGGCATCGCAGCATATGTTGATCCGAAAGGGAAAGCTTGAAATCCACCGAATCCCTTTCGGTATCCCGTCGGACCGGATGAAACTTTCGGACGTCCGTACCCGCTTCCGCGGAGCGTCCCGACCCAGCATCGTCGGATAAAATATATGCGACAGATTCAGTTGATGCTGGGATGCTGCGATAAACTGTGCTATTAAGGAAAGCACGTCCGTTCCCGAGGCCTGTGCAGTAGCGGACTTACGATGCATTGCCGCTGGAAGCTCCGTGTACGTTGACTCCCGCACACTTCCTATGCGAACGTCCGGAGTCTGCAGGCCTCGAGTCCCCGGCTACCGACCCAGCGCTGTTGTCGGATAATTCTCGATCCGACACCGTTTCTGTCGGCTGCTGGGATGCTGCGATAAGCTGTGCTATGTGCACAAGAATGTCCGGCGTCGAGACCTGCGGAGGCGCAGTCTATCGCTGCTTCACCGAGGGCAGCTCCGCATCAGATGGCTCCCGCATACTTTTCCTATGCGAACGTCCGGAGTCCATCGGTCTCGAATCCCTGGCTGCCGGATGGTGTGACCTGGTCGCCGAAGAATCCTTGATCGGCGAAGCTGGTAATATATCGGCGGTCACGCAGCCAAGGTGCGGTCGTGTGCGCTGACGAGAAGAGGAAGCCTTAGCAGTCTCAGCGGACTGCCTATACAACGGAGCGTCCCGAGCGACGGACGTATGCTCCGCTAACGACACATTTGTACCACAACATCTGGGGCCAGATGTTGTTGAACGAGAGAGGGGCCTCTCTCGCTTGCCGTCCGGATGGACCGGAACGAGCTATGAACCGGACTAAAAGGCTTCCTCCGTTCTCCCTCCGATCCGCCGTCACTGGGTGTGCATTAAGTTAATTTTATAGTGCTCGCATCACCCCAAAATTCCTTCTAGACCGCAACGGACGAACCCGGCTGCCGAACCATTCGGTGAATGGACGCTACACCGGGCGAGCTAGCGGACGTCAAAGGCCGTCGAACCTACTAGGGTCCTCTTAGGTAATTGGCGTATTACATGAGCACTTTTCCGCTAGCCCTTCATTAATTGTGACGACGGAGGCACACTGTTGGAAGACATCACAGATACATCACCCTAATCTTGATCGTCTGAAATAGAAATTGATAAAGTAGAGTGACCCTGCGGGGAAAGGACCGGAGTGTCCAAATCCCCAACAACATACCGTGACATACGCTTCCCATATTGTCATCGAAATCATACGATACAGAACAGGAGTTAATGCGAGTACACTGACCACATATAGAATGATAATAAGGTCAGAGGAAGACTTCCTCTTAAAACAATTGATCAATATCCTTTCAATGTGAAAAGAAAACAAGTCCTGGTACTCGCACTAACCCCTGGCAATCAAAATACATAATAATAATATGATCCATTAATATAGAAAAAATAATTGAAATCAAAATATTTTGAAAAAATATTTTTTCAGAACAGCCCAAGTTTCTGAAAAGTAACGTTGAGCCCCAATGGATCCCAAGCCTAAGTGTGGACAAAAATTTTAAAAATATTTTAAACAATTTATTCAACACTTACGAACAATAATAATGTATCTAGTTATGATTAAAATAACATAAAGATATTATTATTTAGAAATCCCCCCCTCACACAGAGGGCTGTTGTAAATGTAAACAATGAGTGTAAAAACACTAAAATAAGACTCCAGGCACCCAGGCCCGAAATCAGTTACCAAAAATACACCATCTGATGCAAAACAGAGACTTCCAGGGAAGAAACTGCAGAACATCAGATGGTAGATGCAGAACACAACGCCTAACCACCCGTAGGTGAAGACGTAAACATGGGGAAAGAACAGAATTCATTCTGTTATTCAGCTAAAACTCCCAAGAAATTTTAGTAATAATAATTACAGAAACTATGCCAAAGCATGGGAGAATAGCAAGGGGGAACTTAAAGGACAGGGAGAGAGGAAAAACACTTGAAAAAACAGTGTAACTAAATAATCAGAATGACAACAAAATGGCTGCTGCCTTGAAAATAGGTAACTTAACATAATTTCATTAAAAAATTTTAAGTTACAGCCCTGATAATATTCTGTCACACATTCTTTTCCTCTCCTCCTTTTCTATCCTCCTTAGAAACACCATTTCACTAATATTTATGTGTCTGGCATCATTTAAACTGAGATTTAAAAGCACAAAGATCAGTCAGATGTTAACTGATGAAGGGCCAAACTTAGAATGATAAATGGCGCCAATTTCGGAACGTCCTTGACACTGCGCATGCGCAGTAGGGGCGAAGTGTGGAGGGCCTTTCAGGACATGTTTTCTTTAGTTTTAGATGCAAATTTTGGGGATTGGGGGGCAAAATTTGTGTTTGGCCCTATATTTTAAGAGTTAGCACCAGCTATGTCTGGGTCATTGGTACAGTATAAAAATCTACTGTTTCCAGAGGCTCAAATGATTACTTAGCTAAATAAGAACCGAAGTTAAATTCCATATAGGAATTTAATCTAAAGATTCTAGGTCTATTTATCAAAAATTTACTAACTGACTTAGATAAAGAGACATAAGACTCAATTGTAAACTATCCTAGAGTGCATAGGTATGAGGTAACATAAACCTATAACCTTAATAATAACAGGCTGCAGTAGATCTTGTCAAACAAGTATACTACAAAGTTGCAATGAGTAGTATGGAGGGATCAACAATATGAACATAATGATCCCTACACCAACGACGGAAGAGCCTCCACTTTAGCCGCATAGAATAGCGAAGAAGAGGATCTCCTATAGTAAGAAATCGCGTCCAAAGCTCGTCCAGTACAATGCTTACAATGCAATACGGACCACACAACGGAATACGTGAAGGTTGCGACCTTGCGGGTTGTGTTAAAGATGATACGATTTACCCAGCGAAAAAAGATCCTCTCAGTGAGGAAGATTTCACGTTAAGTCCCACAGTAGACAACAGAGTAAATTACCCACGGTCTCTGTGAAGATAGAGATGCTATCAACAGAAATGTATTGTGGTTGTTTATCTTAGCAATATCTGCTGAAACAACAGCGCCGGAGGATACGCGTATCCTATCATTCCGTCCTATTAGATCAATAGAGCGTTAACAACATTAGCTCAGAGATCCGGACAAGCCAACACATACGTCTGCAATTGATTAGCAAGCTGTGTCGTAAATAAATCATCATTGGGCGCTCCCATAGATAGCAAATCTGATTGAATACTTGTTTGTTGAGAGTCCATTCTGACGGCAACAAACGACCCCTAAGTGAACGGGAGTCCGGTAAAACAATCAGACGACCCGAAATATGACGGACCGAAACAGAACTTGGTGTACTATAACCAACAGACGGATTCTTTCCATTAAATTGAATAACGGAAACGAATGAGTGCCTCCCTGGTTCCGGAGATACGCCACTACTGTCGAATTAACGGACAGGATTTGGACATGCGTTTCTGAATAATGTTCATGCAATGACATAAAGCAAGCCTAAAAAACATTATTCCGCGGAAGATAATTGGTTGCTTAGAGACTGCGGAACCCAAAGACCCTGGCACTTCGAATCCGTTGGGATCAATATTATATCCCAATCTGTTTGACTGGCAACCGTCATAACTGCAACACTCGGGTCCGGCAACTGCAGTGGCACTCTCTGAGTCAACCACCGAATGTTGCCCCAGTCTGAATCTCTTGTAACACTAGATATACAAGAGAACGTGTAAATCGAGCAATTCATGGATTGCTGAAAAGTTGCTGTCGAAGAGAAGCATCTCCGAGAACGAAGCGACTCTGAGAGAGTTCTTAACCTTACTATCCACGCGCGTGGATGTAGCTAGGGCTGCGTCACGTCTAACCAACTCCAATCAGCCACTGAAGGGCGGAGTTATACGTGAACAAACTACTGCCCTCAAAAGAAATCACATTGAGAATAATATCCCGTAAATCTTTTCTTGAAGACGTAATGATAACGCCTCAGTAAGGTGGATTACGTATGATAAAGCGTCTAAGTTAAGTCTACTAGACATCATTGTCGTTTCCAACATTGAGGTTGGAAAAGACATAGACGGCGAAAAAGAATATTTCCAGTCTTTAACCACGCCGTCTAGACGCATATGAACTCTCGGTGTGCCCTGCTCTGCCAAAATAAACTATTCGTATAAATGATAAAACGGCAGAAATGAGCAACGCGGACAAGAAACTAAACTATCATGCTTGGTAGCAGGCTTGTATGCATATATAGCGTCGAAAAATAAAACACATGTTGTAATGAAATTATTGGACTCCGTCGGTAAGTCAGGGACAATGTCCCTGAACCGATCCAAAATTCCGTGTCCAATGACGCTATACGTCTCTTATCCAACATCGCAGCAAAGTAGTCCGAAATAACAATCACTGGAAGATAATGCCAGAAGATATGAATGGCAGCTTCCGATACTACGAAAGAGAAAACTCGAAATCTTTCGAATCCCTTTCGCCATCCTGTCGGACCCTATAAAGCGTTCGGTCGTCCGTACCTGATGCAACCGCGGACCGCACCGACCCAGCGCCGTCGGATAATTCCTGATTCGACCAAGAAACTGTCGATTGCTGGGATGCTGCGAAACAACTGTGCTAACTCGGATAGCACGTCCGTCACTGAGGCCTGAGGAGAAGTGGTCCAACAATGCATTGCCGCTGGAAGCTCCGTGATCGTAACCCCGTGCATACTACCAATATGCGAGCGAACGGAGTGTATAGGCCTTGTGTCCCTTGGCTACCGGATGGCGTGACCTATTCGCCGTGGAATCACTGAATGACGAAACTGATCGGATACTCGAGGTCACGTAGCCAATGTGCGGTCGTGTGCCCTGCTGTGAGGATGAGGAAGCATTATGGACAGTCTCTCGGACTGTCAATATAACGGAGCGTCCCGACCGACAGACATATGCTCCGAATGTAAAATATCTGAACCACAACATGCGGTCCCCTATGTTGTTGGACGAGAGAGGGACCTCTCTCGCTCACAGCCCGGACGGACCTGGACAAGCCAGGAACCGGACTAACAGGCTTCCTCCGATCTGTCCTCAATCTGCCGTCACTGGGTGAGTACTAAAGTAATTAAAGTGCTCGCATCACCCAAATCTCCTTCCTAGACCGCAACGGACGAACCCGGCAGCCGAACCATTCGATGAATGCACGCTACACCGGGTGAGCTAGCGAATGTCACTCCGTCGATCCTACAAGGGATCTCTTAGGCGATAGACATATTCCATGAGCACTTATTGCCGCTAGCTCTTCATTAACTATGACGACAGAGGCACACTTTTGAAAGACATCTCCGTAACTTTGCGAACAAGAAACCAGAAATGCTTGGTTATAGCAAGCATATAATAATAATATATATAGCGTCGTTCAATAAGTCGAAAGTTTGTGTGACATTATTGGACTATGTCGGAACTGAGGGACGATGTCCCTGAACCGAGCCAAAAATTTCTAAGTCCACCGACGCTATCAGTTTCTTATCCGGCATCGCAGCATTCTGGTCCGACGAAAGAAGCTGTAGAAGACCAAGTCAGATGACATACACAACAGCATATTTTGTTCCGAAAGGGAAAGCTCGAAATCCTCCAAATCCCTTTCGGTATCCCGTTGGACCGGATGAAATTTTCGGACGTCCGTACCCGCTTCCGCGGAGCGTCCCGACCCAGCATCGTCGGATAAAAAATATGCGACAGATTCAGTTGATGCTGTGATAAACTGTGCTATTTAGGAAAGCACGTCCGTTCCCGAGGCCTGTGCAGTAGCGGTCTTACGATGCATTGCCGCCGGAAGCTCAGTGTACGTTGACTCCCGCACACTTCCTATGCGAACGTCCGGAGTCTGCAGGCCTCGTGTCCCTGGCTACCGGATGGTGTGACCTGGTCGCCGATGATTCTCTGACTGGCGAAGCTGACTGGATATCCGAGGTCACGTAGCCAAGAGCGGTCGTGTGCGCTACCATGAGAATGAGGAAGCCTTATTGACAGTCTACTCCGACTGACTATATGTCGGAGCGTCCCGAGCGATGGACGTATGCTCCGAATGCGAAACATTTTGTACAACAACATCTGGGGCCAGATGTTGTTGTACGAGACAGGGGCCTCTCTCGCTCGCCGTCCGGATGGACCAGAACGAGCTATGAACCGGACTAAAAGGCTTCCTCCGTTCTCCCTCTGATCCGCCGTCACTGGGTGTGCATTTGGTTGATTTATAGTGCTCGCATCACCCCAAAATTCCTTCTAGACCGCAACGGACGAACCCAGCTGCCGAACCATTCGATGAATGGACGCTACACCGGGCGAGCTAGCGGACGTCAAAGGCCGTCGAACCTACTAGGGTCCTCTTAGGCAATTGGCGTATTTACATGAGCACTTTTCCGCTAGCCCTTCATTAATTGTGACGACGGAGGCACACTGTTGGAAGACATCACAGATACATCACCCTAATCTTGATCGTCTGAAATAGAAATTGATAAAGTAGAGTGACCCTGCGGGGAAAGGACCGGAGTGTCCAATTCCCAACTAACATACCATGACATACGCTTCCCATATTGTCATCGAAATCATACGATATAGAACAGGAGTTAATGCGAGTACACTGACCACATATAGAATGATTATAAAAGTCAGAGGAAGACTTCCTCTTATTACAATTGATCAATATCCTTTCAATGTGAAAAGAAAACAAGTCCTGGTACTCGCACTAACCCCTGGCAATCAAAATACATAATAATAATATGATCCATTAATATAGAAAAAATAATTGAAATCAAAATATTTTGAAAAAATATTTTTTCAGAATAGCCCAAGTTTCTGAAAAGTAACGTTGAGCCCCAATGGATCCCAAGCCTAAGTGTGGACAAAAATTTTAAAAATATTTTAAACAATTTATTCAACACTTACGAACAATAATAATGTATCTAGATATGATTAAAATAACATCAAGATATTATTTTCCAGAAATCCCCCCTCACACAGAGGGCTGTTGTAAATGTAAACAATGAATGTAAAAACACTAAAATAAGACTCCAGGCACCCAGGCCCGGAATCAGTTACCAAAAATACACTATCTGATGCAAAACAGAGACTTCCAGGGAAGAAACTGCAGAACATCAGATGGTAGATGCAGAACACAACGCCTAACCACCCGTAGGTGAAGATGTAAACATGGGGAAAAGAACAGAATTCATTCTGTTATTCAGCTAAAACTCCCAAGAAAATTTAGTAATAATAATTACAAAAACTATGCCAAAAGCATGGGAGAATAGCAAGGGGGGACTTAAAGGACAGGGAGAGAGGAAAACACTGAAAAATCAGTGTAACTAAATAATCAGAAGGACAACAAAATGGCTGCTGCCTCGAAAATAGGTAACTTAACATAATTTCATTAAAAAAATTTAAGTTACAGCCCTGATAATATTCTGTCACACATTTTTCCTCTCCTCCTTCTCTATCCTCCTTAGAATCACCATTTCACTAATATTTATGTGTCTGGCATCATTTAAACTGAGATTTACAAGCACAAAGATCAGTCAGATGTTAACTGATGAAGGGCCAAACTTAGAATGATTAATGGTGCCAATTTCGGAACGTCCTTGACACTGCGCATGCGCAGTAGAGGTGAAGTGTGGAGGGCCATTCAGGACATGTTTTCTTTGGTTTTAGATGCAAATTTTGGGGATTGGGGGGCAAAATTTGTGTTTGGCCCTATATTTTAAGAGTTAGCACCAGCTATGTCTGGGTCATTGGTACAGTATAAAAATATTTCAAGGCTTAAAAAAAATTATTTTTTGATGAAAAATGATGTCCGAAAACGAAAAGTGTCCGAAAATTTAGATGAAATACGGTCCTCTGAAAGTCTACCTCCAGTGGCTTTGCAGTTGTTTATAGTCAAGTCTTGGCTGCCTGCAGAGGCAGCCAAGACTTGTCTAGAAACAACTGACAAGGAACTTTGAAAACAAGTTTTGAGTTTACCAAAACGATGCATGTTGGGGCACCTGTTCCTTTGCATTAAAAAGTTATCAAAGTCGAAATTAGGCCCTTAAGGGTTAAAGGATTTGCAGGACATTCTGATGATGTTGCCAGTAATAATCCAGATGATGGAGAGAGTCCTTCAACATCTGAAATAGGACTGGCCAGTGCGAGGGGACATGGCGGAAAAAGAAGTGCTTGTCGGGGACGTGGCAGAATACGAGGGAGTGGTGTAGTCGCAGAATTGGTCCAGTTTCCTAATGGGAAAAATGTGCAGATTTTGTTCCACTAGATATCCCATGTTCTGAATCTGGGAAGATACATCTTGACTTACCTGACAATGCAAATGAATGGGACTTCTTACACCTTTATATAACGGATGAGATGATCCCGAAATTTTCCCCAATATCCCAAGTCAGAGGGGCCGGTTTGGCAGAGGCACAAAAGGGTTAATGGTGGTGATTACAGAAAGTTATAGCCATAGATGGAGTACTGAGAAACAGAATACTGCCTGTGAAGAACCCAGCACCAGTTTACCACCTGGCCTAATTGGGCTACTTGTGGAAAGAGTGATGCGTAAGTGCGCTGATCTCAAGGCAAAAAAAAAATAAGGATGAACAACTTTCATCATTAAAATAGTACTTGGTGAACAGAACCAGCACCTTTGAGGTTCAGCCTAGCCCATTCCATCTAGTTATAGCAAGAAGGCATTGGAAAGGTGAGGATATAGTGAACATGTCAATGACACTGTTGTGTTTGATAAAAAGGATAATGTTCAATGTTTATGAAAGGATTATGAAATATGACAAGAATTGTGATAATTAAGAATATGTTAATTTCTGTTCCCTGTATGCTATGTTTTCAATAAAAATAATTTGAGGTGTGGACTGTACTAAAGAATTTAGGGGTGGGTTAATGTGGCCCTCACAGTTAATGTGTGTCAACCAAAGTTACCAAGTCACAGTGAAATTATTCCACAATGAGTCATCCTATCAAGTTACAATGAAATCCCTTCATAAATATAACTCACAGACTTTGCTAAAGGAATCTTGGTCACATGATGTCTCGGCAGTCATGGTTGACCGATCATGACCAAAATAGGACAGTCTCATCTAGATATTATACCAAGTTATCCTACCAAGTTACAACTAAATCCCTTTATAAAAAGAAGATGTAGACAGTACTAAATGAATCCAGGTCGCGTGACCAGGTGGTGGTAACGGCTGACTGATCATGATCAAAATAGGAAAGTCTCATCTAGACATCGTATCAAGTTATCCTTCAAGTTACTATGAAATCACTTCATAAATATGAACTGTAGACTGTACTAAACAAATCTTGGTCACCACCCTGTGTGGCCATCATGGTTGACCGATCATGGCCAAAATAGGACGTTCTAATCTGGACATTATACCGAGTCATCCTACCAAATTACAATGAAATCCCTTCATAAATACGACCTGTAGACTGTGTTAAAGGTATTCGGGCTCGGGCAGGCATCATGGTTGACAGATTGCGACTGAAAGGGGAAGTTCTCATCTAGACATTATACAGAGCCATTGTACCATGTTACAATGAAATCCCTTCATTAGACCTGTAGACTGTGCTAACGGTTTTTTGGGCTTTGGGCCCCTGTCACCATCACGAATGACCAATCGCGACTGAAAGAGACGTTATCATCTAGACATTATACCAAGCCATCATACCAAGTTACAATGAAATCCCTTCATAAATAAGGCCTGTAGATTGTGCTGAAGGTTTTGGGGCTTCAGGCCTGTGTAGCCATCATGGTTGACCAATCAGAACCAAAAGGGTATGTCCTCATCTAGACCTTATACTGAGTCATCCTACCAAGTTACAATGAAATCCCTTCATAAATACAAGCTGTAGTCTGTGCTAAAAGTTTTCTGGTTTTGGGCTCGGGCAGCCATCATGGTTGAACGATGGCAACCAAAAAGGGACGTTCTCATCTAGACATTATCTGGAGTCATCCTACCAAGTTACTATGAAATCCCTTCATAAATAAGGCCTGTAGACTGTGCGAAAGGTTTTCGGGTTTCGGGCCTGAGTATCCATCATGATTGACCGATCAGAAACAAAAGGGTATTTCCTCATCTAGATATTATACTGAGTCATCCTACCCAGTTACAATGAAATCACTTCACAAATACAACCTGTAGTCTGTGCTAAAGATTTTCAGGTTTTGGGCTTGGGTAGCCATCACAGTTGACCGATCGCGACCAAAAGGGGACGTTCTCATCTAGACATTATACAGAGTCATTCTACCAAGATACAATGAAATCCCTCCATAAATACAACCTGTAGACTGTGCTAAACATTTTCGGATTTTGGGCATGGGCAGCTGTCACAGTTAACCAATCGAGACCAAAGGGGAATATTCTCATTTAGACATGACCTCAAACATGCATATATTTGAACAAGAACTACGGGGTGTAGACTGTGCAAAAGGAAAATGTGAACAGACGCACAGACTTCCACATGCTAAAAAATCAATAAAGCAGCAACTGTTTCCAAAACAGAAGTCGACAAACACATCCAGCCCCGCTATGACCTGAAAGGAGCTGTACTACACTTGTAACTTTCAAATTAGCACTAAAGGAAACATGATCCTTGAATATGAAATTATTGTTTTGTGTTTATAAATTTTAAAGATATATGCAGATTATTATGACAGTAACTGTCCTGGATTGCATGATGAGTGTAAATCAGACATTTATTACATGCCTGTTCTATGAAATCCCAATCCACAGCAACACTAATCCATGTGGAAAATGAAAATCCCTTCCGCACATGTGCAGAACGGAAATCGTTGGCAGACTATTTTTAAAAAGAAGCGAAATTTCACTGGAATTTTCTACAAACCGTGCACCACAATTTCAATTTTAATCCGTAGCTAAAAATAGTAACATGTTTCACCTCACAAATTTGGTTGGCGATAAAATAGTTCGAGCCCTGAGTTCCAATGTGTTCTATGTACCTACTAGAACACATTGGAATTCAGGGGCCGAGTTGTCAAATGAATTGCTGAGTGTCCTTCTAATAATTGCTTTTGTAAATGTGAAGGCATATAATAAACATAGAACAACACACTTGTGTCTGCGGCCTTTCGCTTTATCTTTCCTTGCTGGCACTCGTGCCATATCGATTAACCCATTCACATGCATGAGTCGTTCTGTGTATATACCACAAAGTCACAAAAGGATGTGGATGATCTGCTCTCATCACCAGATGAAATACAGATCCAGGGCTTATATTTCAACGAGAATCCGAGAATCCATTCTCGTAAAGATTCGCGCAAACAAGCAGGTGAGAATCCATGTAGATTTTCGCTTCACCTCTGCTGGGATTTGCGTAAAAAGAATTGAGTCAATTTAACAGCTTTTCATAACATAGCAGCAGCATATTAACCAATACAAGGCTAACACATGACCTAAAATATCTTGACACTTTGTCAATAAAACTACAAATATGGCTGTCATTGGAACTAGCTCAATGAGCTGGTTCCAATGGCATCCATATTAGTAAGGTTTTATTGATAAATATATGTATTGATAATTTTTTTTTAAAAATTATCAAATTCAATTTGGATTTTAGAAATTAAAATGCTGTGTTGGCTAAAAGGATGACATGTGGTATCAGTGTACAACAAGAGTTCAACCAGGGAGCCCTAATGGATTCCTAGGACAATCATAGCAGGTATCGATTCTCGCAACCGTTTTTGCGAGAATCCAAATGGATTCTCCCAAATTTAGATGGAATATAAGGCTTGAGATCACCAGATCAGTTATTGTTATAATAATAATTTATTATGTACCTTTACACCTGGGTAAAAGATACGAAAAATAATTGAAACAAGACAACACAAATAAACAAATTTCTAAACATGTTACTTGAATTGTATTCACTGATGACAGTACCAGGACAGAAAATAAGCAGACTGGCATCTTCAAAATGAGGTCCCCAGAGGGTGAATTTAGTGATGCTACCCTGCACCTCTGTGAACCTCAATCTGAATCAGGGTCTCAAAACTAAACAGAAGGAGGTACCCAGAGGATAAAATGGCCCACTGTATGGGAGAGCATCATCAAATTCACCCTCTGGGGACCTCATTCTGCATTCAGACTGCTTATTTTCAGGCCTGACTTCCACCCATACATATAATTGTTCAATTCTTGGAAAAAATAATATAAACTCAAGCAATGTTTCAGTCATTGGACCTTTGGGTTTAACATGGAGGCCAAACTGTTAAACCCTCTGTTTACACATAAAGGACGACACAGGGCCCAAACATCTGGTATAACTGAAAAATTATTTTTTGAACTCTAAACATAGATTACGATCCCTCACTGGAATGAGCTCATTCCACTGAGGGGTCAGGAGCAATGTTTTGAGGCAAAAATTAATTCAGTTTGAATGGGGATTCTGGTGAATGGCGTTATGTTACTTAACTAGTCGAGTGCTGGAAGCCCATATTTGGGCTTTATTCTAAAATCTGGATGAAAACACCGTAATTTTGAAATTATTTCTCGTCGTCAAACCTATCACATATAACACAAACTTGAGTATTTTATGTGATTTTAATTATCCCTTTGATACTTTTGTACGTGTTATTACGTACAAAATCGTTTGTTTAATTTAACCCTTTGCTACTTTTGTAAGTGTTATTACGTACAAAATTAAACAGCATGTTGATACTTTGTGGTCATTTGTTTTGTTATTATTTTTCGGTTTTTTAAAGTTTTAACCTCAAAATCCTAATTTCTCCCAAATAGTGCTCAGTGATAACCGTTGAGCCAAATTTATCGCAGTTCAAAATACCAACATAATCCTGCTATCAAGACTTCTTAACTTGTTTGTTGGTGGTTAACGTCACACATTTATGCACTATGGCTAATCGTGACACAACATGGAAATGAAGTCAAGTTTAGTCAATCGTTGATCAACATGTTGCCCATTTTAGAGGACTTTCACCCCAAGCATTGGTGACTGGGTCCTATTTTACTAGTAAAGCGGAACTGGTTTATTACAGTAAACAAGTGCTGCTTACTTCCCGGGGTTCCCACAGGGAAGACTTCTTAACTGGTTGAGTGCTAGAAGCCACTATCAGGGCTTTCAAAAAATGAGGATACTAGAGCAAAAGCCAACACTTTCCTTGCTAATATTTCATATTCAGTCAAACACAAATAATATTTTTTTACGTAAATTTGTTTTATTACAAATTATTGGAGAGTGCCTGTGGGCACTCTCCAATAATTTGTAATAAAACAAGTTTTGAATAACAAATTAAGACCACCAAAAATAACCTAGCCTTCAACCAGATAATCACTTACGTGAAAAATATCTTGTTATTTGTACTTTCCAACCTTTGACGTCGCATTTTTAAAAACATTGAAGAAACTGAATTCCCAGTGACGTTTGAACGTCAGGATAATTAAAGTCTCAAAGGGTTAATGGTGTTGAATTTAATGTTACTATGTATGCCTGATTTTCAAATGTAAATAATAGGTTTCCAATCGTTAAAACATCTGCCAAATGGAAACAATTGGTTATTTATAGACTGCAACCCTTACTACCAAAACCTAGCTGGAGTGGGTCTTGAATGCAATGTAGACAAAATAGTTTGATGCACACTAGGGGCTTTCCTTGTCCCTTAAAATTATGGGAGCAGATTATTGGAAGGGGGTGTAGGTTGGATTCATTAGGTTGGACAACACGCTATTGGACTATTTATCCTTTACCTACCTAACAAATTCGCCACAATTGGCTGGTTGGCTGGCTGGGGTTAATGCCTTTTGAATACTATGATATCATAGCTTATAGGAGGTCATCGCCACCAATAGGTGGTATGGGCTCTCCAGCAGCGAAGAGAAAGAAAAATAAGACAACAGATACGCGATTTTTGGTCACATAAGGAATTCAAGAGGCTACTTATGGCACATTTCAGACGGCAAATGAAGCAAAACTTTACTTCCAAAAGATGATAAAAAGTTCAAATGGACTTTGAATTCCATTTTTTCAACCACAGAGGCTTTTAACTTGTCAATGACATAGGGTATTATTGTGTCAAAAGAGCAAAAACGGGTCAGATAATGGATCCGAGAAGCTAGTTTTGGCAGCTATCAGGAGTGAAATGAAACAAAATTTTGTTTTCAAAGTACGATAAAAAGTTTTAATAGACTTTCAATTTTACCTTTTCAATCAGAGAAATGTTCTATCCCTTGCGGATATTGGGTATTTTTGTGTCGAAAGAGTGGTTCGTGTACAGGAAAACTCTTCCTGGTGATTGAAACACGTTCGGCGTTTGATCGAGTTGTGAACATCTTTTGTTAGAGATTGTTTGGACATCCGTGGGGAGGTGATTTCGTTGAAATCACATATCCGTGGGTGCCCAAATCATTTCTTGTAAATTGAATCCAATTTGAACTTTGCGTGTAATTGTATGGTACTGCAAACTGTGAAATTCGCCATAATTATTTTGCGGCTTTTGTTCTGGAATTTTTGAGCTTATGAGAACTTGATTGATACCTAATGAAAGTTATCAAGGTTAAATTGAGGTAACTGTTATTTATTTTGGTAGGTTTACAGCAAATTCTTATTTATTATTTAAAATATAAAATAAAGCTACTTGAAGAAAATCGTCTTTGCCCAGCGTAACGGCCAAAAGCTGAGCAGTTAAAATAATTAAAAAATGAAAGTGTCAATAACACTGTAGCTCAACTTGACAAACTTGAACTTGGTAAGTTATAAATGAAATGGCAAAATTGAAGATCATTGGTACCAATGTCATTTTTTTTGCCAGTGGCAACATTTTTTGACAGAAACCGAAGAAAATCGATAGCTCCCATCTAGAGGCCTCCCCAAACAAGCATGCCAGGTTTCAAAGCCCTGTAGGATGTACAAAAGGGAAATATTGTGGTCTGACTAGACTAAATTCTAAGAACATTGGCCGTGGCAACATTTTTTGATGGAAATGGAAGAAAATCAATAGCTCCCATCTAGAGGTCACCGTAAATAAGCATACCAGGTTTCAAAGCAATCTAGTCATAAATGTGCCCTGTAGGGTGAGCCAAAGGGAAATATTGTGGTCTGACTAAACTAAGTTCTAAGAATGTTGGCTGCGGCAACATTTTTTGATGGAAATTGAAGAAAATCGATAGCTCCCATCTAGAGGTCACCCCAAACAAGCATCCAGGTTTCAAAGCAATCCGATCATAAATGTGCCCTGTAGGGTGTGCCAAAGGGAAATATTGAGTCTTCTGACTAAACTAAGTTCTAAGAACGTTGGCCGCGGCAACATTTTTTGTCGGAAACTGAAGAAAATCGATAGCTCCCATCTAGAGGTCAACCTAAATAAGCATACCAGGTTTCAAAGCAATCAAATCATAAATGTTCCCTGTAGGGTGTGCCAAAGGGAAATATTGTGATTTGACTAAACTAAGTTCTAAGAACGTTGGCCGCGGCAACATTTTTTGACGGAAATTGAAGAAAATCGATAGCTCCCATCTAGAGGTCACCCCAAACAAGCATACCAAGTTTCAAAGTAATCTGATCATAAATGCGACCTGTGAGGTGTGCCAAAGGAAATTGTGGATGTACGTACTAACGTACTAACATACTAATGTACGTACGTACGTACATACGTACGCCGACGGACGAAAAGTGATGGCAATAGCTCAGCTTGACTTTGTCAAGTTGAGCTAAAAAACAAAACATTTCAACAACTCTATTATGAAACCCCTCCTTCCAATAAGAGGGGTGGGGGTGGGGGCACATGGTATCGTTTTGTTGAAGTTTTGAAAAATTCAAGGAAAAAAATAGAATTAAGGCCAAAAAAAAAAGGTTTTGGTTCTCAGGCAATTGGTTTTCCAAATTCAGTGAGGGAGGGCGGTTTTTTTTTTTTTTTTTTTTTTACCACACCATGTATACCCTATTCACATAGCCTCACAATACCCACAATGGTCCTTTGGAATTTTATTTTAAGATAGACAAGATACATTTCTGTTTGAAAAAAGAATAAACTGAGTCACGGTTAAGTGACAGCACTGGGGACGTTTTAAGGCTGGAACCCCAAACCAGCAATCCACCAGAGGTACTGCAATACTGGCATCTTAAACTTCGCTTGAGGTGACAAGGTTTGTTCTGTTGTTGTGACTTGTCAGCTTGACGAACCTGAAATGGTGGCCAGTGTGATCTTTATAAAGACTTTAAAAAATGTTCATGATATCAAAGTCTGAGATCCCTAAAAATTATTTAAAATCAGCCATGGAATGAATCAAATTAAATTTGTTGAGACATATGGGGGTGGGAGGGAGGGGGGTCACAATAGGCATAAAGCACTGTCAGCAATTTCCACTGCATGAAAAAAAGAGAGTTCTTGGATAGTTAATTTGATTACCTCCCTTACAATAGTTACCTTTCAACAGTACATAAATACACTTTTTAACACGCTTCTGGTGAGCTGTTTATATGTCCCAATGCCGCTTCCAACCGTGTTGGTGGGTGAAGGATTTTACTAAAAGCTGTGAGGGTTGTGCCGGTGGGGGTGGGGGGGGGGTGGGGGTGGGGTGGGATGCAGATATCCACAATGCACAACTGTCTCTGGGAGAAAATAGGGGTGGCGGGGGGCGGGGGGGGAGGGGGAAGGCACACATTAAGTTTGCCGATGACTGGATTCGCCCTTGTGGTAAAATAATGTGATTGTAACATTATTGATAGACCATTTAATAGATGTTTCAATGCATAAGGCAACTATTTAATGCATGTCAATTGAAGTGGCGGCTCACCCCGTTAGGCGTACAATGGACAGGTCCAGGGGACCCCAATCCAGGGAGGGAGGTGGGCAAATGTGGGAAGCTACAGATCAAGCTCAGTTGTGCACTGACATATTAACGTAATCGTACCTGGCGAGTTATAGCAAGTCGGGAGGGTTTTTACTGTTCGTTTTACCTCAGTTTCAATAGCACCAACAATGCTTATGTAGGACAACAATTTGCACTGTACCCTGCACAGTTGTTGTAATTATATTGGTCTTTCCTGTCACGTTTTGGAAAAACCAACATAAAGACAACAACTGCGCAGGTTATGGCATAAATGGTTCACTGATTCTGAAATTATGTAAGTCTCAGGCACAAACGAGTGTTGGATTTTCTCGATAGGGATGAAGACATTGGGGTGATAAACAAACAACGAAAAACAAATAAAATGCAATTATTTTTTAAATCTTTAATAATAATTTTCCTTTATTCTTTTATCTTATTCAACACGTGGTAACTCGAGAAAACTTACCTACTTCCGTTGCATCCCAAATTGGCAAAACGTATAAACTTGCAACTAATTCTAGTTGACTGCAAATACTTCAAAATGGGTGTGCGACCCATACATGAGCTTTAGGCAAAAGGGAGGAATTCCAAGTGTGAGTTGGGGGTGTGACTTTTATACACGGGGCAACGTATAAACGGATATATAAACCCTTTTTTTGGGGGCCTAAAATAACAAATTTTGATATAGTGTGCATTGGGTAAAGGGTTAACCCTTTACCCAATGTAACGGCCAAAACCAGCCAGCACTGTTTACAAAAATTAACAGTCAGTTTTTATTATTTTTTCACTTTCTGCCTCAAAAACATAGCTTATGTCCCCTCATTAGAACAGGTTCATTGAGTTTGTTCTAAAGAGGGATCAAAAGCTATGTTATCAATGCAAAAAGTTAAAAAATTTATAGTAATTTATATATTTTTTATACTTACCAATGACCCAGACATAGCTGGTGCTAACTCTTAAAATATAGGGCCAAACACAAATTTTGCCCCCCAATCCCCAAAATTTGCATCTAAAACTAAAGAAAACATGTCCTGAAAGGCCCTCCACACTTCGCCCCTACTGCGCATGCGCAGTGTCAAGGACGTTCCGAAATTGGCGCCATTAATCATTCTAATAACCAGTGCCTGGTAAGCGCTATGTACTCAGCGGCGAGGCAAGAGTTCCCAACTCCTGGGAGGGCCATCCCCGTCTGGGTCATTGGTAAGTATAAAAAATATATAAATTACTATAAATTTTTTAACATTTTTATACTGTACCAATGACCCAGACATAGCTGAATAGTAAAAAGGCTGGAGGGCCAAGGACATAGAGCAAAATGGAATACGCTCAATAATATATAATAGAGTCATCCCCTGTAGGGAAAAAGAAGTAATAGGCCTTACATGTATCTTTCTTATTTATGATAAATTAGAAAGATACAACACCTTCCAAAATTGAGCTTCATACATCCATGTACTCTATTAATATCCAATATAATCCTTATACTAATAATTTTTAAAGTAAGCCAATAAATAAAGTAAGTCTAGAGAATAGAGACTCTTATACTCCTAAAAGTGTCTGAGGATTGCATAATCATGTCCGTTGACATATGCAATATTCAAAAGCTATACTTTAAAAACTAAGACTTGAATGAATTTTAAAAACCTAAACTTCTCACTAAACAACCATCCCAATAACAGCTCAGAATTACTAACTCCGGAGGAGGTATCCCCTTGTTTTCATAGTAAAACAGGTGACCCAAGGGAACACCCTCCCCCCCCCCCCCCCCCCTTTTTCTTGCCCTGGGTCAAATAGCCCAGAGCGAAGAGGGCAGCCAAACGGAGACACTGCCGAAACAGACAGCCTACCTAGCTATAGTAGCAACTGTTAAGTGAATGACATTCTGAGCAGTAGATAATAGACCTAACAATAGAGGCCTCCAGAAATGGACTCGATATTTCTAAGATAAAATTCATGAATGTGGATGGCTGAGCGCAATGAGCGGCCTTCAAAAATCTATAATAGCGACACTATTAATGTAAGCCCAAGAAGTAGAAGAACTCTTACTTCATGAGCCGAAATCTTAAGCACAACTGCTAAGTCAATGATATACCATAAGCAGTACCGATAGTTAATAGAATCCATTAACAATAAAATGGAGCGTAACGTCCTTCTACTAGACATCAAAGACAGAAGACGCTTACGCCCTTTGTAATAAACAGATATCTGTTTATAAATACATAAACTGTACCCGGAAAGAGTAAAGGCCTATGCCCATACGAAGACGGAAGGACCTTAAAATAATAGGTTCCAGATAATAGGAGCCTAACTCTTATGTAACAATCCAACCTAAATAGTAACGGAAGTATTGATTCCGAAACTACGAAAGTGAAAATCATCCATCGATAGTGCATGAAACTCACTGACTCTACAGTAAAAGAGAAACCAACAGAATTACTGTCTAAAAGGTCAGAATTTGAAAACTACTGTTTCCAGAGGCTCAAATGATTACTTAGCTAAATAAGAACCGAAGTTAAAATCCGTATAGGAATTTAATCTAAAGATTCTAAGTCTATTTATCAAAAAGTTACTAACTGACTTAGATAAAGAGACAAAAGACTCAATTGTAAACTATCGTAGAGTGCATAGGTATGAGGTAACATAAACCTATAACCTAAATAATAACAGGCTGCAGTAGACCTTGTGAAACAAGTATACTAAAAAATAGCAATGAGTAGTATGGAGGGATCAACAATATGAACATAATGATCCCTACACCACGACGGAAGAGCCTCCACTTTAGCCGCATAGAATAGCGAAGAAGAGGATCTCCTAAAGTAAGAAATCGCGTCCAAAGCTCGTCCAGTACAGTGCTTACAATGCAATACAGACCACACAACGGAATACATGAAGGTTGCGACCTTGCTGGTTGTGATAAAGATGACACGATTTACCCAGTGAAAAAGATCCTCACATAGAGGAAGATTTCAAGTTAAGACCCACAGTAGACAAGAGAGTAAATTACTCATGATCTCTGTGAAGATAGAGATGCTATCAACAGAAATGTATTGTGGTTGTTTATCTTAGCAATACCTGCTAAAACAACAGCGCCGGAGGATACGCGTATCCTATCATTCCGTCCTATAGATCAATAGAGCGTTAACAATATTAGCTCAGAGATCTGGACAAGCCAACACATACGTCTGCAATTGATTAGCAAGCTGTGTCATAAATAAATCATCATTGGGCGCTCCCATAGATAGCAAATCTGATTGAATACTTGTTTGTTGAGAGTCCATTCTGACAGCAACAAGCGACCCATAAGAGAACGGGAGTCCGATAAAACAATCAGACGACCCGGAATATGACGGACCAAAACTGAACTTGGTGTACAATAACCAACAGACGGATTCTTTCCATTAAATTGAATAACGGAAACGAAAGAGTGCCTCCCTGGTTCCGGAGATACGCCAATACTGTCGAATTAAAGGACAGGAATTTCGGCATGCGTTTCTGAATAATGTTCATGCAATGACATAAAGCAAGCCTAAAAAACATTATTCCGCGGAAGTTAAACTGATTGCTAAAAGACTGCGGAACCCAAAGACCCTGGCACTTCGAATCCGTAGGGATCAGTATTATATCCCAATCTGTTTGACTGGCAACCGTCATAACAGCCACACTCGGGTCCGGCAACTGCGGCGGCACTCTCTGAGTCAACCACCGAATGTTTGCCCCAGTCTGAATCTCTTGTAACACTAGATAGACAAGAGAACGTATAAATCGAGCAATTCATGGATTGCCGAAAAGTTGCCGTCGAAGAGAAGCTCCTCCGAGAACGAAGCGACTCTGAGAGAGTTCTTAACCTTACTATCCACGCGTGTGGATGTAGCTAGGGCTGCGTCACGTCTAACTAACTCCAATCAGCCACTGAAGGGCGGAGTTATACGTGAACAAACTACTGCCCTCAAAAGAAATTACATTGAGAATAATATCCCGTAAATCTTTTCTTGAAGACGTAATGATAACGCCTCAGTAAGGCGGATTACGTATAATAAAGCGTCTAAGTTAAGTCTACTATACATAATGTCGTTCCCAACATTGAAATTGGAAAAGACATAAACGGCGAAAAAGAATATTTGCAGTCTTTAATCACACCGTCTAGACGCATATGAACTCTCGGTATGCCCTGCTCTGCCAAAATAAACTATTTGTATAAATGATAAAATGGCAGAAATGAGCAACGCGGACAAGAAACTAAACTATAATGCTTAGTAGTAGGCTTGTATATATATATATATATATAGCGTCGAAAAATAAAACACATGTTGTAATGACAATATTGGACTGCGTCGGTAAGTCAGGGACAATGTCCCTGAACCGATCGAAAAATCCGAGTCCAATGACGCTATAAGTCTCTTATCCAAGATCGCAGCAATGAAGTCCGAAATAATAATCACTGGAAGATAATGCCAGAAGATATGAAAGGCATCTTCCGATACTACTAAAGGGACAACTCGAAATCTTTCGAATCCCTTTCGCCATCCTGTCGGACCCTATAAAGCGTTCGGTCGTCCGTAGCTGATGCAACCGCGGACCGCACCGACCCAGCGCCGTCGGATAATTCCTGATTCGACCGAGAAACTGTCAATTGCTGGGATGCTGCGAAACAACTGTGCTAACTCGGATAGCACGTCCGTCACTGAGGCCTGAGGAGAAGCGGTCTTACGATGCATTGCCGCTGGAAGCTCCGTGATCGTTACCCCGTGCATACTACCAATATGCGAGCGAACGGAGTGTATAGGCCTCGTGTCCCTTGGCTACCGGATGGCGCGACCTATTCGCCGTGGAATCACTGAATGCCGAAACTGATCGGATACTCGAGGTCACGTAGCCAATGTGCGGTCGTGTGCCCTGCTGTGAGGATGAGGAAGCATTAAAGACAGTCTCTCGGACTGTCAATATAACGGAGCGTCCCGACCAACGGACATATGCTCCGAATGTAAAATATCTGAACCACAACATGCGGTCCGCTATGTTGTTGGGCGAGAGAGGGACCTCTCTCGCTCACAGCCCGGACGGACCTGGACAAGCCAGGAACCGGACTAACAGGCTTCCTCCGATCTGTCCTCAATCTGCCATCACTGGGTGAGTACTAAAGTAATTAAAGTGCTCGCATCACCCAAATCTCCTTCCTAGACCGCAACGGACGAACCCGGCAGCCGAACCATTCGATGAATGTACGCTACACCGGGTGAGCTAGCGAATGTCACTCCGTAGGCGATAGACATATTCCATGAGCACTTATTGCCGCTAACTCTTCATTAACTATGACGACAGAGGCACACTTTTGAAAGACATCTCCGTAACTCTTCGAACAAGAAACCAGAAATGCTTGGATAGCAAGCATAAAATAATAATATATATAGCGTCGTTCAATAATTCGAAAGTTTGTGTGACATTATTGGACTATGTCGGAACTGAGGGACGATGTCCCTGAACCGAACCAAAAATTTCTAAGTCCACCGACGCTATCAGTTTCTTATCCGGCATCACAGCATTCTGGTCCGACGAAAGAAGCTGTAGAAGACCAAGTCAGATGACATACACAACAGCATATGTTGTTCCGAAAGGGAAAGCTCGAAATCCTCCGAATCCCTTTCGGTATCCCGTCGGACCGGATGAAACTTTCGGACGTCCGTACCCGCTTCCGCGGAGCGTCCCGACCCAGCATCGTCGGATAAAATATATGCGACAGATTCAGTTGATGCTGGGATGTTGCGATAAACTGTGCTATTAAGGAAAGCACGTCCGTTCCCGAGGCCTGTGCAGTAGCGGTCTTACGATGCATTGCCGCCGGAAGCTCCGTGTACGTTGACTCCCGCACACTTCCTATGCGAATGTCCGGAGTCTGCAGGCCTCGTGTCCCTGGCTACCGGATGGTGTGACCTGGTCGCCGAAGAATCCTTGATCGGCGAAGCTGGTAATATATCGGCGGTCACGCAGCCAAGGTGCGGTCGTGTGCGCTGACGAGAAGAGGAAGCCTTAGCAGTCTCAGCGGACTGCCTATACAACGGAGCGTCCCGAGCGACGGACGTATGCTCCGCTTGCGACACATTTTGTACCACAACATCTGGGGCCAGATGTTGTTGAACGAGAGAGGGGCCTCTCTCGCTTGCCGTCCGGATGGACCGGAACGAGCTATGAACCGGACTAAAAGGCTTCCTGCGTTCTCCCTCCGATCCACCGTCACTGGGTGTGCATTAAGTTAATTTATAGTGCTCGCATCACCCCAAAATTCCTTCTAGACCGCAACGGACGAACCCGGCTGCCGAACCATTCGGTGAATGGACGCTACACCGGGCGAGCTAGCGGACGTCAAAGGCCGTCGAACCTACTAGGGTCCTCTTAGGCAATTGGCGTATTTACATGAGCACTTTTCCGCTAGCCCTTCATTAATTGTGACGACGGAGGCACACTGTTGGAAGACATCACAGATACATCACCCTAATCTTGATCGTCTGAAATAGAAATTGATAAAGTAGAGTGACCCTGCGGGGAAAGGACCGGAGTGTCCAAATCCCCAACAACATACCGTGACATACGCTTCCCATATTGTCATCGAAATCATACGATACAGAACAGGAGTTAATGCGAGTACACTGACCACATATAGAATGATAATAAATTCAGAGGAAGACTTCCTCTTAAAACAATTGATCAATATCCTTTCAATGTGAAAAGAAAACAAGTCCTGGTACTCGCACTAACCCCTGGGAATCAAAATACATAATAATAATATGATCCATTAATATAGAAAAAATAATTGAAATCAAAATATTTTGAAAAAATATTTTTTCAGAACAGCCCAAGTTTCTGAAAAGTAACGTTGAGCCCCAATGGATCCCAAGCCTAAGTGTGGACAAAAATTTTAAAAATATTTTAAACAATTTATTCAACACTTACGAACAATAATAATGTATCTAGTTATGATTAAAATAACATAAAGATATTATTTTTTAGAAATCCCCCCCTCACACAGAGGGCTGTAAATGTAAACAATGAGTGTAAAAACACTAAAATAAGACTCCAGGCACCCAGGCCCGAAATCAGTTACCAAAAATACACTATCTGATGCAAAACAGAGACTTCCAGGGAAGAAACTGCAGAACATCAGATGGTAGATGCAGAACACAACGCCTAACCACCCGTAGGTGAAGACGTAAACATGGGGAAAGAACAGAATTCATTCTGTTATTCAGCTAAAACTCCCAAGAAATTTTAGTAATAATAATTACAGAAACTATGCCAAAAGCATGGGAGAATAGCAAGGGGGAACTTAAAGGACAGGGAGAGAGGAAAACACTTAAAAAACAGTGTAACTAAATAATCAGAATGACAACAAAATGGCTGCTGCCTTGAAAATAGGTAACTTAACATAATTTCATTAAAAAATTTTAAGTTACAGCCCTGATAATATTCTGTCACACATTCTTTTCCTCTCCTCCTTCTCTATCCTCCTTAGAATCACCATTTCACTAATATTTATGTGTCTAGCATCATTTAAACTGAGATTTATAAGCACAAAGATCAGTCAGATGTTAACTGATGAAGGGCCAAACTTAGAATGATTAATGGCGCCAATTTCGGAACGTCCTTGACACTGCGCATGCGCAGTAGGGGCGAAGTGTGGAGGGCCTTTCAGGACATGTTTTCTTTAGTTTTAGATGCAAATTTTGGGGATTGGGGGGCAAAATTTGTGTTTGGCCCTATATTTTAAGAGTTAGCACCAGCTATGTCTGGGTCATTGGTACAGTATAAAAATATGAAAATAAATAGTTATTCAAGAATTTTGTTTGCAAGTGTCGTCTCCCTTTTGTGTTGGGTAAATGGTTAAAACACTTTTGTTTAAGCCCACATCTCCCCACTAAACTTATGTTGTGAGGTGATGTGGACCCCCTTGATTAACCAAACCCACATTTTTAAGAAAAATGACATTAGAAATAAAGAGAGAGGTACTTCAAAATCATCCTGGGGAGAATCTCAAATCCGCAGCACTGAGCTATGCACTCGCAGTGCTCACAGTGGATTCCCTCATGTAACCTATACCCAAGGATCTCTGTCAAACAAAACTGAATTGATAAATTCCAAGTTGAATAACGGAAAAAATTTGCAGCATGAAAGTTAAAAAAATTTATAGTAATTTATATATTTTTTATACTTACCAATGACCCAGATTTAGCTGGTGCTAATCTTATTAATTCAGGGCCAAACACAAATTTTGCCCCCCCCCCCCCCCCCATCCCCAAAATTTGCATCTAAAACCAAAAAATACAAGTCCTATATGGTCCTCCATACTGTTACTCCTCTGCGCATGCGCAGCATCAAGGAGGTCATGAAATTGGTGCCAAATGTCATTCTTACAACCAGTGCCTGGTAAGCATTATGTACTCAGCAGGGAGGTATGAGTTCCCAACTCCTGGGAGGGCCATCCCCGTCTGGGTCATTGGTAAGTATAAAAAATATATAAATTACTATAAATTTTTTTAACATTTTTATACTGTACCAATGACCCAGACTTATCTGAAGAGTAAAAAGGTTGGAGGGCCTAGGACATAAAGGAAAACCCAATAGGCTCAGTTACATATAACAGAATTATCCCCTAAAGGAGAAAAGGAGAGATAGGCTTTACATGTATCTTTCTTATTTATATTAAAGAATAAAGACACAATACCATTCTGTAATTGAGCACCATAACATCAATGATCTCTATTAACATCCAGTATAACCCTTTATACTAATTATTTTTAAAGGTAAGCCAATAAATAAAGGAAGTCCAGAGAAATGAGACTCTTTATACTCATTAAAAGTGTCCGAGGATTGTATATTAACGCCCGTTTGACACGTGACATATACAAATGCTTCACACCGAGCTACACTTTAAAAATATTACATGTATGAGTAAACATTAGCTTTACACTTTAAAACCATCCCAGTACCGACTTGGAATTACTGACTCCAGGGGAGGTATTCCCTTGCTTTTCACTATAAAGCAGGTGACCTGAGGGAACACTCCCCCCCCCTTCCCCTTGCCCTGGGTCAAATACCCTAGAGCAAAGAGGGCAGCAGGACAGAGTTACTGCCGGAACAGAGAGCCTACATAACTATAGTTGCAACTGTTTAGTGGACGATATTCTGAGCAACTAATAACGGACCTAAACAATGGAGGTCACCAGAAATGGACTCAATATTTCTGAGATAAAAATTTCTGAATGTGGAAGGCTGAGACCAATATGCAGCCTTCATTAAATCAGTAATAGCAACACTATTTGCATAGGCCCAAGATGTTGACAGAGCTCTTACTTCATGAGCTGAAATCTTAATCACAGACTGCCGAGTAGAAGATAATTTTCCATAAGCAGTACGGATAGTTAATTGAATCCATCTAGCAATAGAATGGACCATAATGTCCTTTCTATTAGGCATCAAAGATAGAAAGAAGCGCTTACGTCCCTTTCTAATAAACTCAGACCTATGTTTGTAAATACGTATTGCTCTAACAGGACAGAGTAAAGGCCTATGCCCGTCTGAAGACGGAAGGGCCTTAATAACAATAGGTTCAGGATACTTATTAGGAGCCTGATTCTTAGCCAAAAATCCAACATTGGTAGTAAAGGTAATAGTATTACCGACACTACGATAGTGAGAATCATCCACAGATAGTGAATGAAGCTCACAACTCTTCTTGCAGAAGAGAAGGCCAAGAGAAAAGCTGTCTTATAAGATAAGAATTTGAAGTCCACTGTGTCAAGAGGCTCAAAAGGCGCTTCTTTTAACTTAAGAAGAACCCAAGCCAAATTCCACTTAGGAATTAATCTAAGGGATCTAGGTCTATTTATCAAAAAGTTCCTAACTAATTTAGATAAAGAGACATTAGATCCAATCATTAAGCCATCATGATGTGCATAGGTATCGGATAGCAAAGACCTATAACCCTTAATGGTGACAGGCTGCAGTTTGATCTCATCAAACAAGTAGACTAGAAAATTTGCAACGTCTGGAATGGAACGCATAATATCTACCGAATGATTCCCACACCACTGACGAAAGACATTCCACTTAGCCACATAGTTTAGTGAAGAGGAGGTCCTCCTACAGTTAGAAATCACGTCCACTGCTCGTCCTTTAAAATGCTTCCCGTGCAAGAAGGACCGCACAACGGAAATACGTGAAGGTTGAGACCTTGTGAGTTGTGATGAAGGATGCGCGATTTCCCCTGCGATAGAAGATCCTCCCGTGGAGGAAGCTTCCGTGGCATGTCCCACAACAGACACTTGAGAAGATTTATCCACGGTCTCTGTGGAGACAGAGATGCTACCAACAGAATCTTGCATTGCGATTGTTTTATCTTGAGCATTATCTGTTGAATCAACGGCGTTGGAGGATACACATATCCTATTATTCCATCCCACGAGATCGATAGAGCGTCTATTGCAAACGCTCGAGGATCCGGACATGGAGACACATACGTCTGCAACTGATTGTTGAGATGTGTCGCAAATAAATCTATCATTGGCCGCTCCCATTGGTAGCAAATCTGATTGAATATCTGCTTGTTGAGAGTCCATTCTGACGGCAACAGGCAACCCCTCCGTGAAAGGGAGTCTGCTAAAACGTTCTGACGACCGGGAATATGACGGACCGATAGGAGAATCTGATGTTCTAGTACAAACAGAAGGATTCGTTCCGTTAGATTGAACAACGGAATGGAATGAGTGCCTCCTTGATTCCGAATATACCCTACTACAGTCGTATTGTCGGATAGAATTTGCACATGTGCATTCTGAATAACGTCTATCCAATGATGTAACGCAAGCCAAATTGACATCATTTCTTTGATGCTTATGTGCTTGCTCAAAAACTGCAGATCCCAAAGACCCTGGCACTTCAAATCCGATGGGCTGTGTCGTGCCCCAACCTGTTTGACTGGCATCCGTCATAATTGTAAAACTCGGATCCGGCAATTGCAGTGGAACTCCCTGAGTTAACCACTGAATATCTGCCCAAGTCTGAATCCCTTGTTTCACTTGGTTTGACAAGAGGATGTCCGTATCGAGCGAATGAATCTTCGCCCTCCAATTCTGAGTCAGAAAGATTTGGAGAGGATGAGTGCGAAGCCGCCCCATTGGAATGAGATCCGTGGCGGCTCCGCACAGACTTATCAGTCTCATGAATTCTCTGTCTGAGTGAAGACAATAGCAAGCGTAACAACTGACTAACTTCGCTCTGGTTAACGGCAGACGAACGAGATTGTTGTGCGTCTCAAAGCTCATCTCCAGGTGGGTAAATGACTTGGACGGCACCAGATCTGACTTCTCTTCGTTTACTATGAAACCGAGACGTCGGAGCAATAGAAGCAGATTCTGCATATCGTTCTGAAGCGTTAATTCGTTGCTGTACCTCTGAAGAATATCGTCCAGGTAGGCCGACGTTACAGCAGACGAATGAGCTCGGAAATGCGTCATTACCGAGTTCATTACTCGAGTGAATGCCCAGGGCGCTAGATTCAGACCGAAGCACATCGCTCGAAACTGATATACGACTCCCAGGACAGCGAAGTGCAGATACTTTGCGAACGCTGGATGTACCATGACGTGAAAATACGCATCTTTGAGATCTATGCTTGCAGCATAGTCGTTCACTCGAATGCTCACTCTGACCAATCGAATGGTCTCCATATAGAATTTTGGAGTCACAATCAGCTTGTTTATCGAGCTCAAATCTATCACTGGATGGAACGAGCCGTCTGGTTTCGGAACCAGAAAGAGATGGCTGTAGAAACCTGGAGATTCCTGGTTTTCTACGACCTCTATCGCGTTCTTCATTAAAAGAGACTGGACCATCTTGGACTTCGAGTTAATGGAGGTTTTCCTTTGATTGACAGTTTCAGACCTTCCGATATAACCCCCTCGAACCCAAGGGTCCTCCGTAATTAATTCCCAATTGTTTGAGAAACTCGACAGTCTTCCGCCCACTGGAACGCGACAGAGGTTTAAACCATCACCCCTTGGATCTGCGAGGCTTGCGGTAGGAGAAACCACGTCCTCCATGGCCTGCACCTCGCCCTAGAGGCGTCTGACCGGTTGTTTCGGCCAGCGTTACGGCCCCTATTTGAGTCGCTACCTTGACGGTCTCTAGAGTACGACCTAGACTAAGAGGATGCGTACGAACTTCCCCTGGACATACTCGTCCCAGAAGTGCCTGGCCTACTCTTCTCTGCTGGTTCCGGCTTTTTGGAAGCAGACTTAAATAGCAGAGAGTCTGAAGCTTTCTTAGTTAACTGATCATATATTACAGAAAGCTTGCCGTCGAAGAGAAGCTCTCCGGAGACTGGAGCGACTCTGAGAGAGTTTTTCACCTTACTGTTCACACGTGTGGACGTAGCTAGGGCCCCGTCACGTCTAGCTGACTCCAGATTTGCCACTGAAAGGGCGGAGTTATACGTGGAGAATGCAATGGCCCTGGACAGAACTCTTAAGGACGTTTGTACTAGTGTCATGCGAATATTCGAAAATTCGAGTCGAATTCGAGTCGACATTTAAATTCGAGTCGAGTTCGAGTCGATTTGAAACCCGAATATAACAATTTTGAATATAGCGACGACGAACAATCTCTAATGTCGTAAATTTCTACCACGATAACGACAACAATCGCGCGCAAAATGGTGCAATATACAGGAACGTAGCCTTGATCTGTGGTTCTCAAATTTCAATTACGAAGTCAAATCCTAATCGTGAAAATGTGAAGCATGTATGGTGTATGACCGTGTATCGGTGTATGGCTTGTTTCTTTGAAAGTGTGGGTTTAATAATGTATTCTACATAAAGAGGAATTATGTTTACGCTACCACTGGCACACAGTTATGTTCCGGTTTGTGTTGAGTTACGCTATGTCGTTTCCAGGTCGGAGTTTTTTACCTACCGTCCCAAATACCGAAATACGTCATTTGGTGATTATTGTCGTCTGTATCAATAGAAAATGTCGCACTCGATAATACATTCCTACTTTTCTCTTGACAAAGTATCGGGAACCTATAAGTGTAACACATGTTCCACGATTTACAAAGTCCAATCTACTGGGACAACTAGTCACCTGTGGGTGCATTTGAAAAACACAGAGAGCTGTACGACAAGGCAAAAGAAGATGATGAAAAAATTAGAAAAGCACAGGGACAGGGTATTAAGAGGCCTCGTCCCAGTACTATTGTCGACCATAGCCAAGCCCAAACTACAGCTACCTCAGGCTCACACTCCAAGAAACAAGCCAGTATGACCGCATTTACACGAAGAAAAATCGACGGCGATATGAAAAGTAAATATGACGCGGCTGTTCTTTCTTTTGTGGTGGCAGATGGGCGCCCATTTGAGTTAGTAGCTGGGAAAGGGTTCCAAAAACTATGCAGCACTTTAACAGACGGCAGTTACATTCCCCCGCATCCATCGTCACTATCTAGAAGGCTGGTTGATATGTGCCAAAAAGCAGAGTCTGAACTTCGAGATATTATCAAATCAGATGCAGGTGATTGTAAAAAATCGCTTACCTTCGACCATTGGAAGGCCGATAATAACACTAATTATCTGGTCATAACTATTCACGCCATTGATAAATGTTGGAGGCTAATTTCGAGGTGCCTCGCACTCGTCAACTTAGAAGACCTGGACCTCGATCATACCGCGGCTGCTACGGCTTCAGTTGTCAAAAATCAGTTAGAGAAATTTGATCTTTTACCGGAAGACATTATGTTCGTTTCTACAGACACAACCAACACTATGCCTGCCACTGCCAGAATATTGGAAGTTAAATGGCACGGTTGTGCATCCCATAAACTACAGCTGTGTATAAATTCAAATCTAAAGCAACAACCAATGGTTAAGAACCTGATAGATGCCACACACAGAATAACTACATTCTTTAATTCATCAACGGTTGGGCTGCACGCTTTACATAAACACCAGTTAGCAGCGGGCCTCTCTGAATCGGACCCACCCCTTGACGTGTCAACTCGCTTTAATAGCACGTGTACATTATTGGAATGGAGTGAGAAGAACGCATCACCCATAGCCATGGCATTGGAAGAATGTGAGCAGAACAGAAAATGTGCAAGTTCGCCACCACCGCCCATATCGTCGGCTTTAAATCAAATTAGACAGTCAGTTCTGCCACTACTGAAACCCCTTTCTGAGGCTACAACTATCCTTAGCGCGGACACTGTTGTCAGCGTATCGATGATATTTCCCTGTATTCAAACCTTGAAACGAGAGCTGTCATCCCAAACTTCACATGGTACGAAGGCATTTCGTGATGGTCTAATTTCAGAATTAGAAGGGAGGTTTGATCTCAGCCAAGGCTATCTGCTAGCCTCAACATTTTTAGACCCCCGCTTTAAGACATTGATAAAGCAGGATAACTTTGACATTGCAAAGCGGTACATTGTTGATTCCGTAGCTTGTCTCAAGGATGACGAACCGAGTGCTGATTCTTCGCATCATCACACCCAGCAAGCTAGCGTCGATGACTCGGATAAATCCCCTAAGCGTCCATCTTTGATGGATGCTATATTTAAAGACATACAAAGCTCGAGCTGTTCAACAGAGTCGGGTGCCCAGATGAATCAAGAAGCCCATTTAACCGCCGAATTAAGTGGGTACACAGTTTGCCCTGTTGCTAACAGAAATGAGAGCCCCTTACAATTTTGGCGTGAGAATGCAGGAAGTTTCCCTCTTTTATCATCTGTGGCTCGGGATTTGTTTTCCATTCAAGCAACCAACTGTTCCTCCGAAAGAGTAAATTCGGTGGGTTCTTGCACTATCACAGATAGAAGACATCGGTTATCTAGACAGAACGCCGCCACATTGATTTGGGCCAGAAAAAACGGCGACTGATTGAATGACTTTTCTGTAGTTGAACTAAAAAAGTGACAATGGACTCATTTCGTTCTTGTTGTTGTAACAGTTGTATTGCGATTCGGCCAACTCACTTTGATTTTAAATTTATTTCAGTTTTCAGAGTCGGGTCGGATCTGATGGTATATCTCAGATTCAAAGGTTCAAGTAGGGCTGTAGGAAGTGTAGGTCTAACGACTCTAACGAATCTTCTTGCAATTGTTTAATATGTTAATTAATAGTGTTAATGATTAAACCTGGTGTTAATTTATGTCAAAAATATCGTTTCTTTCTTGTATATCTATATGACAAAACGTCACAAAGCGATATGGTAATGGCGGTCTGGAAACTACCATTAGACTTATCGCTCGTAGAGTTACTTCCCTTGGACCACTGAGAGAGTGATATTAACAGTCCGCTTATGAACGAATCGCAGCCATCAATGCGTGAATCTTTTGTGACTCACAAAAGATTCACGCATTGATGGCTGCGATTCGTTCATAAGCGGACTGTCAATATCACTCTCTCAGTGGTCCAAGGGAAGTAGTAACTCTACCAGTGATAAGTCTAATGGTAGTTTCCAGACCGCCATTACCATATCGCTGGCCAGCGAAAACGAGCAAAAAGACGCGTGTTCATTCTCATTATTTCTCATTTCCATTACATTTCCCAGAATTCCTAGATCTAGTTACAATGTTACTTATTATACTTATAGTTATGTATGGGATGAATATACCAGGGAATTAATGTAATATATACAAGAAAATCTCAAAATCAGGGTCTTGTATTTGTAACACGTTTCTTTTGTAATTATAGTATTCGAATTCGATATTCGACCGAATCGAACATTCAAAGGGGAAATTCGAGTCGATGTTCGAGTCGAAAAAAATTTCATATTCGCATGACACTAGTTTGTACATCTTGGAATTCTTGTCCCTCAAGACGTAATAATAATGCTCTGGTAAGGTGATCTGCGTAAGAAAGTGCGTCTAAATTGGACGTTATTGTCATTTCCAACATCGACGAAGGAATAGACATAGACGACGGCATATGGATAATTCAAGGTCTTCAGCCTGGTCGTCTAGAAGCAGAGGAACTCTCTGGATGCCCTGTCCCGCCTTTTTAAAATTTATTCCTTGGGTTGATGAAAGGCAGAAGAAGAGCAGATGCCGGTAGGATGGCTGACCTGCCCGTTTTGTTAGCACGTTTAAAAATAGCGTCATTCAATAATTCAAATGTCCGTTAGACATTTCTGGACTGTGACAGAAATTCCGGGACGATGTCCCTAAACCAATTGAAACAAGAGGCCCCACGTGGCCTTAATCGCTCACCTGACAAAGTGACTCTAAGAAGTATTTTAGGTCACCTTCACCATGTCATGCCTCATCAACATTAACTGGTTGAGTGATAGATTTTGTTTGAAGTTCAACATTTGTTACCTAAAATTAGTTTTATTTAAAATCGTTGGTGTGTGGCCAATCTCCAATGATTTTTAATAAAGCAAATTTATCTCTGCAGACAAACTGGTTTAGCATGAAGCACAAACAAGGAATGTGAAGAGATAGCCTTGGACATCTCTCCCCAACTGTGGATATCTTCCATGTGCTACATGTATATATTTGCATGCAAGAAAACAAAAATTTTCACAAATTTTCCAAAATATTAGTTTTTTTTTATCATCATTGGAACAAGCTCAAACAGCTTATTCCAATAGGGGTATGGGAAGATCAGGTATATTTTTGAGACAGAAATGTGAATATATAAAAATGGTGTTTTTTTGTGAATGATGCTGGAGAATTTTGCGTAAAGATATGGTAAATGGTTTGTTCTAGATACAGAATGATGCAAAAGTATTTAAATTTGATTAGGCAAGTTGTTCCTATAATGCATTTAAAAATTGAAGTAACTGTTTTTTTGCTGACAAACTTTTAAATGTGTGTGTCTGTGTTTGTGTGTGTGTGTGTGTGTGTTTGTGTGTGTGTGGGGGGGGGGGGGGGGGTAAGAGTGTTCTTGCAAACAAAATTCCTGAATAAATGGAAAATTTTATTTTTTGTGTGAAAGACATAGTGCGTGAATGTTGATTGGAACAAGCTTAGAGAGCTCATTTTAATGTGAAGTCATAAAGCTGTGTTTTACATACGAAATTCTGGAATAACTAAAAAAATTGCTTTTTTGACTCAAAAAGTTAAAAAATTTATAGTAATTTATATATTTTTTATACTTACCAATGACCCAGACATAGCTGGTGCTAACTCTTAAAATATAGGGCCAAACACAAATTTTGCCCCCCAATCCCCAAAATTTGCATCTAAAACTAAAGAAAACATGTCCTGAAAGGCCCTCCACACCTCGCCCCCACTGCGCATGCGCAGTGTCCAGGACGTTCCGAAATTGGCGCCATTTATCATTCTAATAACCAGTGCCTGGTAAGCGCTATGTACTCAGCGGGGAGGCAAGAGTTCCCAACTCCTGGGAGGGCCATCCCCGTCTGGGTCATTGGTAAGTATAAAAAATATATAAATTACTATAAATTTTTTAACATTTTTATACTGTACCAATGACCCAGACATAGCTGAATAGTAAAAAGGCTGGAGGGCCAAGGACATAGAGCAAAATGGAATACGCTCAATAAAATAAAATAGAGTCATCCCCTGTAGGGAAAAGAAGTAATAGGCCTTACATGTATCTTTCTTATTTATGATAAATTAGAAAGATACAACACCTTCCAAAAATTGAGCTTCATACATCCATGTACTCTATTAATATCCAATAATCCTTATACTAATAATTTTTAAAGTAAGCCAATAATAAAGTAAGTCTAGAGAATAGAGACTCTTATACTCCTAAAAGTGTGTGAGAATTGCATAATCATGTCCGTTGACATATGCAATATTCAAAAGCTATACTTTAAAAACTAAGACTTGAATGAATTTTATAAACTTAAACTTCTCACTAAACAACCATCCCAATAACAGCTCAGAATTACTAACTCCGGAGGAGGTATCCCCTTGTTTTCATAGTAAAAACAGGTGACCCAAGGGAACACCCTCCCCCCCCCCTTTTTCTTGCCCTGGGTCAAATAGCCCAGAGCGAAGAGGGCAGCCGAACGGAGACACTGCCGAAACAGACAGCCTACCTAGCTATAGTAGCAACTGTTAAGTGAATGACATTCTGAGCAGTAGATAATAGACCTAACAATAGAGGCCTCCAGAAATGGACTCGATATTTCTGAGATAAAATTCATGAATGGATGGCTGAGCGCAATGAGCAGCCTTCAAAAATCTATAATAGCAACACTATTAATGTAAGCCCAAGAAGTAGAAGAACTCTTACTTCAAGAGCCGAAATCTTAAGCACAACTGCTAAGCCAATGATATACCATAAGCAGTACGCTAGTTAATAGAATCGATTAACAATAAAATGGAGCGTAACGTCCTTCTACTAGACATCAAAGACAGAAGAAGCTTACGCCCTTGTAATAAACAGATATCTGTTTATAAATACATAAACTGTACCCGGAAAGAGTAAAGGCCTATGCCCATACGAAGACGGAAGGACCTTAAAATAATAGGTTCCGGATAATAGGAGCCTAACTCTTATGCAACAATCCAACCTAAATAGTAACGGAAGTATTGATTCCGAAACTATGAAAGTGAAAATCATCCATCGATAGTGCATGAAACTCACTGACTCTACAGTAAAAGAGAAACCAACAGAATTACTGTCTAAAAGGTCAGAATTTGAAAACTACTGTTTCCAGAGGCTCAAATGATTACTTAGCTAAATAAGAACCGAAGTTAAAATCCGTATAGGAATTTAATCTAAAGATTCTAAGTCTATTTATCAAAAAGTTACTAACTGACTTAGATAAAGAGACAAAAGACTCAATTGTAAACTATCGTAGAGTGCATAGGTATGAGGTAACATAAACCTATAACCTAAATAACAACAGGCTGCAGTAGATCTTGTGAAACAAGTATACTAAAAACTAGCAATGCGTAGTATGGAGGGATCAACCATATGAACATAATGATCCCTACACCACGACGGAAGAGCCTCCACTTTAGTCGCATAGAATAGCGAAGAAGAGGATCTCCTATAGTAAGAAATCGCGTCCAAAGCTCGTCCAGTACAGTGCTTACAATGCAATACGGACCACACAACGGAATACATGAAGGTTGCGACCTTGCTGGTTGTGATAAAGATGACACGATTTACCCAGTGAAAAAAGATCCTCACATAGAGGAAGATTTCACGTTAAGATCCACAGTAGACAAGAGAGTAAATTACTCATGATCTCTGTGAAGATAGAGATGCTATCAACAGAAATGTATTGTGGTTGTTTATCTTAGCAATACCTGCTAAAACAACAGCGCCGGAGGATACGCGTATCCTATCATTGCGTCCTATAGATCAATAGAGCGTTAACAGTATTAGCTCAGAGATCTGGACAAGCCAACACATACGTCTGCAATTGATTAGCAAGCTGTGTCATAATAAAACATCATTGGGCGCTCCCATAGATAGCAAATCTGATTAAATACTTGTTTGTTGAGAGTCCATTCTGACAGCAACAAGCGACCCGTAAGAGAACGGGAGTGCGATAAAACAATCAGACGACCCCGAATATGACGGACCAAAACTGAACTTGGTGTACTATAACCAACAGACGGATTCTTTCCATTAAATTGAATAACGGAAACGAAAGAGTGCCTCCCTGGTTCCGGAGATACGCCACTACTGTCGAATTAAAGGACAGGAATTTGGGCATGCATTTCTGAATAATGTTCATGCAATGACATAAAGCAAGCCTAAAAAACATTATTCCGCGGAAGTTAAACTGATAGCTAAAAAACTGCGGAACCCAAAGACCCTGGCACTTCGAATCCGTAGGGATCAGTATATATCCCAATCTGTTTGACTGGCAACCGTCATAACAGCCACACTAGGGTCCGGCAACTGCGGCGGCACTCTCTGAGTCAACCACCGAATGTTTGCCCCAGTCTGAATCTCTTGTAACAGTAGATAGACAAGAGAATGTATAAACCAAGCAATTCATGGATTGCCGGAAAGTTGCCGTCGAAGAGAAGCTCCTCCGAGAACGAAGCGACTCTGAGAGAGTTCTTAACCTACTATCCACGCGTGGATGTAGCTAGGGCTGCATCACGTCTAAACACTCCAATCAGCCACTGAAGGGCGGAGTTATACATGAACAAAATACTGCCCTCAAAAGAAATTACATTGAGAATAATATCCCGTAAATCTTTTCTTGAAGACGTAATGATAACGCCTCAGTAAGGCGGATTACGTATAATAAAGCGTCTAAGTTAAGTCTACTATACATAATGTCGTTCCCAATATTGAAATTGGAAAAGACATAAACGGCGAAAAAGAATATATGCAGTCTTTAATCACACCGTCTAGACGCATATGAACTCTCGGTTTGCCCTGCTCTGCCAAAATAAACTATATGTAAAAAAGATAAAATGGCAGAAATGAGCCACGCGGACAAGAAACTAAACTATCATGCTTAGTAGCAGGCTTGTATATATATATATAATATATAGCGTCGAAAAATAAAACACATGTTGTAATGACAATATTGGACTGCGTCGGTAAGTCAGGGACAAAGTCCCTGTACCGATCGAAAAATCCGAGTCCAATGACGCTATAAGTCTCTTATCCAAGATCGCAGCAATGAAGTCTGAAAAATAATCACTGGAAGAAATGCCAGAAGATATGAAAGGCATCTTCCGATACTACTAAAGGGAAAACTCGAAATCTTTCGAATCCCTTTCGCCATCCTGTCGGACCCTATAAAGCGTTCGGTCGTCCGTAGCTTGATGCAACCGCGGACCGCACCGACCCAGCGCCATCGGATAATTCCTGATTCGACCGAGAAACCGTCAATTGCTGGGATGCTGCGAAACAACTGTGCTAACTCGGATAGCACGTCCGTCACCGAGGCCTGAGGAGCAGCGGTCTTACGATGCATTGCCGCAGGAAGCTCCGAGATCGTTACCCCGTGCATACTTCCAATATGCGAGCGAACGGAGTGTATAGGCCTCGTGTCCCTTGGCTACCGGATGGCGCGACCTATTCGCTGTGGAATCACTGAATGCCGAAACTGATCGGATACTCGAGGTCACGTAGCCAATGTGCGGTCGTGTGCCCTGCTGTGAGGATGAGGAAGCATTAAAGACAGTCTCTCGGACTGTCAATATAACGGAGCGTCCCGAGCAACGGACATATGCTCCGAATGTAAAATATCTGAACCACAACATGCGGTCCCCTATGTTGTTGGCTTCCTCCGATCTGTCCTCAATCTGCCGTCACTGGGTGAGTACTAAAGTAATTAAAGTGCTCGCATCACCCAAATCTCCTTCCTAGACCGCAACGGACGAACCCGGCAGCCGAACCATTCGATGAATGTATGCTACACCGGGTGAGCTAGCGAATGTCATTCCGTAAGCGATAGACATATTCCATGAGCACTTATTGCCGCTAACTCTTCATTAACTATGACGACAGAGGCACACTTTTGAAAGACATCTCCATAACTCTTCGAACAAGAAACCAGAAATGCTTGGATAGCAAGCATAAAATAATAATATATATAGCGTCGTTCAATAATTCGAAAGTTTGTGTGACATTATTGGATTATGTCGGAACTGAGGGACGATGTCCCTGAACCGAACCAAAAATTTCTAAGTCCACCGACGCTATCAGTTTCTTATCCGGCATCGCAGCATATGTTGTTCCGAAAGGGAAAGCTTGAAATCCACCGAATCCCTTTCGGTATCCCGTCGGACCGGATGAAACTTTCGGACGTCCGTACCCGCTTCCGCGGAGCGTCCCGACCCAGCATCGTCGGATAAAATATATGCGACAGATTCAGTTGATGCTGGGATGCTGCGATAAACTGTGCTATTAAGGAAAGCACGTCCGTTCCCGAGGCCTGTGCCGTAGCGGACTTACGATGCATTGCCGCTGGAAGCTCCGTGTACGTTGACTCCCGCACACTTCCTATGCGAACATCCGGAGTCTGCAGGCCTCGAGTCCCCGGCTACCGACCCAGCGCTGTCGGATAATTCTCGATCCGACACCGTTTCTGTCGGCTGCTGGGATGCTGCGATAAGCTGTGCTAAGTGCACAAGAATGTCCGGCGTCGAGACCTGCGGAGGCGCAGTCTATCGGTGCTTCGCCGAGGGCAGCTCCGCATCAGATGGCTCCCGCATACTTCCTATGCGAACGTCCGGAGTCCATCGGTCTCCAATCCCTGGCTGCCGGATGGTGTGACCTGGTCGCCGAAGAATCCTTGATCGGCGAAGCTGGTAATATATCGGCGGTCACGCAGCCAAGGTGCGGTCGTGTGCGCTGATGAGAAGAGGAAGCCTTAGCAGTCTCAGCGGACTGCCTATACAACGGAGCGTCCCGAGCGACGGACGTATGCTCCGCTAACAACACATTTGTACCACAACATCTGGGGCCAGATGTTGTTGAACGAGAGAGGGGCCTCTCTCGCTTGCCGTCCGGATGGACCGGAACGAGCTATGAACCGGACTAAAAGGCTTCCTCCGTTCTCCCTCCGATCCGCCGTCACTGGGTGTGCATTAAGTTAATTTTATAGTGCTCGCATCACCCCAAAATTCCTTTTAGACCGCAACGGACGAACCCGGCTGCCGAACCATTCGGTGAATGGACGCTACACCGGGCGAGCTAGCGGACGTCAAAGGCCGTCGAACCTACTAGGGTCCTCTTAGGCAATTGGCGTATTACATGAGCACTTTTCCGCTAGCCCTTCATTAATTGTGACGACGGAGGCACACTGTTGGAAGACATCACAGATACATCACCCTAATCTTGATCGTCTGAAATAGAAATTGATAAAGTAGAGTGACCCTGCGGGGAAAGGACCGGAGTGTCCAAATCCCCAACAACATACCGTGACATACGCTTCCCATATTGTCATCGAAATCATACGATACAGAACAGGAGTTAATGCGAGTACACTGACCACATATAGAATGATAATAAGGTCAGAGGAAGACTTCCTCCTAAAACAATTGATCAATATCCTTTCAATGAGAAAAGAAAACAAGTCCTGGTACTCGCACTAACCCCTGGCAATCAAATACATAATAATAATATGATCCATTAATATAGAAAAAATAATTGAAATCAAAATATTTTGAAAAAATATTTTTTCAGAACAGCCCAAGTTTCTGAAAAGTAACGTTGAGCCCCAATGGATCCCAAGCCTAAGTGTGGACAAAAATTTTAAAAATATTTTAAACAATTTATTCAACACTTACGAACAATAATAATGTATCTAGTTATGATTAAAATAACATAAAGATATTATTATTTAGAAATCCCCCCCTCACACAGAGGGCTGTTGTAAATGTAAACAATGAGTGTAAAAACACTAAAATAAGACTCCAGGCACCCAGGCCCGAAATCAGTTACCAAAAATACACCATCTGATGCAAAACAGAGACTTCCAGGGAAGAAACTGCAGAACATCAGATGGTAGATGCAGAACACAACGCCTAACCACCCGTAGGTGAAGACGTAAACATGGGGAAAGAACAGAATTCATTCTGTTATTAAGCTAAAACTCCCAAGAAATCTTAGTAATAATAATTACAGAAACTATGCCAAAAGCATGGGAGAATAGCAAGGGGGAACTTAAAGGACAGGGAGAGAGGAAAAACACTTGAAAAAACAGTGTAACTAAATAATCAGAATGACAACAAAATGGCTGCTGCCTTGAAAATAGGTAACTTAACATAATTTCATTAAAAAATTTTAAGTTACAGCCCTGATAATATTCTGTCACACATTCTTTTCCTCTCCTCCTTTTCTATCCTCCTTAGAATCACCATTTCACTAATATTTATGTGTCTGGCATCATTTAAACTGAGATTTAAAAGCACAAAGATCAGTCAGATGTTAACTGATGAAGGGCCAAACTTAGAAAGATAAATGGCGCCAATTTCGGAACGTCCTGGACACTGCGCATGCGCAGTGGGGGCGAGGTGTGGAGGGCCTTTCAGGACATGTTTTCTTTAGTTTTAGATGCAAATTTTGGGGATTGGGGGGCAAAATTTGTGTTTGGCCCTATATTTTAAGAGTTAGCACCAGCTATGTCTGGGTCATTGGTACAGTATAAAAATGCATGGTGTGCGACCTCTCATTGGAATGAGCTCAAAAAGCTCATTCCAATGGGGTATTTACAAGCGATAAGTACATGTATGTTTAAGAGACAAAAATTAAAATTTGAATAGCGATTTTTGCGAAGAATGCTGACAAGTTTTGGCAGTTATGCTGGTAAAATGGTAAGATATGCAAAGTGGTTGTTTTTTAGAGGCGACATTTAATTAAGGGGAATTAACCCTTGATTACTGAGGTAACTTCTAAAAGTACTGAAATTTCATGAAGCAATGTGAATAACAGACAACAGTTGCCTAAAAATTTCATGAATAACTAAAATTTTTATTCCTTTGTCTCGAAAACATGGCATATGACCTTTGTTGGAATGAGCTGAATGCGTGTGTTCCAATGAGGGGTCATAAAATTTGAACGGAGATTTGTGTGAATAATGCATTAGTACTGCTAGATTTGGGTAAACGGTTCACCCTGGATACCACCCCTTCTATAGTAGATCTTTTCTGCAAATTTTGTCTAAGATTCTATCAACTTTACAAATAAATACGTTCATGAATCACAATCAGATCCACCCCACAATGTTGCATACCAAATATCAAAAGATTCTGCCTGCTGGATCTGGAGAAGAAGATTTTTTAAGAAATATGCCTGAAATGCACTAAGTTAAAATTTGGGCTCCTATACGGAGCCCAAATATAAACCCAGGGGGCCGATTTGAACAAACTTGAATCAGATCCACCCCACAATGTTGCTTACCAAATATGAAAAGATTCTGAAGCTGGATCTGGAGAAGAAGATTTTTTAAGAAATTTGCCTGAAATGCACTAAGTTCGAATTCGAGCTTCTATAGTGAGCCCAAATATGAATCTAGGAAGCCGATTTGAACAAACTTGAATCAGATCCACCCCACAATGTTGCATACCAAATATCAAAAGATTCTGCCTGCTGGATCTGGAGAAGAAGATTTTTTAATAAATTTGCTTGAAATGCACTAAGTTCAAATTTGGGCTCCTATACTGAGCCCAAATATAAACCCAGGGGGCCGATTTGAACAAACTTGAATCAGATCCACCCCGCAATGTTGCTTACCAAATATGAAAAGATTCTGCCTGCTGGATCTGGAGAAGAAGATTTTTTAAGAAATTTGCATGAAATGCACTAAGTTCAAATTCGAGCTTCTATAGTGAGCCCAAATATGAATCTAGGAAGCCGATTTGAACAAACTTGAATCAGATCCACCCCACAATGTTGCATACCAAATATCAAAAGATTCTGCCTTCTGGATCTGGAGAAGAAGATTTTTTAAGAAATTTGCCTAAATGCACTAAGTTCGAAATCGGGCTCCTATACTGAGCCCAAATATGAACCCAGGGGGCCGATTTGAACAAACTTGAATCAGATCCACCCTACAATGTTGCATACCAAATATCAAAAGATTCTGCCTGCTGGATCTGGAGAAGAAGATTTTTTAAGAAATTTGCCTGAAATGCACTAAGTTCGAAATCGGGCTCCTATACTGAGCCCAAATATTAACCCAGGGGGCCGATTTGAACAATCTTGAATCAGATCCACCCCACAATGTTGCTTACCAAATATGAAAAGATTCTGCCTGCTGGATCTGGAGAAGAAGATTTTTTAATAAATTTGCTTGAAATGCACTAAGTTCAAATTTGGGCTCCTATACTGAGCCCAAATATAAACCCAGGGGGCCGATTTGAACAAACTTGAATCAGATCCACCCCGCAATGTTGCTTACCAAATATGAAAAGATTCTGCCTGCTGGATCTGGAGAAGAAGATTTTTTAAGAAATTTGCATGAAATGCACTAAGTTCAAATTCGAGCTTCTATAGTGAGCCCAAATATGAATCTAGGAAGCCGATTTGAACAAACTTGAATCAGATCCACCCCACAATGTTGCATACCAAATATCAAAAGATTCTGCCTTCTGGATCTGGAGAAGAAGATTTTTTAAGAAATTTGCCTAAATGCACTAAGTTCGAAATCGGGCTCCTATACTGAGCCCAAATATGAACCCAGGGGGCCGATTTGAACAAACTTGAATCAGATCCACCCTACAATGTTGCATACCAAATATCAAAAGATTCTGCCTGCTGGATCTGGAGAAGAAGATTTTTTAAGAAATTTGCCTGAAATGCACTAAGTTCGAAATCGGGCTCCTATACTGAGCCCAAATATTAACCCAGGGGGCCGATTTGAACAATCTTGAATCAGATCCACCCCACAATGTTGCTTACCAAATATGAAAAGATTCTGCCTGCTGGATCTGGAGAAGAAGATTTTTTAATAAATTTGCTTGAAATGCACTAAGTTCAAATTTGGGCTCCTATACTGAGCCCAAATATAAACCCAGGGGGCCGATTTGAACAAACTTGAATCAGATCCACCCCGCAAAGTTGCTTACCAAATATGAAAAGATTCTGCCTGCTGGATCTGGAGAAGAAGATTTTTTAAGAAATTTGCATGAAATGCACTAAGTTCAAATTCGAGCTTCTATAGTGAGCCCAAATATGAATCTAGGAAGCCGATTTGAACAAACTTGAATCAGATCCACCCCACAATGTTGCATACCAAATATCAAAAGATTCTGCCTTCTGGATCTGGAGAAGAAGATTTTTTAAGAAATTTGCCTAAATGCACTAAGTTCGAAATCGGGCTCCTATACTGAGCCCAAATATGAACCCAGGGGGCCGATTTGAACAAACTTGAATCAGATCCACCCTACAATGTTGCATACCAAATATCAAAAGATTCTGCCTGCTGGATCTGGAGAAGAAGATTTTTTAAGAAATTTGTCTGAAATGCACTAAGTTCGAAATCGGGCTCCTATACTGAGCCCAAATATTAACCCAGGGGGCCGATTTGAACAAACTTGAATCAGATCCACCCCACAATGTTGCTTACCAAATATGAAAAGATTCTGCCTGCTGGATCTGGAGAAGAAGATTTTTTAAGAAATTTGCATGAAATGCACTAAGTTCAAATTCGAGCTTCTATAGTGAGCCCAAATATGAATCTAGGAAGCCGATTTGAACAAACTTGAATCAGATCCACCCCACAATGTTGCATACCAAATATCAAAAGATTCTGCCTTCTGGATCTGGAGAAGAAGATTTTTTAAGAAATTTGCCTAAATGCACTAAGTTCGAAATCGGGCTCCTATACTGAGCCCAAATATGAACCCAGGGGGCCGATTTGAACAAACTTGAATCAGATCCACCCTACAATGTTGCATACCAAATATCAAAAGATTCTGCCTGCTGGATCTGGAGAAGAAGATTTTTTAAGAAATTTGCCTGAAATGCACTAAGTTCGAAATCGGGCTCCTATACTGAGCCCAAATATTAACCCAGGGGGCCAATTTGAACAATCTTGAATCAGATCCACCCCACAATGTTGCTTACCAAATATGAAAAGATTCTGCCTGCTGGATCTGGAGAAGAAGATTTTTTAAGAAATTTGCCTGAAATGCACTAAGTTCGAATTCGGGCTTCTATAGTAAGCCCAAATATGTATCCAGGGGGCCGATTTGAACAAACTTGAACCAGATCTACCCCGCAACGTTGCATACCAAATATCAAAAGATTCTGCCTGCTGGATCTGGAGAAGAAGATTTTTTAAGAAATTTGCCTGAAATGCACTAAATTCGAATTCGAGCTCCTCTAGTGAGCCCAAATATGAATCTAGGGAGCCAATTTGAACAAACTTGAATCAGATCCACCCCACAATGTTGCATACCAAATATCAAAAGATTCTGCCTGCTGGATCTGGAGAAGAAGATTTTTGAAGAAATTTGAATGAAATGCACTAAATTCGAATTCGAGCTCCTATAGTGAGCCCAAATATGAATCTAGGGAGCCGATTTGAACAAACTTGAATCAGATCCACCCTACAATGTTGCATACCAAATATCAAAAGATTCTGCCTGCTGGATCTGGAGAAGAAGATTTTCAAAGAAATTTGCCTGAAATGCAGTAAGTTCAAATTTGGGCTCCTATACTGAGCCCAAATATAAACCCAGGGGGCCGATTTGAACAAACTTGAATCAGATCCACCCCACAATGTTGCATACCAAATATCAAAAGATTCTGCCTGCTGGATCTGGAGAAGAAGATTTTTTAAGAAATTTGCCTGAAATGCACTAAGTTCGAAATCGGGCTCCTATAGTAAGCCCAAATATGAACCCAGGGGGCCGATTTGAACAAACTTGAATCAGATCCACCCTACAATGTTGCATACCAAATATCAAAAGATTCTGCCTGCTGGATCTGGAGAAGAAGATTTTTTAATGTTTTTCCCATTGCCTACAGTGTTAAAAAGTGCTGACTCAGCACTTTTTCAAAGTCCCGAAACTGTACCCTATGATAAAACCGATGGCAATTTTTTTTTACCAATCCTTTCTGTTGGTCCTAAGGAAGCTGCACACCAAATAAAAATTCTCAGTGCCGTGCAGTTTTGGAGATATGGGCGTTTTAAATTTTTTCTATTTTTAGCTCCTGCGGTTCCCACGGGGCTGCAGGAAAAATTTTTTTTGCATAAATCAAGTACTCATGACCCAATAAGCCCTCACATAAAATTTGGTTCAAATCAGCCTCTCGGTTTGGAAAATAGAAATTTTGGGCGGGGCAAAAAATTTTGCCCCTCTCATAACAACGCCAAGTATAGCCCCACAAACTTCTCTTGAACAAATCTGAGTCTACACCTCAAAAGGAAGCTGCACACCAAATATCAAGTCCCTGCTACTGCTGGTTCATGAGAAGAAGATTTACAAAGATTTTGGTGCCCCTTGGGGGCGTGGCACCACCCAGGAGGAGGGGCAACTTCATTTGAACAAATCTGAATTGGCATTAGGTAATAAACATTTAGCCAACATTTGAATAAAATTGGGCTAGTGGTTTAGGAGGAGAAGTCGATAATGTAAAGTTAACGCCGGACGGACGACGACGGACGACGGACAGAAAGTGATTAGTAAAGCTCCCCTTGAGCTTCGCTCAGGTGAGCTAAAAATTGGTGTCCAGTGGCGCTATAAGCCTCCTATCCAGCTGTGCAGCATTTTGGTCCGTTGGAACAACATCTGGAAGGTAATGCCGGATGAACTCCACGGCAATTTTGTGTTGTTCCGAAAGGGAAACATCCAATTCCTCGAAATCCCCTTCGCCATCCTGTCGGACCTCTTGCAAATCTTGGTTGTCCGCAACTGATCCTTCGGCGGAACGCACCGACCCAGCATCATCTGATAATTCATGTTCCGACAGAAGCTCTGCCGGCTGCTGGGATGCAGCGATGATCTGTGCTATCTGTGATAGCACATCCGTCACAGAGACCTGAGGAGCTGCGGTCTTACGGGATTTAGCCGCAGGAAGCTCCCTGGACTTTGCATCTTGCATACCTCTTTTATGTGAACATCCAGATGTTGAAGGTCTCGTATCCCTGGCTACCGGATGGTGTGACCTGGTCGTCGTGGAATCCCTGGTCAGCGATGCTGACTGGATGTCACTGGTCGTGTAGCCAAGGTGCGGTCGTTTGTGCCGTGAGGATGAGGAAGCTGTATATGCAGTCTCTCCGGACTGCCTATATACCAGAGCATCCCGAGCGGTGGAAGTATGCTCTGTCTAAGAAACGTTATGTACTACAACATCTGGGCCCAGATGTTGTTGTACGAGAGAGGGGCCTCTCTCGCACGCAGCCCGGATGGACCTGGACGAGCTAGGAACCGGACTATCAGGCTTCCTCCGTACTATCCTCTGTTCCGTCATCACTGGGCGTGCATGTGGTAAGTTTATAGTGCCCGCAACACCCAAATCTCCTTCCTGGACCGCAACGGACGAACCCGGGTGCTGAGCCATTCGGGGAATGGTCGCGACACCGGGAGAGCTAGTGGACGTCAAACCCTTCGATCGAACTAGCGAACTCCCGGGTAATTGACGTATCTGCATGAGCACTTTTGCCGCTAGCTCTTCATTTGATTGTGACGACAGAGGCACACTTCTGGACGACATCACGGAAACATCACCCTGTTCTTGTTCCTCTGAAAAAGAGAGTGAAAAACTAGAGTGACCTTGCGGAGAGAGGACCGGCATGGTCCTCTCCCTGCCAATAACATACCGTGACACACGTCTCCAACGTTTGTCATCCCAATTGATACACACTGAACAATTGTTAGTGCGAGTACATTGACTACACTTAATACAGAAATTATGAGAATCAGAGGAAGATTTCCTCCCATTACAATTTGAACAATAATCTTTCATTGTGAAAAAAGTAAACAGTCATAGTACTCGCACTAAACATTGATAATAAAGATACATATTCAATTAATCCATTATAATCATTACAAAAAAAAATGATTCAAAAAGAAAAATTAAAAAAAAAAAAAATTTTTTCAGAAGAGCCCAAGTTCCCAATGGGAACCTTGAGCCCAAATGGATCCCAAAAAAGCCTAAGTGTGGACAAAAATTTTAAATCATTTTGAAAAATTAATGTAACTCTTATGGACAATATTAATGTATCTTGCTATGATGTAAACTAAGCAAAAGACAAGTAATCACTATCAGAAGTAACAGTTGTCAAGCTGAACAAAAAGTGTAAACAAACCGGAAACATGACTCCAGGCACTAATAAACATGGCCCCAAATCAGTTACCAATTTAAACACTATCTGATGCAAAACAGAGGCTTCCAGAGAAGAAACTGTAGAACATCAGATGGTAGATGCAGACCAAAACGCCAAAACACCCAGGGGTGAGGACGTAAACATGGGGAAAAAACAGAAAATAATTCTGTTACCAAGCCAAAACTCCCAAGATATTTTAGTAATAAAGATTACAAAAAATAAGCCAAAAGCATGGGAGAATAGCTAGGGGGAATAAAGGAAAGGGAGAGAGGAAACACTGATTAAACAATGGAACATTCATAGCAAGAATGACAACATCACGGCCATGCCTCGAAAATAGGTAACATGTAATAATTTCATAAAATAATTATAAGTTACAGCCCTGAACATTTTCTTGCACTATTTTTTCCTCTCCTCCTTTTGTATCCTTCTTATATCCACCATTTCTCTCATGATTATGTGTCTGGCATCATTTAAACTGAGATTTAGAAATACAAATAACAGTGAGGTGTAACTGTTTTGAGGGCCAAACAAAGAAGGACATTTGGCACCAATTTTGGGACCTCCTAGACACTGCGCATGCGCAGAGGAGAAAAAGTATGGAGGACCATATAGAACATGTATTTTTTGGTTTTAGATGCAAATTTTGGGGATTGAGGGGGGCAGAATTTGTGTTTGGCCCTGAATTAATAAGATTAGCACCAGCTAAATCTGGGTCATTGGTACAGTATAAAAATATCAAAAGTTTCTCCCATTGGGTCGAAACCCCCTCCTCCTCCTCCTCCTCCCCCCACACACACACACCCTGTGCCCTGTTGATACCATTCTTGCGGAATGAGTGATGAAGAAAAAAGTGCAATCAAAATTAGGGCTGCACAGTATATCGATAAACCGATATATACCAGTATTCAAACCAATATCGATTGAATACTGGTGTAATTACAAAAATATCGGTTTAGCGACATTATTTATTTACCCGCAAATTAATTTTCAAGATGTCTGGAGTTTTTTAACCATAGCCCCGAATGAATAATATTATTCCTTTATACAAGGAATCGTCTGCTCGCAATATACAAATTCAGCAGTTGAAAAAAATAATTTTCAAAAATTTCAACAAAACTATATCATGTAACCCCTCATTGGAACGAGCTCGTTGAGCTCGTTCCAATGAGGGGTCACATGATATAGTTTTGTTGAAATCTTTGGAGAAAATCTGATAAACTAATTTAGAAAAATAATAAATTTTGATATCGTCTGCATTGGGTAAAGGTTTTTTGAACCGCATCATCAAGGCATGCTAATTCGTTCCGACTGCGATGCCTCGAGTCTCGATTGTGGTACTTGATTGTGGTATTTTGAAATCAATGTACAGGGAGTTAATGAATGCAGAGATCAATATAATTAATAAGTGTTACATATATAAGTACTTACCATCAATCATAATGCACTGTTGTATGTGATCAGCTTGTAAGTGCTCTTCTACCTTCTGAAATGTCGATGGTTTAAAGTGGAAATCTGTACAGAAGGGGCAGTGTACTTTGCCACACATGCAGGATGAATCATTGCATGTTGTTACTGATATCTCATTGTTATTCCCTCTAATCTGCGTAGGGTGATCACACTAAAAAATTCAAACACAAATCTGAACAGAATTCATTATCACCTTCAGGGTAATTCCAGTAATTCCGGGGTAATTCCAGTATTTCAAATTTGGGGGGTGCAGTCATAGAAGGGTACCCACACCAATATATATCAGTGCTGGCCCACGTGCCTTAATGGCATGGGAGTAATATAAGACACAAAGATGAGTTCATTGATCTAGTTGCAATGAGGGGTCACATGAAATGGTTTTGTTGAAATATTTTGAAAAAAATTAAAAAGTTAAAAAATTTATAGTAATTTATATATTTTTTATACTTACCAATGACCCAGACATAGCTGGTGCTAACTCTTAAAATATAGGGCCAAACACAAATTTTGCCCCCCAATCCCCAAAATTTGCATCTAAAACTAAAGAAAACATGTCCTGAAAGGCCCTCCACACTTCGCCCCTACTGCGCATGCGCAGTGTCAAGGACGTTCCGAAATTGGCGCCATTAATCATTCTAATAACCAGTGCCTGGTAAGCGCTATGTACTCAGCGGGGAGGCAAGAGTTCCCAACTCCTGGGAGGGCCATCCCCGTCTGGGTCATTGGTAAGTATAAAAAATATATAAATTACACTAAATTTTTTAACATTTTTATACTGTACCAATGACCCAGACATAGCTGAATAGTAAAAAGGCTGGAGGGCCAAGGACATAGAGCAAAATGGAATACGCTCAATAAAATAAAATAGAGTCATCCCCTGTAGGGAAAAAGAAGTAATAGGCCTTACATGTATCTTTCTTATTTATGATAAATTATAAAGATACAACACCTTCCAAAATTGAGCTTCATACATCCATGTACTCTATTAATATCCAATATAATCCTTATACTAATAATTTTTAAAGTAAGCCAATAAATAAAGTAAGTCTAGAGAATAGAGACTCTTATACTCCTAAAAGTGTCTGAGGATTGCATAATCATGTCTGTTGACATATGCAATATTCAAAAGCTATACTTTAAAAACTAAGACTTGAATGAATTTTAAAAACCTAAACTTCTCACTAAACAACCATCCCAATAACAGCTCAGAATTACTAACTCCGGAGGAGGTATCCCCTTGTTTTCATAGTAAAACAGGTGACCCAAGGGAACACCCTCCCCCCCCCCCCCCTTTTTCTTGCCCTGGGTCAAATAGCCCAGAGCGAAGAGGGAAGCCGAACGGAGACACTGCCGAAACAGACAGCCTACCTAGCTATAGTAGCAACTGTTAAGTGAATGACATTCTGAGCAGTAGATAATAGACCTAACAATAGAGGCCTCCAGAAATGGACTCGATATTTCTAAGATAAAATTCATGAATGTGGATGGCTGAGCGCAATGAGCGGCCTTCAAAAATCTATAATAGCGACACTATTAATGTAAGCCCAAGAAGTAGAAGAACTCTTACTTCATGAGCCGAAATCTTAAGCACAACTGCTAAGTCAATGATATACCATAAGCAGTACCGATAGTTAATAGAATCCATTAACAATAAAATGGAGCGTAACGTCCTTCTACTAGACATCAAGACAGAAGAAGCTTACGCCCTTTGTAATAAACAGATATCTGTTTATAAATACATAAACTGTACCCGGAAAGAGTAAAGGCCTATGCCCATACGAAGACGGAAGGACCTTAAAATAATAGGTTCCGGATAATAGGAGCCTAACTCTTATGCAACAATCCAACCTAAATAGTAACGGAAGTATTGATTCCGAAACTATGAAAGTGAAAATCATCCATCGATAGTGCATGAAACTCACTGACTCTACAGTAAAAGAGAAACCAACAGAATTACTGTCTAAAAGGTCAGAATTTGAAAACTACTGTTTCCAGAGGCTCAAATGATTACTTAGCTAAATAAGAACCGAAGTTAAAATCCGTATAGGAATTTAATCTAAAGATTCTAAGTCTATTTATCAAAAAGTTACTAACTGACTTCGATAAAGAGACAAAAGACTCAATTGTAAACTATCGTAGAGTGCATAGGTATGAGGTAACATAAACCTATAACATAAATAATAACAGGCTGCAGTAGATCTTGTGAAACAAGTATACTAAAAAATAGCAATGAGTAGTATGGAGGGATCAACAATATGAACATAATGATCCCTACACCACGACGGAACAGCCTCCACTTTAGCCGCATAGAATAGCGAAGAAGAGGATCTCCTATAGTAAGAAATCGCGTCCAAAGTTAGTCCAGTACAGTGCTTACAATGCAATACGGACCACACAACGGAATACATGAAGGTTGCGACCTTGCTGGTTGTGATAAAGATGACACGATTTACCCAGTGAAAAAGATCCTCACATAGAGGAAGATTTCACGTTAAGACCCACAGTAGACAAGAGAGTAAATTACTCATGATCTCTGTGAAGATAGAGATGCTATCAACAGAAATGTATTGTGGTTGTTTATCTTAGCAATACCTGCTAAAACAACAGCGCCGGAGGATACGCGTATCCTATCATTCCGTCCTATAGATCAATAGAGCGTTAACAATATTAGCTCAGAGATCTGGACAAGCCAACACATACGTCTGCAATTGATTAGCAAGCTGTGTCATAAATAAATCATCATTGGGCGCTCCCATAGATAGCAAATCTGATTGAATACTTGTTTGTTGAGAGTCCATTCTGACAGCAACAAGCGACCCGTAAGAGAACGGGAGTCCGATAAAACAATCAGACGACCCGGAATATGACGGACCAAAACTGAACTTGGTGTACTATAACCAACAGACGGATTCTTTCCATTAAATTGAATAACGGAAACGAAAGAGTGCCTCCCTGGTTCCGGAGATACGCCAATACTGTCGAATTAAAGGACAGGAATTTGGGCATGCGTTTCTGAATAATGTTCATGCAATGACATAAAGCAAGCCTAAAAAACATTATTCCGCGGAAGTTAAACTGATTGCTAAAAGACTGCGGAACCCAAAGACCCTGGCACTTCGAATCCGTAGGGATCAGTATTATATCCCAATCTGTTTGACTGGCAACCGTCATAACAGCCACACTCGGGTCCGGCAACTGCGGCAGCACTCTCTGAGTCAACCACCGAATGTTTGCCCCAGTCTGAATCTCTTGTAACACTAGATAGACAAGAGAACGTGTAAATCGAGCAATTCATGGATTGCCGAAAAGTTGCCGTCGAAGAGAAGCTCCTCCGAGAACGAAGCGACTCTGAGAGAGTTCTTAACCTTACTATCCACGCGTGTGGATGTAGCTAGGGCTGCGGGCTGCGTCACGTCTAACTAACTCCAATCAGCCACTGAAGGGCGGAGTTATACGTGAACAAACTACTGCCCTCAAAAGAAATTACATTGAGAATAATATCCCGTAAATCTTTTCTTGAAGACGTAATGATAACGCCTCAGTCAGGCGGATTACGTATAATAAAGCGTCTAAGTTAAGTCTACTATACATAATGTCGTTCCCAACATTGAAATTGGAAAAGACAAACGGCGAAAAAGAATATATGCAGTCTTTAATCACACCGTCTAGACGCATATGAACTCTCGGTATGCCCTGCTCTGCCAAAATAAACTATTTGTATAAATGATAAAATGGCAGAAATGAGCAACGCGGACAAGAAACTAAACTATCATGCTTAGTAGCAGGCTTGTATATATATATATATAGCGTCGAAAAATAAAACACACGTTGTAATGACAATATTGGACTGCGTCGGTAAGTCAGGGACAATGTCCCTGAACCGATCGAAAAATCCGAGTCCAATGACGCTATAAGTCTCTTATCCAAGATCGCAGCAATGAAGTCCGAAATAATAATCACTGGAAGATAATGCCAGAAGATATGAAAGGCATCTTCCGATACTACTAAAGGGAAAACTCGAAATCTTTCGAATCCCTTTCGCCATCCTGTCGGACCCTATAAAGCGTTCGGTCGTCCGTAGCTGATGCAACCGCGGACTGCACCGACCCAGCGCTGTCGGATAATTCCTGATTCGACCGAGAAACTGTCAATTGCTGGGATGCTGCGAAACAACTGTGCTAACTCGGATAGCACGTCCGTCACTGAGGCCTGAGGAGAAGCGGTCTTACGATGCATTGCCGCTGGAAGCTCCGTGATCGTTACCCCGTGCATACTACCAATATGCGAGCGAACGGAGTGTATAGGCCTCGTGTCCCTTGGCTACCGGATGGCGCGACCTATTCGCCGTGGAATCACTGAATGCCGAAACTGATCGGATACTCGAGGTCACGTAGCCAATGTGCGGTCGTGTGCCCTGCTGTGAGGATGAGGAAGCATTAAAGACAGTCTCTCGGACTGTCAATATAACGGAGCGTCCCGACCAACGGACATATGCTCCGAATGTAAAATATCTGAACCACAACATGCGGTCCCCTATGTTGTTGGGCGAGAGAGGGACCTCTCTCGCTCACAGCCCGGACGGACCTGGACAAGCCAGGAACCGGACTAACAGGCTTCCTCCGATCTGTCCTCAATCTGCCGTCACTGGGTGAGTACTAAAGTAATTAAAGTGCTCGCATCACCCAAATCTCCTTCCTAGACCGCAACGGACGAACCCGGCAGCCGAACCATTCGATGAATGTACGCTACACCGGGTGAGCTAGCGAATGTCACTCCGTAAGCGATAGACATATTCCATGAGCACTTATTGCCGCTAACTCTTCATTAACTATGACGAGAGAGGCACACTTTTGAAGACATCTCCATAACTCTTCGAACAAGAAACCAGAAATGCTTGGATAGCAAGCATAAAATAATAATATATATAGCGTCGTTCAATAATTCGAAAGTTTGTGTGACATTATTGGACTATGTCGGAACTGAGGGACGATGTCCCTGAACCGAACCAAAAATTTCTAAGTCCACCGACGCTATCAGTTTCTTATCCGGCATCGCAGCATTCTGGTCCGACAAAAGAAGCTGTAGAAGACCAAGTCAGATGACATACACAACAGCATATGTTGTTCCGAAAGGGAAAGCTCGAAATCCTCCGAATCCCCTTCGGTATCCCGTCGGACCGGATGAAAACTTTCGGACGTCCGTACCCGCTTCCGCGGAGCGTCCCGACCCAGCATCGTCGGATAAAATATATGCGACAGATTCAGTTGATGCTGGGATGCTGCGATAAACTGTGCTATTAAGGAAAGCTCGTCCATTCCCGAGGCCTGTGCAGTAGCGGTCTTACGATGCATTGCCGCCGGAAGCTCCGTGTACGTTGACTCCCGCACACTTCCTATGCAAACGTCCGGAGTCTGCAGGCCTCGTGTCCCTGGCTACCGGATGGTGTGACCTGGTCGCCGAAGAATCCTTGATCGGCGAAGCTGGTAATATATCGGCGGTCACGCAGCCAAGGTGCGGTCGTGTGCGCTGACGAGAAGAGGAAGCCTTAGCAGTCTCAGCGGACTGCCTATACAACGGAGCGTCCCGAGCGACGGACGTATGCTCCGCTTGCGACACATTTTGTACCACAACATCTGGGGCCAGATGTTGTTGAACGAGAGAGGGGCCTCTCTCGCTTGCCGTCCGGATGGACCGGAACGAGCTATGAACCGGACTAAAAGGCTTCCTGCGTTCTCCCTCCGATCCGCCGTCACTGGGTGTGCATTAGGTTAATTTATAGTGCTCGCATCACCCCAAAATTCCTTCTAGACCGCAACGGACGAACCCGGCTGCCGAACCATTCGGTGAATGGACGCTACACCGGGCGAGCTAGCGGACGTCAAAGGCCGTCGAACCTACTAGGGTCCTCTTAGGCAATTGGCGTATTTACATGAGCACTTTTCCGCTAGCCCTTCATTAATTGTGACGACGGAGGCACACTGTTGGAAGACATCACAGATACATCACCCTAATCTTGATCGTCTGAAATAGAAATTGATAAAGTAGAGTGACCCTGTGGGGAAAGGACCTGAGTGTCCAAATCCCCAACAACATACCGTGACATACGCTTCCCATATTGTCATCGAAATCATACGATACAGAACAGGAGTTAATGCGAGTACACTGACCACATATAGAATGATAATAAAGTCAGAGGAAGACCTCCTCTTAAAACAATTGATCAATATCCTTTCAATGTGAAAAGAAAACAAGTCCTGGTACTCGCACTAACCCCTGGCAATCAAAATACATAATAATAATATGATCCATTAATATAGAAAAAATAATTGAAATCAAAATATTTTGAAAAAATATTTTTTCAGAACAGCCCAAGTTTCTGAAAAGTAACGTTGAGCCCCAATGGATCCCAAGCCTAAGTGTGGACAAAAATTTTAAAAATATTTTAAACAATTTATTCAACACTTACGAACAATAATAATGTATCTAGTTATGATTAAAATAACATCAAGATATTATTTTTAGAAATCCCCCCCTCACACAGAGGGCTGTTGTAAATGTAAACAATGAGTGTAAAAACACTAAAATAAGACTCCAGGCACCCAGGCCCGAAATCAGTTACCAAAAATACACTATCTGATGCAAACAGAGACTTCCAGGGAAGAAACTGCAGAACATCAGATGGTAGATGCAGAACACAACGCCTAACCACCCGTAGATGAAGACGTAAACATGGGGAAAGAACAGAATTCATTCTGTTATTCAGCTAAAACTCCCAAGAAAATTTAGTAATAATAATTACAAAAACTATGCCAAAAGCATGGGAGAATAGCAAGGGGGAACTTAAAGGACAGGGAGAGAGGAAAACACTTAAAAAACAGTGTAACTAAATAATCAGAATGACAACAAAATGGCTGCTGCCTTGAAAATAGGTAACTTAACATAATTTCATTAAAAAATTTTAAGTTACAGCCCTGATAATATTCTGTCACACATTCTTTTCCTCTCCTCCTTCTCTATCCTCCTTAGAATCACCATTTCACTAATATTTATGTGTCTGGCATCATTTAAACTGAGATTTATAAGCACAAAGATCAGTCAGATGTTAACTGATGAAGGGCCAAACTTAGAATGATTAATGGTGCCAATTTCGGAACGTCCTTGACACTGCGCATGCGCAGTAGGGGCGAAGTGTGGAGGGCCTTTCAGGACATGTTTTCTTTAGTTTTAGATGCAAATTTTGGGGATTGGGGGGCAAAATTTGTGTTTGGCCCTATATTTTAAGAGTTAGCACCAGCTATGTCTGGGTCATTGGTACAGTATAAAAATATGAATGTGTCAATGACACTGTAGCTCAACTTGTTTAAGATATGTACATGTATAGTATGTGACACAGCAGTGACAAACATCTAGGTAATGACCTGATAACAAAGGTACATGTAAAGTATTGTAATGGTCTGTACATAAATGATGACCGCAGCCTGTAACAAATGTGTAGGTAAAGTATTGTAAAGGTGGGTGACAGTTAGATGCTAATCTAGAAAAGAAATCTTTGAGTCCCAGAGGGGGTCTGACTGAATGCAAAAATATTTGTTCTCATAGCACAGTGATAACAAAGGCACCCAAAAACACTTATTCCTGTCACAAGGTGAAAACAAAGGTACCCCAAGAAGTTTTGAAAAGATCAGTTCATAAATTTCAGACTCTAGCCCGAGCCGTATTGACATGTGCACTTACTGTGTATAAGTTGCACTGAACAAATCAAAGTTCATCTAATTTGCATAATTTCTGCATGAGAAAAAAACCTGTATTATATGTGATGTATTCCATGTTACTAATTTCCTACAAAAATTTATTCTAATCAGAACTTTCATACAGAAGTTCTGTACAAAAAACTGATTGCACTAATTTTGATACAAAAAGGTTGCTGGCCGCCATCTTCAATTTTGTAACGCACCCCAAAACACTCGTTCTCGTCCCACGGCGATAACAAAGGTACCCAAGAAGTTTTGTAAAGATGGGTTCATAAATACAGCCTCTAGCCTGAGCCGTATAGAAGTTGTGTACAAAAAACTGGACCTAATTTCGGATACAAAATGGCCACTGGCAGCCATCTTGAATTTTGGATCGCACCTAGAAACACTCGTTCTCATCCCAAGGTAATAACAAAGGTACCCAAGAAGTTTTGTGAAGATCCGTTGATAAATACAGACTCTAGCCGTATTGACATGTGCACTTACTGTGTATAAGTAGCACTGGATAAAGCAAAGTTCATCTAATTTGCATAATCTTTGCACGAGAAAAAGATCTGTATTATATGTGATGCATTCCATGTTACTAAACATTCATACAGAAATTTATTCAAATCAGAATTTCATACAAAAGTTCTGTACAAAAACTGATTGTACCAATTTTGGTACAAAATGGGTGCCGGCAGCCATCTTAAATTTTTGGACTGCATACAAAATTACTCGTTCTCATCCCAAGGTGATAAAAAGGTGCCCAAGAAGTTTCGTAAAGATCGGTTCATAAATACGGCCTCTAGCCTGAGCCGTATTGGCATTTGAAGTTGCAGTGCTGAAAGTAACATTAAATCGATCAAAGTTAGTCTAATTGGCATAATTTATGCATGAGAAAAAAAAACGTATTATATGTGATGTATCCCATGGTACTAAGCATTCACACTGAAAATTATTCAAATCAGCGCTTTGGAAGTTCTGCCCAAAAATCTGATTGCACCTAATTTTGTACAAAATGGCTGCCAGTGGCCATCTTGAATTTCAGACCAAACTCCAAAACACTCGTTCTCGTCCCACGGTGATAACAAAAGTACCCAAGAAGTTTCGTAAAGATTGGTTCTCTAGTCCGAGCCGTATTGGAATTTGCACTTACAGTGCTGAAAGTAAGACTAAATAAATCAAAGTTAGACTAAATTGCATAATTTACGCAGTACTAAACATTCATACAAAAAATTATTCAAATCGGAGCTTTCATACGGAAGTTCTGCGCAAAAATCTGATTGCACCTAATTTTGGTACAAAATGACTGCCAGCGGTCATCTTAAATTCCGGACCGGACCCCAAAACACTTGTTCTCGTCTCACAATGATAACAAAGGTACCCAAGAAGTTTTGTAAAGATCGGTTCATAAATACGGCCTCTAGCCTGAGCCATGTGTATGGCACGACGGATGGACAGACGGATGATGGGCCATGGCAATACCTCAAATTTGGCTTCGCCAAAGTTGAGCTAATGATATTTAAAATAATAAATTTTGATATCTTCTGCGTTGGATAAAGGGTTAACACATAACATGGCTTGTTTTTTGTGTTTTCTGTCCATTTTTCTTCAAATGATTTCACACGTTAAGGTCTGAATATCTGTATAGCATTTTTCTACTTAATAACAGTCTACATCCCATGGCTTTACAGTTGTTTCTAGGCAAGTCGAGGCTACTAATATAGGCAGCCAAAACCTGTCTAGCAACAACTGCAAATGCACTTATAAATTTAACTTTGAGTTTACCCACAATGGATTTTTTAACACTTTGGCCAGTCATTAAATACAAGCATTGAAAACACAAACAGTGGCATTTAATTTATTTTTTACTGGGGTTTTAATGAATGACATTTGTGACATCCAGGATCACCTCATGAGACAGCATGTTGGGCATCTGTTCTATTGCAGTAGAAAGTGATCAGAATTGGAATAAGGCTCCTAGATACTCTGAGACAAAACTGGTCTGAATAGCTGGTGACTTGGCAACCTTGCGGTGTCGTCAAATTTGATCAATCTCAAGTTCTACTGAAGAGTTTTCCTTACAAAGTGTAAATACTAGAGACAGGGAGTATTTGAGTTTGGTATTTTTAAGGAGGTGGGGGTACACCATGGTATCGGTGTGGTATTCGGTATCTGACTTGTCTGAGATTTGCTGATAGTATCAAACGGGAATTCACACCAAGAAAATACAGAATAAGTTGTTCTTATATCATTCTACAACAGAACCACAAATGCCACTGCCAAAGAGCTTAACATTGGCATTCTTTTGCCAACACAAATCACATTCAGGGCTCAGCCGAGTGGGCGACTAGGGCAAAGAAGTCGCCTTGTTATTCCTCAAGTCGCCTTGGCTTAGATTGGGGGCGAAATTCAAGTCGCCCTCCAAAACTTCCTTGGGAGACATGGCAGTTTACTGTATTTTCTTATGTTTTATTTTAAAAAAAACAATGCTTCCGCATTCACAAAAAAGTAAATACGGCTGCTGTTAAAATCCGTCATACGGCTCTGAAAATAGCCTAAACTAGCCCAATTTTATATTTCTGAAAAGAGTTGTAATGGCGTTGCCGTTCGAACAATACGCCCCAACTGATAGCAACCTGCACAAAATGCTATTTAAAACCAAAAGTGTCAGCAAAAACAACGAATCACACAAGACACGCATCAAGTTTATTGGAATTTATTAAAGTTAACCACTGTTTCAAAACCAAAAAAATGTGCAGGGGACAGTTCATCCATAAAAACGTCGAAATTGCTTACGGTTATGCTCTGTTCCACTGAAAAATTGGTTCTATTGAAATTTGCCCCGCAATTTGCATTGAAAGTTTTCTTTGAAAACCTGTGTTGGAAAGGGGTTAAATGTAATAAGGCTACAATAGAAATCACACATATTAGGATGGATAAGAATGGCAGGCCTTACAGCACCAATCGCACATGTCAATGTAAGATGGATGGCTGAAATTGTCATTTTTGTGAACAGAGTATTCTCACCCAGTGCAGCAGGTAAGGGAGACAACTGAAATATTTTGTCATTTACCTAAGAAATAAATTAACTCAAATTGTTAATGACGCTTAATTTACGAAGGATGTCGAAAACTTTTTTAACTACACTTTTCAATTCAGTTAGGACATTCAGAAACCATGAATGACCCAGCTTCTTATGTGAACTTGAAATCTATTTTAAATACTTTAAATATTTTTTTTAAAAGAATATACCTTCTATTACAGAGAAGAACACTCTCACCATGGGTAATGCTAAATTTCAAATCCACTGCATTGATGCAAATACAAAATCAACTGAATGGTAACCCTAATCATCACTGTTAGGAAAAGAGCTAGGGTATTCAGAAACCATGGACGACACAATTTTTTGTAGGGGAGGGGGGAGGATTTTAACCTACATGACTTAGTTTTGTGTGCGTATGTATGTTTGTATAACTTTTATTTATTCTTTTCTCCACAATTGTGTTCTCTGTGTACATTTATTTTGTCACGATGTCATATACGTTTTGTTTTTTCTGACTTCTCCCTCATGTCCACTGACTTCTCCCTCCTGGCCCCTGACTTCTCCCTGAAGTCTCTGGAGGGAGAAGTCACTTCTCCCTAAAACCAGCTGCCAGGCTGACCCCTGATCACATCTACAGTAATTTTATGTGTAATTACAAATACAAATTAACCTTCAAAGGCCTATTCAGGCTTTTATGATCAGAGCATGTGCCATTAACATGCTGTCATTAACCACTCACCTAACATGAAAAGCAGAAGACAAATGCGAAAAAAAATCTTGAATAACTAATTTTTTTCATTTTTTGTCTCAAAAACAAAGGTTATAGCACCTCATTGGAATGAGCTCAATGGGCTCATTCCAACGAGGGGGTCATAACCCATGTTTTTGAGATAAAAAATGAAAAAAATAATGAAAATTAATTGGCGATTTTTCAGAATAGTGCCTTCCGGTTTTGGCCATTATGTTGGGTAAAGGGTTAAGAGGTTCTGCTGACAATAGACAAAACACCTGGACAGTGACTTCTAGTCAAGTCTTGGCTGCCTTAACAGGCAGCCAAGACTTGACTAGAAGTCACTGCTAAGTAACAGGACATATACAGGTTGTAGTCTAGTGGGAATTCAGAAAATTGCCAGGGCCCTTAAGGGTTAACAAAACTGAAAAGAAGTTAAAAAATTTATAGTAATTTATATATTTTTTATACTTACCAATGACCCAGACATAGCTGGTGCTAACTCTTAAAAATATAGGGCCAAACACAAATTTTGCCCCCAATCCCCAAAATTTGCATCTAAAACCAAAGAAAACATGTCCTGAATGGCCCTCCACACTTCACCTCTACTGCGCATGCGCAGTGTCAAGGACGTCCCGAAATTGGCGCCATTAATCATTCTTATAACCAGTGCCTGTTAAGCGCTATGTACTCAGCGGGGAGGTATGAGTTCCCAACTCCTGGGAGGGCCATCCCCGTCTGGGTCATTGGTAAGTATAAAAAATATATAAATTACTATAAATTTTTTAACATTTTTATACTGTACCAATGACCCAGACATAGCTGAATAGTAAAAAGCCTGGAGGGCCTACGACATAGAGCAAGTTGAAATACGCTCAATTATATAAAATAGAGTCATCCCCTCTAGGGGAAAAGGAGTATTAGGCCTTACATGTATCTTTCTTATTTATGATAAATTAGAAAGACACAACACCTTCCAAAATTGAGCATCATAACATCCATGTACTCTATTAATATCCAGTATAATCCTTATACTAATAATTTTTAAAGTAAGCCAATAAATAAAGTAAGTCTAGAGAATAGAGACTTTTTATACTCCTTAAAAGTGTCTGAGGATTGAATAATAACGCCCGTTTGACACGTGATATATTCAAAAGCTATACTTTAAAAACTATGACCTGAATGAATTTTTAAAACATAAACTTCTCACTTAAAAGCCATCCCAGTAACAGCTCAGAATTACTAACTCCGGAGGAGGTATCCCCTTGTTTTCATAATAAAACAGGTGACCCAAGGGAACACCCTCCCCCCCACCCCCTTCTCCTTGCCCTGGGTAAAATAGCCCAGAGCGAAGAGGGCAGCAGGACAGAGTCACTGCTGGAACAGAAAGCCTACCTAGCTATGGTAGCAACTGTTAAGTGAATGACATTCTGCGCAGTAGATAATAGACCTAACAATGGAGGCCTCCAGAAATGGACTCAATATTTCTGAGATAAAAATTCATTAATGTGGATGGCTGAGCGCAATGAGCAGCCTTCAAAAATCTATAATAGCGACACTATTAATGTAAGCCCAAGATGTAGAAAGAGCTCTTACTTCATGAGCCGAAATCTCAAGCACAAACTGCTGAGTCAATGATATACCATAAGCAGTACCGATAGTTAACTGAATCCATTAGCAATAGAATGGAGCGTAATGTCCTTCTATTAGGCATCAAAGACAGAAGAAGCTTACGTCCGTACTAATAAACTGATATCTGTTTATAAATACGTAAACTCTAACCGGACAGAGTAAAGGCCTATGCCCGTACGAAGATGGAAGGACCTTAATAACAATAGGTTCCGGATATTATTAGGAGACTGACTCTTAACCAAAAATCCAACCTAAATAGTAAAGGAAGTAGTGTTTCCGTCACTACAAAAGTGAGAATCGTCCACCGATAGTGCATGAAGCTCACTGACTCCTCAGTAAAAGAGAAGACTAACAGAATTACTGTCTAAAAGGTCAGAATTTGAAAACTACTGTTTCCAGAGGCTCAAATGATTACTTAGCTAAATAAGAACCGAAGCTAAATTCCGTATAGGAATTTAATCTAATGATTCTAGGTCTATTTATCGAAAAGTTTCTAACTGACTTAGATAAAGAGACATAAGACACAATTGTAAACTATCATAGAGTGCATAGGTATGAGATAACATAGACCTATAACCTTAATAGTAACAGGCTGCAGTAGATCTTGTCAAACAAGTATACTAGAAAGTTGCAATGTCTAGTATGGAGGGATCAAAAATATCAACATAATGATCCCTACACCAACGACGGAAAAGCCTCCACTTTAGCCGCATAGTATAGCGAAGAAGAGGTTCTCCTACAGTAAAAAATCATGTCCAAAGCTCGTCCTGTACAATGCTTGCCATGCAAGAAGGACCACACAATGGAATACGTGAAGGTTGAGACCTTGCGGGTTGTAATGAAGTTGACACGATTTCCCCAGCGAAAGAAGATCCTCTCATGGAGGAAGTTTTTGCGGAAAATCCCACAGTAGACACCTGAGTAAATTTACCCACGGTCTCTGTGAAGACAGAGATGCTATCAACAGAATTGTATTATGGATGTTTATCTTAGCAATACTTGCTGAATCAACAGCGCTGGAGGATACGCATATCCTATCATTCCGTCCAATAAGATCAATAGAGCGTTAACAACATATGCTCAAGGATCCGGACATGCAAACACATACGTCTGCAATTGAATAGTGAGTTGTGTCGCAAATAAATTATCATTGGGCGTTCCCATTGATAGCAAATCTGATTGAATACTTGTTTGTTGAGAGTCCATTCTGACGGCAACAAGCGACCCTTAGTGAAAGGGAGTCTGCTAATACAATCAGACGACCCGGAATATGACGGACCGAAGCAGAACTTGGTGTACTATAACAAACAGAAGGATTCTTTCCGTTAAATTGAATAACGGAATCGAATGAGTGCCTCCCTGGTTCCGGAGATACGCAACTACTGTCGTATAATCGGACAGGATTGGACATGCGTTTCTGAATAATGTTCATCCAATGACATAGTGCAAGCCTAAATAACATTATTCCCTTGAGGATAAGTGCTTGCCTAGAGACTGCGGAACCCAAAGACCCTGGCACTTCGAATCCGTTGGGATCAATATTGTACCCCAACCTGTTTGGCATCCGTCATAATCATAAAACTCGGATCCAGCAACTGCAGTGGCACTCTCTGAGTCAACCACCGAATGTTGCCCCAGTCTGAATCTCTTGCTACACTTGATAGACAAGAGAACGTGTATATCGAGCAATTCATAGATTGCTGAAAAGTTGCCGTCGAAGAGAAGCTTCTCTGAGACCGAAGCGACTCTGAGAGAGTTCTTCACCTTACTATCCACGCGCGTGGATGTAGCTAGGGCTGCGTCACGTCTAACCAACTCCAGGTTGCCACTGAAGGGCGGAGTTATACGCGGAAAAACTACTGCCCTTGAAAGAAATCACATTGAGGATCATATCCTGGAATTCTTTCTCTTGAAGACGTAATGATAACGCCTCAGTAAGGTGGTCTATGTATGATGAAGCGTCTAAGTTAAGTCTATTAGACATCATTGTCGTTTCCAACATCGTGGTTGGAATTGACATAGATGGCGAAAAAGATAATTCCCAGTCTTCAACCCCGCCGTCTAGACGCATATGAACTCTCGGTATGCCCTGTTCTGCCAAAATAAATTATTCCCTAGAATTGATAAAAGGCAGAATAGAGCATTGCGGACAAGAAACTAGACTATCATGCTTGGTAGCAAGCTTATATATAGCGTCGTTGAATAATTCGAATGTTCTAATGACATTATTGGACTGTGTCGGTAAGTCAGGGACAATGCCCCTGAACCGATCCAAAACTCCGTGTCCAATGACGCTATTAGTCTCTTATCCAGCATCGCAGCAATGTAGTCCGACGGAACAACCTCTGGAAGATAAAGCCGAAGAAATGTATGGCAGCTTCCATTGTTCCGAAAGGGAAAGCTCGAAATCGTCCGAATCCATTTCGCCATCTTGTCGGACCCTATAAAGTGTTCGGTCGTCCAAACCTGATGCAACAGCGGTGCGCACCGACCCAGCGCCATCGGATAATTCCTGATCCAACCGAGAATCTGTCGATTGCTGGGATAAACTGTGCTAACTTGGATAGCACGTCCGTCACTGAGTCCTGTGGAGAAGCGGTCTTACGATGCAATGCCGCTGGAAGCTCCGTGTTCGTTACCCTGTGCAAACTTCAATTATGCGTGCGAACGGACGGAGTGTATAGGCCTCGTGTCCCTTGGCTACCGGATGGCGTGACCTGTTCGCCGTGGAATCACTGCATGATGAAGCTGGCCGGATACTCGAGGTCACGTAGCCAATGTGCGGTCGTGTGCGCTGCTGTGAGGATGAGGAAGCATTATCGACAGTCTCTCGGACTGTCAATATAACGGAGCGACCCAAGCGGCGGATATATGCTCCGAATGCGAAATATCTGTACCACAACATCCGGTCCCATATGTTGTTGTACGAGAGAGGGACCTCTCTCGCTCGCAGCCCAGACGGACCTGGACGAGCTAGGAACCGGACTAACAGGCTTCCTCCAATCTGTGCTCTAATCCGTCGTCACTGGGTGTGTACTAAAGTTTATTATAGTGCTCGCATCACCCAAATCTCCTTCCTAGACCGCAACAGACGAACCCGGCTGCCGAACCATTCGATGAATGGACGCTACACCGGGTGAGCTAGCGAATGTCAACTCCGTCGATCCTACTAGGGACCTCTTAGGCGATTGACATATTCCATGAGCACTTATTGCCGCTAGCTCTTCAATAACTATGACGACAGAGGCACACTTTAGAAAGACATCTCCGTAACTTTGCGAACAAGAAACCAAACATGCTTGTTAATAGCAAGCATATAATAATATATATAGCGTCGTTCAATAATTCGAAAGTTTGTGTGACATTATTGGACTATGTCGGAACTGAGGGACGATGTCCCTGAACCGAACCAAAAATTTCTGTGTCCACCGACGCTATCAGTTTCTTATCCGGCATCGCAGCATTCTGGTCCGACGAAAGAACCTCTAGAAGATAAAGTCAGATGACATACACAACAGCTTATGTTGTTCCGAAAGGGAAAGCTCGAAATCCACCGAATCCCTTTCGGCATCCCGTCGGACCGGATGAAATTTTCGGACATCCGTACCTGCTTCCGCGGAGCGTCCCGACCCAGCGTCGTCAGATAATACATGATGCGACAGATTCTGTCGTTGCTGGGATGCTGCGATAAGCTGTGCTATTTGGGATAGCACGCCCGTCACCGAGGCCTGTGCAGTAGCGGTCTTACGATGCATTGCCGCCGGAAGCTCCGTGTACGTTGACTCCCGCACACTTTCTTATGCGAACGTCCAGAGTCTGCAGGCCTCGTGTCCCTGGCTACCGGATGGTGTGACCTGGTCACCGATGATTCTCTGATTGGCGAAGCTGACTGGATATCCGAGGTCACGTAGCCAAGAGCGGTCGTGTGCGCTACCATGAGAATGAGGAAGCCTTATTGACAGTCTCTCCGGACTGACTATATATCGGAGCGTCCCGAGCGGCGAACGTATGCTTCGAATGCGAAACATTTTGTACCACAACATCTGGGGCCAGATGTTGTTGTACGAGAGAGGGGCCTCTCTCGCTCGCAGTCCGGATGGACCTGGACGAGCTAGGAACTGGACTAAAAGGCTTCCTCCGTTCTCTCCTCTAATCCGCCGTCACTGGGTGTGCATTTGGTTGATTTATAGTGCTCGCATCATCCCAAAACTCCTTCTAGACCGCAATGGACGAACCCGGCTGCCGAACCATTCGATGAATGGACACTACACCGGGCGAGCTAGCGGACGTCAAAGGCCGTCGAACCTACTAGGGTCCTCTTAGGCAATTGACGTATTTACATGAGCACTTTTCCGCTAGCTCTTCATTAATTGTGACGACGGAGGCACACTTTTGTAAGACATCATGGATACATCACCCTATTCTTGATCGTCTGAAATAGAGATTGATAAAGTAGAGTGACCCTGCAGGGAAAGGACCGGAATGGCCAATTCCCCACTAACATACCGTGACATATGCTTCCCATGTTGTCATCGAAATTAACACATACAAAACAGGAATTAATGCAAGTACACTGACTACATATACAATGATTATGAAAGTCAGAGGAAGATTTCCTCTTATTACAATTGAACAATATCCTTTCATTGTGAAAAGAAAACAAAGTCCTAGTACTCGCACCAACCTCTGACAATCAAAATACATAATAATATGATCCATTAACATAGAAAAAATAATTGAAATCAAAAAATTTTGAAAAAATATTTTTTCAGAACAGCCCAAGTTTCTGAAAAGTAACGTTGAGCCCCAATGGATCCCAAGCCTAAGCGTGGACAAAAATTCTAAAAATATTTTAAACAATTTATGCAACACTTACGAACAATAATAATGTATCTAGTTATGATTAAATTAACATCCAGATATTATTTTCAAGAAATCCCCCCTCACACAGAGGGCTGTTGTAAATGTAAACAATGAATGTAAAAACACTAGAACAAGACTCCAGGCACCCTGGCCCGAAATCAGTTACCAATAATACACTATCTGATGCAAAACAGAGACTTCCAGGGAAGAAACTGCAGAACATCAGATGGTAGATGCAGAACACTACGCCTAACCACTCATAGGTGAAGACGTAAACATGGGGAAAAGAACAGAATTCATTCTGTTATCCAGCTAAAACTCCAAGAAATTTTAGTAATAAAATTACAGAAAATATGCCAAAAGCATGGGAGAATAGCAAGAGGGGACTTAAAGGAAAGGGAGAGAGGAAAACACTGAACAAGCAGTGTAACATGATAACAAGAATGACCACAACAGGCTGTTGCCTCGAAAATAGGTAACTTAACATAATTTCATTAAAAAATTTTAAGTTACAGCCCTGATAATTTTCTGTCACTCATTTTTCCTCTTCTCCTTCTATATCCTCCTTAGAATCACAATTTCTCTAATATTTATGTGTCTGGCATCATTTAAACTGAGATTTACAAGCACAAAGATCAGTCAGATGTTAACTGATGAAGGGCCAAACAAAGAATGATTAATGGCGCCAATTTCGGGACGTCCTTGACACTGCGCATGCGGAGTAGAGGTGAAGTGTGGAGGGCATTCAGGACATGTTTTCTTTGGTTTTAGATGCAAATTTTGGGGATTGGGGGGCAAAATTTGTGTTTGGCCCTATATTTTTAAGAGTTAGCACCAGCTATGTCTGGGTCATTGGTACAGTATAAAAATACTAAGTTTCTTTTTTCATGAAGATGAACACTTCAATGGCAATAAAGCCTCAACAAGGCCTTATAAATAGCTAATATAGGAAATTTGAAAATACAGATGGTTTCAGAATTCAATGATTGGTTCAGTTCATTTTTTAGCTCACCAACTTTAGTTGTGTGAGCTTATGGCATGGATCGATTGGTCGGCATCGGCGTCAGCGTACATGTCCTATAATGATAAAGCTTCTGTTTAGCTCACTTACTCGCTGTATTTCCATATCATGGCCTTAATAATGCTGCTATATGATGATTATTATCATTTTACCGTGATTTAACCCCTCATACCCTGCATTTTAAACATTTTTCTTGACATTTTTAGTTGCGTTTAGTTTCTGTTTAGCTCGGAATTTCATGTTTAACTTACTGTTTAGGTCAGCTGCTGTGCACCTTCTCTTCCCATGGCACTTATATTCCTCATACGTGTTCCTCAGTATCATTGTTCCATGATTAACTCCTCACACCCTGCATTTTAAACATTTTGCTTGACATTTTTAGTTGTGTTTAGTTTTCTGTTTAGCTCAGAATTTCATGTTTAAGTTGGTGTTTATGTCAGTTTCTGTGTTTTACTTTTAAGAGGTTATGTTTAGGTCAGCTTTGTTGCATGTTATGAGCCTGATTAGATTAGATTTTTGATTAGATTAGATTTTATTTTGCGGTATAATTATACATGCATAACAGATTTGATTATATGGTTATTATAACAATACATAATGCACATGTATATACTGCATGGAGATGACATAGCCAGATTGGCTGTCTACCTGTCACCTCCTTGTAATAAATATGTTATGTACTCAACACTGCAAATAGGCATGGAATTGAATATTATTAAGTGTGCAGCCTCACCTTCGACATCCATCACGATTTAGTACTATTTTAAAATCTGTTTTGCACTCCCGTTGGCTCACTATGAAAGGAAACGGGACGAGATACTCAGAGGTACTTCAAACTAGGAGAAAGATGTGTATGACGATTGACCTGGTAAAAGAGGCAATAATTTGGGCAAGGTCTATATAGACCTCGGAATGATAATGGTGGCATTGGTGCAAGAAGTATCTACGCATTACAGTCGGGGCAATAAGGATTGTTACATTGGACATTAGCAATATATGATGATAGCAATTTAAATTTGAGTTTTCTTTTGAATTCATTACGGTTAATGAGGTTATGAAATTTGTCACCCAGATCATTCCATAACCTCGGGTACGCAAATGCGGGTAGCTTATCCAATGATCTTGTCTGTGTTTTGCTTACCCGTATTTGGCCCGTTTGCCTCGTGTTCATATATGATGGGTTGTGTAACATACTGAAGTAATTATTCATGGACTGGGGAAGTATATCTTGTTTCCAGTCGAACATGAAAAGGCATGCCTGTAATGTTAAAAAATTTATAGTAATTTATATATTTTTTATACTTACCAATGACCCAGACATAGCTGGTGCTAACTCTTAAAATATAGGGCCAAACACAAATTTTGCCCCCCAATCCCCAAAATTTGCATCTAAAACTAAAGAAAACATGTCCTGAAAGGCCCTCCACACCTCGCCCCCACTGCGCATGCGCAGTGTCAAGGACGTTCCGAAATTGGCGCCATTTATCATTCTAATAACCAGTGCCTGGTAAGCGCTATGTACTCAGCGGGGAGGCAAGAGTTCCCAACTCCTGGGAGGGCCATCCCCGTCTGGGTCATTGGTAAGTATAAAAAATATATAAATTACTATAAATTTTTTAACATTTTTATACTGTACCAATGACCCAGACATAGCTGAATAGTAAAAAGGCTGGAGGGCCAAGGACATAGAGCAAAATGGAATACGCTCAATAAAATAAAATAGAGTCATCCCCTGTAGGGAAAAGAAGTAATAGGCCTTACATGTATCTTTCTTATTTATGATAAATTAGAAAGATACAACACCTTCCAAAAATTGAGCTTCATACATCCATGTACTCTATTAATATCCAATAATCCTTATACTAATAATTTTTAAAGTAAGCCAATAATAAAGTAAGTCTAGAGAATAGAGACTCTTATACTCCTAAAAGTGTGTGAGAATTGCATAATCATGTCCGTTGACATATGCAATATTCAAAAGCTATACTTTAAAAACTAAGACTTGAATGAATTTTATAAACTTAAACTTCTCACTAAACAACCATCCCAATAACAGCTCAGAATTACTAACTCCGGAGGAGGTATCCCCTTGTTTTCATAGTAAAAACAGGTGACCCAAGGGAACACCCTCCCGCCCAGAGCGAAGAGGGCAGCCGAACGGAGACACTGCCGAAACAGACAGCCTACCTAGCTATAGTAGCAACTGTTAAGAGAATGATATTCTGAGCAGTAGATAATAGACCTAACAATAGAGGCCTCCAGAAATGGACTCGATATTTCTGAGATAAAATTCATGAATGGATGGCTGAGCGCAATGAGCAGCCTTCAAAAATCTATAATAGCAACACTATTAATGTAAGCCCAAGAAGTAGAAGAACTCTTACTTCATGAGCCGAAATCTTAAGCACAACTGCTAAGCCAATGATATACCATAAGCAGTACGCTAGTTAATAGAATCCATTAAAAATAAAATGGAGCGTAACGTCCTTCTACTAGACATCAAAGACAGAAGAAGCTTACGCCCTTGTAATAAACAGATATCTGTTTATAAATACATAAACTGTACCCGGAAAGAGTAAAGGCCTATGCCCATACGAAGACGGAAGGACCTTAAAATAATAGGTTCCGGAAATAGGAGCCTAACTCTTATGCAACAATCCAACCTAAATAGTAACGGAAGTATTGATTCCGAAACTATGAAAGTGAAAATCATCCATCGATAGTGCATGAAACTCACTGACTCTACAGTAAAAGAGAAACCAACAGAATTACTGTCTAAAAGGTCAGAATTTGAAAACTACTGTTTCCAAAGGCTCAAATGATTACATAGCTAAATAAGAACCGAAGTTAAAATCCGTATAGGAATTTAATCTAAAGATTCTAAGTCTATTTATCAAAAAGTTACTAACTGACTTAGATAAGGAGACAAAAGACTCAATTGTAAACTATCGTAGAGTGCATAGGTATGAGGTAACATAAACCTATAACCTAAATAACAACAGGCTGCAGTAGATCTTGTGAAACAAGTATACTAAAAACTAGCAATGCGTAGTATGGAGGGATCAACCATATGAACATAATGATCCCTACACCACGACGGAAGAGCCTCCACTTTAGTCGCATAGAATAGCGAAGAAGAGGATCTCCTATAGTAAGAAATCGCGTCCAAAGCTCGTCCAGTACAGTGCTTACAATGCAATACGGACCACACAACGGAATACATGAAGGTTGCGACCTTGCTGGTTGTGATAAAGATGACACGATTTACCCAGTGAAAAAAGATCCTCACATAGAGGAAGATTTCACGTTAAGATCCACAGTAGACAAGAGAGTAAATTACTCATGATCTCTGTGAAGATAGAGATGCTATCAACAGAAATGTATTGTGGTTGTTTATCTTAGCAATACCTGCTAAAACAACAGCGCCGGAGGATACGCGTATCCTATCATTCCGTCCTATAGATCAATAGAGCGTTAACAGTATTAGCTCAGAGATCTGGACAAGCCAACACATACGTCTGCAATTGATTAGCAAGCTGTGTCATAAATAAAACATCATTGGGCGCTCCCATAGATAGCAAATCTGATTAAATACTTGTTTGTTGAGAGTCCATTCTGACAGCAACAAGCGACCCGTAAGAGAACGGGAGTGCGATAAAACAATCAGACGACCCAGAATATGACGGACCAAAACTGAACTTGGTGTACTATAACCAACAGACGGATTCTTTCCATTAAATTGAATAACGGAAACGAAAGAGTGCCTCCCTGGTTCCGGAGATACGCCACTACTGTCGAATTAAAGGACAGGAATTTGGGCATGCGTTTCTGAATAATGTTCATGCAATGACATAAAGCAAGCCTAAAAAACATTATTCCGCGGAAGTTAAACTGATAGCTAAAAGACTGCGGAACCCAAAGACCCTGGCACTTCGAATCCGTAGGGATCAGAATATCCCAATCTGTTTGACTGGCAACCGTCATAACAGGCACACTAGGGTCCGGCAACTGCGGCGGCACTCTCTGAGTCAACCACCGAATGTTTGCCCCAGTCTGAATCTCTTGTAACACTAGATAGACAAGAGAATGTATAAATCAAGCAATTCATGGATTGCCGGAAAGTTGCCGTCAAAGAGAAGCTCCTCCGAGAACGAAGCGACTCTGAGAGAGTTCTTAACCTACTATCCACGCGTGGATGTAGCTAGGGCTGCATCACGTCTAACCAACTCCAATCAGCCACTGAAGGGCGGAGTTATACGTGAACAAACTACTGCCCTCAAAAGAAATTACATTGAGAATAATATCCCGTAAATCTTTTCTTGAAGACGTAATGATAACGCCTCAGTAAGGCGGATTACGTATAATAAAGCGTCTAAGTTAAGTCTACTATACATAATGTCGTTCCCAACATTGAAATTGGAAAAGACATAAACGGCGAAAAAGAATATATGCAGTCTTTAATCACACCGTCTAGACGCATATGAACTCTCGGTATGCCCTGCTCTGCCAAAATAAACTATATGTAAAAAAAGATAAAATGGCAGAAATGAGCCACGCGGACAAGAAACTAAACTATCATGCTTAGTAGCAGGCTTGTATATATATATAAATATATAGCGTCGAAAAATAAAACACATGTTGTAATGACAATATTGGACTGCGTCGGTAAGTCAGGGACAAAGTCCCTGTACCGATCGAAAAATCCGAGTCCAATGACGCTATAAGTCTCTTATCCAAGATCGCAGCCATGAAGTCCGAACAATAAACACTGGAAGAAATGCCAGAAGATATGAAAGGCATCTTCCGATACTACTAAAGGGAAAACTCGAAATCTTTCGAATCCCTTTCGCCATCCTGTCGGACCCTATAAAGCGTTCGGTCGTCCGTAGCTTGATGCAACCGCGGACCGCACCGACCCAGCGCCGTCGGATAATTCCTGATTCGACCGAGAAACCGTCAATTGCTGGGATGCTGCGAAACAACTGTGCTAACTCGGATAGCACGTCCGTCACTGAGGCCTGAGGAGCAGCGGTCTTACGATGCATTGCCGCAGGAAGCACCGAGATCGTTACCCCGTGCATACTTCCAATATGCGAGCGAACGGAGTGTATAGGCCTCGTGTCCTTTGGCTACCGGATGGCGCGACCTATTCGCTGTGGAATCACTGAATGCCGAAACTGATCGGATACTCGAGGTCACGTAGCCAATGTGCGGTCGTGTGCCCTGCTGTGAGGATGAGGAAGCATTAAAGACAGTCTCTCGGACTGTCAATATAACGGAGCGTCCCGAGCAACGGACATATGCTCCGAATGTAAAATATCTGAACCACAACATGCGGTCCCCTATGTTGTTGGCTTCCTCCGATCCGTCCTCAATCTGCCGTCACTGGGTGAGTACTAAAGTAATTAAAGTGCTCGCATCACCCAAATCTCCTTCCTAGACCGCAACGGACGAACCCGGCAGCCGAACCATTCGATGAATGTACGCTACACCGGGTGAGCTAGCGAATGTCACTCCGTAAGCGATAGACATATTCCATGAGCACTTATTGCCGCTAACTCTTCATTAACTATGACGAGAGAGGCACACTTTTGAAGACATCTCCATAACTCTTCGAACAAGAAACCAGAAATGCTTGGATAGCAAGCATAAAATAATAATATATATAGCGTCGTTCAATAATTCGAAAGTTTGTGTGACATTATTGGACTATGTCGGAACTGAGGGACGATGTCCCTGAACCGAACCAAAAATTTCTAAGTCCACCGACGCTATCAGTTTCTTATCCGGCATCGCAGCATATGTTGTTCCGAAAGGGAAAGCTTGAAATCCACCGAATCCCTTTCGGTATCCCGTCGGACCGGATGAAACTTTCGGACGTCCGTACCCGCTTCCGCGGAGCGTCCTGACCCAGCATCGTCGGATAAAATATATGCGACAGATTCAGTTGATGCTGGGATGCTGCGATAAACTGTGCTATTAAGGAAAGCACGTCCGTTCCCGAGGCCTGTGCAGTAGCGGACTTACGATGCATTGCCGCTGGAAGCTCCGTGTACGTTGACTCCCGCACACTTCCTATGCGAACGTCCGGAGTCTGCAGGCCTCGAGTCCCCGGCTACCGACCCAGCGCTGTCGGATAATTCTCGATCCGACACCGTTTCTGTCAGCTGCTGGGATGCTGCGATAAGCTGTGCTATGTGCACAAGAATGTCCGGCGTCGAGACCTGTGGAGGCGCAGTCTATCTGTGCTTCGCCGAGGGCAGCTCCGCATCAGATGGCTCCCGCATACTTCCTATGCGAACGTCCGGAGTCCATCGGTCTCGAATCCCTGGCTGCCGGATGGTGTGACCTGGTCGCCGAAGAATCCTTGATCGGCGAAGCTGGTAATATATCGGCGGTCACGCAGCCAAGGTGCGGTCGTGTGCGCTGACGAGAAGAGGAAGCCTTAGCAGTCTCAGCGGACTGCCTATACAACGGAGCGTCCCGAGCGACGGACGTATGCTCCGCTAACGACACATTTGTACCACAACATCTGGGGCCAGATGTTGTTGAACGAGAGAGGGGCCTCTCTCGCTTGCCGTCCGGATGGACCGGAACGAGCTATGAACCGGACTAAAAGGCTTCCTCCGTTCTCCTTCCGATCCGCCGTCACTGGGTGTGCATTAAGTTAATTTTATAGTGCTCGCATCACCCCAAAATTCCTTCTAGACCGCAACGGACGAACCCGGCTGCCGAACCATTCGGTGAATGGACGCTACACCGGGCGAGCTAGCGGACGTCAAAGGCCGTCGAACCTACTAGGGTCCTCTTAGGCAATTGGCGTATTACATGAGCACTTTTCCGCTAGCCCTTCATTAATTGTGACGACGGAGGCACACTGTTGGAAGACATCACAGATACATCACCCTAATCTTGATCGTCTGAAATAGAAATTGATAAAGTAGAGTGACCCTGCGGGGAAAGGACCGGAGTGTCCAAATCCCCAACAACATACCGTGACATACGCTTCCCATATTGTCATCGAAATCATACGATACAGAACAGGAGTTAATGCGAGTACACTGACCACATATAGAATGATAATAAGGTCAGAGGAAGACTTCCTCTTAAAACAATTGATCAATATCCTTTCAATGTGAAAAGAAAACAAGTCCTGGTACTCGCACTAACCCCTGGCAATCAAAATACATAATAATAATATGATCCATTAATATAGAAAAAATAATTGAAATCAAAATATTTTGAAAAAATATTTTTTCAGAACAGCCCAAGTTTCTGAAAAGTAACGTTGAGCCCCAATGGATCCCAAGCCTAAGTGTGGACAAAAATTTTAAAAATATTTTAAACAATTTATTCAACACTTACGAACAATAATAATGTATCTAGTTATGATTAAAATAACATAAAGATATTATTATTTAGAAATCCCCCCCTCACACAGAGGGCTGTTGTAAATGTAAACAATGAGTGTAAAAACACTAAAATAAGACTCCAGGCACCCAGGCCCGAAATCAGTTACCAAAAATACCCCATCTGATGCAAAACAGAGACTTCCAGGGAAGAAACTGCAGAACATCAGATGGTAGATGCAGAACACAACGCCTAACCACCCGTAGGTGAAGATGTAAACATGGGGAAAGAACAGAATTCATTCTGTTATTAAGCTAAAACTCCCAAGAAATTTTAGTAATAATAATTACAGAAACTATGCCAAAAGCATGGGAGAATAGCAAGGGGGAATTAAAGGACAGGGAGAGAGGAAAAACACTTGAAAAAACAGTGTAACTAAATAATCAGAATGACAACAAAATGGCTGCTGCCTTGAAAATAGGTAACTTAACATAATTTCATTAAAAAATTTTAAGTTACAGCCCTGATAATATTCTGTCACACATTCTTTTCCTCTCCTCCTTTTCTATCCTCCTTAGAATCACCATTTCACTAATATTTATGTGTCTGGCATCATTTAAACTGAGATTTAAAAGCACAAAGATCAGTCAGATGTTAACTGATGAAGGGCCAAACTTAGAATGATAAATGGCGCCAATTTCGGAACGTCCTTGACACTGCGCATGCGCAGTGGGGGCGAGGTGTGGAGGGCCTTTCAGGACATGTTTTCTTTAGTTTTAGATGCAAATTTTGGGGATTGGGGGGCAAAATTTGTGTTTGGCCCTATATTTTAAGAGTTAGCACCAGCTATGTCTGGGTCATTGGTACAGTATAAAAATATGAACATATCATTAACCTTAAGAATTTTCTCTTTTAAGAACAGAGGGTCTGTATGCGAATTAATTTTTTTGTTGTTTATAATTCGGAGTGAACGTTTTTGTAATGTGAAAAGTTTTCTTACTGCTCTTGAAGTGCCCCATATATGAATACCATATACCAAATGACAGTGAACTAATGTGTAATATAGAGTTTTTAGAGCTTCGTGTGGTAAAATCTTTTTCACTTTATTCAGTGCATAATTTGCCCATCTTATTTTAGAGAGGATTTTGGATATATGAGCTTGGTAAGATAAATTTTCATCAATGATTATTCCCAGAAATTTCACATTTTGTTCTTCCTCATGGGTACCCACTCTATCTATTTTCTTATTGTTTATAAAAATCTCAGGCATTTCGGTATTCCTGTTATTGGGTGTTGGATTGATCAACATATACTTAGTTTTATTCACATTTAAAACTAACTGGTTGGCTGAGCACCACTCAAATACTTTATTCAGCTCATCTTTAGCATGTGTCGCTAGAAGCTTGACGTTAGAGGATGATTCGAACGTAGAGGTATCATCTGCAAATGAAAGAAGGTTTAATGATGTTGCGGTGTTGATATCGTTAATATATAACAAGAATAGTATCGGGCCAAGTATTGATCCTTGTGGAATGCCACATGTTATTTTGGCTAGATCAGATTTTTTGTCCCCGCATTGGACGTATTGGTACCTGTTAGATAGATAGCTCCTAAACCAATTGCTACTTATTCCCCTAAATCCATATTTTTTTCAGTTTACTCAACAAATTATTGTGATTTATAGTGTCAAAAGTCTTAGAGAGATCTAAAAATACTGCTAAGGTATTGCTTTTGGTGTCTTTTTTGTTTTCTGAACCTATATGTTTAAGAAGTTGCATCACAGGATGTATGGTTGAGTGAAATTTCCTGAATCCGTAGTGATGATGGTAAAGAATGTTGAATGAATCTAAGTATTTTGTTATTCTGTTGGACGTGAGTTTTTCTAATACTTTAGAGAAAGCTGGTAAGATACTGATTGGCCTGTAATTGTTAAATTTATGTTCATCGCCTGCTTTGAAAATTGGAATTACTTTACCTATCTTCATTTTGTCGGGAACTATGCCCTGAGTAAACGAGTTGTTAATTATATGGATCAGAGGTTCTGCAATCTTATCAATTGTATGTTTAAGTAGGCATGTAGTCATACCTTCACAATCCTCACTATTTTTAGATTTCATGTTTGATACAGTTCTTGTGTTTGCCAAAGTTACTATCAAAAAGGAATGTTGGTGAGCTATAGGGCGTTGGCGTCCTTCTTGTTTGGTATACCCATGATATTGGTTTGGTTTGGTATTTTGCCCATCTCTAGTAACAACCCAACAGCATTTTTTTTCCAACAATCATTTAGCTATGAATTAAAATTTTTCTTGCATTAATTACTTATGATTTTTCATTGGATATGAATCAATGACTTAGTATCACACCACTCCACAGCTGTTTAGTGGTTGTTTAGTGGTAATTAACCCCCTTCACTCTGATGTCAAAACACCAAACTTTCAGGAAGCTGTTTTTCCCCAGAATGCATTTAAAAATTTAACTTTAACCAATTCAAAATTTAACCAATTCAATCTCAATTTTACCAATTCAATCTCATTTGACAGAGCTCAATGAGCTCTGTCAAATGAGATTGAATTGGTTAACTTTCTATTTGCATTATGGGAAATTGTTTCTGCCTGAAATTTAGATATTTTGACAGTGTGCAGGGGTTTAAGACACTCGAGCACTCGACACTCACCTTTCTTTCAGAAATGGCAAATGAACAGGTATGATCTGCGTCTTTTGGTAATTCAATATATATGCGTCTTTCTTTCCTGATTTGTCCTTTCTCAATTGCTTTTCTTATAGCTGCAGCCCTTCGACGCTTTTTGAAGTCAGAGTGGTCCGATATCTACAAAAGAAAATGTCTCTTTTCATCAAAAGATAATAAGACAGACTCAACTTCCCGTTTTTCCTTTTCACTGACCCATGGCTTATTGTAGGTCGCCGTGGACTGGTCACTTTTCACACATGGGCAATATTTTCATGGATTCAATATTACATTTCAAAGACTAATTATTGGAAAAATCATCAAAAATTTAATTCATGAAACACCTGCTATAACCCGATGCAACAATAATTAAAATTTTGCTGATGATGTAGGGCTGCACAGTATATCGATAAACCGATATATATCAGTATTCAAACCAATATCGATTGAAAACCGGTGTAATTTAAAATATCGGTTTATCGTCATTATTTGTTTACCCACAATTTAATTTTCAAGATGTCTTTAGTTTTTTAACTGTAGCCCCGAATGAATAATATTATCCCTTTATCCCAGGAATTGTCTGATTGTGTCCTCGTAATATACAAATTCAGCAGTTGAAAAAATAATTTTAAAAAATTTCAACATAACTATATCATGTGACCCCTCATTGGAACGAGCTCGTTGAGCTCGTTCCAATGAGGGGTCACATGATATAGTTTTGTTGAAATCTTTGGAGAAAATCTGATAAACTAATTTTGAAAATAATAAATTTTGATATCGTCTGCGTTGGGTAAAGGTTTTTCGACCTGCATCATCAAGGCATGCTAATTCGTTCCCACTGTGATGCCTCAAGTGTCGATTGTGGTACATGTGTTCATATATCTGAACAGTTTTCGATATACCGGTATACCACGGTATTTTTTTGAATACCGATACCGGTATTCAGTTTTGAATATCGTGCAGCCCAATGATGATGATATTTTCATACCACAACAAATGGCCCAGACTAGCACAATTTAATTCAGGGCCCAACACAAATTTTTCCCCCCAATACCCCAAATTTGCATACAAAACAAAAAAAAAATAAGTCCTATCTGGTCCTCCATACTTTTGTTATCTGCACATGTGCAGTATCCAGGAAGGTACCAAAATTGGCGCAAACCATCATTCTTTGTTTGGCCCTAAAGTCAGTAACAATGATCTGATATCTGTGCTTTAAAGTTAAAAAATTGATAGTAATTTATATATTTTTTATACTTACCAATGACCCAGACTTAGCTGGTGCTAACTCTAAAATATCTAGGGCCAAACGCAAATTTTACCCCACAATCCGCAAAATTTGTATCTAAAACCGAAAATGACATGTCCTATATGGTCCTCCATACTTTTACTCCACTATGCATGCGCAGTGTCAAGGAGGTCTCGAAACTGCCACCAAAAGTCAGTCTTACAACCAGTGCCTGGTAAGTGTTATGTACTCAGCGGGGAGGTATGAGTTCCCAAATCATGGGAGGGACATCCCCGTCTGGGTTATTGGTAAGTATAAAAAATATATAAATTACTATAAATTTTTTAACATTTTTATACTGTACCAATGACCCAGACTTAGCTGAATAGTAAAAAGGTTGGAGAGGCTAGGACATAAGAAAAATCCATGAGACTCAATTACCCATAACAGACCTATTCCCATAAGGAGAAAAGGAGAGATAGGCTTACATGTATCTTTCTTATTTGTATCAAAAAAGAAAGACACAACACTATTCTGTAATTGAGCAAAATAACATCAATGATCTCTATAAACATCCAGTATAACCCTTTATACTAATATTTTTTAAGGAAAGCCAATAAATAAGGAAGTCCCGCAAAATGAGACTCTATATACTCATGTAAAAGTGTCCGAGGATTGTATATTAACGTCCAATTAATCTCGAGATATATACAAATGTTTCACACCAATCAATACTTAAAAATTATTACACAGATGAGTAAACATAGGCTTTACCCTAAAATTCATCTCGGAACCGACTCGGAATTACTGACTCCAAGGGAGGTATTCCCTTGCTTTACACTATAAAGCAGGTGACCTAAGGGAACACCCGCCCCCACCCCCACCCCCCCCCCCCCCCTTCCCTTGTCCTGGATCAAATACTCCAGAGCAAAGAGGGCAGCAGGACAGAGTCACTGCCGGAACCGAAAGCTTATACACACATAGTTGTCACTGTTTAGTAGACAACATTTCGAGTAAAAAATAACGGACCTAAACAATGTAGATCTGCAGAAAAGGACTCAATATTCTCAGATACAAAATCGTGAAAATGGAGGGCTAAGACCAATATGCAGCCCTCATTAGATCTGTAATAGCAACATTATTAGCTTAAGCCCATGATGTAGAAAAACTCTTACTTTATGAGCTTAAAACTAAAGCACAGACTGCTGATTGAAGATATTATCATAAGCAGTACTGATAGTAAATTGAATCCATCTGGCCATAGAATGGACTTTGTTTATTAATCCGTCTCACAAGATCGATAGAGCATTTACTGCAAACGCTCGAAGATCCAAACATTGACACATACGTCTGCAACTGATTGTTGAGATGCATTGCGAATAAATTGATCATAGACCGCTCTCCTTGGTAGCAATCTGATTGAATACTCGTTTGTTAAAAGCCCATTCTGGCGGCAACAAACGGCCACTCCGTGAAGGGAGTCTGCTAATACGTTCATACGTCCCGGGAAAATGACGCACCGATAAGAGAACTTGATGTTCTAGTACCAAATGAAAGATTCATTCCGTTAACATGAATAACAGGATGGCATTAGTGCCTCTATAATTCCGAAAATACGCTAATACCGTCGAGTTGTCGGACAGAATTAGCATATGAGCATTCTGAATAATGTTATCCAATAACGTAGCGCAAGCCAAAATGACATCATCCTTGATGTTTGAGGGCTTGATAAGGAACTACAGATTCAAAAGACCCTGGCACTTCAAATCTGTTGGGTTCAATGAAACGACCCAACGTGTTTGACTGGCATCCGTCAAAACTGTAAAATTCGGATCCGGCAATTGCAGTGGAACTACCTGAGTTAAGCACTGAAAACTTGCCCAAGTCTGAAACTCTTATTCACTTGATTTGACAAGACGATGTCCGTATCGAGCTAAAGAATCCTCACCCTCCAATTCTGAATTAAAAGAAATTGAAGAGAACCAATGCGTAACCGCCCCATCGGAATAAAATCGCGGCAGTTCTGCATAAGCGTATCAGTCTATGAGACCTCGTCTTTTGAAGACAATATTGAGCATAACAACTGATTTATTTCGCTCTGGTTAATGGCATACGAACAAGAATGTAATGCATCTCGAAGCTCATCCCCGGTGGGTAAATGACTTGGACAAAACCAGATCCGACTTCTCCTCGTTTACTTAAGAAACCGAGACGTTGGATCAATAGAAGCAGAATCTGCACATCGTTCTGAAGTGTTAACTCATTGCCATACCTCTGAGAATGTCGTCCAGGTAGGCCGACGTCATCGCAGACGAATGAGCTCAGAGATGAGTCTATGGCCCTGCGAATCGGGAAATTTATGTTCGAATCGAATCTCGAATCGAATCGGGACTGATGTCGACATCGAATCTCGAATCGAATCGGGATAAACTCGAGAAATAACTATAACTGGCATTATCTTGTGCAGAAATGTCCGGAAAGCACTGCGAGAAGAGAGAGTTGACGTAACTTGACAACTTGGCGTTGTTTTAATTTTCTTTCTCGTTGAATGGCCATTCAGATGTTCACTTGGCCCGACAATAAATTCAAGACATAAATATGGACAGAAATTAAGGTGTTACTGCCCAGAAACATTTGAGAAAAGACACTAAATTAAAACATGAGAATTAAAAGCACAAATGTAATACAAGTGGCACATTAATTCCCATGGGTTGAAGTCGGCTACAGCTGCTAACTTCACGTACGTTAGCCTGGCTAAATACATGTACATCTTATAGGAACCCCATTACTGTAATGTTTGGTTGTTTTTGCATTATCAGGATTCGAGTCTTGTAGAAACTCAGTATACATCAAAGGCAGCGAAGGCGTTAAACTGCGTTAGTTTCTGCATTATCTAACTCGAATATTGACGCAGTGCTCATTCACACAAATTGCCTTTACTTCATTCCAACTTCCAGGTCCCAACGCCGAACAATGCAAAGAAACTAGAGATTTTCCTCCCACAGTTTTCTAACATAATAATGGAAGCACCCCAGGCGACATGCCCCCATTATTGTGTTAGAAGATTCTGGGACTGGGAGCGGGGCTTAGGCCCATAGCTGGATATTTCGGTTGTATAGATGGGGCGTGAACAGTCTACAAGTTAAAACAGCTCCAATTTGCAAAAGTCACAAAACAAACGTTTAATTTCTCGTTCTAAAAACTCAAAATGTACATTGTCGAACACTGATTCATTTTCCTCGATGCTTCGTTTGACTAACGAATCGGCAAACTATTCGAGATCGATATAAGAATACCAAAGCGATGTCGACATCGAATCGAATACTCGAAGCTTCGCAGGGCCCTAAATGAGTCATTACTGAATTTGATATTCGAGTGAAAGCCCAGGGGCTAGATTCATACCGAAACACATTGTTCGGTGCTGATACAAAATTCCTATGATGAAGAAGCAAAGATACTTTCTAAACGCCTGATGTACCATGGCGTGAAAGTATGCAACTAGAAATCTATGCATGTAGCATAGTCGTACATCCGAATACTGGCTCTGACTGATGGGATACACTCCATATAGATACAATCAGCTTGTTATCCAGCTCAGATTATGAGTGGACAGAACGAGCTGTCTGGTTTGGAACCAGAATGGCTGGTTGTAGAAACCTGGAAATTCCTAGATTTCTACGATCTCTATCGCAATCCCACCAAAAGAGACTGGACTTCTAGTGGAAGCGAGCCTCTTTCCTGCGTACTTGACAGAAACTGAGTCCAACTGGACTTCGAGTTAACGTAAGTTACGTTTGAAGGACAATATAGTCCTACAAAATCACCTTTCAAAACCAAGGAACGTCCCAATACCTCCTGGTCCTGCGAGGCTAGCGGAAGGAGAAACCATGTACCTCACCCCGTCGACCTAGGGGCGTCTGACCAGATGCCCGGGTCAGAATTATGGACCCTACTTGAGTCGCTACCCTGACGGTCTTTAGAGTAAGACCTAGAGGACGCATAGAAACCTCTATATAGGAACTTCCCTCGGGCGTATGCGCCCCAGAAGTGCCTGGCCTACTTTCTCAACTGAATCTGACTACAGGAAGCAGATTTGAATAGCAGAGAGATTAAGCTTTCTTAGTTATCTGATGATAATATATTGCGGAAAGTTTACTGTCGAAGAGAAACTCTCCAGAGACCGGAGCGACTCTGAGAGAGTTTTTCACCTTACTATCCACACGTGTGTTCGTAACCAGGGCCGCGTCACGTCTAACCAACTCCATATTGCCACTAAAGGGCGGAGTTCTATGTGAGGCCCTTGAAAGAATTTATAATGAGGATATACATCCTGGGATTCTTTTCCCTTGAGGCATAATGATAACGCTCAGGTAAGGTGATCTGCATACGATAATGTGTCTAAGCTAGCCAGATTAGATGATATTAACGTTTCCAACATGGTTGGAATAGACATAGACGAAAGTATAGACAACTCTAGGACTTAGACCTGGTCGTCTAGACACAGAGGAACTCTCGGAATGCCCTGTCCTACCGTTTCAAATTATTCCATGAATTGATGAAAGGCAGATAAAGAGCACATGCCAATATGAGACTGGACTTGCTCTATTAATAGCAAGTTATATATAGCGTCATATAAAAATTCAAATGTATCTGAGACATTTCTGGACTGAGACGGAAACTGAGGGACGATGTCCCTGAACCGATTAAAGAAATCTGTGTCCAGTGGCGCTATCAGTCTTTTATTCGGCAATGCAGCATTTTGGTCCGGAGGAACAACACCAGAAAATTAAAGCCGAATGAACTCCAAGGCAATTATGTTGCTCCGAAAAGGAAAAATTCAACTATTCTGTATCCCTTTCGCCATCCAGTCGGACCACTTGTAATACTTGGTCGTCCATGTCTGCACCTGCAGTGGAACGTACCGACCCAGCTTCTACGGATAATTCCTGATCCGACAGAGTTTCTGTCGGTTGCTGGAATGCTGCGACAATTTGTGCTAACTGCATTAGCACATCCGTAACGGAGGCCTGTGGAGCTGTGGTCTTACAATATTTAGCCGCTGGCAGCTCCTAAGATGTTGACTCTTGCATACTTTTAAATGCAAACGTCCGAGGTATGAAGGCCTTGTAACCTTGGCTACCGGATGGCGGGACCTGGTCGCCGTGAATTCCTGGTCGGCGAGATTGGCTGGATATCACTGGTCACGTAGCCAAGGTGCGGTCGTGTGCACTGCTGTGAGGATGAGGAAGCCAATAAAGCAGTCTCTCCAGACTGTCTATATCACGGAGCATCCCGAGCAGTGGACGTATGCCCCGACTGAGGAACATTCTGTACGACAACATCTGTACCCAGATGTTGTTGTACGAGAGAGGGACCTCTCTCGCTCGCAGCACGTGCGGAGCTGGACGAGCTAGGAACCGGACTAATAGGCTTCCTCAGTACCATCCTCATATCCGTCGTCACTAGGCGTGCACGTGTATTTATAGTATTCGCATCACCCAAACCTCCTCCTGGACCACAACGGACTAACCCGGGTGCTGAGCCATTCGCTGAATGGCCGCTACACCTGGCGAGCTAGCGGACGCCAAAACCGTCGATCCTACTTGGGACCTCTTAGGCAATTGACGTATCTGCATGAGTACTCTTGCCGCTAGCTCTTCATTTGACTGTGACGACAGAAGCACACTTTGAAGACATCACGGAAACATTACTCTGTTCTTGATCGTCAAAGAGGCCTTTGGAGGCGCGGTCTTACTTAAATAGCCGCTAGAAACTCCAGGGACATTCATTCCTGCATTTATATAATATGCGAACATCCCAACTGGATAGGCCTCGTGTCCTTGGCAAGCGGATGGAGTGACCTGGTTGACGTGGAATCCCTGGACGGCGAAGCAGGAGATCCTGGAACGTTCCTTCCTGCCTTATATCATATGAACGTCCTCCGGAATCTGTGGTCACAAAGCCAAGGTGCGGTCGTGTGTGCTGACGTGAGGATGAGGAAGCCAATAGAACAGCCGCGTCGGACTGTCTATGCGACGGAGCGTCCCGAGCAGGAGGAGTGGACGATTGCTCTGACTATCAAACGAACATACAACAACATCGCGGCGCAGATGTTGATGTAAGAGAGAGGGGGCCTCTCTCGCGGTCTGGATGGACAGGCTTCCTCCATACTATCCTCTGTTCCGTCATCACTGGAGGTGCACATGGTATGTTTATAGTGCTCGCAACACCCGAAATTCCTTCCTGGACCGCAACGGATGAACCCGAGCACTGACCCATTCGGTAAATGGGGGCGACACCGGGCGAGCTAGCGGACACTGACGTCAACGCCGTCGACCCTACTATATCCATGAGCACTTTTGCCGCTAGCTCTTCACTGTGACGATGGAAGCACACTCTTGGATGACATCACGGAAACATCACCCTGTTCTTGTTCCTCTGAAAAAGAGAGTGAAAAACTAGAGTGACCCAGCAGAGAGAGGGCTGCATGGTCCTCTCCCCACTAACAACCTACCATGACACATGCCTCCGATGTTTGTCATCCCAATTAATACACATTGAACAAGGGTTAGCGTGAGTACGTTGACTATAATTAATACAGAAATCAGAGGAGGATTTCCTCCCATTACAATTGAACAATAAATTTTTCAAAGTGAAAAAGTAAACAGTCATAGTGGACAAAAATTTAAAATCATTTTGAAAAATTAATGTAACACTTACGGACAATATTAATGTAGCTTACTATGAACTAAATTAAGCAGAAGACAAGTAATCACTGTCAGAAGTAACAGTTGTCAACATAAGCAAACCGGAAACATGACTCCAGGCACTGAAACAAACATGGCCCGAAATCAGTTACGAATTAAAACACTATCTGATGCAAAACAGAGGCTTCCAGAGAAGAAACTGTAGAACATCAGATGGTAGATGCAGACCAAAATGCCTAAACACCCCTAGGGTGAGGACGTAACATGGGGAAAAAACAGAAAATAATTCTGTTACCAAGCCAAAACTCCCAAGAAATTTTAGTAATAAACATTACAAAAATAAGCCAAAAGCATGGGAGAATAGCTAGGGGGTAATAAAGGAAAGGGGAGAGAGGAAACAATGATTAAACAATGGAACATTCATAGCAAGAATGACCACAACAAGGCCATGCCTCGAAAATAGGTAACATGAATAATTTCGTAAAAAAAATTATAAGTTACAGCCCTGAACATTTGTATCCAATGTTTTTTCCTCTCCACCTTCCATTTCCACCATATATCCACCAATTCTCTCATAATTATGCGTCTGGCATCTTAAAACTGAGATTTACAAGCACAAATAACAGTGAAGTGTAACTGTATTGAGGGCCAAACAAAGAGTGACTTTTTGCAGCAATTTCAAGACCTCCTTGACACTGCACATGCGCAGTGGAGTAAAAGTATGGAGGACCATATAGGACATGTAATTTTCGGTTTTTGATGCAAATTTTGGGGATTGGGGGTAAAATTTGTGTTTGGCCCTTGATATTTTAGAGTTAGCGCCAGCTAAGTCTGGGTCATTGGAACAGTATAAAAATATCTCCTTTTTTTGAGGATGCCAGACACAAATCAATGAAAGAATTGGTGGATCCAAGGATATAAATGGATGATGGAAGTGAACAATGGTGGTTTCAAACATTCACGGCTGTAACTTTATAATAATTATAAAAATTATTTCATGTTTCCCAATTTTGAGACATACGCCTGACGTCATCATTCTTGCTAATGATTAATCCACTGTTTGTTAAGTGTTCCTTCCCTATCCTTCCTTGAAGCCCTCCTGTTAAACTCCTAAGCTTTTTGGCTATTTTTTATTGAAATTTTTTATTAAATTTCTTGGGAGTTTAACATTTATTACAGAATATTATTCTGTTTTTCCCATGGTTATGTCCTCACCCTAGGAGTGTTTAGGTCATTTAGTTTTGCATCTTCTATCCGATGTATCTTTTCTTCTTCGTATGAAGATCTAGCTTTGCATCTGGTAGCATTAGATTGGTTTCTGACTTTGGGCCTTTTTGTGTGCCTGACGTCTTGTTTACATTGACTAAGTTTACTTTGACAACGCCCTCATATTAGGTAGTTTTTTTATATTCTATTACTGTAGAATTACTGTAGGATACAAGGATTATTATTCCGGTAGTGTAGCTTAAAAAATTTGGATTTTGTCCACACTTAGGCTCATAACTGCACGATGCCCCATAACCAGATGGTTCCGACTGCAGATTACGACTCACATACATGGTGGTACAAATGAATGCAGCAACTTTTTTTTTTGGTCTAAAACTTCCTGAACCCTGGAAGATTCAAAATATGCACGTTAATGTTGAAGGAATAAATTTTTTGCTCAACAAGTTACAATGAAATCCCTTCCTAAATATGACCTGCAGACTGTGCACAAGGTTTTCGGGCTTTGGGCTCCTGTAGCCATCACAGTTGACCAATCACGACCAAACGGGAATGTCCTCATCTTGGCAGTTATATGGAGTCAACCTAACAGGTTACAATGAAATCCTTCCATAAATATGACCTTTTGCCTATGCTAAAGGTTTTTGGGCTCAGACAGCCACCAAAGGCTGAATGATCACGATCAAAATGGGATGTTCTCATCTAGACATTATTTGGAGTCATCCTACCAAGTTACAATGAAATCCCTTCATAAATATGACCTGTAGACTGTGCTAAAGGTTTTCGGGCTTCAGGACCCTGTAGCCGTCACAGTTGCCCAATCACGTCCAAAAGGGGACTTTCTCATCTAGACATTATATGAAGTCAACCTATCAAGTTACAATGAAATTCCTCAATAAATATGACCTGTAGACTGTGATAAAGGTTTTCGGGTTTTGGGCTTGGGCTGTCGTCATGGTTGGCAGATCACGCCCAAATGGGGAAATTCTCTTCTAGACATCATAAAGAGTCATCCTACCAAGTTACAATGAAATCCCTCAATTTTAAAAATTAGCTCAAGACTGTGCTAAAAGTTTTTGGGTTTCGGGCTTGGGCAGCCATCACGATTGACAGATCATGCCCAAAAGGGGACGTTCTCATCCAGTCATTATCCTACCAAGTTACAATGAAATCCCTTCATAAATACCACCTGTAGACTGTGCTAATGGTTTTTGGGTTTGGGTTCGGGCAGCCATACCGGTTGACCGATCGAGACCAAAAGGGGACTCTCTCATCTAGACATGACCCCAAACCTGCATATGACATTTCGTGATGATCAGACAAGAAATGTGGGGTGTAGCCCATGCTAAAGGAAAATGTGAACAGACTCACAGACAAACAGACTTCCGCACACGTGATGGCAATAGTTTATTATGACTTTGTCAAGTTAAGCTAAGAATGATGAAAATTAATTGGCAATTTTTGTGAATAGCGCTGGCTGGTTTTGGCCGTTATGTCGAGTAAAGGGTTAACAGATGACGTATGCAAAGCGATGGCAATAGCTCAACCTGATTTTCAGTTTTCAGGTGAGCTAAGAATGGTGGTTTGAAAATATTCAGGCAAAACATCGCCAAAGTTCTAATTTGTACAGATCTAGATTATAAACTGGTAAATAACTCACCGGTAAATAAAAATCTGGAAATTTAATTAGTTCTCTAAGAGTAATTTTAGCTGGACAGCTGACCTTTTTGGAAGTGGAAGGCTGTCTCTGTCTTGAATATGACTGAAAAAGAAGAACAAGAAGTTTCATAAAATTCTCCTAAGGCTTAAAAAACTTAAAAATCTTTTTCTCAGGCCCTCCTGCATGGTCCTTTTAGCTGCCACATATTCTCTTTTTCTAACCAATGCAAACTTAACAATAAAAATTAAATGGTTTATGTCCGATATTTTACCCAAGTTAATAAAACTGATAAATTTGTCCTTTGAGTACAATAAGGCTTTGCAATGCTTTGGCATTGCAAAGACTTCTTGCACACAAGGGACGTAATACACCACCACCCTTGCCATTCTGTAGATTTTGAGACCTAAAACATAAAACAAAACAAGAACATGAAAATCTGATGGCAAAGAAATAATAATTACAAAAAAATAAAAAATAAAACAAAAAAAAACAAAAAACACCCACCCAAACGCAAATTTTACAAAAAATGGCCACAGAAACATTTCTACTTTGTTGGGTTTGAAAAAATAATATTTTTAAAACCAGTTATAAAAACACAAAATACTCTACAATCTTAATTTTCAATGCTTATTGAGAAGAGAGGGAAAATAGATGAAACACAAGTAGAAAAGATAACTTACATGTATGAGTAACACATGACGAGAATGATCAGCAATTATCTCAGCCCTTGAAATTTATTCCGAATTGCAAGAATTAGAGATGAGTGGCATACCAGGGGGGCATGGTGGCTCAGTAGGTAGAGGTGCAGGCTGCAAGCCGAGAGGTCCTCAGTTCAAATCCCACCTGCGGCAACCATGTTGTGTCCTTGCGCAAGACACTTCACCCCCATTGCCCATCTGGGGGCACGGCGACGTCGTGGACTAAGGCGTACTGCACGTTGATGGTGCACTTGTCTTCAACCAATGCTAACCCTGTTAGTGTAGAGTTAGTATGTTGGGGAGCTGACAGTTGCTCGCTGTTGCTCGGTGGTTCTCTCCGGGTACTCCGGCTTCCTCCACCCATAAAACTGTCATGGTCATGATTAGCCACAATGCAGAAATATATGACATTAAACCCCAATAAATAAATAAATAAATAATAGTGGCATACCATAAAAACCATTCAGTGTCAGTATTAAGACAATACTGATTTATCATACCAATGGAATCTCAAAATATCGAAATTTCGGCACTGAAATATATTCCTGACATAGTTGAAAAAATAACAAGAGGCCCGAAAGGGGCCTTAGGTCACTCACCTGAAAAGTAGTTCAAAGAAGTAGTTTGGGTCACATTCTGCTGGCCATGGCTTATCAACACTACAGAGGAAGTCATGAAATTATTCATACTTCTGGTGTCCATGGCGAAGGATTATTATCATAGGCCTCACTGACTGGGTCTAATTCTAACAGCTGTAGACAAGCACTACCAACCTTCCAAGGGTTGTTTGAAAGGCATAATTGATGGAAAAACACAAAGGAATGATTTGAACAAACTCAAATCTGCACCTTGACATACCAAATGTCAAAAGATTCTGAATGGTGTTTCTGAAGAGGATTGTTGAAGACTGTTCTCATTTATTTATTTATTGGTGTTTAACGTCACATATTTATGCACAATGACTAGTCGTGACACAACATGGAGATAAAGTGAAGTTTTCTCAATTGTTTATACCCCATGCTACCCATTTTAGAGGACTTTCACCTCAAGCACTGGTGACTGAGTCCTATTTTACCAGTAAAGCAGAACTTGTTTACCTTAGTAAAGCACTGCCTCACTTCATGGGGTTCCCACTGTTCTCATATTGCCATATGTTAAACTATGGGCTCTCACAAGATTTATTTATTTATTTATTTATTTATTTATTTATTTATTTATTTATTTATTTATTTATTTATTTATTTATTTATTGGTGTTTAAGGTCACATATTTATGCACAATGGCTAATCATGACCGCAACAACAAGTTTTGTCAATCTCAATCGTTTATACCCTATGTTGCACATTTTAGAGGACTTCCACCCCAAACAATGGTGAGTGGGTCCTATTTTATCAGTAAAACAGAACTTGTTTACCCCAGGGGGTGGAAGGGACTCTCATAAGAAGTCCAAATATGAACCTTTAAAGCATATATTCCACATATTGCACTAAGTTAAAATTCGGGCTCCCACAGGGAGCCCAAATATTGACCCACTGTCTCGATTTGAACCAAATTGAATTTGACCCCTCTAGAGATGTTAAATACCAAATATGAAAAGATTCTGACTGGTGGATCGGAAGAAGATGATTTTTGAAAAAACTTCCACATACTGCACTAAGCTAAAATTCGCACTCCCATAAGGACCCCAAATATTGACCCAGTGACTAGATTTGAACAAACTTGAATCTGACGCCCCCCCCCCCCCCCCCCCCCTCCCAAAGATGTTATATACAAAATATGAAATGATTCTGACTGGTGGATCTGAAGAAGAAGATTTTTAAATTATATTCCACATATTGCACTAAGTTAAAATTTGGGCTCCCACAGGGAGCCGAAATATTGACCCAGGGACTCGATTTGAACAAACTTGAATCTGAACCCCCTAGAGATGGTATATACCTAATATGAAAAGATTCTGACTGGTGGATCTGAAGAAGATTTTTAAAGAAAATTCAACATATTGCACTAAGTTAAAATCCGGGCTCCCATAGGGAGCCCAAATATTAACCCAGGGACTTGATGTGAACAAACTTGAATCTGACCCCCTAGAGATGTTGTATACCAAATATGAAAAGATTCTGACTGGTGGATCTGAAGAAGATTTTTTTGAATTTTGGAAAGGAATTTATGGGTGCTATAAGAGTTATGCCCCCTGTGGTGCCCCCCTGAGGGCGTGGCAACTTTATTTGAATAAACTTAAAATGACATATAATAAGGTACATGCACAGGAAATTTTGTTGATTTTGGTCCAGTAGTTTGTTAGAAATCAATCAATTTACGTGTAATAAACAAGAGACCCCATCGGGCCTAAGGCACCCAACTGACCATAGTTGTAGAAAGAAGGATTCAATTAGCATCTATGGCTAGTTAACGCTGCAGAGGAATGATGTTATTTAATTATTTATAACTCTGTTGTCCATGCCAGATGATTTTTTTCTAGTATTGGGATGCTACCTCAGAAATAATGCCCAGATTTTCAGTAATGGAAAACTTGGGACTCCCAATATAAACCTAGGGACTTAGCTTCAACAAACTTGAAGGATGTTGTATACCAAATATCAAAAATTTCTGACTCTTGGTTCTGGAGAAGATGATTTTGAGAATATTACCAATTTGGCACAGTGTTAACCCCCTGCACACTGATGTCGAAATATTTAAAGTTCAGGGTGCAAATATTTCCCATAATGCAACTATAAATTTAACCAATTCAATCCTGTTTGACAGAGATCAATGAGCTCTGTCAAACAAGATTGAATTGGTTAAATTCCCAGTTGCATTATGGGAAAAATGGCTACTTCAAATCTGGATATTTTGGCATCAATGTGAAGGGGATTAAAATCTGCCTCTCCCCCATCCATAGGGTACCCAAATATCAACCCAGGGACTTTATTTGAACAAATTGAATTTGAACACTCTCAGGATGCTGTATACCAAATATCAAGAGTTTCTGTTTGTATCTCAAGAAACAGATTTTTAAAGATTATTCCTCATATTGGACTCAATTAATATTCAAGCTCCAATACTGAGCCCAAATATTAACCCAAAGACTTGATTTGAACAAACTTAAATCTGACTTCCTTAAGAATGCTGGAATCTAATATCAAAAGATACTAACTGCTGGATTTGAAGTAGTAGATTTTCAAAGATTATTTCTCATACTGCACCAAGTTAAAATTCGGGCTCCCTTAGAGAGCCAAATCATTAAACGATGGACCTGAGTGAAACAAATTGAATCCGACCACTGTAAGGATTCTGTATGCCTATATTACATAATTCTGACTGGTGTTTCTAGGGTAGAAGAGTTTTAAAGATTATTCCTCATTTGGGACGAAGTTAAAATTCAGGCTCCAATAGAGAGCCCAAATATTAACCCAAAGACTTGATTTGAACAAACTTAGATCTGACTTCCCTAAGGATGCAGTGTACCAAATATCGAAAGATTCTGACTGGTGGATCTGAAGAAGATTTTCGAAGATTATTCCTCATGTTGCACAAAGTTAAAATTCAAGCTCTCTAGCTTAGAGAGCCCAATTATCAACCGATGGACTTGAGTTGAACAAATTGAATCCAACCCCTCAAAGATTATTAAAAGATTCTGACAGGTGTTTCTGAAGAAGGAGAGTTTTAACAATTATTCCTCATACTGGACAAAGTTAAAATTCAGGGCCCAAAAGGGAGCCCAAATATTAACCCAGGGACTTGGTTTGAACCAAATGAGATCTAACCTCTCTAATGATGCTGTATACCAACTATCAAAAGATTCTGACTGGTGGATCTGAAGAAGATGATTTCTAAAGATTATCCCCCATACTGCACTAAGTTAAAATTCGGGCCCTATAAGGAAGCCCAAAAATTAATAAGGGGCTTGATTTGAACAATCTTGAATCTGACCCTCATCACAATGATATATACCAAACATAAAAATATTCTGAATGGTGGTTCTGAAGAAGATTTTTAAACACTATTCCCCATAATGCCCCAAGTTAAAAATTTGGGCTTCTGTATTGAGCCCAAATATGACAAAAGGGGCTTCATTTAACAAACTTGTTTCTGAACCAAAGTTCCTACCACCATTTTTTAAAGGAATTACAAGTATGTCTCTCTATACAATAATAGAGAAGACATATCATCAATAAGGAGCCAAATTCAAGTAATTCCATATTCTTAGCATGAAGACTTTGTTAAATGGATGCAACGAGTTCCCAATTTTTAAGGCCAGTCCAGACTAAGCCCCAGAAATTAGGATGGCATATTTGAGAATGAGAGGCTATCCCCCACAAACATACGCCATATACAATAAAACACAAGCTGTATCCAGGATATAATCTACAGACAAAACAGCTTCACTCATAGTTACACACTTATTATCAAGCCAGAAGAGATGAAGAAAAATCCCCCACCCCCCCATTTTTTTTAAGGAATATTCTTCAAAACAAAGAGGGAAGTGCTCTGGAATCAGTGAAAAGTGGTACCAAATAATCTATATATATTCGCCCAACAGGCACCCAGTTAATAATTATTATTAATTACTGGTGCTTAACGCCACCTCAGTAGCTAAGGCTATCGTGGCGATACCAGTTATTAACAGTGCAAGCATCTAACATATGCCGGAGTCGGAATTCGTAGATAGGTAAAAAACTGGTGATATAACGTGTACAACCTTACACTTGTCCAATAGAGTTGAAACGATTAGCTGACTAATCGACGTTGACGCCATTATTAAATTTGTCGGTCCTTAAATCTGCTAGTCAATTAGTCGGAACATCTGCCCCAACCATACAGCATCCCCTAAAATTCACCCAACATTGTTGCGATTGTCACAAGCAAACTTCGCAGATCAAAAAACAACCCACGGAAACAACGCGTTTGATGTTTCCGACTGCATGAATAACAACCCTAGTTGGCCAACTGACATGAGACTGAATAAGCCTGGGGGTGCGGGAAGTAAACAGGGAAAAATATATGGGTGAGCTTATTCTCAAGGGAGCAGCCTGCAGGAAAATTAGGACCCAACATTGACATGAAATTAGGCCACCTACGGACATCAATTAGTTCACCTGGTACTGGAAAGTTCGAAATGTCTTACAGAAAAATCAAAAAGAAATTATGGAAGAACACATACCATTTCGTATTTGGAACAATTTGTTATCACTAAAGAACCAATTACAAAATCCATGTGCTTTTTATTTTCATTTTGTAAATACATGCGGACAAATTCCTGGAAATCTGCGAGTTTCCAGGAAATTGAAAGTGAAACTAGCTTTTCCTCGAACTGCAACTGAGTTAAGAGGAAACCCAATCAGGTCAGGTGATGATTTTCAAAGCAAACAATATGGAAATTAGTAGGCGTGTTCGATGTATGCATAACTATGGACAGACGAGAGGTTAAGTCATAATACGAGAAGTTGTGTGGGAGTGTTCTGTGTACAATTGTTGACAGACTGGTGACGGCTGTGGGCGTTAACTGTGCTTAATTTTCGACAGGGGATGTGCATCACGCATGCATAAAGAGCACTTCCTTTTGTTGACATTCAATGGGATGGAATGAATAAAAAAAACAACCGGAATAATGATTTATTTTATTAAAATATCAGTGGCTATATTGAGAAAAAATGATTTTAAACAGAAGCTACCAATATTAATTCTCTCTTGAAACTGAAATAGGTTTTGAGGACTTTGAAAGCTTCACTTGCCATTGTTTCATTGCAAGTATTATTGTTAGTTTTAACCAGGGAAGAACGGTGGTACACGTGTTCAATAACAATAACATGGGGGCTTCGACTAGTAGATTAGTAATCGATTACTGCTGGCGACTAGTCAATTCCTGAAAATCACTAATCGTTTCAACACTATTGTCCAATTGAATCCCAATGGAAAGTATCTGTTAGAGCAAACATGCTTCTAAGGCAGCCAACAGGCCACCCCGTTCAGGAGTACAATTAATTCCAATAATGAAAATCCAATTGAACCATGTGAATATACGAGAATGTGAATTCTCCTGTGTATCGTTTCTGGTAGAATACTGGATTCAGAACATTGGAACAGGCTATGATTAACAAACCCGTCCCCCAGATTATTCATTGTTCCCTAGGTCCGTTACAACCAATGACTGTTCGAAGAAAGAATATACTACTCCGAATAATGAAGCCAAAAATTGAGAACGTATGCATAGACAGCCTATTGGATATTCCATAACTGATGCAAATAGCCCCAAAATTCTCATGAGCTCTATAAGCAGAGCAAGAATTTTATATAATCTATTCAATAATGCATCTGCCTAATAAATGTACATAATTCCTATCGAACCCCCCCTCACCCGCATTACTTGAATAGGTAGATAAGTAAGGATGGCACAGTAGAATTAAGGCTATACTGCTGCTGCTATTCTCAATAAGAGTAATACAATTAAAATGCTTATAGTCAAAGCAATCCTAATAAAAGTAACCCGGCGCGACAGGCTTGGCAATTTCAGGAGAGCGATTTTTTAGCTCTCCTTACTGCCCTCCTGAAAGAATTAAGGAGAGCGAAAAATTGCCCTCCTAAATATTTTGGTCTGGGATGATTGAGATTACATGTATTATGCTCACATTAAATTTTTGTTGTAAAGCAAAAATATAATTTAACTTCGAAGTCACATAACATCACGTAATTTCATTTTGAAAGTGGTTTAGTGGTAAAAGGTAATGGCTGCAACCATACCCAAACACAGTTGCAATCATTTGAAGCAAAATAAGTCACAGCAATATTTTTTTTCTGTCAGTTTCAAGTTCAACAACGGACATCACAGTTTGAGGGGTAATTATTCAAGGAATATTGACCCTATAATATACTACCATTACTACTATCCTGTCACTTGAAGCACTTGCACCAGGATGTGACTGTAGATTCAAGCAGACCTGTTGTCCAAGAAAGTCATACGCCTACCACTACCACCTTCAACCCCCCTTGGGGGGTTGAAGGTGGTAGTGGTAGGCGTATGACTTTCTTGGACAACAGGTCTGGGTACACACACAGGTCTTGTCAAGTGTGTGTTCGGTTGTTGAGTGAGACATCTAGATGTCTAAGAGATTTCGCTTTACCTTAGTAAAGTTAATAAAATCACTGATGTAGTCTGTTGGTTTCAGTTTCAATGAGTTCGTTCAACTGGATACTTAAAATGCTGTATAAAGCTAATTGCTCTCCTAAGCTGATTGAGGAGAGCGATTTTTTGCCCTCCTGCATTTTTCAGACTGCCAGGCCTGGCGCGACTTGTGATGGTTTTGTGTTAGTTATCAATTAGTATAGGAACCGCAGGGCTCCCTCACGTCTGACCGACTTCATAATGCCACTAAGGATGGAGGGGACGTGTTGACCAAATAATACACCATACAGACATAATATCCAATCCCTCGAGTGGAAATATAATCCACAACAACAGATTGGATAGAAATGAAGAGGGAGACGAAAACAATGTTCCGACACCCGATCATAAAAACCTAGATGAACTCCTTACGTTCGATCTGATATCAGGAAATATATTCCCAAGGAGTTTAGTATAGGCATTTGAAGAAATGCTCATTAATCACACTAGGTTAATAAAGGCGTCATCAATAGGGCTTATCACCTCTGATAACTAACACCAAACCATACCGGTAGGAAGAGAATAACCTCCTCTAACATAATGGTATCATGTCTGATAGAACAATGAACTCAGCCTAGCTGAAGCAGCTAAAGGTCTTCATATACATGAAGACAATTAAAAGGCTGATAACTGCAGCCTTAGAAGATCACTAAGGAGACTTACAATGCCAGCTGTAGCTTAGAAGTCATCATCTCCGTGAAGACAGACATTTCGGTGTAAGTTGCGACCTTGAAAGCTCATTGAACACAGACTTACAACTATCGTCGTGCAAGGTAATGAATGAAGAGCCGCTATTTTTAATAGCCATAATTCCCAAAGAGACAGTAGTCTCAAGGTAGCTGCGCAGTTATAAGTCATCTGTGTGAAGACATATCTGTGTCGCCGGCGGCCTCTGAAAGCTTGCTAAATGGAGACTTACAACACTAGGCGCTCATGTATAAGAAAAGACCGCTGTAACAGTACATAAGGCTACTATGGCATCCAGCATAGCATTAAATGTCTTCAACGCCAAGGAATACAACATCACTTATTCCCTCTAACGGCTCTATTCCACACAAATTAGCTGTCTCATACTATCTATACACTATCTGTCTGGCTTCAGTACAAGAAACGGGTGACTTGTCAAAACCAGGAGAATTTTGATTCCATGGCCTCTATTGCTTTCTTCGATAGGTGAGCCTGTACCTCTGCAAGGAGAGACTCTCTTTGGAAGAATTTTCTGGAAGATTTGCCCAATGTAGACTTCTTGAAAGTGGTGCTTTGCTCGGAATGATAGCCGAAGGCCTGCCGAGACTCATTTCTCACCCACTGATCTTCCGTAATTTTCATCCAGTTTTTTGCGAAGTTGATAACCTTCCGCTAACTGGAAGGCAACTGAGATCTAGACCATCACCTGTACAACTTGTGAAGCTTGCGGGAGGAGAAACTACGTCCTTCCTGCAATGAACCTCATCCCGTCGGCCATGAGGTGTCTGACTTATAGTCTTTATAAGACTTGCGTCACTTTCCCAAATCGCTATACTGACAACCTCCGGAGTAACTGTAAGAGGGTTTCCTAGACCCTCGCAAGAAGCTTCCTTCTACGATTGGGAACTGGAACGACCTTGCCTACTCCTGCCAGCTGATGCATGTTGTTGAGATGCTGACCTCAGTGTGCTGGAAGCTTTTTGGTAGCCTGTTCATAGACTAAGGAAAGCCTGTCGTCAAACAGTGTGTGTCTGGAGACTGGAGCGACTCAGAGAGAGCTTTTCACCCTGTCATTGATAATTGATGACGACACAAGGGCTACATCACGTCCAACCAACTCCAAATTTGAAACTGAAAGGGCGGAGTGGTACGTGAAATGCATGACTGCTCTGGAAAGAACTCTTAGCGAGGAACTAACATCCTCAAATTCCTTTCCATTTAGAAGCTGTGTCAGAGCCCTGGTGATATGATCTGCTTAGGTCATAGTGTCCAGAATCGCCCTATTAGATGAAATAGAAGATTCCATCACATCCGAGTGTAAATTGTAGCCAAGGATATACCCAAATCCCCAGCCTTCTCATCCAAACAGAGTATAACTCTCTGAACATTTTCTCCAACCGTTGTAAAATAACGTGCTGATTGAAGATGCAGATAAGAAACTGCCTTCCTTATTCGAACTTGCTAGGTTGAAAATGGTGCTGTTAATGTGGCTGAAGGCCTCCGACACTTGCCAAGATAGTCCCGGGAAGGAAACAACATCATCTTTCCTTCGCACGACATCTCTGTCTAGAGAAGACAGCGGTTTCTGCCCAGCAGACGCAGCTTGCTGATCAGGTGGAACAAGGTCAGGATAGTATTGATGATCGAAATTCATCGCTACCATATGTTGCTCCAAAAGGGAAGGGTAATCCTCCTTCTCCCTTTCACCACCCAACTGATTCAGCTGAGAATTTCGGTCACCAGCAGCTGAATGTAAAGATGACCGGACCGAACTAGCACAGTCTGACAGCTCACCACTGCAGTCTGCAGAAGGCTGCACTTGCACTTGCTAGAAAGCTGCGCAATCTGCGAAAGTAAGTCCATTACAGAGGCTTGAGGAGCTCCACCCAATTCTACACTTCCCTCGACCACAACAGACTTACCCAGTGTCCCAGCCCCCACTAACGGGGTAACCGCTTCGACGGTCTAGCTAGCTGCTTGTAAAGGATTAAGAGCACTAACTAGAGGCCTTATCCCTTGCTTAATATTCATGAGCACCTTTGCAGCTCGCTCTGTTTGCTCATCAGAGCACGACAACTGTAGCACATTATGGATGGGTGTCACAATAACATCACCATGTTCTTGTTCCTCTGAAAAAGAAACTGAACAAGAGGCCCCGGGGGCCTGAGGGCACTCACCTGATATGGTAGCCTAAATATCAAGCCAGGGAACTGATTTCAACAAGTTGCATCTAACCCTCCTAAGAAAAACTTATACCAAATATCCAAAGATTCTGACCAACGGGACTTGGCTTGAACAAACTTGAATCTCACCTCCAGTGGGATGCTGTATACCAAATATTAAAAGATTCTGACTGGTGGATGTGAAGAAGAAGATTTTTGAAGAATATTCCTCATATTGAACTAACTTATAATTCGGGCTCCCACACAGAGCCCAAATATGAACCCAGGGACTTGGCTTGAACAAACTTGAATTCTAGCCCCTGAGGATGCTTCATACCAAATATCAAATTATTCTAACTGCTGGATCTGAAGAAGAAGATTTTTAAAGAAAATTCCTCTTTTTGAACTAAGTTATCATTTGGGCTCCCACAGTGAACCCAAATATGAACCCAGGGACTTGGCTTGAACAAACTTGAATCTCACCCCCTAAGGATGCTGCATGCCAAATATCAAAACATTTTGACTGCTGAATCTGAAGAAGAAGATTTTTAAAGAAAAATTCCTCATATTGAACTAAGTTATAATTCGGGCTCCCACAGGGAGCCCAAATACGAACCCAGGGACTTGGCTTCAACAAACTTGAATTTCACCCACCTAAGGATGCTGCGTACCAAATATCAAAACATTCTGATTGCTGGATCTGAAGAAGAAGATTTTTTAAGAAAATTCCTCATTTTGAACTAAGTTACAATTCGAGCTCCCACAGTGAGCCCAAATATGGACCTAGGGACATGGCTTGAACAAACTTGAATCTCACCCCCTAAGGATGCTGCATATCAAACATCAAAGCATTCCAACTGCTGGATCTGAAGAAAAAGATTTTTAAAGAAAGTTAAAAAATTTATAGTAATTTATATATTTTTTATACTTACCAATGACCCAGACATAGCTGGTGCTAACTCTTAAAAATGTAGGGCCAAACACAAATTTTGCCCCCAATCCCCAAAATTTGCATCTAAAACCAAAGAAAACATGTTCTGAATGGCCCTCCATACGTCACCTCTACTGCGCATACGCAGTGTCAAGGACGTCCCGAAACTGGCGCCATTAATCATTCTTATAATCAGTGCCTGGTAAGCTCTATGTACTCAGCGGGGAGGTATGAGTTCCCAACTCCTGGGAGGGCCATCCCTGTCTGGGTCATTGGTAAGTATAAAAAATATATAAATTACTATAAATTTTTTAACATTTTTATACTGTACCAATGACCCAGACATAGCTGAATAGTAAAAAGGGTGGAGGGCCTAGGACATAGAGGAAAATCCAATAAGCTCAACTATATAAAATAGAGTCATCCCCTCGAGGGGAAAAAGAGCATTAGGCCTTACATGTATCTTTCTTATTTATGATAAATTAGAAAGACACAACACCTTCCATAATTGAGCATCATAACATCCATGTACTCTATTAACATCCAGTATAATCCTTATACTAATAATTTTTAAAGTAAGCCAAAAAATAAAGTAAGTCTAGAGAATTGAGACTCTTTATACTCTTTTAAAAGTGTCCGAGGATTGTATAATAACGCCCGTTTGACACGTGATATATTCAAAATCTATACTTTAAAAACTATGACCTGAATGAATTTTTAAAAGATAAACTTATCACTTTAAAACCATCCCAGTAACAGCTCAGAATTACTGACTCCGGAGGAGGTATCCCCTTGTTTTCATAATAAAACAGGTGACCCAAGGGAACACCCTCCCCCCCCCCCCCTTCTCCTTGCCCTGGGTCAAATAGCCCAGAGTGAAGAGGGCAGCAGGACGGAGTCACTGCCGGAACAGAAAGCCTACCTAGCTATAGATGCAACTGTTAAGTTAACGACATTCTGAGCAGCAGATAATGGACCTAAACAATGCAGGCCTCCAGAAATGGACTCAATATTTCTGAGATAAAAATTCATGAATGTGGATGGCCGAGACCAATATGCAGTCTTCATTAAATCTATAATAGCGACACTATTTACGTAAGCCCAAGATGTAGAAAGAGCTCTTACTTCATGAGCCGAAATCTTAAGCACAAACTGCTGAGTTAATGATAGATTACCATAAGCAGTACCGATAGTTAATTGAATCCATTAGCAATAGAATGGACCGTAATGTCCTTCTATTAGGCATCAAAGACAGAAGAAGCTTTACGTCCTTACTGATAAACTGAGATCTGTTTATAAATACGTAAACTCTAACCGGACAGAGTAAAGGCCTATGCCCGTACAAAGACGGAAGGACCTTAATAACAATAGGTTCCGGATATTTATTAGGAGCCTGATTCTTAACCAAAAATCCAACATAAGTAGTAAAGGAAATAGTGTTTCCGAAACTACGAAAGTGAGAATCGTCCACCAATAGTGCATGAAGCTCACTGACTCCTCAGTAGAAGAGAAGACTAAGAGAATTACAGTCTTAAAAGGCCAGAATTTGGAAACTACTGTCTCAAGAGGCTCAAATGGTTACTTAGCTAAATAAGAACCCAAGCTAAATTCCGTATAGGAATTAATCTAAGGATTCTAGGTCTATTTATCGAAAAGTTTCTAACTAACTTAGATAAAGAGACATTAGACTCAATTGTAAACTATCATGGAGTGCATAGGTATGAGATAACATAGACCTGTAACCTTAATAGTAACAGGCTGCAGTTGATCTTGTCAAACAAGTATACTAGAAAGTTTGCAATGTCTGATATGGAGGGATCAAAAATATCAACATAATGATCCCTACACCAACGACGGAAGAGCCTCCACTTTAGCCGCATAGTATGGCGAAGAGGAGGTTCTCCTACAGTAAGAAATCGCGTCCATTGCTCGTCCTGTACAATGCTTGCCGTTCAAGAAGGACCACACAATGGAATACGTGAAGGTTGAGACCTTGCGGGTTGTGATGAAGTTGACACGATTTCCCCAGCGAAAGAAGATCCTCTCATGGAGGAAGTTTTCGCGGTAAGTCCCACAGCAGACACCTGAGTAAATTTATCCATGGTCTCTGTGAAGACAGAGATGCTACCAACAGAATTGTATTGAGGATGTTTATCTTAGCAATACTTGCTGAATCAACAGCGCTGGAGGATACGCATATCCTATCATTCCGTCCTATTAGATCAATAGAGCGTTAACTACATAAGCTCAGGGATCCGGACATGGAAACACATACATCTGCAATTGATTAGTGAGTTGTGTCGCAGATAAATTATCATTGGGCGCTCCCACTGATAGCAAATCTGATTGAATACTTGTTTGCTGAGAGTCCATTCTGACGGCAACAAGCGACCCTTACGTGAAAGGGAGTCTGCTAATACAATCAGACGACACGGAATATGACGGACCGAAGCAGAACTTGGTGTTCTAGAACAAACAGAAGGATTCTTTCCGTTAAATTGAATAACGGAACCGAATGAGTGCCTCCCTGGTTCCGGTGATACGCAACTACTGTCGTATTATCGGACAGGATTTGGACATGCGTTTCTGAAAAATGTTCATCCAATGACATAGTGCAAGCCAAAATAACATCATTTCCTGGAAGTTAAGTGCTTGCCTAGAAAATGCGGAACCCAAAGACCCTGGCACTTCGAATCCGTTGGGATCAATATTGTACCCCAACCTGTTTGACAGGCATCCGTCATAAACATAAAACTCGGATCCGGCAACTGCAGTGGCACTCTCTGAGTCAACCACGGAATGTTTGCCCAAGTCTGAATCTCTTGTTACACTTGATAGACAAGAGAATGTGTATATCGAGCAATTCATAGATTGCTGAAAGGTAGCCGTCGAAGAGAAGCTTCTCCGAGACCGAAGCGACTCTGAGAGAGTTCTACACCTTACCATCCACGCGTGTGGATGTAGCTAGGGCTGCGTCACGTCTAACCAACTCCAGGTTGCCACTGAAGGCCGGAGTTATACGTGGAAAAACTACTGCCCCTGAAAGAAATCTCATTGAGGATCATATCCTGGAATTCTTTCTCTTGAAGACGTAATGATAACGCCTCAGTAAGGTGGTCTACGTATGATAAAGCGTCTAAGCTAAGTCTATTAGACATCATTGTCGTTTCCAACGTCGTGGTTGGAATTGACATAGACGGTGAAAAAGATAATTCCCAGTCTTCAGCCTCGCCGTCTTAGACGCATAGGGACTCTCGATATGACCTGTTCTGCCAATAAAAAATTATTTTCCTAGAATTGATGAAAGGCAGAATAGAGCATTGCGGACAAGAAACTAGACTAGCATGTTTGGTAGCAAGCTTATATATAGCGTCGTTCAATAATTCGAATGTTCTAATGACATTATTGGACTGCGTCGGCAACTCAGGGACAATGTCCCTGAACCGATCCAAAACTCTGTGTCCAATGACGCTATTAGTCTCTTATCCAGCAGTGCAGCAATGTAGTCTGACGGAACAACCTCTGGAAGATAATGCCGGAAGAAATGTATGGCAGCTTCTGTTGTTCCGAAAGGGAAATCTCGAAATCGTCCGAATCCCTTTCGCCATCCTGTCGGACCCTATGAAGTGTTCGGTCGCGATAAGCTGTGCTATTTTGGATAGCACGTCCGTCACTGAGGCCTGTGGAGAAGCGGTCTTACGATGCTTTGCCGCTGGAAGCTCCGTGTTCGTTACCCCGTGCATACTTCTATTATGCGAGCGACCGGAGTGTACAGGCCTCGTGTCCCTTGGCTACCGGATGGCGTGACCTGTTCGCCGTGGAATCACTGAATGATGAAGCTGGCCGGATACTCGAGGTCACGTAGCCAATGTGCGGTCGTGTGCGCTGCTGAGAGGATGAGGAAGCATTATCGACAGTCACTCGGACTGTCTATATAACGGAGCATCCCGAGCGGCGGACATATGCCCCGAATGCGAAATGTCTGTACCACAACATCCGGTCCCATATGTTGTTGTACGAGAGAGGGACCTCTCTCGCTTGCAGCCCGGACGGACCTGGACGAGCTAGGAACCGGACTAACAGGCTTCCTCCGATCTCTCCTCTAATCCGTCGTCACTGGGTGTGTACTAAAGTCTATTATAGTGCTCGCATCACCCAAATCTCCTTCCTAGACCGCAACGGACGAACCCGACTGCCGAACCATTCGATGAATGGACGCTACACCGGGTAAGCTAGCGAATGTCAACTCCGTCGATCCTACTAGGGACCTCTTAGGCGATTGACGTATTCCATGAGCACTAATTGCCGCTAGCTCTTCATTAACTATGACGACAGAGGCTCACTTTTGAAAGACATCTCAGTAATTTTGCGAACAAGAAACCAGACATGCTTGTAACTAGCAAGCATATAAAAAATATATATAGCGTTGTTCAATAAATCGAAAGTTCTGTGACATTATTGGACTGTGTCGGAACTGAGGCACGATGTCCCTGAACCGAACCAAAAATTTATGTGTCCACCGACGCTATCAGTTTCTTATCCGGCATCGCAGCATTCTGGTCCGACAAAAGAACCTCTAGAAGATAAAGTCGGATGACATATACAGCAGCTTATGTTGTTCCGAATGGGAAAGCTCGAAATCCTCCGAATCCCTTTCGGCATCCCGTCGGACCGTATGAAATTTTCGGACGTTCGTACCTGATGCTTGCGTCCCGACCCAGCGTCGTCGGATATTACATGATGCGACAGAGATTCTGTCGTTGCTGGGATGCTGCGATAAGTTGTGCTACTTGGGATAACACGTCCGTCACCGAGGCCTTTGCAGTAGCGGTCTTACGATGCTTTGCCGCTGGAAGCTCCGTGTACGTTGACTCCCGCATACTTTCTTATGCGAACGTCCGGAGTCTCCAGGCCTCGTGTCCCTGGCTATCGGATGGCGTGACCTGGTCGCTGAGGATTCTCTGATTGGCGTAGTTGACTGGATATCCGAGGTCACGTAGCCAAGAGCGGTCGTGTGCGCTACCATGAGGATGAGGAAGCCTTATTGACAGTCTCTCCGGGCTGTCTATCTAACGGAGCGTCCCGAGCAGCGGACGTATGCTCCGAATGCGAAACATTTTGTACCACAACATCTGGGGCCAGATGTTGTTGTACGAGAGAGGGGCCTCTCTCGCTCGCAGTCCGGATGGACCTGGACGAGCTAGGAACCGGACTAAAAGGCTTCCTCCGTTCTCTCCTCTAATCCGCCGTCACTGGGTGTGCATTGGTTGATTTATAGTGCTCGCATCACCCCAAAACTCCTTCTGGACCGCAACAGACGAACCCGGCTGCCGAACCATTCGATGAATGGACGCTACACCGGGCGAGCTAGCGGACGTCAAAGGCCGTCAATCCTACTAGGGACCTCTTAGGCAATTGACGTGTTTTCATGAGCACTTTTCCGCTAGCTCTTCATTAATTGTGACGACGGAGGCACACTTTTGGAAGACATCACGGATACATCACCCTGTTCTTGATCGTCTGAAATAGAGATTGATAAACTAGAGTGACCCTGCGGGGAAAGGAGCAGAATGGCCATTTCCCCACTAACATACTGTGACACACGCTTCCCATGTTGTCATCGAAATTAACACATACTGAACAGGAGTTAGTGCGAGTACACTGACTACATTAATACAATGATTATGAAAGTCAGAGGAAGATTTCCTCTTATTACAATTGAACAATATCCTTTCAATGTGAAAAGAAAACAAAGTCCTAGTACTCGCACCAACCCCTGACAATCAAAATACATAATAACATGATCCATTAACACAGAAAAAATAATTGAAATCAAAAAAATTTTGAAAAAGTATTTTTTTCAGAAAAGCCCAAGTTTCTGAAAAGTAACGTTGAGCCCCAATGGATCCCAAGCCTAAGTGTGGGCAAAAATTTTTAAAAATATTTTTAAAAATTAATGCAACACTTACGAACAATAATAATGTATCTAGTAATGATTAAACTAACATCAAGATATTATTTTCAAGAAATCCCCCCTCACACAGAGGGCTGTTGTCAATGTAAACAAGAAGTGTAAAAACACCAGAAACAAGACTCCAGGCACTGATAACCCTGGCCCGAAATCAGTTACCAATAATACACTATCTGATGCAAAACAGAGACTTCCAGGGAAGAAACTGCAGAACATCAGATGGTAGATGCAGAACACTACGCCTAACCACCCAAAGGTGAAGACGTAAACATGGGGAAAAGAACAGAATTCATTCTGTTATGCAGCTAATACTCCCAAGAAATTTTAGTAATAATATTACAGAAAATATGCCAAAAGCATGGGAGAATAGCAAGAGTAGTGTTGAAACGATTAGTGATTTTCAGGAATCGACTAGTCGCCAGCAGTAATCGATTACTAATCGACTAGTCGAAGCCCCCATGTTATTGTTATCAAACATGTGTACTGCCGTTCTTCCCTGGTTAAAACTAACAGTAATACTTGCAATGAAACAATGGCAAGTGAAGCTTTCAAAGTCCTCAAAACCTCTTTCAGTTTCGAGAGAGAATTAATGTTGGTAGCTTCTGTTTAAAATCATTTTTTCTCAATATAGTCACTGATATTTTAATAAAATAAATCATTATTCAGGTTTTTTTATATTATTCGTTCCATCCCATTGAATGTTAACAAAAGGAAGTGCTCTTTACGCATGCGTGATGTACATCCCCTGTCGAAAATTAAGCACAGTTAATGCCCACAGCAGTCATCAGCCTGTCAACAATTGTACACAGAACACTCCCACACAACTTCTCGTATTATGACTTAACCTCTTATCTGTCCATAATTATGCATACATCGAACACGCCTACTAATTTCCATAATGTCTGCTTTGAAAATCATCACCTGACCTGATTGTTTTTCCTCTTAACTCAGTTGCCTTTCGAGGAAAAGCTAGTTTCACTTTCAATTTCCCGGAAACTCGCAGATTTCCAGGAATTTGTCCGCATGTATTTACAAAATGAAAATAAAAAGCACATGGATTTTGTAATTGGTTCTTTAGTGATAACAAATTGTTCCAAATACGAACTGGTATGTGTTCTTCCATAATTTCTCTTTGATGTTTCTGTAAAACATTTCGAACTTTCCAGTACCTGGAGAACAAATTGATGTCCGTAGGTGGCCTAATTTCATGTCAACTTTGGGTCCTAATTTTCCTGCAGGCTGCTCCCTCGAGAATAAGCTCACCCATATATTTTTCCCTGTTTACTTCACGCACCCCTGGTCTTATTCAATCTCTGGTCAGTTGGCCAACTACGGTTGTTATTCATGCAGTCGGAAACATCAAACGCGTTATTTCCGTGGGTTGTTTTTTGATTTCGGGAGTTTACTTGTGACATTTGCAACAATGTTGGGTGAATTTAAGGGGATGGTGTATGGTTGGGGCAGATGTTCCGACTAATCGACTAGCAGATTTAGGGATCGACTAATTTAATAATCGCGTCGACATCGATTAGTCGGTTAATCGTTTCAACACTAAGCAAGAGGGGACTTAAAGGAATGGGAGAGAGGAAAACACTGAACAAGCAGTGTAACTTGATAACAAGAATGACCACAACAGGCTGTTGCCTCGAAAATAGGTAACTTAACATAATTTCATTAAAAAAATTTTAAGTTACAGCCCTGATAATTTTCTGTCACTCATTTTTCCTCTCCTCCTATATCCTCCTTAGAATCACCATTTCACTAATATTTATGTGTCTGGCATCATTTAAACTGAGATTTACAAGCACAAAGATCAGTCAGATGTTAACTGATGAAGGGCCAAACAAAGAATGATTAATGGCACCAATTTTGGGACGTCCTTGACACTGCGCATGCGCAGTAGAGGTGAAGTATGGAGGGCCATTCAGGACATGTTTTCTTTGGTTTTAGATGCAAATTTTGGGGATTGGGGGGCAAAATTTGTGTTTGGCCCTATATTTTTAAGAGTTAGCACCAGCTATGTCTGGGTCATTGGTACAGTATAAAAATATCACAGACAGCGGCATCTGAACACGCAGATGCCTGGACCGACTCAGCACCATCCGACAGCTCAGGTTCTGAGACTGACGTCAACTGCTTCTGCACTTGCTGGGATGCTGCGATGAGCTATGCAATCTGCGTCAGCAAAACCATAACTGAGGCCTCAGGAGCTGTGGTCATCTGGCCACTGGCTGCTCCCAGGACAGTGTGTCTGAGACGGCTCTTTCTCCGGATGTCCCGATATATGAGGCCTCGTCTTAGCTACTGAATAGTGCTACTTTCAAGCTGTTACAGCATTCTGATTATTCTCAGGAACAAACTCAGGGAAGTATCGATGCATAAGCGCTATTGCCACCCTATGTTGTTCCGAAAGGGAAGAGTAATTCTCCTCCAAATCCCTTTCACCATCCAACTCAATCAGATTATACTCACGGTCATCATCTGCATCTGAACGCGCAGATGACTGGACCGACCCAGCACCCTCCGACAGCTCAAGTTCTGAGACTGCCGTCATCTGCTTCTGCATCTGCTGGGATGCTGCGATGAGCTGCGACAGCAAGTCCATTACGGAGGCCTATGGAGCAGCTTCGGTGAGCTAAAAACTAGTGCGACCTTAGGGCGAGAGGACCGGCGGCAGTCTCCCATCGCGAGAGGATAGGCAGTGGGCCCTAGCTAACAACATACCGTGACACCCATCAGCAACGTTTGTCACCCCATGTGACACATGTTGAGCAAGAATTAGTGGAAGTACATCGACTACAAGCAAGGCAACTACATGTAAATAAGAGGAAAGACTTCCTCACCTTGCTTATTGAGCTATATGCTTACATAATGAAGCAAACTAAGTCAATCGTACTCCAACCAATTCCACATTAAATAAAAATAAAAGATACATAACAAAAAACATTAAACATATAAATCGAAAGTTAAAAAATTTATAGTAATTTATATATTTTTTATACTTACCAATGACCCAGACTTAGCTGGTGCTAACTCTAACAAAACCAGGGCCAAACACAAATTTTGCCCCCCAATCCCCAAAATTTGCATCCAAAACAAAAAGAAATCATGTCCTAAAGGACCTCCATACTACGCCTCTACTGCGCATGCGCAGTGACGCAGACGTCCCGAAATTGGCGCCAATTATCATTCTTACTGGCAGTGCCTGGTCAGCGCTATGTACTCAGCGGGGAGGCAAGAGTTCCCAACTCCAGGGAGGGCCATCCCCGTCTGGGTCATTGGTAAGTATAAAAAATATATAAATTACTATAAATTTTTTAACATTTTTATACTGTACCAATGACCCAGACTTAGCTGAATAGTAAACAGGCTGGAGGGCCTAGGACATAGAGGAAAATCCAATAAGCTCAACTATATAGTAAAGAGGTAACCCCTTAAGGAGAAAAGGAGTATTAGGCTTTACATGTATCTTTCTTATTTAATATTAAATTAGAAAGATACACTACCCTTAATAATTGAGCACAATAACATTCATGTTCTCTATTAACATCCAGTATAACCCTTATACTAATTATTTTTAAAGCAAGCCAATAAATAAAGTAGTCCAGAGAATTGAGACTCTTTATAGTCAATTAAAAGTGTCCGAGTATTGTATATTAAAGCCTGTTTGACACTTGACATATACAAATGCTTCACACCGAGCTACACTTTAAAAATAAGACATGAATGAATTTTAACATTAATATTACACTTTAAAACCATACCGGAAGCGACTCAGAAATACTGACTTGGAGGAGGCATTCCCTTGCTTTTCACTATAAAGCAGGTGACCTAAGGGAACACCCACCCCCCCCCCCCCCCCCCCCCTTCCCCTTGCCCTGGGTCAAATAGCCCAGAGCGAAGAGGGCAGCCGGACAGAGTCACTGCCGGAACAGAAAACCTGCATAACTATAGTTGCAACTGTTTAGTGGACGACATTCTGAGCAACAGATAACGGACCTAAACAATGCAGGTCTCCAGAAATGGACTCAATATTTCTGAGATAAAAATTCGTAAATGTGGATGGCTGAGACCAATAAGCAGCCTTCATTAAATCTGTAATAGCAACACTATTAGCATAAGCCCAGGAAGTAGAAAGAGCTCTTACTTCATGAGCAGAAATCTTAAGCACAGACTGCTGAGAAGAAGATAAATCTTCATAAGCAGTACGGATAGTTAATTGAATCCATCTAGCAATAGAATGGACTGAAATGTCCTTTCTATTAGGCATCAAAGACAGAAAGAAATGTTTCCGTCCCTTTCTGATAAACTGAGATCTCTGTTTATAGATACGTAATGCTCTAACAGGACAGAGTAAAGGCCTACGCCCGTCTGAAGACGGAAGAGCCTTAATAACAATAGGTTCCGGATATTTATTAGGAGCCTGATTCTTAGCTAAAAAACCCACATTAGTAGTGAAGGTGATAGTGTTCCCAACACTACGATAATGAGAATCATCCACCGATAGTGCATGAAGCTCACTGACTCTTCTAGCAGAAGAGAAAGCTAAGAGAAAAGCTGTCTTATAAGATAAGAATTTGAAATCTACTGTCCAAAGAGGTTCAAATGGCTTTTCCTTCAATTTAAGAAGAACCCAAGCTAAATTCCACTTAGGAATTAATCTAAGAGTTCTGGGTCTATTTATCGAAAAGTTTCTAACCAACTTAGATAAAGAGACATTAGATCCAATTTGTAAACTATCATGATGTGCATAGGTATCAGATAACATAGATCTATAACCCTTTATAGTAACAGGCTGCAGTTTGATTTCGTCAAACAAGTATACTAGAAAGTTTGCAATGTCTGGTATAGAGGGATCGAATATATCTACAGAATGATCCCTACACCAACGACGAAAAACCTTCCACTTAGCCGCATAGTTTAGCGAAGAGGAGGTCCTCCTACAGTTAGAAATCGCGTCCACTGCTCGTCCTGTAAAGCGCTTGCCATGCAAGAAGGACCGCACAACGGAAAAACGTGAAGGTTGAGACCTTGCGGGTTGTGATGGAGTTGGCGCGATTTCCCCTGCGAAAGAAGATCCTCCCGTGGAGGAAGCTTCCGCGGTAGGTCCCACAACAGACACCTGAGTAGATTTATCCACGGTCTCTGTGGCGACAGAGATGCTACCAACAGAATCTTGCATTGAGATTGTTTTATCTTTAGCAATACTTGTTGAATTAACGGCGCTGGAGGATACGCATATCCTATCATTCCGTCCCAAGGGATCGACAGAGCGTCTACTGCAAATGCTCTTGGATCCGGACACGGAGACACATACGTCTGCAACTGATTGTTGAGATGTATCGCAAATAAGTCTATCATTGGCCGTTCCCATTGGTAGCAAATCTGATTGAATACTTGTTTGTTGAGAGTCCACTCCGACGGCAACAAGCGACCCTTTCGTGAAAGGGAGTCTGCTAGCACATTCAGACGACCCGGTATGTGACGGACCGAAAGAAGAACGTGATGTTCTAGCGCAAACAGAAGGATTCTTTCCGTTAGATTGAACAACGGAACTGAATGAGTGCCTCCCTGATTCCGTATATACGCCACTACTGTCGTATTGTCGGATAGGATTTGGACATGAGCATCGTGAATAATGTCCATCCAGTGACGTAACGCAAGCCAAATTGACATCATTTCCTTGATGTTTATGTGCTTGCACAGGAATTGCGGATCCAAAAGACCCTGGCATCTCGAATCCGTTGGGATTAATGATGCACCCCAACCTGTTTGACTGGCATCCGTCATAACGGTAAAACTCGGATCCGGCAACTGCAGCGGAACTCCCTGAGTTAACCACTGAATGTTTGCCCAAGTCTGAATCTCTTGTTTCACTTGATCTGACAAGAGAACGTCTACATCGAGCAAATGAATTTTCACACTCCAATTCTGAGTCAAGAAAATTTGAAGAGGACATGTGCGTAACCGCCCCATCGGAATGAGATCCGCGGCGGCTCCGCACAGACCTATCAGTCTCATAAATTCTCTCGCCGTGACTTTGTCTGCGTGCAGACAATAGCGAGCGTAACAACTGACTAATTTCGCTCTGGTTAACGGCAGACGAACAAGATTGTTGTGCGTCTCGAAGCTCATTCCCAGATGAATGAATGACTTGGATGGCACCAGATCCGACTTCTCCTCGTTTACTATAAAACCGAGACGTCGGAGCAATAGAAGAAGATTCTGAACATCGTTCTGAAGCGTTAACTCGTTGCCGTACCTCTAAAGAATGTCGTCCAGGTAGGCCGACGTTACCGCAGACGAATGAGCTCGGAAGTAGATCATTACCGAGTTCATTACCCGAGTGAAAGCCCAGGGTGCTAGATTCAATCCGAAGCACATCGCCCGGAATTGATACACCACTCCTAGGACTGCGAAGCGTAGATACTTTCGGAATGTCGGATGTACCATGACGTGAAAGTACGCATCCTTGAGATCTATGCTCACTGCATAATCGTTCACCCAAATACTCGCTCTGACCGATCGAATCGTCTCCATATAAAACTTCGGAGCGACGATCAGCTTGTTTATCCAGCTCAAATCTATGACTGGACGGAACGAGCCGTCTGGTTTCGGAACCAGAAACAGATGGCTGTAGAATCCCGGAGATTCCTGGTTTTCTACGACCTTTACCGCGTTCTTCATTAAAAGAGACTGCACCTCTGATAACAGAGCGTCTCTTTTCTGCGGATTTGACGGAAGATGAGTCCACTTTGGACTTCGAGTTAATGGAGGCTTTCGTTTGAAGGATATCTTTAGACCTTCCGAAGTCACTCCTCTCACCCAAGGGTCGTCCGTAATCGACGCCCATTCTTGTGAAAAGCTCGACAACCTTCCGCCAACCGGAACGCGATAGAGGTTTAAGCCATCACCTCCTGGACCTGCGAGGCCTGCGGTAGGAGAAACCAAGTCTTCCACGGCCCGCACCTCGCCCCGTCGACCTCGGGGCGTCCGACCGATTGTCCCGGCCTGAAGGACGTCCCGAACGAGAGTCGCTATCCTGACGGTCTCTCGAATAAGACCAAGAGGACGCACCGGAACCTCTATAGGAACCTCTCTTGGGCGCATTAGACCCAGAAGTGCCTGTCTTATTCATGTCTGCTGTATCCGACTTCTTAGGAGCAGATTTGAACAACAGAGAATCCTTAGCTTTCTTTGTAATTTTATCATAAATAGCAGAAAGCTTGCCGTCAAAGAGAAGTTCTCCTGAGACCGAAGCGACTCTAAGAGAGTTCTTCACCTTAGAATCCACTAGTGTGGATGTAGCTAGGGCTGCGTCACGTCTAACCAACTCCAGATTTGCCACTGAAAGGGCGGAGTTACACGTGGAATAAGCTACTGTCCTTGAAAGAAGTCTTAAAGAGGATTGTATATCCTGAAACTCTTTCCCCTGAAGGCGCAGTGATAACGCCTTAGTAAGGTGATCTGCGTAAGATAAGGCATCTAAATTGGCTCTGTTAGACGCAATAGCTGTTTCCAACACCGCGGTTGGAATAGAAGCTGACGACGGTAATGATAGCTCTAAGTCTTCCGCCTCGTCGTCCATACGCAGAGGAACTCTCGGTATACCTTGTCCTGCCGTATCAAATTTATTCCTTGCATTAATGAAAGGCAGATTGAGAGTATTAGCGGACAAGAAACCTGCTTTCCCCGTCCTGGAAGCAAGTTTAAATATAGCGTCGTTCAATAGTTCAAATGTTCTTGCAACATTATTGGACTGCGACGGAAACTCGGGAGCGATGTCCCTGAACCGCTCAAAAAATTCAGAGTCCAATGACGCTATAATTCTCTTGTCCGGAAGCGCAGCAGTCTGGCCCGACGGAACAACTTGAGGGAGAAAGTGCCGAATGAAGTCCACGGCAGCTTTATGTTGTTCCGAAAGGGATAGCTCCAAGTCATCCGTATCCCTTTCACCATCCGGTCGGACCTCATGATGTTCCTGGTCGTCCGCCCCCGATGCTTCAGCGGAGCGTACCGACCCAGCGCCGTCGAATAATTCTCGATCCGACACCGTTTCTGTCGGCTGCTGGGATGCTGCGATAAGCTGTGCTATCTGCACAAGAATGTCCGGCGTCGAGACCTGCGGAGGCGCAGTCTTTCGCTGCTTCGCCGAGGGCAGCTCCGCATCAGATGGCTCCCGCATACTTTTCCTATGCGAACGTCCGGAGTCCATCGGTCTCGAATCCCTGGCTGCCGGATGGTGTGACCTGGTCGCCGAAGAATCCTTCATCGGCGAAGCTGGTAATATATCGGCGGTCACGCAGCCAAAGTGCGGTTGTGTGCGCTGACGAGAAGAGGAAGCCTTAACAGTCTCTGCGGACTGCTTATACAACGGAGCGTCCCGAGCGACGGACGTATGCTCCGCTAAAGACACATTTTGTACCACAACATCTGGTCCCAGATGTTGTTGTACGAGAGAGGGGCCTCTCTCGCTGGACCTGGACGAGCTAGGAACCGGACTCAAAGGCTTCCCCCGTTCTCGCTTACTATCCGCCATCACTGGGTGTGCATCTATTATGTTTATAGTGCTCGCATCACCCAAAACTTCCTCTTGGACTGCATCGGACGAACCCGGCTGCCAAACCATTCGGTGAATGGACGCTACACCGGGCGAGCTAGCGGACGACATTTGTCTAATCTCCATGAGCACTTTTGCCGCTAGCTCTGAATTCATTTGTGACGACGGACGCACACTTGTAGAAGATAACATGGAAACATCACCCTGTTCTGGTTCCTCTGAAATAGAAACTGAGATAGTAGAGTGACCTTGCGGAGAAAGAGCCGGCATCGCCCTTTCTCCAGAAACAACATATCGTGACACACGTTTCCAATGTTTCTCATCCCAATATTCACATATAGGACAGGGATTAATGCGAGAACACTGACTACAATTAATACAATGATCATGAAAGTCAGAGGAAGATTTCTTCCTATTACAATTTGAACAATGTCCCTTCATTGTGAAAGAACAACAATAAGTCCTAGTTACTCGCAAAAACCCCTGACACAAAGATACATAATAACATGATCCATTAATAAATGAAAAAACAATTGCAAATCAAAATAATTTTGAAAAAATATTTTTTCAGCGAAGCCCAAGTTGCTGAAAAGTAACGTTGAGCCCCAATGGATCCGATGGCAAAGTGTGGTCAAAAATTTTAAATTTTTGACCACACTAAACGGATAATATAAATGTATCTTAAACGGATAATATAAATGTATCTTATAGTGAGATAAACTACAGCAAAGGCAAACAGCCCCCCTCAAAAAAGGCTGTTGCCAATGAAAACAAACAGTGTAAAAACACCAGAAAACATGACTCCAGGCACTGAAAAAACTGGCCCGGAATCAGTCATCAAATTACACTCTATCTGATGCAAAACAGAGACTCCCAGGGGAGAATCTGCAGAACATCAGATGGAAGATGCAGAACACAAACGTTATACACCCATGGGTGAAAACGTAACTATGGGGAAAATAACAGAAAACATTCTGTAACCAAGCAACTCTCCCAGGAAATTTTAGAAATGAAATTTCTCAAAAATATGCCAAAAGCATGGGAGAATTGCAAGGGGGGACTTTAGAAGGCTAGGGGAGAGGAAACACTGAATAAGCAGTGCAACAATTAGCAAGAATGACAACAAGAGGCCCATGCCTCGAAAATAGGCAACTTAACATAATTTCATCAAAAAATTTTAAGTACAGCCCTGATTATTTTTTGTCACTTCTTTTTCCTCTCCTCCTTCTATCCTCCTTAGAATCACATTTTCTCCAAAAATTACGTGTCTGGCATCCTTTAAACTGAGATTTACAAGCACAAAGATCAGTGAGATGTTGACTGATGAAGGGCCAAACAGAGAATGATAATTGGTGCCAATTTCGGGACGTCTGCGTCACTGCGCATGCGCAGTAGAGGCGTAGTATGGAGGTCCTTTAGGACATGATTTCTTTTTGTTTTGGATGCAAATTTTGGGGATTGGGGGGCAAAATTTGTGTTTGGCCCTGGTTTTGTTAGAGTTAGCACCAGCTAAGTCTGGGTCATTGGTACAGTATAAAAATAATAGTTTACACAAAAAAAACTTTCGAAAAATTTTGACAAGAGCCCAAGATCCCAAAGGGACGAAGTGCCCAAATGTATCCCAAAAGAGCCCAAGTGTGGACAAAATTAATTTTTTCATCCAAAAAATTAACTGCCACACTACAGGACTGTATAAAGTATCTTACAACAGACCTACCATATAATAAATAGGAGCCTACATATAAATAAAGAACGTTGCTAATGTAAACAACGTCAGACTGAAAACCGGAAACGAGACCCCAGGCAACACGGCCCGAAGTCAGTAACAGATTTTTGAACTATCCGATGTAAGGCAAGATCTTCATCAGAAGAAAAATTGATACATTGGATATATGTTGCATGACTAAAAACACCTAAACACCCTAAGGGTGAGGACGTAACCCTGGGGATATACAGAATAAACTTTCTGTGTACATGTAACACCTTAAACTCCCAAGAAATTTTATAAAAAAACTTTCCAAAAAACAAGCCAAAAAGCTTGGGAGTTTAACTTGGGGGGGGGGGGGGGGGGGGAATAAGGGAGAGTAGAGAAGGAATACTTAACCAACAGTGGAAAAATCATTATCAACAATGATGATGTCAGGCCCATGTCCCGAAATTGGGGAGCACAAACTGATTTTTATAACTGAGCTTGTTCCAATGAGGGGTCATAAGCTATGTTGTTGAGAGAAAAATTGAAAATATTTTAGTAATTCAAGAAATTATTTCACAAGTATTGTCTGCTACACACACTGGGTAAAGGGTTAAGAATGACCATTACCAGCTACTATTTCATTTATTGATTTTTAAGGCCCCCATATTTCTGCACAATGGCTAATCATGATCACAACATTTTTACAGGTGGAGGAAGCTGGACTACTTGGAGAGAACCACCAAGCAAAGGTGATCAACTCCCAGTTCCTCAACATACTAACTCCACACAAGCAGCATTGGTTGACTAACTCCACACAAGCACCATTGGTTGAAGACAGGTGCACCATTGAGTCATTGACGTGCAGAATGTGTTAGTACACAGCATCACCGTGCCTCCATGTGGACAATGTGGTGAAGTGTAGTGTCTTGCCCAAGGACACAATGCATTTGCCGCAGGTGGGGTTTGAACCAAGGACCTCTCAGCTTGCAGCCTACACTTTCCAGCTACTGATACAGTATAAAGATCATGAAAGTGAACAAGTATGTCAGCACAGTTTTGGAGCAAGTTTGTTTTTTCCTTTGTTAACCCATCTACATGTATATGTACAGTAGTTCAAAAGTAACAGTTGATCAATCAATGACTTTTTTGATTGATCAAGATGTTGATCATTTGTGAATTAATTAATCAGTTGACCATTTCAGCTCTATTCTTTTTGAGTCTAGAAGTTTTCGACAATACTCAATTTTAATACTCAGAACTGGTGTCTGAACAAGCAACTGTTTGGTAAACTTGCAAGATACATTCTAAATGCACTGACTCTTGTTTCTTGGCAAGTCCAAGGCTTTCCGCTAAGAAACAACCTCAAAGTCACAGGACATAAAATGTCATAGTGCTGCAAATGTATAAACAATTTCCAGGTGTTTTAGGGTTAAAATGCATGAATGAAGCAACAACTTGTCAAACAATTTGGAGCATTCTAATGCGTATACCACTGAAAATAAAAATATTTATTTATTTATTTACTCATTTATTTATTAGAACAATTTTGCTTTTCTTGCTATGTCTTGTCCACAGCAAGAATTAAGTTTCATATGGCCAATCAGTTAAAAATTGTGTGTCTCAGTATATTGGCCTTCTCAGATCAATTTTATCAATAATCACAAATCACTATATATAAATGAAAACGTAAACAATTTATGAACAAAGAGACAGGTTTTGTTAATGAGAGTTGATCAATCTAAAATGCATGGTATATTATAAGTTATCTCTGTCAACATGTATGGTATATGGAGACCTGGATATCAGCTTTTAAATAAAAGGTGTTTAAATGAGGCATCCAGATATTACCTCCATATACCATACATGTTGACGGAGATAACGTTTTTGTCCCGTTTGAAACACAATAGAAACATAGTGGAGAAAAATTTGCGGACGCATTTCTCATGCTCCGCAATCGGTTGGACCAAATTCCTGAATAATGTTTTGTTTTTACAAACACAGAAGACAACGGATAGAGTTACATCCCTTGGGTCGTTAAGAAAATGAGTAAACAGTATTTTGTTGACATATTGTCCCCGAGTTCCAAAGTGTTCTATCTATGTGCCTACTGGAACATAGAACACATTGGAACTGAAGGGACGATATTTGGTCTTAATTATTTTTCTCAAGTTATTTCATTTAATTTAATATTCAACTTTTTAATTTATAACAGCAAAATATGATCAAATTGTCAGAAATCTGATGATATTTGTGACTATTTTCCATTTTTGGGTTCGATTTTTATATCAAGGCGAACAAAAGTGGAAAGCTTTCATTTCAACCATATACACTAATGTTTCGCATGTGCTTAATAAGACTTATACCCTGGATGTTGCACACTCTCATATACCTTGGATGTTGCGTGCACCCTTTGCCATGGCTATTTGTCCAAGGCCTTCTGACCAATAAAAAGACAGAATTTATCAGGATATAGGGACAATAGGCCTTCATAATATTCCATAAGGCACTGCCATTCAAGAACTCAACTTTTATAGGGTAAAAGAAGCAAAACAAGAGTTACCTCTCTCTTCTTGGCTTTAGAAAGTCCATATTCACAGGCATACACTCTTCGTCCACAGTTAAAAAATGGAATACCATCTCTTTCAACCTGAAGATTTTGGTTTGCTTTTGCGTGCTTGCAGTCATCCCAAACTATTCTGTGTTTCACATCCTGTATATCTGAAATTTTTTTAAATACAATTATTACACTATTTTAACCCTTAAAGGCCTATTTCTGACTTTTACAACCTCAGAACAGGTGCCCTTAACATGCCATCATGTGGAGGTCCTGTTGACAACAGACATATTAGGAAGGCAGTGGTTTCTAGTCAAGTCTTGGCTGCCTGTTAAGGCAGCCAAGACTTGACTACAAATCACTGTGAAGCCACTGGACATATAGAAGCTATGGGCTGCTGGAAATTCAGGACACTTGTCTAGGTCCTCAAGGGAAAACTGCAACTGATTAAATTTCAGGCATGTGTACAAATTCATATAGAGAATCTGAGAGAAAACAAACATCATACACAGTGACGGATCCATTCTGGGTTTGAGGGGACACCACATTTCAATCATGGATCATGATGCGAAGCATGACTCGATGATCATAGCCAAGAGTTTGTCACGAGCATGAGATCGTAGTGAAGAGTTTGTTAGTGGGATCCAGGGTGGGATGGGGGTCTTGTGGGGAAAATGTCGGAACATGGATGGTCAGTGTGGTTCTCCACTGGTTTCTTTGCACATGTCCACAATGTTTTCTAACCAAAATATTTCAGCATTCAAATGTTGAAGAAAAGGAGCCAGCGTAGGGGGAATTTTAGGGAGACTTCATGTCTCCCTGCAGAAAAAATAGGGAGACTGCAGAGTTAAGTAGGGAGACTTCATAGGCAAGTGGGGAAAATTAAGAATATTTATGTACCACCCCCTGCTGCCACTTCATATTTTCAGCTTGTGGTCCTCCATTAACGTCCGATTAATCCAGGTCCAGTTGTCTATGATTATTATTATGATTATTGACTGAAAGTCCCCTACTGCTACCTTCTCCTTCATGCCCCTCCCTTCTTCTTCATGCCAATCCCTCCAGCACCCTCCCGTGGTTGCCTTTCACCAAAGTCTACTAAGCTAACTAGATATCACGGAGATGGAATCCATCTCTGCGGGCCCCGCAGCAACTAATCGATGTTAGGTATAAACTGATGTGAACCGTAATACTAAAATATTTCAAGCAATAGGTAAAATCTGATTAAAATCCCTTCCCGGACGCGAACTTGTCAGAAAAAAAACCCAAATTCTGAATGTTACAGCCCGGACATGAACTGTCAGAAAAAAAAAATCTGAATAATTTGACATCGAGGTCAAACTTCAAGGCCAAAGCATGGCAACCTTGGTACACGACACGTCGTCTTGAGATAATCTATCCACATACCAAATATCAAAATCCTATCTATTAAGGGAAAAAAGTTACAGCCCGGACACGAACTTGTCAGAAAAGAACCCCGAATTCGGAATAATTTGACCTTGAGGTCAAAGTTCAAGGTCAAAGCATGGCAACCGTGGTACGTGACACACCGTCTTGAGATAATCTATCCACATATCAAATATCAAAACCCTATCTATTAAGGGAAAAAAAGTTACAGCCCGGACACAAACTTGTCAGAAAAGAACCCTGAATTTGGAATAATTTGACCTTGAGGTCAAAGTCCAGGGTCAAAGCATGGCAACCGTGGTACGCGACACATCGCCTTGAGATAATCTACCCACATACCAAATATCAAAACCCTATCGATTAAGGGAAAAAAGTTACAGCCCGGACACAAGCTTGTCAGAAAAAAAAAAAAATCTGAATAATTTGACCTTGAGGTCAAACTGCAAGGTCAAAGCATGGCAACCTTGGTACGTGGCACGTCGTCTTGAGATAATCTATCCACATACCAAATATCAAAACCCTATCTATTAAGGGAAAAAAGTTACAGCCCGGACACGAACTTGTCAGAAAAGAACCCCGAATTTGGAATAATTTGACCTTCTCAGAAAAAAAAAAAATCTGAATAATTTGACCTTGAGGTCAAAGTTCAAGGTCAAAACATGGCAACCTTGGTACGCGACACATCGTCTTGAGATAATCTACCCACATACCAAATATCAAAACCCTCTCTATTAAGGGAAAAAAGTTACAGCCCGGACACGAACTTGTCAGAAAAGAACCCCGAAAACGGAATAATTTGACCTTGAGGTCAAAGTTCAGGGTCAAAGCATGGCAACCTTGGTACGCGACACATCGTCTTGAGATAATATACCCACACGTCAAATATCAAAACCTTATCTATTAAGAGAGAAAGATTACGGACGCACGGACAGAGCGATCACTATAGGGCGTCCGCCTCACGAAAGTCCGAAAGTGTAAACAGGACCAGATGTAGGAAGGTTGCTTGGAAGGTACTTTGATAGTTAATAAACAAAATACATTCTGGGGTCGAGTAATTTCTAAATAAATGTCATTTTACATCATTTTTATGGCATTCCAGTGTCATTCTGCATCATTTGTGTCATTCTGGTGTTTAAGAAGACCCCATTTTCAAGATCCTTCACATGTACACTTGTGCCCTATACAAAGCTTTTCTTGTCATCACTAAAACTATTTTACATGTGTTTCAATTCCATCTGTGTTCTTCTTGGAATAGACGGCCCAACAGTTAACAGTTGTCAGCAAAACAAAATAAAAATACAGTGTTAGAAAATACGTCAGTTGTGTATACATTTTCGGCATCCTAAGCGAGGTAACCTACTTTCAAACTGGGTTATTTTCTTAAGTCGCGTAAGTCACCTATTTTCGTTTCGACACTTGAAGCTCCGAATGAAACGGAACAAAATAGAAATAAAAAATCTGCCAAAAGCGACAATGGACAATTGATTGTCGTGTGATTTCAAATAAATGGTCGCTTATTTGACGAAAGAAAATGCCCATTTATCACACTCAAGTACATTCGATTCTTGAAAATAATCGTTTTTATGTAAACCTTGGATCACTCAGTTCAGCCTTTCCTCATTTTGGCCAATTTTTAGAGGGCGACTTGTAATCGTAATCGCCCCGACTTTTTTTCTAGGCGACATAATCGCCCTCGTCACCCTCACAGCTGGTCCCTCAAAGTAGCCAATTTATATCAGCTCACCAGGACTCGCCTCGAGTAAAATGGTCGGGGCCTAAAAAAAAGTGCCCCACATATTGAGGTCGGGGCCTTTTCGGGGCTGATTTTCCATTTTGTCCATTATTGTTAGTGCTTTTTTTGTTGAAAATGTCGGGGCTTGAAAAAAAAGCCCCCAGCAAGTGCTCCTCGGGGCTGATCTCGGGGCCTGGGCTGATCAGCCCCGACTCAAGGCAAGCCCTGCTCACATGAGACCCAGGCCTGTAGCTGTATGTACTGAGTACAGTATTATCGGCAATAATAAATGGGCATCCCCTACCAAAGGTAGTGGGTGTCCATGTATTATCATCGGTAATATCGTGTCCCTTGGTATTGGTGCATGTAAAATACTGAAATTTTTTTCGGTTATTATTTATTCTATTATATCTTGTTTGACAGAGGTCATGGTGCTCAGTCAATTATTTATTTATTGGTGTTTAAGGTCATTTTCGTTATCTTTGGCTACATCATGACCACAACATACAGTTAAAACTAGAAGTACTGTCACAAACTGTGCGCTTATCTAGACTTAATTGCGCGTGAGAATTGCGCACAATTGCCATATCGAATGGCATCCAAAGCACGGAAGGTTCTCCTGGTTACTCATAGCAAACACAGGCAATGTTTCTGCCAATGGACCTCCGGGTTACCCGGAGGTCCATTGACTGAAATATTGCTTGTGCATAGGCATGCACAAAACGCGATAGCCTTACTATGGTCATAAGACGTAGATTAACGTGCAAATCGACGTGCTATTTGTGCGCATTTCATGACACAGGGTATTTGATGACAGGATTCGCATCGCAAAATGCTAGTCAAAAATGGCCAAATGCTAACCATTTTTCTTTCATATTGGCCTTATATTCACTATTTATCATCACTTTTTGAAACCAAGGTGGAAACTGCTTATCAAATTTTTAAAAACAAAAAATACCCTGTGACAGGACTTCTAGTTTTAACTGTAGGTATGAACTTCAGTTTAGCCAATGGTTGATATCCATGTTGCCCATTTTACTGAGGACTTCACCCCCAGGCATTGGTTCTGGTCCTACAGTGGGCAATATTTCCACGGACGCAATAATATTAGATTCCAAACACTAATTATAGGAATAATTATCAAAAATTTAATTAATGAAGCAAAGGGTACAACCCGGTGCTTCATTAATTAAAATTTTGCCAGCTGATGATTTTCATTTAGGGCCTCACGATATTCAAAACTGAATACCGGTATTGGTATTCAAAAAAATATCGCGGTATACTGGTATATCGAAAACTGTTCAGAAAAATGAACATAAGAACCACAACTGAGGCTTGAGGCATCACAGTCGGAACGAATTAGCATACCTTGATGATGTGGTTCGAAAAACCTTTACCCAAGGCAGACAATATCAAAATATTCTTAAAAAAAGGTTTATCAGATTTTTCACAAAAAATTCTACAAAACCATATTATGTGACCCCTCATTGGAACGAGCTCGTTCCAATGAGGGGTCACATGATATAGTTTTGTTGAAATTTTTGAAAATTATTTTTCAACTGCTGAAATTGTATATTATGTGAATACATGCAGACGATTCTTTTGGAAAAGGGATAATATTATTCATTCGGGGCTACAGTTAAAAGTTAAAAATCTCAAGACATCTTGAAAGTTAAAAAATTTATAGTAATTTATATATTTTTTATACTTACCAATGACCCAGACTTAGCTGGTGCTAACTCTAACAAAACCAGGGCCAAACACAAATTTTGCCCCCCAATCCCCAAAATTTGCATCCAAAACAAAAAGAAATCATGTCCTAAAGGACCTCCATACTACGCCTCTACTGCGCATGCGCAGTGACGCAGACGTCCGGAAATTGGCGCCAATTATCATTCTCACTGGCAGTGCCTGGTCAGCGCTATGTACTCAGCGGGGAGGCAAGAGTTCCCAACTCCAGGGAGGGCCATCCCCGTCTGGGTCATTGGTAAGTATAAAAAATATATAAATTACTATAAATTTTTTAACATTTTTATACTGTACCAATGACCCAGACTTAGCTGAATAGTAAACAGGCTGGAGGGCCTAGGACATAGAGGAAAATCCAATAAGCTCAACTATATAGTAAAGAGGTAACCCCTTAAGGAGAAAAGGAGTATTAGGCTTTACATGTATCTTTCTTATTTAATATTAAATTAGAAAGATACACTACCCTTAATAATTGAGCACAATAACATTCATGTTCTCTATTAACATCCAGTATAACCCTTATACTAATTATTTTTAAAGCAAGCCAATAAATAAAGTAGTCCAGAGAATTGAGACTCTTTATAGTCATTTAAAAGTGTCCGAGTATTGTATATTAAAGCCCGTTTGACACTTGACATATACAAATGCTTCACACCAAGCTACACTTTAAAAATAAGACATGAATGAAAATTAACATTAATATTACACTTTAAAACCATCCCGGAAGCGACTCAGAAATACTGACTTGGAGGAGGCATTCCCTTGCTTTTCACTATAAAGCAGGTGACCTAAGGGAACACCCACCCCCCCCCCCCCCCTTACCCTTGCCCTGGGTCAAATAGCCCAGAGCGAAGAGGGCAGCCGGACGGAGTCACTGCCGGAACAGAAAGCCTGCACAACAATAGTTGCAACTGTTTAGTGGACGACATTCTGAGCAACAGATAACGGACCTAAACAATGCAGGTCTCCAGAAATGGACTCAATATTTCTGAGATAAAAATTCGTAAATGTGGATGGCTGAGACCAATAAGCAGCCTTCATTAAATCTGTAATAGCAACACTATTAGCATAAGCCCAGGAAGTAGAAAGAGCTCTTACTTCATGAGCAGAAATCTTAAGCACAGACTGCTGAGAAGAAGATAAATCTTCATAAGCAGTATGGATAGTTAACTGAATCCATCTAGCAATAGAATGGACTGAAATGTCCTATGTCCTTTCTATTAGGCATCAAAGACAGAAAGAAACGTTTCCGTCCCTTTCTGATAAACTGAGATCTCTGTTTATAGATACGTAATGCTCTAACAGGACAGAGTAAAGGCCTACGCCCGTCTGAAGATGGAAGAGCCTTAATAACAATAGGTTCCGGATATTTATTAGGAGCCTGATTCTTAGCTAAAAAACCCACATTAGTAGTGAAGGTGATAGTGTTCCCAACACTACGATAATGAGAATCATCCACCGATAGTGCATGAAGCTCACTGACTCTTCTAGCAGAAGAGAAAGCTAAGAGAAAAGCTGTCTTATAAGATAAGAATTTGAAATCTACTGTCCCAAGAGGTTCAAATGGCTTTTCCTTCAATTTAAGAAGAACCCAAGCTAAATTCCACTTAGGAATTAATCTAAGAGTTCTGGGTCTATTTGTCGAAAAGTTTCTAACCAACTTCGATAAGGAGACATTAGATCCAATTTGTAAACTATCATGATGTGCATAGGTATCAGATAACATAGATCTATAACCCTTTATAGTAACAGGCTGCAGTTTGATTTCGTCAAACAAGTATACTAGAAAGTTTGCAATGTCTGGTATAGAGGGATCGAATATATCTACAGAATGATCCCTACACCAACGACGGAAAACCTTCCACTTAGCCGCATAGTTTAGCGAAGAGGAGGTCCTCCTACAGTTAGAAATCGCGTCCACTGCTCGTCCTGTAAAGTGCTTGCCATGCAAGAAGGACCGCACAACGGAAAAACGTGAAGGTTGAGACCTTCCGGGTTGTGATGGAGTTGGCGCGATTTCCCCTGCGAAAGAAGATCCTCCCGTGGAGGAAGCTTCCGCGGTAGGTCCCACAACAGACACCTGAGTAGATTAATCCACGGTCTCTGTGGCGACAGAGATGCTACCAACAGAATCTTGCATTGAGATTGTTTTATCTTTAGCAATACTTGTTGAATTAACGACGCTGGAGGATACGCATATCCTATCATTCCGTCCCAAGGGATCGACAGAGCGTCTACTGCAAATGCTCTTGGATCCGGACACGGAGACACATACGTCTGCAACTGATTGTTGAGATGTGTCGCAAATAAGTCTATCATTGGCCGTTCCCATTGGTAGCAAATCTGATTGAATACTTGTTTGTTGAGTCCACTCCGACGGCAACAAGCGCCCCTTTCGTGAAAGGGAGTCTGCTAGCACATTCAGACGACCCGGTATGTGACGGACCGAAAGAAGAACATGATGTTCTAGTGCAAACAGAAGGATTTTTTCCGTTAGATTGAACAACGGAACTGAATGAGTGCCTCCCTGATTCCGTATATACGCCACTACTGTCGTATTGTCGGATAGGATTTGGACATGAGCATCGTGAATAATGTCCATCCAGTGACGTAACGCAAGCCAAATTGACATCATTTCCTTGATGTTTATGTGCTTGCACAGGAATTGCGGATCCCAAAGACCCTGGCATCTCGAATCCGTTGGGATTAATGATGCACCCCAACCTGTTTGACTGGCATCCGTCATAACGGTAAAACTCGGATCCGGCAACTGCAGCGGAACTCCTTGAGTTAACCACTGAATGTTTGCTCAAGTCTGAATCTCTTGTTTCACTTGATCTGACAAGAGAACGTCTACATCGAGCGAATGAATTTTCACACTCCAATTCTGAGTCAGGAAAATTTGAAGAGGACGTGTGCGTAACCGCCCCATCGGAATGAGATCTGCGGCGGCTCCGCACAGACCTATCAGTCTCATAAATTCTCTCGCCGTGACTTTGTCTGCGTGCAGACAATAGCGAGCGTAACAACTGACTAATTTCGCTCTGGTTAACGGCAGACGAACGAGATTGTTGTGCGTCTCGAAGCTCATTCCCAGATGAGTGAATAACTTGGACGGCACCAGATCCGACTTCTCCTCGTTTACTATAAAACCGAGACGTCGGAGCAATAGAAGAAGATTCTGAACATCGTTCTGAAGCGTTAACTCGTTACCGATCCTCTGAAGAATGTCGTCCAGGTAGGCCGACGTTACCGCAGACGAATGAGCTCGGAAGTAGATCATTACCGAGTTCATTACCCGAGTGAAAGCCCAGGGTGCTAGATTCAATCCGAAGCACATCGCCCGGAATTGATACACCACTCCTAGGACTGCGAAGCGTAGATACTTTCGGAAAGTCGGATGTACCATGACGTGAAAGTACGCATCTTTGAGATCTATGCTCATTGCATAATCGTTCACCCGAATACTCGCTCTGACCGATCGAATCATCTCCATATAAATCTTCGGAGCGACGATCAGCTTGTTTATCCAGCTCAAATCTATGACTGGACGGAACGAGCCATCTGGTTTCGGAACCAGAAACAGATGGCTGTAGAATCCCGGAGATTCCTGGTTTTTTACGACCTCTACCGCATTCTTCATTAAAAGAGACTGCACCTCTGATAACAGGGCGTCTCTTTTCTGCGGATTTGACGGAAGATGAGTCCACTTTGGACTTCGAGTTAATGGAGGCTTTCGTTTGAAGGATATCTTTAGACCTTCCGAAGTCACTCCTCTCACCCAAGGGTCGTCCGTAATCGACGCCCATTCTTGTGAAAAGCTCGACAACCTTCCGCCAACCGGAGCGCGATAGAGGTTTAAGCCATCACCTCCTGGACCTGCGAGGCCTGCGGTAGGAGAAACCACGTCTTCCACGACCCGCACCTCGCCCCGTCGACCTCGGGGCGTCCGACCGATTGTCCCGGCCTGAAGGACGTCCCGAACGAGAGTCGCTATCCTGACGGTCTCTCGAATAAGACCAAGAGGACGCACCGGAACCCCTATAGGAACCTCTCTTGGGCGCATTAGACCCAGAAGTGCCTGTCTTATTCGTGTCTGCTGTATCCGACTTCTTAGGAGCAGATTTGAACAACAGAGAATCCTTAGCTTTCTTTGTAATTATATCATAAATAGCGGAAAGCTTGCCGTCAAAGAGAAGTTCTCCTGAGACCGAAGCGACTCTAAGAGAGTTCTTCACCTTAGAATCCACTAGTGTGGATGTAGCTAGGGCTGCGTCACGTCTAACCAACTCCAGATTTGCCACTGAAAGGGCGGAGTTACACGTGGAATAAGCTACTGCCCTTGAAAGAAGTCTTAAAGAGGATTGTATATCCTGAAACTCTTTCCCCTGAAGGCGCAGTGATAACGCCTTAGTAAGGTGATCTGCGTAAGATAAGGCATCTAAACTGGCTCTGTTAGACGCAATAGCTGTTTCCAACAACGCGGTTGGAATAGAAGCTGACGACGGTAATGATAGCTCTAAGTCTTCCGCCTCGTCGTCCATACGCAGAGGAACTCTCGGTATACCCTGTCCTGCCATATCGAATTTATTCCTTGCATTAATGAAAGGCAGGTTGAGAGTATTAGCGGACAAGAAACCTGCTTTCCCCGTCCTGGAAGCAAGTTTAAATATAGCGTCGTTCAATAATTCAAATGTTCTTGCAACATTATTGGACTGCGACGGAAACTCGGGAGCGATGTCCCTGAACTGCTCAAAAAATTCAGAGTCCAATGACGCTATAATTCTCTTGTCCGGAAGTGCAGCAGTCTGGCCTGACGGAACAACTTGAGGGAGAAAGTGCCGGATGAAGTCCACGGCAGCTTTATGTTGTTCCGAAAGGGATAGCTCCAAGTCATCCGTATCCCTTTCACCATCCGGTTGGACCTCATGATGTTCCCGGTCGTCCGCCCCCGATGCTTCGGCGGAGCGTACCGACCCAGCGCCGTCGGATAATTCTCGATCCGACACCGTTTCTGTCGGCTGCTGGGATGCTGCGATAAGCTGTGCTATCTGCACAAGAATGTCCGGCGTCGAGACCTGCGGAGGCGCAGTCTTTCGCTGCTTCGCCGAGGGCAGCTCCGCATCAGATGGCTCCCGCATACTTTTCCTATGCGAACATCCGGAGTCCATCGGTCTCGAATCCCTGGCTGCCGGATGGTGTGACCTGGTCGCCGAAGAATCCTTGATCGGCGAAGCTGGTAATATATCGGCGGTCACGCAGCCAAGGTGCAGTCGTGTGCGCTGACGAGAAGAGGAAGCCTTAACAGTCTCTGCGGACTGCTTATACAACGGAGCGTCCCGAGCGACGGACGTATGCTCCGCTAAAGACACATTTTGTACCACAACATCTGGTCCCAGATGTTGTTGTACGAGAGAGGGGCCTCTCTCGCTCGTGGCCCGGCTGGACCTGGACGAGCTAGGAACCGGACTCAAAGGCTTCCTCCGTTCTCGCTTACTATCCGCCGTCACTGGGTGTGCATCTATTATGTTTATAGTGCTCGCATCACCCAAAATTTCCTCTTGGACCGCATCAGACGAACCCGGCTGCCGAACCATTCGGTGAATGGACGCTACACCGGGCGAGCTGGCGGACGACATTTGTCTAATCTCCATGAGCACTTTTGCCACTAGCTCTGAATTCATTTGTGACGACGGACGCACACTTGAAGAAGATAACATGGAAACATCACCCTGTTCTGGTTCCTCTGAAATAGAAACTGAGAGAGTAGAGTGACCTTGCGGAGAAAGAGCTGGCATCGCGCTTTCTCCAGAAACAACATATCGTGACACACGTTTCCAATGTTTCTCATCCCAATGTTCACATATAGGACAGGGATTAATGCGAGAACACTGACTACAATTAATACAATGATCATGAAAGTCAGAGGAAGATTTCTTCCTATTACAATTTGAACAACGTCCCTTCATTGTGAAAGAACAACAATAAGTCCTAGTTACTCGCAAAAACCCCTGACACAAAGATACATAACAACTTGATCCATTAATAAATGAAAAAACAATTGCAAAACAAAATAATTTTGAAAAAATATTTTTTCAGCGAAGCCCAAGTTACTGAAAAGTAACGTTGAGCCCCGATGGATCCGATGGCAAAGTGTGGTCAAAAATTTTAAATTTATAATAAATAATTAATGAGACACTTACGGATAATATAAATGTATCTTATAGTGAGATAAACTACAGCAAAGGCAAACAGCCCCCCTCAAAAAAGGCTGTTGCCAATGAAAACAAACAGTGTAAAAACACCAGAAAGTTAAAAAATTTATAGTAATTTATATATTTTTTATACTTACCAATGACCCAGACATAGCTGGTGCTAACTCTTAAAATATAGGGCCAAACACAAATTTTGCCCCCCAATCCCCAAAATTTGCATCTAAAACTAAAGAAAACATGTCCTGAAAGGCCCTCCACACTTCGCCCCTACTGCGCATGTGCAGTGTCAAGGACGTTCCGAAATTGGCGCCATTAATCATTCTAATAACCAGTGCCTGGTAAGCGCTATGTACTCAGCGGGGAGGCAAGAGTTCCCAACTCCTGGGAGGGCCATCCCCGTCTGGGTCATTGGTAAGTATAAAGAATATATAAATTACTATAAATTTTTTAACATTTTTATACTGTACCAATGACCCAGACATAGCTGAATAATAAAAAGGCTGGAGGGCCAAGGACATAGAGCAAAATGGAATACGCTCAATAAAATAAAATAGAGTCATCCCCTGTAGGGAAAAAGAAGTAATAGGCCTTACATGTATCTTTCTTATTTATGATAAATTAGAAAGATACAACACCTTCCAAAATTGAGCTTCATACATCCATGTACTCTATTAATATCCAATATAATCCTTATACTAATAATTTTTAAAGTAAGCCAATAAATAAAGTAAGTCTAGAGAATAGAGACTCTTATACTCCTAAAAGTGTCTGAGGATTGCATAATCATGTCCGTTGACATATGCAATATTCAAAAGCTATACTTTAAAAACTAAGACTTGAATGAATTTTAAAAACCTAAACTTCTCACTAAACAACCATCCCAATAACAGCTCAGAATAACTAACTCCGGAGGAGGTATCCCCTTGTTTTCATAGTAAAACAGGTGACCCAAGGGAACACCCTCCCCCCCCCCCTTTTTCTTGCCCTGGGTCAAATAGCCCAGAGCGAAGAGGGCAGCCGAACGGAGACACTGCCGAAACAGACAGCCTACCTAGCTATAGTAGCAACTGTTAAGTAATGACATTCTGAGCAGTAGATAATAGACCTAACAATAGAGGCCTCCAGATATGGACTCGATATTTCTGAGATAAAATTCATGAATGTGGATGGCTGAGCGCAATGAGCGGCCTTCAAAAATCTATAATAGCGACACTATTAATGTAAGCCCAAGAAGTAGAAGAACTCTTACTTCATGAGCCGAAATCTTAAGCACAACTGCTAAGCCAATGATATACCATAAGCAGTACCGATAGTTAATAGAATCCATTAACAATAAAATGGAGCGTAACGTCCTTCTACTAGACATCAAAGACAGAAGAAGCTTACGCCCATAGTAATAAACAGATATCTGTTTATAAATACATAAACTGTACCCGGAAAGAGTAAAGGCCTATGCCCATACGAAGACGGAAGGACCTTAAAATAATAGGTTCCGGATAATAGGAGCCTAACTCTTATGCAACAATCCAACCTAAATAGTAACGGAAGTATTGATTCCGAAACTATGAAAGTGAAAATCATCCATCGATAGTGCATGAAACTCACTGACTCTACAGTAAAAGAGAAACCAACAGAATTACTGTCTAAAAGGTCAGAATTTGAAAACTACTGTTTCCAGAGGCTCAAATTATTACTTAGCTAAATAAGAACTGAAGTTAAAATCCGTATAGGAATTTAATCTAAAGATTCTAAGTCTATTTATCAAAAAGTTACTAACTGACTTAGATAAAGAGACAAAAGACTCAATTGTAAACTATCGTAGAGTGCATAGGTATGAGGTAACATAAACCTATAACCTAAATAATAACAGGCTGCAGTAGATCTTGTGAAACAAGTATACTAAAAAATAGCAATGAGTAGTATGGAGGGATCAACAATATGAACATAATGATCCCTACACCACGACGGAAGAGCCTCCACTTTAGCCGCATAGAATAGCGAAGAAGAGGATCTCCTATAGTAAGAAATCGCGTCCAAAGCTCGTCCAGTACAGTGCTTACAATGCAATACGGACCACACAACGGAATACATGAAGGTTGCGACCTTGCTAGTTGTGATAAAGATGACACGATTTACCCAGTGAAAAAGATCCTCACATAGAGGAAGATTTCACGTTAAGACCCACAGTAGACAAGAGAGTAAATTACTCATGATCTCTGTGAAGATAGAGATGCTATCAACAGAAAAGTATTGTGGTTGTTTATCTTAGCAATACCTGCTAAAACAACAGCGCCGGAGGATACGCGTATCCTATCATTCCGTCCTATAGATCAATAGAGCGTTAACAATATTAGCTCAGAGATCTGGACAAGCCAACACATACGTCTGCAATTGATTAGCAAGCTGTGTCATAAATAAATCATCATTGGGCGCTCCCATAGATAGCAAATCTGATTGAATACTTGTTTGTTGAGAGTCCATTCTGACAGCAACAAGCGACCCGTAAGAGAACGGGAGTCCGATAAAACAATCAGACGACCCGGAATATGACGGACCAAAACTGAACTTGGTGTACTATAACCAACAGACGGATTCTTTCCATTAAATTGAATAACGGAAACGAAAGAGTGCCTCCCTGGTTCCGGAGATACGCCACTACTGTCGAATTAAAGGACAGGAATTTGGGCATGCGTTTCTGAATAATGTTCACGCAATGACATAAAGCAAGCCTAAAAAACATTATTCCGCGGAAGAAAACTGATTGCTAAAAGACTGCGGAACCCAAAGACCCTGGCACTTCGAATCCGTAGGGATCAGTATTATATCCCAATCTGTTTGACTGGCAACCGTCATAACAGCCACACTCGGGTCCGGCAACTGCGGCGGCACTCTCTGAGTCAACCACCGAATGTTTGCCCCAGTCTGAATCTCTTGTAACACTAGATAGACAAGAGAACGTGTAAATCGAGCAATTCATGGATTGCCGAAAAGTTGCCGTCGAAGAGAAGCTCCTCCGAGAACGAAGCGACTCTGAGAGAGTTCTTAACCTTACTATCCACGCGTGTGGATGTAGCTAGGGCTGCGTCACGTCTAACTAACTCCAATCAGCCACTGAAGGGCGGAGTTATACATGTACGTGAACAAACTACTGCCCTCAAAAGAAATTACATTGAGAATAATATCCCGTAAATCTTTTCTTGAAGACGTAATGATAACGCCTCAGTAAGGCGGATTACGTATAATAAAGCGTCTAAGTAAAGTCTACTATACATAATGTCGTTCCCAACATTGAAATTGGAAAAGACATAAACGGCGAAAAAGAATATATGCAGTCTTTAATCACACTGTCTAGACGCATATGAACTCTCGGTATGCCCTGCTCTGCCAAAATAAACTATTTGTATAAATGATAAAATGGCAGAAATGAGCAACGCGGACAAGAAACTAAACTATCATGCTTAGTAGCAGGCTTGTATATATATATATATAGCGTCGAAAAATAAAACACATGTTGTAATGACAATATTGGACTGCGTCGGTAAGTCAGGGACAATGTCCCTGAACCGATCGAAAAATCCGAGTCTAATGACGCTATAAGTCTCTTATCCAAGATCGCAGCAATGAAGTCCGAAATAATAATCACTGGAAGATAATGCCAGAAGATATGAAAGGCATCTTCCGATACTACTAAAGGGAAAACTCGAAATCTTTCGAATCCCTTTCGCCATCCTGTCGGACCCTATAAAGCGTTCGGTCGTCCGTACCTGATGCAACCGCGGACCGCACCGACCCAGCGCCGTCGGATAATTCCTGATTCGACCGAGAAACTATCAATTGCTGGGATGCTGCGAAACAACTGTGCTAACTCGGATAGCACGTCCGTCACTGAGGCCTGAGGAGAAGCGGTCTTATGATGCATTGCCGCTGGAAGCTCCGTGATCGTTACCCCGTGCATACTACCAATATGCGAGCGAACGGAGTGTATAGGCCTCGTGTCCCTTGGCTACCGGATGGCGCGACCTATTCGCCGTGAAATCACTGAATGCCGAAACTGATCGGATACTCGAGGTCACGTAGCCAATGTGCGGTCATGTGCCCTGCTGTGAGGATGAGGAAGCATTAAAGACAGTCTCTCGGACTGTCAATATAACGGAGCGTCCCGACCAACGGACATATGCTCCGAATGTAAAATATCTGAACCACAACATGCGGTCCCCTATGTTGTTGGGCGAGAGAGGGACCTCTCTCGCTCACAGCCCGGACGGACCTGGACAAGCCAGGAACCGGACTAACAGGCTTCCTCCGATCTGTCCTCAATCTGCCGTCACTGGGTGAGTACTAAAGTAATTAAAGTGCTCGCATCACCCAAATCTCCTTCCTAGACCGCAACGGACGAACCCGGCAGCCGAACCATTCGATGAATGTACGCTACACCGGGTGAGCTAGCGAATGTCACTCCGTAGGCGATAGACATATTCCATGAGCACTTATTGCCGCTAACTCTTCATTAACTATGACGACAGAGGCACACTTTTGAAAGACATCTCCATAACTCTTCGAACAAGAAACCAGAAATGCTTGGTTAGCAAGCATAAAATAATAATATATATAGCGTCGTTCAATAATTCGAAAGTTTGTGTGACATTATTGGACTATGTCGGAACTGAGGGACGATGTCCCTGAACCGAACCAAAAATTTCTAAGTCCACCGACGCTATCAGTTTCTTATCTGGCATCGCAGCATTCTGGTCCGACGAAAGAAGCTGTAGAAGACCAAGTCAGATGACATACACAACAGCATATGTTGTTCCGAAAGGGAAAGCTCGAAATCCTCCGAATCCCTTTCGGTATCCCGTCGGACCGGATGAAACTTTCGGACGTCCGTACCCGCTTCCGCGGAGCGTCCCGACCCAGCATCGTCGGATAAAATATATGCGACAGATTCAGTTGATGCTGGGATGCTGCGATAAACTGTGCTATTAAGGAAAGCACGTCCGTTCCCGAGGCCTGTGCAGTAGCGGTCTTACGATGCATTGCCGCCGGAAGCTCCGTGTACGTTGACTCCCGCACACTTCCTATGCGAACGTCCGGAGTCTGCAGGCCTCGTGTCCCTGGCTACCGGATGGTGTGACCTGGTCGCCGAAGAATCCTTGATCGGCAAAGCTGGTAATATATCGGCGGTCACGCAGCCAAGGTGCGGTCGTGTGCGCTGACGAGAAGAGGAAGCCTTAGCAGTCTCAGCGGACTGCCTATACAACGGAGCGTCCCGAGCGACGGACGTATGCTCCGCTTGCGACACATTTTGTACCACAACATCTGGGGCCAGATGTTGTTGAACGAGAGAGGGGCCTCTCTCGCTTGCCGTCCGGATGGAGCAGAACGAGCTATGAACCGGACTAAAAGGCTTCCTGCGTTCTCCCTCCGATCCGCCGTCACTGGGTGTGCATTAGGTTAATTTATAGTGCTCGCATCACCCCAAAATTCCTTCTAGACCGCAACGGACGAACCCGGCTGCCGAACCATTCAGTGAATGGACGCTACACCGGGCGAGCTAGCGGACGTCAAAGGCCGTCGAACCTACTAGGGTCCTCTTAGGCAATTGGCGTATTTACATGAGCACTCTTCCGCTAGCCCTTCATTAATGTGACGACGGAGGCACACTGTTGGAAGACATCACAGATACATCACCCTAATCTTGATCGTCTGAAATAGAAATTGATAAAGTAGAGTGACCCTGCGGGGAAAGGACCGGAGTGTCCAAATCCCCAACAACATACCGTGACATACGCTTCCCATATTGTCATCGAAATCATACGATACAGAACAGGAGTTAATGCGAGTACACTGACCACATATAGAATGATAATAAAGTCAGAGGAAGACTTCCTCTTAAAACAATTGATCAATATCCTTTCAATGTGAAAAGAAAACAAGTCCTGGTACTCGCACTAACCCCTGGCAATCAAAATACATAATAATAATATGATCCATTAATATAGAAAAAATAATTGAAATCAAAATATTTTGAAAAAATATTTTTTCAGAACAGCCCAAGTTTCTGAAAAGTAACGTTGAGCCCCAATGGATCCCAAGCCTAAGTGTGGACAAAAATTTTAAAAATATTTTAAACAATTTATTCAACACTTACGAACAATAATAATATATCTAGTTATGATTAAAATAACATCAAGATATTATTTTTTAGAAATCCCCCCCTCACACAGAGGGCTGTTGTAAATGTAAACAATGAGTGTAAAAACACTAAAATAAGACTCCAGGCACCCAGGCCCGAAATCAGTTACCAAAAATACACTATCTGATGCAAAACAGAGACTTCCAGGGAAGAAACTGCAGAACATCAGATGGTAGATGCAGAACACAACGCCTAACCACCCGTAGGTGAAGACGTAAACATGGGGAAAGAACAGAATTCATTCTGTTATTCAGCTAAAACTCCCAAGAAAATTTAGTAATAATAATTACAAAAACTATGACAAAAGCATGGGAGAATAGCAAGGGGGAACTTAAAGGACAGGGAGAGAGGAAAACACTTAAAAAACAGTGTAACCAAATAATCAGAATGACAACAAAATGGCTGCTGCCTTGAAAATAGGTAACTTAACATAATTTCATTAAAAAATTTTAAGTTACAGCCCTGATAATATTCTGTCACACATTCTTTTCCTCTCCTCCTTCTCTATCCTCCTTAGAATCACCATTTCACTAATATTTATGTGTCTGGCATCATTTAAACTGAGATTTATAAGCACAAAGATCAGTCAGATGTTAACTGATGAAGGGCCAAACTTAGAATGATTAATGGCGCCAATTTCGGAACGTCCTTGACACTGCGCATGCGCAGTAGGGGCGAAGTGTGGAGGGCCTTTCAGGACATGTTTTCTTTAGTTTTAGATGCAAATTTTGGGGATTGGGGGGGCAAAATTTGTGTTTGGCCCTATATTTTAAGAGTTAGCACCAGCTATGTCTGGGTCATTGGTACAGTATAAAAATACATGACTCCAGGCACTGAAAAAACTGGCCCGGAATCAGTCATCAATTACACTCTATCTGATGCAAAACAGAGACTCCCAGGGGAGAATCTGCAGAACATCAGATGGAAGATGCAGAACACAAACGTTATACACCCATGGGTGAAAACGTAACTATGGGGAAAATAACAGAAAACATTCTGTAACCAAGCAACTCTCCCAGGAAATTTTAGAAATGAAATTTCTCAAAAATATGCCAAAAGCATGGGAGAATTGCAAGGGGGGACTTTAGAAGGCTAGGGGAGAGGAAACACTGAATAAGCAGTGCAACAATTAGCAAGAATGACAACAAGAGGCCCATGCCTCGAAAATAGGCAACTTAACATAATTTCATCAAAAAATTTTAAGTACAGCCCTGATTATTTTATGTCACTTCTTTTTCCTCTCCTCCTTCTATCCTCCTTAGAATCACATTTTCTCCAAAAATTACGTGTCTGGCATCCTTTAAACTGAGATTTACAAGCACAAAGATCAGTGAGATGTTGACTGATGAAGGGCCAAACAGAGAATGATAATTGGCACCAATTTCGGGACGTCTGCATCACTGCGCATGCGCAGTAGAGGCGTAGTATGGAGGTCCTTTAGGACATGATTTCTTTTTGTTTTGGATGCAAATTTTGGGGATTGGGGGGCAAAATTTGTGTTTGGCCCTGGTTTTGTTAGAGTTAGCACCAGCTAAGTCTGGGTCATTGGTACAGTATAAAAATATTACATTGTGAGGAAATAAATAATGACGATAAACCAATATTTTTGTAATTGCACCGGTATTCAATCGATATACCGTGCCACCCTATTTTTATTACCTGCTAAACGCATGTGTGGACATCACTGGCCACGCATGGATTACAACCACTCCACGGCGATTGCACTGTATTTTACAAGCAGAATTTGTGTATGTGTTTTTCATCAAACTGATTGAATAAACAATCCAAGTTTAGTTTGCCAGTCAGCTTTTAAAGAGCATCAGAGGCATGGTCAATGGACCCTTGTCAGTTTGAGTTGATTGTGAAATCTGATATGCAGTGAGTGAAACAAAGCCTCATAGGCATGTCCATATGTCAAACAGAGTAGCATCATCAACTGTCAGGAAATTTCGATTTTCATTCTGGAATTTCCTCACACAGAGATCAGATGTGTGTAATCGGGTTAAACTAGATTGTGTTATCATTTCATAATTTGTGGGGAAAATACCTCCTTGAAATCTATTTGAAACTGAAAGTTAAAAAATTTATAGTAATTTATATATTTTTTATACTTACCAATGACCCAGACATAGCTGGTGCTAACTCTTAAAATATAGGGCCAAACACAAATTTTGCCCCCCAATCCCCAAAATTTGCATCTAAAACTAAAGAAAACATGTCCTGAAAGGCCCTCCACACTTCGCCCCTACTGCGCATGCGCAGTGTCAAGGACGTTCCGAAATTGGCGCCATTTATCATTCTAATAACCAGTGCCTGGTAAGCGCTATGGACTCAGCGGGGAGGCAAGAGTTCCCAACTCCTGGGAGGGCCATCCCCGTCTGGGTCATTGGTAAGTATAAAAAATATATAAATTACTATAAATTTTTTAACATTTTTATACTGTACCAATGACCCAGACATAGCTGAATAGTAAAAAGGCTGGAGGGCCAAGGACATAGAGCAAAATGGAATACGCTCAATAAAATAAAATAGAGTCATCCCCTGTAGGGAAAAGAAGAAATAGGCCTTACATGTATCTTTCTTATTTATGATAAATTAGAAAGATACAACACCTTCCAAAAATTGAGCTTCATACATCCATGTACTCTATTAATATCCAATAATCCTTATACTAATAATTTTTAAAGTAAGCCAATAATAAAGTAAGTCTAGAGAATAGAGACTCTTATACTCCTAAAAGTGTGTGAGAATTGCATAATCATGTCCGTTGACATATGCAATATTCAAAAGCTATACTTTAAAAACTAAGACTTGAATGAATTTTATAACTTAAACTTCTCACTAAACAACCATCCCAATAACAGCTCAGAATTACTAACTCCGGAGGAGGTATCCCCTTGTTTTCATAGTAAAAACAGGTGACCCAAGGGAACACCCTCTCCCCCCCCCTTTTTCTTGCCCTGGGTCAAATAGCCCAGAGCGAAGAGGGCAGCCGAACGGAGACACTGCCGAAACAGACAGCCTACCTAGCTATAGTAGCAACTGTTAAGTGAATGACATTCTGAGCAGTAGATAATAGACCTAACAATAGAGGCCTCCAGAAATGGACTCGATATTTCTGAGATAAAATTCATGAATGGATGGCTGAGTGCAATGAGCAGCCTTCAAAAATCTATAATAGCAACACTATTAATGTAAGCCCAAGAAGTAGAAGAACTCTTACTTCATGAGCCGAAATCTTAAGCACAACTGCTAAGCCAATGATATACCATAAGCAGTACGCTAGTTAATAGAATCCATTAACAATAAAATGGAGCGTAACGTCCTTCTACTAGACATCAAAGACAGAAGAAGCTTACGCCCTTGTAATAAACAGATATCTGTTTATAAATACATAAACTGTACCCGGAAAGAGTAAAGGCCTATGCCCATACGAAGACGGAAGGGCCTTAAAATAATAGGTTCCGGATAATAGGAGCCTAACTCTTATGCAACAATCCAACCTAAATAGTAACGGAAGTATTGATTCCGAAACTATGAAAGTGAAAATCATCCATCGATAGTGCATGAAACTCACTGACTCTACAGTAAAAGAGAAATCAACAGAATTACTGTCTAAAAGGTCAGAATTTGAAAACTACTGTTTCCAGAGGTTCAAATGATTACTTAGCTAAATAAGAACCTGAAGTTAAAATCCGTATAGGAATTTAATCCAAAGATTCTAAGTCTATTTATCAAAAAGTTACTGACTGACTTAGATAAAGAGACAAAAGACTCAATTGTAAACTATCGTAGAGTGCATAGGTATGAGGTAACATAAACCTATAACCTAAATAACAACAGGCTGCAGTAGATCTTGTGAAACAAGTATACTAAAAAATAGCAATGAGTAGTATGGAGGGATCAACCATATGAACATAATGATCCCTACACCACGACGGAAGAGCCTCCACTTTAGTCGCATAGAATAGCGAAGAAGAGGATCTCCTATAGTAAGAAATCGCGTCCAAAGCTCGTCCAGTACAGTGCTTACAATGCAATACGGACCACACAACGGAATACATGAAGGTTGCGACCTTGCTGGTTGTGATAAAGATGACACGATTTACCCAGTGAAAAAAGATCCTCACATAGAGGAAGATTTCACGTTAAGATCCACAGTAGACAAGAGAGTAAATTACTCATGATCTCTGTGAAGATAGAGATGCTATCAACAGAAATGTATTGTGGTTGTTTATCTTAGCAATACCTGCTAAAACAACAGCGCCGGAGGATACGCGTATCCTATCATTCCGTCCTATAGATCAATAGAGCGTTAACAGTATTAGCTCAGAGATCTGGACAAGCCAACACATACGTCTGCAAAATGATTAGCAAGCTGTGTCATAAATAAAACATCATTGGGCGCTCCCATAGATAGCAAATCTGATTGAATACTTGTTTGTTGAGAGTCCATTCTGACAGCAACAAGCGACCCGTAAGAGAACGGGAGTGCGATAAAACAATCAGACGACCCAGAATATGACGGATCAAAACTGAACTTGGTGTACTATAACCAACAGACGGATTCTTTCCATTAAATTGAATAACGGAAACGAAAGAGTGCCTCCCTGGTTCCGGAGATACGCCACTACTGTCGAATTAAAGGACAGGAATTTGGGCATGCGTTTCTGAATAATGTTCATGCAATGACATAAAGCAAGCCTAAAAAACATTATTCCGCGGAAGTTAAACTGATAGCTAAAAGACTGCGGAACCCAAAGACCCTGGCACTTCGAATCCGTAGGGATCAGTATATATCCCAATCTGTTTGACTGGCAACCGTCATAACAGCCACACTCGGGTCCGGCAACTGCGGCGGCACTCTCTGAGTCAACCACCGAATGTTTGCCCCAGTCTGAATCTCTTGTAACACTAGATAGACAAGAGAATGTATAAATCAAGCAATTCATGGATTGCCGGAAAGTTGCCGTCGAAGAGAAGCTCCTCCGAGAACGAAGCGACTCTGAGAGAGTTCTTAACCTACTATCCACGCGTGGATGTAGCTAGGGCTGCATCACGTCTAACCAACTCCAATCAGCCACTGAAGGGCGGAGTTATACGTGAACAAACTACTGCCCTCAAAAGAAATTACATTGAGAATAATATCCCGTAAATCTTTTCTTGAAGACGTAATGATAACGCCTCAGTAAGGCGGATTACGTATAATAAAGCGTCTAAGTTAAGTCTACTATACATAATGTCGTTCCCAACATTGAAATTGGAAAAGACATAAACGGCGAAAAAGAATATATGCAGTCTTTAATCACACCGTCTAGACGCATATGAACTCTCGGTATGCCCTGCTCTGCCAAAATAAACTATATGTAAAAAAGATAAAATGGCAGAAATGAGCCACGCGGACAAGAAACTAAACTATCATGCTTAGTAGCAGGCTTGTATATATATATAAATATATAGCGTCGAAAAATAAAACACATGTTGTAATGACAATATTGGACTGCGTCGGTAAGTCAGGGACAAAGTCCCTGTACCGATCGAAAAATCCGAGTCCAATGACGCTATAAGTCTCTTATCCAAGATCGCAGCAATGAAGTCCGAAAAATAATCACTGGAAGAAATGCCAGAAGATATGAAAGGCATCTTCCGATACTACTAAAGGGAAAACTCGAAATCTTTCGAATCCCTTTCGCCATCCTGTCGGACCCTATAAAGCGTTCGGTCGTCCGTAGCTTGATGCAACCGCGGACCGCACCGACCCAGCGCCGTCGGATAATTCCTGATTCGACCGAGAAACCGTCAATTGCTGGGATGCTGCGAAACAACTGTGCTAACTCGGATAGCACGTCCGTCACTGAGGCCTGAGGAGCAGCGGACTTACGATGCATTGCCGCAGGAAGCTCCGAGATCGTTACCCCGTGCATACTTCCAATATGCGAGCGAACGGAGTTTATAGGCCTCGTGTCCCTTGGCTACCGGATGGCGCGACCTATTCGCTGTGGAATCACTAAATGCCGAAACTGATCGGATACTCGAGGTCACGTAGCCAATGTGCGGTCGTGTGCCCTGCTGTGAGGATGAGGAAGCATTAAAGACAGTCTCTCGGACTGTCAATATAACGGAGCGTCCCGAGCAACGGACATATGCTCCGAATGTAAAATATCTGAACCACAACATGCGGTCCCCTATGTTGTTGGCTTCCTCCGATCTGTCCTCAATCTGCCGTCACTGGGTGAGTACTAAAGTAATTAAAGTGCTCGCATCACCCAAATCTCCTTCCTAGACCGCAACGGACGAACCCGGCAGCCGAACCATTCGATGAATGTACGCTACACCGGGTGAGCTAGCGAATGTCGCTCCGTAAGCGATAGACATATTCCATGAGCACTTATTGCCGCTAACTCCTCATTAACTATGACGACAGAGGCACACTTTTGAAAGACATCTCCATAACTCTTCGAACAAGAAACCAGAAATGCTTGGATAGCAAGCATAAAATAATAATATATATAGCGTCGTTCAATAATTCGAAAGTTTGTGTGACATTATTGGACTATGTCGGAACTGAGGGACGATGTCCCTGAACCGAACCAAAAAATTACTAAGTCCACCGACGCTATCAGTTTCTTATCCGGCATCGCAGCATATGTTGATCCGAAAGGGAAAGCTTGAAATCCACCGAATCCCTTTCGGTATCCCGTCGGACCGGATGAAACTTTCGGACGTCCGTACCCGCTTCCGCGGAGCGTCCCGACCCAGCATCGTCGGATAAAATATATGCGACAGATTCAGTTGATGCTGGGATGCTGCGATAAACTGTGCTATTAAGGAAAGCACATCCGTTCCCGAGGCCTGTGCAGGAGCGGACTTACGATGCATTGCCGCTGGAAGCTCCGTGTACGTTGACTCCCGCACACTTCCTATGCGAACGTCCGGAGTCTGCAGGCCTCGAGTCCCCGGCTACCGACCCAGCGCTGTCGGATAATTCTCGATCCGACACCGTTTCTGTCGGCTGCTGGGATGCTGCGATAAGCTGTGCTATGTGCACAAGAATGTCCGGCGTCGAGACCTGCGGAGGCGCAGTCTATCGCTGCTTCGCCGAGGGCAGCTCCGCATCAGATGGCTCCCGCATACTTTTCCTATGCGAACGTCCGGAGTCCATCGGTCTCGAATCCCTGGCTGCCGGATGGTGTGACCTGGTCGCCGAAGAATCCTTGATCGGCGAAGCTGGTAATATATCGGCGGTCACGCAGCCAAGGTGCGGTCGTGTGCGCTGACGAGAAGAGGAAGCCTTAGCAGTCTCAGCGGACTGCCTATACAACGGAGCGTCCCGAGCGACGGACGTATGCTCCGCTAACGACACATTGTACCACAACATCTGGGGCCAGATGTTGTTGAACGAGAGAGGGGCCTCTCTCGCTTGCCGTCCGGATGGACCGGAACGAGCTATGAACCGGACTAAAAGGCTTCCTCCGTTCTCCCTCCGATCCGCCGTCACTGGGTGTGCATTAAGTTAATTTTATAGTGCTCGCATCACCCCAAAATTCCTTCTAGACCGCAACGGACGAACCCGGCTGCCGAACCATTCGGTGAATGGACGCTACACCGGGCGAGCTAGCGGACGTCAAAGGCCGTCGAACCTACTAGGGTCCTCTTAGGCAATTGGCGTATTACATGAGCACTTTTCCGCTAGCCCTTCATTAATTGTGACGACGGAGGCACACTGTTGGAAGACATCACAGATACATCACCCTAATCTTGATCGTCTGAAAATAGAAATTGATAAAGTAGAGTGACCCTGCGGGGAAAGGACCGGAGTGTCCAAATCCCCAACAACATACCGTGACATACGCTTCCCATATTGTCATCGAAATCATACGATACAGAACAGGAGTTAATGCGAGTACACTGACCACATATAGAATGATAATAAGGTCAGAGGAAGACTTCCTCTTAAAACAATTGATCAATATCCTTTCAATGTGAAAAGAAAACAAGTCCTGGTACTCGCACTAACCCCTGGCAATCAAAATACATAATAATAATATGATCCATTAATATAGAAAAAATAATTGAAATCAAAATATTTTGAAAAAAATATTTTTTCAGAACAGCCCAAGTTTCTGAAAAGTAACGTTGAGCCCCAATGGATCCCAAGCCTAAGTGTGGACAAAAATTTTAAAAATATTTTAAACAATTTATTCAACACTTACGAACAATAATAATGTATCTAGTTATGATTAAAATAACATAAAGATATTATTATTTAGAAATCCCCCCCTCACACAGAGGGCTGTTGTAAATGTAAACAATGAGTGTAAAAACACTAAAATAAGACTCCAGGCACCCAGGCCCGAAATCAGTTACCAAAAATACACCATCTGATGCAAAACAGAGGCTTCCAGGGAAGAAACTGCAGAACATCAGATGGTAGATGCAGAACACAACGCCTAACCACCCGTAGGTGAAGACGTAAACATGGGGAAAGAACAGAATTCATTCTGTTATTCAGCTAAAACTCCCAAGAAATTTTAGTAATAATAATTACAGAAACTATGCCAAAGCATGGGAGAATAGCAAGGGGGAACTTAAAGGACAGGGAGAGAGGAAAAACACTTGAAAAAACAGTGTAACTAAATAATCAGAATGACAACAAAATGGCTGCTGCCTTGAAAATAGGTAACTTAACATAATTTCATTAAAAAATTTTAAGTTACAGCCCTGATAATATTCTGTCACACATTCTTTTCCTCTCCTCCTTTTCTATCCTCCTTAGAATCACCATTTCACTAATATTTATGTGTCTGGCATCATTTAAACTGAGATTTAAAAGCACAAAGATCAGTCAGATGTTAACTGATGAAGGGCCAAACTTAGAAAGATAAATGGCGCCAATTTCGGAACGTCCTTGACACTGCGCATGCGCAGTAGGGGCGAAGTGTGGAGGGCCTTTCAGGACATGTTTTCTTTAGTTTTAGATGCAAATTTTGGGGATTGGGGGGCAAAATTTGTGTTTGGCCCTATATTTTAAGAGTTAGCACCAGCTATGTCTGGGTCATTGGTACAGTATAAAAATATAATGATTCATGAGCACGGTTTTATTGGATTAGTAGCAAGTTTGTACAAATCTCAGTCAAATTGCATAATACTCTTTCTTGAAAGTTTGGTGGACAAAACAATGTCGATCTAAGCTTTCTTAATGGGATAAAATCAAGCTACGAAGAGTGCCGTGAAGCAGCCATGGCTTGATTTGACCACAGGTAAAGCTGCAGTTAAAACTAGAAGTCCTATCATGAAATGCGCACAAATAGCATGTCGATTAGCATGTTAATCAACGTGTTGTGACCATACTAAGGCTATCAAATTCTGTACATATGGCCTGTGCACCAGCAATGTTTCAGTCAATGGACCTCCGGGGAACCTGGAGGTCCATTGGCAGAAATATTGCATGTGTTTGCTATGAGTAACCACAAGAACCTGTCGATATGGCAATCGATTTGATATGGCAATTGCGCGCTATTCCAAAGCGCAATTAAGACTAGATAAGCACACAGTTTGTGACAGGACTTCTAGTTTTAACTGTATCTGATCTTATGCAGATAACTTGTAGTAGAATCCTCTTTCTCCTCCTCTTCCAAGTCTAAAACTCTGACGTTACATCTGCGGGAATATTGCTCATTCTGGTTAACCCCCTTTTTCAATAACTTGTTATCTTCCTTCAGTCTCTATTTCATTACAAAGTGATGTATTCTCTCTGGTACTTTCATCTGAATCTTCCTTCAGAAGTCTATTCTCAAAGACAACTGATTCCAGTTTCTGTTGATGCTCATCAATCTTTCTCTCCAGTGACTCGGTTATCTGGTTGCTAAACATTACCAAGTTTTAGCCCATTAAATCATTAACTGTGGTCTGAATTTCATCTCTCGATGGTAATTCTGCCACTAGTACTTTTGCTGTCAACTATTGGAAGCATTCTGACAAATTTCTTAAGGCCACGTCTGTATCAGAGTCAAAGGATTTATTGTCTGATCTGTCATCTGTGAGGTTTCTTTCCAAACTTGTCTCTTTGACAAGAGTTCCTTTGGTGTATCTTCAGTGGATGTTGACTTTTTTTTTGCGATTCAGGCTTGGATTTCTGAAAAATCCAGGGTGGCAATAAATCGCTCACCTGGAACCTTCCAGGGTGGCAATAAATCGCTCACCTGGAACCTACTTAGGCGAGCAAATTGCTCTCCTGAAATCTTTTTCACTTTTTTGCTTCACAAAGATCTTCTAAAGACTTAGTTAACCCCCTGCACACTGATGTCAAAATATCTAAATTTTAGACAGAAAAAATTTCCCATAATGCAACTAGAAATTTAACCAATTCAATCTCATTTGACAGATCTCATTGAGCTCTGTCAAACGAGATTGAATTGGGTAAATTTCTAGATGCATTATGGGAAAAAACAGCTTCCTGAAATTTTGGTATTTTGACATCAGAGTGAAGGGTGTTAATACCGGGTTGGGTAATTTCTCCTTCGAGTATATTCAAGCCAATCAATTTTAAATGAATTAATAAAATGTTACTGAATGAACCTGTATTCATTTTTTACTATCCCCTCCACCCCAGTGTGGTCAGATTGATCAAGAAGTTCAGGGGGACTGGTACATGTAGTGGCCGACACACACATGTACCCAGTATATTCTGTACAAACGTTCCATGGTCCATCACCATTGAAAATAGCTGAATGTAGGTGAGCAAAAAAACGCTTATGCCGGATTAAATTACGTGAGCAGTTAAGGCAAGCTAAAAACCGCTTGCGTCAGAATTCCATGACTGGTGATTAGCTCCCAAATTCTTGGAAGAAGTGCTGCCTTCTTTCAATTTTTCTGACATTTTATAATAACTGAAGTTGCTGCAAAGAATGTCAAGAATAGTAGTGATTAACCGATAAGGATTTGCGACCATCATCCACTTGTCGATTAGATGAGTGCACAATCGGCTTACTGTGAGTGCCGATGTCAGATAGTCACAACCAAAAGAAGTAGTATGTTTAAGATTTTTGTGTACAATGCAGATGAATTTAAAAAAATAACTGTTTTTAGGTGAAGTTAAAGTAAATGGTGGATAAATTTTCAGATTATTCAAGATTTTTTTCTCACGGTCTTTTCTCCTTCATTGCAGACTGGCAGTATAATTATTATGATACATGTAAGTAGAACTGCACACAAGTTGTTCTCATGAAATATTATTTTATTATCACTTCTGGTATGAATATGGTACCAGACTTCCAGGAACCATTGGTTCCTGCTGTCACCTCTGTGAGCTGAGGGAAAAATTTTGTTTTACATGTTCTATACATCACAACCTTCAGTTTGGTGTATAATTTGTGTATATTTAAACTGAATTTATGGAATATAAGAGGTGTGAATTTCAAAGCAAAAAATTTCTCTTACTTACAGTCATAGCACCTTACGCAGTGGTCGAAATAACGCCTGTCTACTATTCACCGACAAGTAATTTCTACCAGCGACAACTAAAAAATAAATTCACTTGTCCTAGACGACAAGTGTATTTTTGCCATGACTTTTTATGTTGTTGAAATCATTCCCAAACATATGCATTCTGATTGCAGAAAAAAATCCGAAACAATCGGCACAGTTAACAATAATTACATTCCACTTCCATTTTGTTTGTGGGGGAAACTCGTTTCTATTTTGAACCAAACAAGACATAGATATTGAGGGAGATTCTGTGCATACTCGTCATCATCTAGTGTTTTCTGGGGAAAACGTGTTTCCATTTTTAACTAAATTTATACGTCACTGGTATTGATTGAAAATTAATGCGTACACGTCATGCGATGCCAGGGTAACTACACAACAGCTGAAAGACATGTTCAGCATCATCTGCAAAGAGTTTAGTCCTGTGTAAATTTGTAACGAGAAACTCCTGAACTGACTCGGAAAAATCTGCGGAATGCACAAAGGGGCCGAATGTATTGAAAGTCAATTTGTTCAAGTTGGTTTCAATGAGTGACAAGTGAAAACAAAATTTACTTGTCACAGGTGACAAGTAAATTTTTTTAACATTTCGACCCCTGCCTTACTGTGCGACGATTTACCACACGGAACTACACAGAACCATATAGAACTACATAGCTACCACATAGATACTACAGAGGCCTACAAAGATTAAATAGTAAAGAATATACAAGTATATAGCCTACAAGACTGGTGTAGATGGCGAAAATGTTCTTGAACGGGGCCGCCTCCTTTCGCTTCTCAAGTCCCCCATCGCTTTACAGAAAATGAAACCGGTTTCGCAAACCTGTCTTCAGTTTATTTATTTATTTATTTATTTATTGGTGTTTAAGGTCATATACTTATGAACAATGGCTAACAGTGACAGTTTTACGGGTGGCGGAAGCCAGAGTACCCGGAGAGAACCACCGAGCATCGACGAACAACTGTCAGCTCCTCAACATTCTAACTCTATTCAAGCTCCACTCAAGCAGGGTTACAGCAGTTGAAGACATGTGCACCATCGACATGCAGTATTCCTTAGTAGTCTTCAGTGTTGAGAAAAGTAGGCTTCTGAGGCTAAGACTTCTATGACATTTGAAGTTTTTCAGACTTGTGATCATTTATGCAGCCTAGAAAAATGAACCAGTAAAAGGTCTCGAAATGCGGTCTGTTTGTCACAGAGATAAGATTCTACTGTTTACCATGAATACATTGCAAGAACAACACTAATATCTGTGACTTTCACCTCAGTAAGCTGTACATAGCATGTTTTGACAACAATGAATTTTAACTCTCTTTGGTTCATTGTAATTTGGAGATGTTTGGGAGGATTACTATACAAACACTTTCTATTACAAACAACACATACTTGGAGAAAACCTAATATTATTGTTACTAACATGAAGCCACTAAACTCTAGGGCTGGGTGGTTTATCGGTTCGGTTCGTTTTTTTTTTTTTTAAAACCGAAACCGAACCACTGCCTTAACAAAAAAACGCAACTTTCGGTTTCAACAAATTTCCCATGGTTATGTTTATGACCACTCAATCACTTGCTTTCTGCATACCAAAGGCTTAAATGTCGGGCAAAGGTAAATGCTGTGCCATTTATGCTTACATCGAGAGGACTGACAACAAATCCCCCATCCCCCCACAAATAGTGGTAGCAAATTTCTTGTATCTTAAACAATATCTACAGAACCACCAGCAGATGGAATATGAAAAATCAAAAAGTCTTACGTAAAAATCCACACATGTAATTCAAGAATCGTTAAGTAAATTTAATGAACCGGGCACATTCGACCAAAGAGGTATTGCAAGTTACCTGACAATATAGGGTGTAAAAGTATTATAAATTACCTTTGACCCAAAATCATCTGCGTACGGCACATTGTAAATTAGATTGGAGGTAAACATAAAATTTATTGAGTTTTAAAACCTCAAAGTTCACATGGGAAAAATGACGAGTAAATTATGTTAATTAACCGACTACTGGCACGTTCTCCGAAGTCACATGCTCAAAGATAACGTTGCGCATTGGCAGTTACGTTTTTTGTCAACAATAAAATGGTTAAATTGAAATAGAACACATCCTATTAAATGGATGGCAGGTAACTGTTGAAAGTTTTTTTTAAACTTATTGGGAATTGTTTGTACAGTTAAAACTAGAAGTCCTGTCATGAAATGCGCACAAATAGCACGTTGACATGCGTGTTAATGTGTGCGTTATGACCCAATTAAAGCTATCATATTCTGTACATATGGCCTGTGAACAGGCAATGTTCCAGCCAATGGACCTCCGGGTAACCCGGAGGTCCATTGGCAGAAACATTTCCTGTGTTTGCTATGAGTAACCAGGAGAACCTGCCGTGCTTTGGATGCCATTCGATAAGGCAATTGCGCACAATTCCAACGCGCAATTAAGCCTAGATAAGCGCACTATTCGTGACAGGACTTCTAGTTTTAACTGTATACTATTTGAACTTACTTTAAGGAATCTGTCAGCCGTGTCAGGTACACACGCTGCATTCCCAATACGAAGATGCTATAATCAACACGTGTCATGACCATGTGTATTTTGTAAACACAACAAATCCCAAGATGCAATATTGCAAACTTTCTTTCAAATCCCATTATGCAGCAGTCTCCCTTCAAAAACATCAATCGCCTGTCTTGAATAAGATGAAATCAACGCAGGGATAAGCCAAGAGGGCAAAGTAAAGTTGGTAATATCTTCGCCTTGGCACCGCCTGTTTCGCCCAATTTCTATGTTTGGGCAGAATCAAAGTAAAAAACAAACCTCTACAGTCGAAATTAGGAGAGATATTGTGAAAGCATTGGAGTGAGTTACCAATAAAAGTGATTCGTAAATCACGACTTACTTCAACAATAGTTATCAAAATCAGAAGAAATATGATTTGTGTTCCTCTTATTCCACTGGTCTCCCGCTCCACCACTGTTGCCCACTACAGTAGCCCAACACAATATGTCCATTAGCTGAGAAGAGTGGTGAACACTGATTAACCCGAATGACTCAACTCGCTATATGAGCCTCATGACTTGGATGACAAATACAGACAGATTTTATGTGTACATTACCCTCTAAAATGTGGATTTCTACAATATATTTTGAAAAACCGAAAACCAAACCAAAAACCAAGTTTTTGTACAAAACCGAAACCGAACTGAAATGCAAATTTCAAAACCGCCAGCCCTACCAAGTAGATAATTATCTACATGGCGATAAATAATTATACGACTGTCTTCTAATTATGGGATCATTCATTGTACTAATCAAGCATCATGGGCGCAGCTTACAATATGTGGACCATTGTGTTCGAGCTTGTTGTGATAAAAAATGGATCCTTAATTTTTCAGCACCGTAGGTACTAGGAAGTAGAGTTGGGGATACAGGGAAGGAAGCCCCCACCCCTCTTTGTCCATTCTTGTTTAAATACGCATTTCCTGCAAACTTAAATAGGGACATGTTTCAAAACATTTTCTCGGGTTATAAATCCCCCCCCCCCCCCCCCTCGAAGAACATATTTTTCTGATTCTAACAACCAATATAAAGTTGGAACTTCGAAAGCAACCTGCCATTCAACTATGTTTTATTTATTCTTTTTTGGGGGGGATCTAAACCAATTGGACTATCCCAGGATTTTCGAGGACATCTATCGGAAACATCAAAGGCGGCTAACATCAAACACGGAAACATCAAAGTCCCACTAACTGACACTAAGTTCAAACAGCTTGCAGTTCTAACGGAGTGAACAGAAACTCACGACTTCGCGACATATCTATTTCACCTGCCACAAACATCACAGAACTTGGACAGAAAATCCTAATTGAACAATAATTGTTGTCTCAGTTTGTTTTCAGCACACATCAATTTTTGTAGCCCAATAGTAGTCCCTGGTCTCAGAAATTAACCGTGTTGTGATGCAAAATATGCCAGAGTGCACAAGGGACTGCGACGTCATGCTGATAACCTTTTGAATACCACCTAATGGTGACCCTTGGATTAGTGTTGCCGCGGTTATCCGGATAACCGCTTAACCTGTGGTTAAAACTTTGACCGGTCAAGAAAATGTTTTAATCGGTTAACCTTACATTCACTATACTCATCGTATATGTCCGTGTATAAGTCGCCCCCGTGTATAAGTCGTTTGGGATGCAACGGAAATAGGTAAGTTTTCACGAGTTACCACGTGGTGAATAAGATAAAAGAATAAAGGAAAATTATTATTAAAGATTTAAAAAATACTCGCATTTATATGTTTTTCGTTGTTTGTTTATCACCCCAATGTCTTCATCCCTGTCAAGAAAATCCAACGCTCGTTTGTGACTGAAACTTCATAGTTTCAGAATCAGATGATTCAGAGCACCATTTGCACCGTAACCTGCGCAGTTGTTGTGATTAAGTTGTTTTTTCCGGAACGCGAGAACGTTTCGGAAAAACCAATAAAAATACAACAAATGCGCAGGTTACAGCGCAAAGTATTTTCAAATTGTTGTCCCACTTAAGCATTGTTGGTGCTCTTGGATCTAACTTTACCTGGTGCACGTGTGCGTAATTTATAACCGGACATTACACATCAGTGAATTGGAGTTAATAAATACGTCTCTCCAGGTATTGCTGGCAAACATTTAATGTGCTATTATTTATTTTTTTGTTGTTATTTTGATGATTTTGTATTTTTTATGGTTTCATCCATATTGGCCCCACAAACCTGTTGATTTCCTATTACACGCACTGATGTAAACACATGGGCGATTGAACAACAACGACTAAATAGAATACTTCTTTATTATTATTTATGGTCAATGTAAATAACATTGGCTGGCCCGATATAATAGTTACAGTTGAAGCAAGAACACACTACAAATATAGGTACCTTAAATGCAGTTAACCACGGTTAACCACGGTCAAACACGCTGGTTAACCGGTCAGAAAAAAGTCTTAACCGCGGCAGCACTACCTTGGATTTGCCCTGAATAATCAATCATTCAAAATTGATCATCTGAATATTCTCGGCAGCCTTAGTAAGTGGCCTCTGTGTAGTTCTTTGTGCTGTCAATGTGGTTCTATGTGGTAAATCGTATCACCCGCACCTCAAGTTGTCTACTTCTACCGGATAGTAGCCACCATCAATATTTTAATTATTCTGCTACTTTTTGGCAGGGATGCGCATCTTCTCTCCTCACACACCATCTCTCTCTCTTTCTCTTATTATACTTTCACTTGAGTGGAGAGAGAGGCCTTAAAGGATACGAAGGCCTCTGGAAGAATGAAGGGCAAGTAGACAATCAAATTTTGCTTTAGTAAAAGGAAACGAATGATAGTAAAGTATAACGATCAGCTGTTCATTATGTTCATGTGGCTGCAATGTCGATAAACAAAGCTATTGACATTTCAGACCCCAGATGTTAGGATGGCGTATTTTGGTCCATTTTGGTAAATCGACAAAGTCCCAATTTTTCTACATTTCAATGCGTTTTTCTTTACCAGAAAAGCCGAAATTTCTGCGTGAACGCTGGCAACAAAACTTTTTCAACAACCTCTTCTCGTAGATTCTAATTATTTTCTTTGCAGTTTTGAAATCATGAACATAACCATAGTTTTCATTGATCATAACATCAAAATACTTCTTTTCGGCCATTGTGATGGGTGCGTTCGATTCAAAGTACAGAAGATGATCGAAACGTAAAATCTGAGAAAAACTGTGGATGGAGATATACACGGCTATTTTCACAAATAGTGGATTTAAAACAGGTTTCCCAAATTTGGGGGAAATTTTCGAAACGAGTTCAGTATATTCGGTTCCGCCCGAGTGAGACAAAATTACATGAAATATAATTTTGTCGCGCAACGATTCGTTGCGCCAGAATTATAATTAATAACTGCATCTTCCATTCTGTAAACTGAAGTAAGTTTTTTTGTTTATTGGGGTTTATTATTTATTTACTGGGGTTTAAGGTCACATACTTATGTAAAACGGCTAATCGTGACCGTGAGTCGTGACAGTTTTACGGAGTACAAGGAGAGTACACCAAGCATCGACGAGCAACTGTCAGCTCCTCAACATTCTAACTCTGTTCAAGCTCCGCTCAGTAAGGGTTATAGCGATTGAAGACATGTGCACCACCGACGTGCAGTACGCCTTAGGACACGGCGTCATCGTGCCCCATGTAGGCAACCGGGATAAAGTGCTGTGCCCAAGGACACTACGCGGGTCGTCCCGGACGGGGATCGAACTCGGGACCTCTAGCATAGAAGTCCAACAGTTTACCACTGAGCCACCGAGATCCCTTATAGGGGTTTAACGACACTTTCATCAGCCAAGGCCACACAGTGTTGGACAGTTAACTTTACGAATTAGGGAAGCTGGACTACCCGGAAAGACATTGGACTTCGCACAATTTAACTAATTGCTCTCTTTGTCCAATTACAAGGATCAGATTACAGATATTCATGGCGGTAGAGACAGGGCAGGGTTAGGGGGCAACTGAAATGCTCCCGTCAATCCCGGGGAGAATTTCAATGGTTAGAAATTTTATTAAGTGTCCCATAGCCGGGGTGGGGGAATTCAGTTCGAATTTAGAGGCACACTCTTCCCTGAACCAAGACCATCTAGCGATGTCCCTGCAGACATCACACCGACCCAAATACAGGGAACCTTTACTTTATCGCATAGCCCATGACGACACTTGCATCGCTATTAGTGTGTAAACGTCTCAACATGTTTTGACTGAAACTACTCATCTTCATTTTAGTAGGTACACAAAAAGCTTACACGATGGCGTGTTTGTTTTAGAACATTGTTTCAATGATATCAGTTAGGCATCAGATAGAGTTTGGAGGGTGGGAATGTGGAGGAGGTTTGAGGCCCTGGGCTTGGGAGGTGAGTTTTCGGAATCGTGAAAGCACCGTATAAAAAATCTGTACAACGTGAACTTAGTATGGTTAACGCAACAACAAAACGGGTGTCTCTGGGGATAGGCCTTAAGCAGGGGTGCATCTTTTCACTGATCCCTCTGCGTTGTATATCAATGAGATGAACTCCTGCATAGCGATGATGGGGTAGCGATAAGAGACCTGAAGACCCCAAGGCTGTTTTTCGCATATGATACGGTACTAGTGTCCGAAAGCGCCGAGGATCTGGTGAAAATGCTAACAATTGTTGGGAGATATGTTAACAAATGGAGATTCAAACTAAATGAAAGCAAAAGCAAGGTTATACCCATAAGCCGTAAAATGGAACCTACGCGAAGGTGGAAGTGTTTGAGTTCTCTATTCCAGAAGGTGACAGAAAACTGCTTAGTGTGAGGGAGACAGGCGACTACAAGTATTTAGGGGTCAGTATATACATATAAGGGACATCTACCGAAACCACTCGAATAAACTGAGTGAGAAGGGGAAAGAAATTCTCAATCAACTAAAACTGCTAGAGAGGAGCAGCTTCAACATTTTTGGGGGTTTTTTTTGGTGGTGGTGGGGGGGGGGGATTCGGGAAGTGGTGGCTGTAACAAATATAATCTATGGCTCGAAAGTGATACTTCTAGGTTTTAAAGAGTTTGGCAACTCTTCAGAATGATAATGATACAGGGTTGAGTAATTCCGCAGCAATGGGCACAATTAGCAGTGAGCTTTGATGGACCAGGATAAAGGAGAGGACTTAACGGAACTCTGTTATCTTAACTATTTAGTAAATCTTCCCCACAGCTGATGGTGTAAATTAAAGCTCCAAAATATATGAAATCTAATATCCAAGCAGGCTGGATTGGGCAAGTTAAAGAGTTAATATAGAACTATTTAAGAGAGATCTCGAACTTAGAAGGAGGACAAGACAGAGTGAAAAAAATCGCTATTTAGAAGGAGAACTCAGAGTAGAGAGAGAGAGAGAGAGAGAGAGAGAGACTTCTTCTCGTGTCTTCTGTCATTATCAGACATCTACAATACCTTAGAACAGTGTCTGTATTGAACCGAGAACATGTCTTCACTCGACGACGGTCAGGACACAAATGATCAAAGAATTGCGGGTCAACCCTTTTTATACCTTTCCCAACAGAGGTATCTAGATGAAGAAGTCAAATGGATATCCTCCAAAAGGTGTCCTTCAAAAGGTATCCTTGAACGGTATCCTCTCATTGTTCATCATCCGGTCATAAGTATCCTTAAATACCGAGATGGACCGAAGAATAGTACGTGGAGTCAATCGTTCGAGCAATTGCCCCAACAGGCCTGGCAATCTAAAAATCCAGGAGTGCAAAATAATTGCTCTCCTCAGATTGCTTAGGAGTGCAATTGCACCTGAAATTTTCAATGAAAAACTTGTATGCTATTTTGGTTATATTCCCTTCAAGGTATTAATATTGTTACTGAAAAATTGTACTACATTCCGCTAGATAGTGGAAAAATTGGCACACACATTTTCGCATTTTTCAAAATATTGCATTCAATTCTTATGTGACTGTCTTCTGCACTCAAATGTATCGAAATGCAATACAGAATGGGTCATGAATTATTGCGAATCAATGCAACATTGACAAATCGTCCCCTGAGTTCCAATATGTTCTCTGTGCCAGTAGGCACAGAGAACACATTGGAACTCAGGGGACGAAATGATAATAGATTCTAAAGACAGGCCCAAATAGGTCTATAAAATCAAGGGGTGCAAATAATGGCCCTCCTCAATTGTTTTCTGTGCGTGCGATAGGCGTGCAGCACTCCTGCACTCGTAAAGAACGCCAAGCTTGCACCAAAGCTCATTTGTTCGAGTCGTTCGAGCAAGCAGACTGTATTTGACTGCTAATAGTAGTGGAAGGCAAGTGAGATAGTGATTTGAACTGGGACCCGCTGCGACAATAGTGTAATGATACCTACTAAGAGCCATAGTAGTATTAATTACATGTTAGTAATGGTGGGGCCCTCTAGCACAGGACAGAATAGTGGTGGCCAATAGTAATGGTACAAGGCTGCTAAGTTGGTAGAACACTTTGGTAATGGTGGATACAACAGCGGCTGATCGTAGGATAGACATATAACCTGACGCATACATTTGAGCAGGTAATCTGTCAAGGAGTATTCACCCTCACTGGTATCGTCTTATGTATTACATTCATCATTTCAAATATTTCGCGTTATGACGTCAGACGGTAACATTTGCTACTGGAGCCTTAAACAAAAAAATAAAGACATCAGCTCTCATCCAATCAGAGGGCGAGGATTTTACTCTTATTGGAACATAATATTTTTCGAACACCAGGGTAGAGCGTTCATCATGGAGTTCTTCAGTTTGAAATTCTCAGGTAGCAGTTGAACAATTCCCACCGAAGGAGTTGGGGATGGGGCACTCTAGCACATGGCAGAATATTAGGAGCCAATAGTGATGGTACAAGGCTACTAAGCTGGTAGAACACTTTGATAATGGTGGATACAACGGAGGCTGATCACAGGATAGACATATACCCTGCCGTATACATTTAAGCAGGTGATCTGTCGAGGAGCATTCGTCCTCATTGGCATCGTCTTATGCATTACATTCGTCACCCTAGTTGCTCCAGCTGGTAGAACACTTTGATAATGGTTGATACAACGGAGGCTGATCACAGGATAGACATATACCCTGCCGCATACATTTAAGCAGGTGATCTGTCGAGGAGCATTCGTCCTCATTGGCATCGTCTTATGCATTACATTCGTCATCCTACGGTGATCAAGCTTAGACCACACGCCCAAACATAGTGGCCTACCTCTTTGTCGCAGTTTAAACGACACGAACTTCAATGTTGGTCTTGTTGCCGCTCTCAGGTGTTATGATGAGTAGTGGAGGGAGTCCTATAAGCAGGTTGCTTCTTGTCAGCCTCGAAGAACCAACTTTCCGCTGGCGTATATGATGGACCATATCTCTGGCCCCGGAACTGAAATGGTTAGATCTCAGTTCCCCATCACGTGTCACATAATTGATTCTAAGTTCATTCGTTTGGTCGCAGTCTGTTTGCAATCACCCCATCTTCCATGGTGTGGCAGGTGGACAGCTAATCTGGCTATGCCACTTCCCACGGTATACTACTTATTACTAGGGCTGTCACGAATTTTTAATTTAGGAATCGATTAATTGTCGCAAATAATCGATCATAATCGATTAATCGTACCTAGATGACCCCCTCTCCCTCTCTCTGACGTCGATAAAAAATGAAGTTCAAGTCAGTTGACCTACCTCCGGTAAACAACGAAGACGATCCTCTTTTAGGTACATTCAAAGCTTTGATGTTCTGAACTTTTGAACCGCCAGTGTAATAATCATGACCGGTCGGCTGTTGCGAACTTCGCAACTGCCGACCGGTCTTGATTATTACACTGACGGTTCAAAAGTTCAGAACATCAAAGCTTTGATGAATGCACCTGACAGACAAATGCTTCAAACGGCTTCTTGGGGTTTAACACCGATGTTCTTAACTCTTTACCTTTAGAAACAATAGTTTTTTCATAAAATTTTCTTTTAATTATTAAACGTCTAAAGTGGGATAAAATTTACCGATTATTCGACAACGAAAAATACTAATCGATTTCGCTGTGACCGATCAACAATCGACTAATCGATTAATCGTGACAGTCCTACTTATTACATTTGTGCAATATGTTTATTTGTAACTATTTTACATGGATGTGTACCGTGAATAAGAATCTGAATCTAGGATATATTATTGAAGTCGTGATGGAAGCGAATGGTAAGACTACCATCAGCTGCATGAGAGCTTGGAGTCCAAGTTACTGAATTCCTTTATGGAATCCCTTTTTGGGAAACGTCTTTGGTTATAAAATTTGTATTTTCCGAGATGAGGATAATAAGCCTGAATATAAGCAGACTGTCAGCTGCAAAATGAGGTCCCCATAGGGTGAATTTGATGATGCTGCCCTGCACAGCAGGGCAGCATCACTAAATTTACCCTATATGAACCTCAATTTGAATCAAGGTCTCAGTCCTGAACAGAAAGAGGTACCCACAGGGTACACTGGCCCACTGTATGGAATAGCAGCAGCAAACACACCATCTTCGGACCTCATTCTGCATAAGACAGATTGCTTATTTTCAGGCTTGGAGGATAAGAGTCGTATTTAGAGTCACTCGTTCGAGCAATTACTTGATAGCTCATTTGCTCGATTAAATTCAAGTCATTTGAGCAATGACTTTTCCAGTTGCTGCTCTGATTGACTCCTGGATTCATTCGCATTGATGTGAGAGTGCGCGGGTTTCAGAAAAAATGAGTAATCTGATTAGTTAGATAGTTGTAGTAAAGTGATCTGATTAGATGGTCCAGACAAACGTAACATGACTCATGCTGTTAGGAACAAGAACACAACTACCCAGGATAAGGTGAAAACTTGTCAGAACAGACCAACAAAGCTAAAAATAGTAACAAAAGGCCAAAACTGCCCCAACGCATACTCCGGAACAAACAAATAGGGTCTGGTAGTCTGAAACAGTAACATAGCTTACAGATAAACTTTGGTAGAAACAGAGGATTCCGAAGGAATCTGAACTTACAAAAATAGTTATTGGGTTATTTGTGATAATTACTTCCATGCAAACGAGCACAACCTCCAAATACACACTCCGACCTATTAAAGGGGTTTGGGCGACATGACAACCTCCAGTTAACAAAATGGACTATGGAAACACGTGTGGCCATAACAACAGGCACTGAGCGTGCGCACTGACACTAAGTATCACTATGGCATTAACGTCACAACATGGTCACATCCGTGGGTTACCACAACAAATCCTACTGACGTAACTGGATCACGTGGCTATGACGCCACTTCCAGGAACCTTGATATAGGTCGAAAAGTACATTGCATACTATTAATATCGGAACAACATCATCAAGGCATCCCAAATGGGGTGCGTTGATTATGTAGTTACAATATTGTGCTTGTCAAGACTTGAACGATATGAGACAGAACAAATCACAATTACTGCATGCAGCTATCCACAAATAAATTCCCAGAAACTTTGAGTTCTAAAAAAATGTAACTAAACAGTGGCACCACCGTTCTTGTTTGTTTGTTGTTTATTTTTCTATTTTGTGCAAGTAAAAAAGAAAAAGAAACAGATAAAAAGTAAATTTTGAAAAAGTTGAACAATCATCAAATGCTTACTATGATTTGTCACATTGTAAATTTTTCATCATGTCGGGTATTTTGAAACGATTATCATTTTAGACTGCAGTTTTAGGCTCGTTTTGGATTATCAAGTGTACATTATTAACTCAACACCCAGTAACTTCAATCAACAATTTCTCATTCGTTTTGGGATTTTGAAGACTGATGTTCTCTTACAAGCTTTCTCTGCACGCCCGTTTCTTTCTCCTACATATAGATACAGACAGACCAACAACACACGGAAGAGAAAATATTGAATATTGACAGTTCGTCTCCTGAGTTCCAATGTGTTCTATGCGCCTACTGACACACAGAACACATTGGAACTCAGTGGACGAGTTGTTTTCTACCGTCGTGACTTTGGTTGTCCTTTGGAGTGTTACCCACCGGACGCAATTCTACTGTTTTGATAAATAAAAATTTCATCGCAGTTTGCCATCTTTACAAAGTTATAAAACATTGATTGCAGTGGCATGCCAGGGCCCAAACGTCGCCCCATTTGGGGGACCTCGATGCTGGACCTCATGGAAGTGACAACACTGAAATCACGTAACCAAGAACGTAATGTTGGTTGTCATCGTAGCACGTATGAGCGTCCATGATGTGATTTCATTATCACGGTGATTGCGTTGCATTATTGCGCAAACACAGAGCGTGTTGTTATGTTGACATATGTTTCTGTCATCTTGGTTCCCACGGCGGGACATGGTTGTTGAGGGACCCAAAGGCCTTCGGCAGCATGGGTCTGTGTTCTGAGGGAATGTTTGATTGATTGTTTGATTGTTTATAAATATCAGCACGGCTCAAATTTTTTCTTGGGCTGTTGTGCTTTATTTTTGACCGGTATGTATTTTCTAAAAAGCCAGACTTTCCCCGAGGCTGATAATGCCCCACATATCTAAACCTTTGTTTTTTTTTCGAATAGACATAACTCAACGTCTTCAACTCCTCTTGATTAATCTGCTTTTGAAATACTGATCTCATGCATGCACATAATATAGGCATAGTTCATGTTGAGTTGTGGAGTGTGAGGTAGAACTGGAAAGCATAGTTTCGTTTTGGGTGTTTTATACTGTATCTTTGACAATGAATGTCTTTATTCGTGACCTTAGCTTCCAAGTTTTGGAGTCACCAATAGTAGGTAGGATCAACAGCACGTGATATTCATCACCCAAGATTTCAAACACTCCTAAACAAATGAATGGCAACATTTATACCGCAAGTGTTCCAAGGAGTCCTTTATTCAGAGAGATAGTTTCAAAAAATTCATCCGCTACAACCACTCCTTCACCCAGATATAACAAAATAGGCCCAGGGCGTTTTAATCATAAGTGTTTGGGAACATAATGAGAACGATCGAAAAATGGAGGGTCAGTTTTAGAATGTATATCAGCCGACCTTCTCTAACTGTGAACAGGCGAGTAGCCAGGATTTTATAATAGGGGTGCCCTAGCCAGTTGTTTTTTTCTTCTTGAGAGGAGAGGCAAAGATGATATTTGAAAACCGCGTGTGGGGTTTCGGGGCCTCCCCAAATCCTAACTAGCACCCTCAGCTCGTTGCCCCACCCCCACTTCCCTTCAGGCAAGTGGGAAGAGGTGGCAACGACCGGAGTATCCTAGTTAGGACTAACCGCCCAACCACCAAGAAAAATTTTGTAAAATTTAGTGCTTTTATAGCGAATCTGAGTCACTTGTAGTGTGTGTAGCCCATTTTGGGGCCCTATATTGTGTGAAAGTTGTATTGGGTCATTGCGGGGGGGGGGGGGGGGTGGTGGGGGGGGGGGTGGGTGGCAGCGAAACTTTTAGGGGTGGACAAGACCCTTCCCTCACAAACACCGTAGCTACGAAACTTCCCGAGTCCTTTATTCAGAGAGATAGTTACAAAAGATTCATCCATTGTGATCACCCCTTCACCCAGACATAACAAAGTTGGCCGTTTTAATAATAAGTGTTGGGGGAATATAATGGGAATAAGCAGAAATGGGAAGGGTTAATTCCGAATGCTGATCGGCTGAGTTTCTCTTATTGTGAACCAAAATTTATACCATGATTACCTTTTATACTATATATAAAAAGTTTATGGCATTAATTTTTAGCTTTATATACCTACCGTGGTGAACACGCCAGCAATGGGATTTCAGTAGATAAAATTTACACCTACAGTGGAACTATATCCAAGTTGACCTTTGGTGACCCGCCCTGAATGCAAACTCGTCTAAAAATTTTTTCTCTCGTCGCCTCGTGAAGAGTGAAATAAAAATAATTGTTTATTATGTTTTTAAATAAGTTTACCCCATAAGATACCAAAAATTAACAAACATACCTTGTTTCATATTAATAAAGCATCCATGACTCGGAATAGTATGTTATTAAGTTATTAAAATGAAAAAGGACCCGTGATTTGCGTGTTTCTTTTTCCATTTCGTTTCGACGATAAAAGTTACAGCAGAAGTACCGCCCATCGGAGATCACGTAAACAAAAACAGAATCGCACGTGTGTACGGGCATTCTTTAAAATTTAATGTTGAATATTGTATTATTTAACAATCAAACTCTTAATAATCTGACGATCATGGTATAAATAAAATATACCCACAGTAGCTTGGTGTACCAAATGTTCACCACTCGTGGTAAAGTGGTGTTAACCGCGAGCCAAAGGCTCGCGGTTAACACCACATTACCACCCGTGGTGAACATTTGGTACAAGAAACTACTATGGGTATATTCTATATATAAATGATTAGTACACTTTGTAATCTTCATAATTTACAGCTTTAAATGATATTTGAAAAATAATTTATTACGTGATCTCGAAGATGAGTAATGTTTTTTTAAAGACAGTTTGCTAGAAACCTATCAACTGAACGTAGAAGCGTGTTAGTTAGCCTTCATAACTGTTTATAGAATCGTTGTGCAATGAGATCTGGTCAGCTGAGTTGATTGGTGCAGCACAGTCGTCCCGTGAACTATATGACAAGACAGGATGTATAGCTTCCGACACTGGAGGAGAATTTGATACGAAATAATTTCATATGGAGAACCAAAAAAACAGACGCCAAATTCTCATATTTAAACTAACAAAAAAGAAGAGAAATTTTGAATCAAGACTTAGTTGAGTTTTCTTAATCCGAAACGTGCAGTTTCTTCCGGGAAAATGAAATGACAAAAAAGCAAATAGCAGAAAAAAATTGAAAAATAAACAAATTAGAACTTGTTTTTTGACCCCTTTTAATATCCTTGTCCACGTTCCTATTTATTCTGATGAACGTCCCATTTTCTTCTGGAGTAAAGCTTCACCCTGCCAATTGTTCTTTTAACACTTCGATAATTCCGAGCTTTTGTGTTCCAACGGAATATGTCACCTGACTCAAACCAACTTTACAGGCGTCCAAAATTCTTTTCTTCACTTTATTAGTTTTTAGTACGTCCACGTCGTAGCAGTGGCGCATCTAGGATTCTGTTTTTTCTGCTGGCATCACATTTCAATCCAAAAGGTCTTGATGCGAAGCGTCATCCGACGCGCCTAGTAGTCAGTTGGGTACGAACGTGAAATGGACTGGAAGGCGAATATCCAGGCAGTCTCGCCAGCAGGATGAAGCGGCAGCCGAGGGGGACGAATGGAAGGTCATCAGTGTGGTCCTCCAGTGACTTCTTTGCACATGACCAGCATGTTTTCAACACAAAATACTCCCGTAATTTTAGAAATACTCATTCAAATTTTGAAAGTGGACAGCCATTTTACAGCGATTCACAGTAGACTCATACGCGAGCTGCAGCTGTATACTTGTGGTACAGTCAGGGACGCCGAAAGCACTACAATGCAGGGGGGTCAGACACCGGGTAAAGGGCATTTACTCGCACTAGCAGCCCCGCCACGACATGTCGAAGCACGCATGTCTCAAAGGCCCGAGATGGGAGAGTTTGAGAGGAGATGTCCCCCATCCTCCCTCACTGAAGTTGGAAGCTCCCAGAACAGATTTGGGGTGTATTTTATTTTTACTTCGAGAATACATCATTGAAAAATTGAGTGACGAACCTGGGTACAGTATTATCCGCGATAAAATCATGCACTGGCAGTGGATGTCCATGTGTTATCTCGGAGAATACAGTTTCCTCTATCATTCCGGTATGGGATGTCCACGAGTTATCGAGGAGAATACCGTTTCCTCTGGCTATTCCGGTAGGGGTTGTCCACGTGTCATCGAGGAGAATACCGTTTCATCTGGTCATTCCCGTAGGGGATGTCCATGTGTTATCGAGGAGTATACCATTTCCTCTGGTCATTCTGGCATGGGAGGTCAACGTGTTATCGAGGAGAATAGCGTTTCATCTGGTCATTCCCGTAGGGGATGTCCATGTGTTATCGAGGAGTATACCATTTCCTCTGGTCATTCTGGCATGGGAGGTCAACGTGTTATCGAGGAGAATAGCGTTTCATCGGGTCATTCCGGTAGGGGATGTCCACGTGTTATCGAGGAGAATAGCGTTTCCTCTGGTCATACCGGTATGGGATGTCCACGTGTCATCGAGAATACCGCTTCCTCTCGTCATTCCGGTATGGGATGTCCACGTGTTATCGAGGAGAATACAGCTTCCTCTGGTCATTCCGGTAAGGGATTCCACGTGTTATCGAGGAAATACCGCATCCACTGGTCATTCCGGAAGGGGATGTCCACATATCAAGGAGAATACCGCTTCCTGTGGTCATTCTGGTATGGGATGTCCACGTGTTATCGAGGAGAATACCGTTTCCCCTGATCCCAGTGCTTGTAAAAATGAGTTGCAAACAATATAGGGACGTGCGCCGTTCAGGAATTCTGTAACATATAAGCATTTCTCTCCCTCCCACAATGTGCGGTACGCACAAAAGACGCAAAAAGTGTGTATGAAGGGGAAACGAATTCGTAAGCATCTGAAGGAATAGCTTCAAGAACGCTTTTTTATGTGGGAAAAACCATGTAGGAGATATGGGTGAGCACAGAAATACATATCGTCCCCCGAGTTCCAATGTGTTCTATGTGCCTTCTGGCACATAGAACACATTGGAACTCAGGGGACGATATGCTGTATACAGATTTAACATCACTAAATCAAATAGGTGTGAAGTTTCGGAAACCGTGGGGCGTTTCGAGCAGATGCGCACCAGTGAAGGGTGCGTTTTGATTAATAGTGATCAAATGGACCAAAGGAAGGGTAGATTGAGGAGAAACTTGTGTTATTTTAGCTGTATGATAAATTTCACGGATAGTCAGCGGTGTAAACTGATATTCCAGGATATTTGGGAGGGACTCTAATATCTAGACAGGATGGACAGGGCAAGTGTGGGACATAGTGGAGAACTCCTCAATAGAGATCTCGGACCTAGAGGAGCGTGTGTGTTGGGGAGAGGGCGATTGAAGGAAAATGTAAGAGAGAGAAACCGGGAAGTGTAATCGAAATTGAGAAGGGCGGGGGGGGGGGGGGGGGTGATGATTAAAGTGTTTGTGAAATAAAAAGAAACCGGGATTTTGGGAGTACACGGCAAAAAATATAGGTTCTCTTTAGAACCCAAACTGGTTCTAATCTTGTCCCTGAGATGGAACCAGTTCTGTTTAAACAGTATTTATTTCAAATCAAATAAATTTATAACGATTAACATTAAATATTAACAGAATTAAACATAAATTGAGGGGATTTCAGCCGTAAGTTTAGAGCTTATACGAGGTTGTCTCAAATCATTATTAAGCAAAGGAGATATGAACAGTTGGCATATCGAACCAGTTTTGGTTCTACACAGAACCAAAACTGGTTCGATATGCCAACACAGAACCAAAACTGGTTCGATATGCCAACTGTTCATATCTCCCTTGTTTCAAAATGTTTGGCGACTGCGTTGAATAAGCTCCAAGTTTACTGCTGAATCTACTTCAGTTCATGTAATATTCTGTTAAAACTGAATGCTAATCTTGGTAAATTTATTTGATTTGAAATAAATACTGTTTAAACAGAGCTGGTTCTATCTCAGAGACAAGATTAGAACCAATTTTGGTTCTAAAGAGAACCTATATTTTTTGCAGTGTCCTAGACGACAGATTCAATAGTCACTGTTGTTTAAAACGAGTTTGACAACATTATTTTAGCCAAGCAGGAGGTGAAATGGGAAAGGCTAGTGATAATAACTGTCAAAATTAATGTGTTGTTTGGGAGTAATGAAGAACCCGGGACACTTTCTAGGATGGAATTCTTATAATATCAGTTCAGCGGAATAATAATATTCGCTGGGCGTATAATGAAGGAATGAAATGGGAGAACGGAAGCTATATGTGTGTTGGTTGATACAATGGTGACAGGGACGTGGCGACAGGGCGGTCGCCACGTCCCTGTCATCATTGTATCAACCAACACACATTTCCTATAGTTGGAAACTCGGGGGGCAAGTCATGAGTTGTTAGAAATTCCATCTGTCGATTTTAGGGCTTCTTTGGTGATGCTGATGTCTCCTTTACTTCCCAAAATTCCAACTCTGTTTCAAATGGACAAAAATTCTAACTGTTACTATTTACAACTACAGTCTACGCAATATCGAGCTTCGAAAGTATGCATGTCAATCGGTACAGGATTTCTATAGTACGTTTACTTATGGTATAAAAAAATCCTCGAAATGCACTTCAAGAAAATCGCATCATGTAAAATCGTCACCCTGAGTTAATTCCATCATTCACAGTTACAAAATTATGAAACATCGAAAATTGATCATTCCTGCAAAGGATCTGATTTAATGTTAGGAGAGTATGAATTGCTCAAAGTTCTCAGCTTGAGCATTTGTTTGGCACATATTCAATTCCTAGAATAATACCAAATAATAATAACCTGATAATTCTATCACAAATATGAATGAAAAACTGTGGAATAGTTTTTCGATAAAGCCAGTAAATTCTCGCCTTCTAGTTAATTTATTAAATCAATACGAACTAATGATGTATAAATGCAGTTGAAGCAGAATGTGTTGAGGATGTGTGCATAGGAAATTATCAACTAAATGTAGTTTCCACGCAGAAAAAAAAATAGTCCAAATCCCGTGAAAGCGCAGGATTTCAGCCAATAGATCTTCGTGTTTAACCCTTTACCTGAAGTAACAGCTATATCAGGACAGCGCTTTTCATAAAAATCGCTATTCTAATTATTGTGGGTTTGTCGGGGAATATCCTAGACCCCCCCCCCCCCCGTCCCTTTCGGGAAGCACAAGCTCCATTGTCGGGGAAATCCTGACGTCACCACAAGAGGAAGGGGTGTGGGGTGGAATATTTTCATTTGTAAAAACTCGTGTCACGTTTACTTTCCCAGATGAACATATTTGCAGTTCGCATATTGTGTCCCAGATGAAAACATAAACGGCTGGCAACGCCATATATACGGGCTCCATTGTGGGTCGTAACGATTCGTGGCATCGGATTAAGTTCTAGCCTTTATGACTCTGTTCCTCTTATATTCTGCTATGCGTGGCGATACGTTTTCTTAGCTGGGAACGAGAAATGTAATACTAATAATAGAGACATTGACCAGCTAGCACCACTTCAGCTGAGAACTGCGACAAATCAGCAGGTGCTAACTGCACATTTTTCGCAGTTCTCAACGGTGAAGGCCTCTATTATCCATGTGTTTCCCCCCATCTCCTCTGCCCCCTTTCCCCTTCCCGCACTCTGATAATAGCTATTCAATAATATCCTGTACCTCCTCCTACTCAATTTCACTAATAGGCATACTCACCATTCAGGGACCTATAGTGAATTTCCAACTAAAGGGGCGGGAGGGGGAAACCCCCTCCCGGTCCCTCACCCTAGCTGGAAATTCACTACCGAGAACAATTTTGAACATGAAGCCATGAAAAATTAAAAAAAAGAAGTAATTAACCCTTTACCCAACGCAGACAATATACAAATTTATTATTTTAATTATTATTTTTAAAATTAAAAAAAAAAATTCAACAAAACCATATCATGTGAACCCTCATTGGAACGAGCACAATGAGCTCGTTCCAATGAGGGGTCACATGATATGGTTTTGTTGAAATATTTTGAAACATTTCTTTCTTTCAACTGCAGAATTTGCAAATTACGCGAGCGGATGCGGGCGATTCGTTAGGTAAAGGGTTAAAATAATAAATTTTGATATCGTCTGCGTTGGGTAAAGGGTTTTCACCGAGGAGTAATGCCAAATAGACCATGTCGCCCCCTGGAGATGGTAATAACTATCTGTAGTCTATTGTATTCATTATACTTGAATATACCTTCGAATAAAATTCTGTTATGTGTTCGTTCTTCTTAGTGCGAAGCATGTATTTTGTATAATTTGCAATTTATTTATCTGCTTGTTCGGGAGCCCGCTTAGAAGAGCATTGCAATAATCCAGCCTAGAAGAGATAAAAACATGCACAAGGCATTCTGTGCCACGTTTTGTTCAGGTTTTCTGGGCTTATCAACTGGTAGAGTGCTAAGTTATGTTTGGTCATCGGCATTTGCTCATGTGTCTTCTCTTTGTTACAATTTAAATTGTAACAAGGCAAACCCATATGGAGTAAGTAATTTCAGTTCTAAGATAAAATGAAACACATCCACAGAATATGACATCTTTAGGCTGTAGTACCTGCTCTTCATATGAAAGCCCCGATAGTGGCTACTAGAACTCTATCAGTTAATGCAGGCCCGCGTGAAAGCGGTTTGTAGCAACATACCAGATACTTCCTACTTCTCCGCTAAACTATTATACTAAAAATCTACATAATGAAAATACCATTTGTAATGAACAGAATATGAATTAAATCCACAAAACGTGATGTCTCCCTCACCGTATATTTCATAATTATAAAATTTAGACTACGCATAGGCCCATAGGGATCAGTGGAACAGTACATGAGTGGTTTAAATCGTATCTTTCTGATCGGATACTCAGAGTAAATGTAAACGGTACCTATTCCACTGAGTTTGGTGTACCACAGGGGTCCGTTCTTGGGCCTCTGTTGTATGTTATACATGTCCTGCCACCGGGCGACATAACTCGTAAGCACGGACTTGATTTTCATTTTTATGTAGACGACATACAACTCTACATTCATTTTAGAGACCACCAAGAGGTGTGTGCAGTTCACTCGTTAGAACATTGTGTAGATGACATCAAGTCATGGATGACGTTAAACTTTCTTAAGCTCAATCCCGACAAAACCGAAGTTATCTACATTAGATTACGCGGCCAGCTTTCGAAGCTGTCCCGCATTTATCCAATTTTTGATGGCAATCTGATCTCTCCGTCCACCATGGAGCGTAACCTCGGCTGTTTCATGGATGCGACACTGTCTGCGGACTATCATGTCACACAGGTGTGTCGGACATCATATTATCACTTACGAAACATCAGCAGGGTGCGCGCCGTGGTTGACGAGGATGTCGCCAAACAGTTAGTCCATGCGCTTGTCACTAGCCGCCCGGACTACTGCAATTCCTTAATGTACGGTTGTAAAAGGTCCCTTCTACATAAGCTGCAGCTTGTCCAAAACTGTGCGGCCAGAATGATTCTTAAAAGGAAGAAATCGTGTCATATAAGACCCTTACTTTACCACCTTCATTGGCTACCCATTGAAAATCCAGCCGAGGCATCCATTTGGATCATTGATGTTGAGCGATCAATATATTGAATACGCCATGGTGGAGATTGCAGTGTTGATTTCCGTACGCTAAGTACTGATTGTCAACCAAATCTACGAGTTGCCTCAATATATCTATGAAGGCAGAGAAAGATTGCACAGTTGGTTTGTACGTTGCAGTTGGCATTGCCGTGGAAAAAAGTTTTCACGTCAATGTAAGTTATTGAGGTGATTTGACGGTAACATGGTTTGCAGCTCGGAGCTTATGTTCAACCAAGACGCGTCGCGCCTCAATTAAACATAAGCTCCGAGCCACAAACTTCAAACGAAGTTACTGTTAATTCATAATAATGATGTATATGTTCCAATAAGATCCTACCCATAGACTCAAATCCACATCGTGAAATGAACAAGGCAACTTTTAGCGATCACAAGTTTTGTAATAACCCTCTCGTGTACCCCACGACGCCACCGGGCAAATAAGCAGTTAATCAGATAATAGTCGAGGTCATTCCATGTTAGTTCGAATCGTAAAGTGTCTTGTATTCTAAACAACACCGCCTGCTGCACGTGTGAAAAATCGACAAAAACGAAAAGGTTTGCAAGTCACTCCGTTGACGGAATAATTGCGAAATGGACAAGATTCTTCATTTCAAATATTTCGCACCGTGACGTCAAAGGGTAACATATGGTACTGGAACAGTAAACATAAAAAAGACTTGAAGAGCTCTCGACCAATCAGAGAGCGGAATTTTTTTGAATATCTTGTTGGAATATTGAGTGTTGTTCAACGTTTTCGACGTGTTATGCTCCTCTCGGGAAACACGGCGTGTCTTGAGTGTGGAGCAAACCTCCACGCCTCACCCACACAAGGGTAATGCGTGTATAAGGAAATAACCCTTTCAGAGTTCCGATGAAGCAAATTTCGCAATGCATATTCGGTGTTTTTGTATCATGTTTTATATTAGTCTTCCCAAGGGGTTGCATATAAAGTGTAAACAAGATGGAACCCAGTACGGAACCCTGCGGCACCCCCAAATCGTGCCGTTTTCACGGGATTTTACGCAGATATACCTCCAGTAAAACCCACAGAACGATACTTGTTCTGTGGATTTTAATGGAGGCATAACTGTGCTTCATTTGAAACAATACGAAGTTTTTGATCTGATGATGACCTGTTTTTGCAAAAATAAATCACAGTTATTGTTCGTGGCGATCAAAGATTCGGAATGCAGCCGAGGCATTCAGTTATTGCCACATGTATCAGAAATTATAACATCCGGTTTTCTGTTTATATCCGATCATTTCGGGCAAATTCATTTACATCTTTGCAGTGTTGTATCTTTTGCAAATTCGTCTGCATGGACGTTTTTTCATCACCGATTTAAATAATTTCTTGTTGCTTCTGACACCCAATGCCTTGCACGCAGCGGTCTTTTAAACATGCGCTTTCACATACAAAAATAACAACGCTAGTGCACGTTTATTCATACATAGTATGGAATAATTTTGTTTTCAAAATCAATAAAACGACCTCCAAGGAGAGAAAAGAAACAAAACAACAAAAAACAAACCTGAACATTTTTTTTTGTCTCGAGAACATAGCTTATGACTCTTCATTGGAACGAGCTCAGCAAGATAGGCCAGCATTATCTTCACCAACCCTCCATTGGAAGCTTATTGGGAATTAGTGGGAATAGGGTGCACAGACTTTTTACTCTTAACATGACTCGTCGCCTGAGTGCTAGAATGTTCTATGTCCCCTATGGGACATAGAACATTCTAGCACTCAGCCGACGATGTGACCGATGATTCCCTCCTTTGGGAGCGCGGTGGCTTCGGTGGTAGAGTATCGGACTTCAAACCGAGATCTTCACGTTTCGATCCTGACCACGGGTACCTGGGTTGTGTCGTTCGACAAGGCATTTAATCCTGATTGCACACGTGGGGTGCGGTGGGCTTGTGTACTAGAGCTTACTGAACGCAGATGGTGCACTTGCCTTCAACCAATGCTAACCCTGCATGTACGTTGGGGAGTCTGACAGTTGCTCGCTATTGCTCAGTGGTTCTCTCTGGGTACTCCGGCTTACTCCACCTGTAAAACGGCCCGACGCTAGGTGTGTGGATGCCCTTGTATGACCGTGACCATCCCCACCCCAGTTTGAAATGCTCCCTATACGACTTTGGAAATAAATCGAGCAATCATTTCCGCTATTGGAAGGGGGACATACCAATGACCATACCCGAGTATTTCATACGAGAGTTTTGGGAGCACGGTGGCTCGGTGGTTACGGCATTGGACTTTGAACCGAAAGGTCCACGGGCCGATCCCCTCCAGGGATAACTGCGTTGTGTCCTTGGGCAAGACACTTCCCCTCCATTGCCCACGTGGGGGCACGGTGGCACTGTGTACCAAGGGGTACTGAACGTCGATGGTGCACTTGTCTTCAACCAAAAGCTAACCCTGCTTGTATGGAGTTAGTACGTTGGGAAGTCTGACAGTTACTCGCCAAGGCTCGGTGGTTCTCTTCGGGTAATCCTCCACCCGTAAAACTGTCCGTAACCCTGACTGTCGAAAGTGTCTTTAAACTCAAATAAATAAATAAATAAATAAATAAATAAATAAATAAATAAATATACGAGAGTTTCATAAGTTATATTCCGTCGGGCTCATGTATTTTATGAAAGATTTCCATGATTTATTACACACTCATTGTCCGAATCAGGCATGTCAAAGTACCACCGGTACCAATATAGCCGGTACGGACAGAGCTTGACCCGTCGAAACCGGTACCGCTACCGGGACAAGTCAACAATTGGGTGACATCACAATCAGATGAGAGAAATTCGTATTTAAACCGACCCAGTCCCCAAGATCACACAGACAAACATGGCATTGTGCCAATTATTCTGCGGCGACATCAAAGTAATCATAAAGCACGATTTTGATGTCGCCACAGAATAATTGTTTTGAAGTAGCCGATGACGGTGCTTTCATTGTCTTTGATGCCACTTTTGGAAAGTTAAAATGGTCGGTCATATCGAGGTGGTGGTGCAGACAGAACATGCCCCTTTAGAGTGTTTTGATATTTTCATTCACAAATAAGCTGAAAGTTTGTCGTGTAAGTGTGCCATACACAATTCGTGCCCTGAGTGCCCTGCCAGTAGGCACATAGAACACATTGGAACTCAGGGGACGAATTATTAGCCCGTTTACCCACGTTCAGTTAGGAGTTTCCCCATAAAATAATTTTGTCCTGGTACCGGCGGGACAGAAGCTTCAGTACCGGTGCCGTTTGGAGCATGAGGAAACCGGCGATACCGGTACAAGTACAGGTACCGGTTGACATGCCTGGTCCGAATCCAATGATACAAACACATTTCCATCTAGGTCCCGACTACAAAGACAGAAACAACGAGGGTGGAGTTGGGAGACTGGAATCATCACGGAAGGCGGGCGTGAAATACAGAAAAGAACTCCACTAAGGGTCATTGATTCCTGTCCTCATACTCTACTAGAGCTTAATTCTGTATTTATTACAAGATTAAACTTAAATTCAGTGAGTGGGGCTGACATTTTCAAAGAAAAATTTCGGCGCTCGTGTAATACAGAAAAAACTCCACCAAGGGTCGTTGATACCTGTCCCGTACTCCACTATAGCTGCGTTCTGTATTTATAACACGATTAAACTTAAATTAACACTTTATCCAACGTAACGGCCAAAACTGGCCAACTCTATTCTCAAAAATCGCCAATTAATTTTCATTATTTTAAATTTTTTTGTCTTGAAAACATAGGTTATGACCCCTCGTTGGTACGAGCTCATCGAGCTCGTTCCAACGAGGGGTCATAACCTATGTTTTTGAGACAAAAAATTTAAAAAATAGTTATTCAAGAATTCTTTTTGCAAGTGTCGTCTGCTTTTCATGTTAGGTAAAGGGTTAAGCGAGTGAGGCTGATATTTTCAAAGAAAAATATCACTTTCAGTGGAGTAATAACTCTCTGTTTTGCATCGAAGCATTTCATTCACGTCATAACGCCATTCAGACGCGTGACGCCCAATTAGATGTGTTCCTGTATGAAGTTCTGCCGCGTTATCCAGATTCAATGCGTGATGCACGTAGCACATTTCCCAAATGTCTGAATTCTATCGGGTATCGTTGAGAAAGCACAGTAACGTCATACGAAGTATCAAAGTTCAACATTCTGACACATGCGACACATGCATATTCACTGTCCCTAAACAAGAAGGGTTATAACTAAACGGTTAACCGGTTACAGGTCTCCTTAGTCATTTAAGCACTACACTGGATTTTCCGTGTTTCTTTGGGGTTGGGGATGCTATACCCTTCACTAAATCTTCGATTTCATTCCTGGTGTCAGCATACGCGTTAAAATTGTACTCGGGGCCACGCGAGGGGAGAGGAGTAGTCCTCGCGACTTCATCAATTTCCAGTGCCCAGTTTCTATGTAGTGATTGCTGAATTGATGTTGTTTTCCTCGCATCTTTTGGATAGGTCGTCGAGTGCAACAGGGCGTATATTCCAGCCACAACGAGAAACACTTCTTTGATCATTCTAATTTTCACTGTGAGTCGGGTTAAATTATCTGTAAGTAAAATATACCATAACACTAATATTATTTTTTGTTCGTTTTTATCTATTGTACGAAAAAACCCTTTATGCAACCAAAAAAACAAAAAAAAAAAAAACACCGGATGACAGACACCAGCAGTTTGATCCAAAGACAAGAGACAAAATTTCCGAAGAGGACACTCTGCCTTTATTTGGTATTATTATGAGCAAGTTCGACCGCAGAGTGCCGAATATTACAAATATTTACATCTACACATATATACAAAAATGGATCGTAGGTGACGGAACACAGGCCAGAGAAGTTACAGGTTCGCACGGCAAGGCCATGTTTGGATCTTGCAGAGTGAGACTGCGGCATTCCGCCACGCATACATCGACACCAAAAGTGCGATATAATCTAGTTTCTCGAAATAGTTGACCACGCGACTAATGCTGCCATTATATGACTTGGTTTTCGGCAATCTAATTCAATTTACTCAAGTGCATTGCGCCGACCTCTTTGATGGTATTATGATAGCGCAACCGTTATCACCATGACATCATCGATCGACACCACCAGTCTACCGAATGAGACAGAGCCGAGGATTCCTGCTTGATGGATATCAATGTATTTTCGGATTTTCATCAGTCTAATTAATTTAACCTTTTACCCAACGCACATGGTATCAAAATTTATTATTTTAATTATTGTTTTTTTTTTAACCCTTTACCTAACCTGAAAAGCAGACGACACTTGCAAAAATAATTCTTGAATAACTAATGTTTTTCATTTTTTGTCTCAAAAACATAGGTTATGATCCCTCGTTGGAACGAGCTCGTTCCAACGAGGGGTCATAACCTATGTTTTTGAGACAAAAAATGAAAAAATTAATGAAAATTAATTGGCGATTTTTGAGAATAGCGCTGGCCGGTTTTGGCCGTTACGTTAGGTAAAGGGTTAAAAATATTTTTCAAACAAATTCAACAAAACCCATATCATGTGACCCCATCAGTGGAACTAGTTCAACGAACTCGTTCCAATGAGGAGGGCTCACATGATAAGGTTTTGTTGAAATTGTTTTAAAAATAAATTTGTTCATCTACATAATTTGAAAATAACGCGGGTGGGTGTGGCCGATTACTTAAGGGAAGGATTAATTTACTCAAGAGCATTACGTCAACCTTGATTATGGTATTACGGCAGGACCATCGTCACCAACATGACAGCATCAATCGACACTATCGTCTAACAAAATAGGTAGATCCGTGGATTTCTGCTACACGGATATGAATGTATTTTCAATGAAGACCTAGTTTTCAACTTTAGGACTAAAGAATAACAGTTTATCGTCTTCATGCTACTATTTGCATTTTGATGTTGGCAAATAATTATTAAGCCCAGCTTTAATTTTGCAAATAAAATCTGTTATACATATGTAGGCTTTTTTTACGCCTATTACAAAATGGCGCTCGACCCTTGTGAGGAGAAAAACTAAGGATCAAAATTGGAAATTTCTCGTCGGAAATGTGGCCCACATTCGGTCGACACCAAGAAAAATTTCAGGTAAGTCCTACCGTCGGAAAACGGTTCTCGGTGAATTCACTCCTGCGATGCATGACTTAACCTCATAGGGGATGGTTAGTAGTGTTTGTTCTTGAGAAGGGAGGGGTATTAAATTGAAGTTTTTGGATGTTCTCTGAAAGCTATTTATTCCAACATTAGAACACAGTTCACAATAAAATAAGCCACAGCCACATACACGAAATCCTTGCCAATATTCATAATGCTATAATGTTAAAAACCACGTTTCAGATTTCCGCTTTAAAACTTTATAAGTAAAGGGACATCGCATGGGACGTCACATTAACTCTTTACCCAACGCAGACGATATCAAAATTTATTATTTTAAATATCATTTTTGTAAATTTTTCAAAAACTTTCAACAAAACCATATCATGTGACCCCTCATTGAAACGAGCTCAATGAGCTCGTTCCAATGAGGGGTCACATGATATAGTTTTGTTGAAATATTCTGAAAAATTTAATTTTTCAACTGCTCAATTTGCATATTACTAGGGCGGATGCGGGCGATTCGTTAGGTGAAGGGTTAAATCAATCGCGCATCATCATCATCATCATCATCATCATCATCATCATCATCATCATCTGTGTATTCAAATTTTCCTATATTTTAACATTTGGTGGGGGCTTGATGGTAAATGAAGTGTTCAATTCATCAAAGAAGTGACTGATGTTTTTTCAGTTTAGAGGCCTGGGCAATTGTATTGAATTCCCACAAGACTGCAACATGTGCATGTCCAGTAGCTTAGAAGTTGTTTCTAGCCAAGTCTTGGCTGCCTGTTAAGAGGGGGGGGGGGGGGGGGCGGGGGGAGGGGGAGTCATGACAATTTAGTCGTTACCTTAGGTAAATGGTATAGTACAAGGTTAAATTACACATTATGTGATAGAAACAATCTCAAATTCGTCACGATCTGACATGAAGTGTCTGAACCTCGTTCACTAAAATCGATATGGGCCTCGGTAAACCTTGGCTCAGATTTTAGTGAACTCGGTACAGAAATTTAATATGAAATCACGACTCAACTAGAGATCCCCTGTCTGTATAAAATGGTTCAGTATGAATATACAATTGAGATGAGTCAGAAATCATCTTTGTGATTCTTTTACGAAATTTAAAAGAAAATTACCGATGTGTATTTAAAGCATGCGATAAAAATAATAACCAAAAAAGAAGAAAAAAAGAAGAAAAATCACATATTGAAATTTAGACTTTAAAATTTAAAGTTCAAAAGTTAGTTCAAAACAACAACTTGAGCTTGAAAGGCGAAGTTTCGAGTTGAAATAGAAATTTTGAGACAGATCGTCGAGGTTTTGAGTTCAAAAGTAAAAAAATCGGACTGGTAGTTTCCATATTATTTTTCTCGCATATTCTACAAAGTATTGCGTGTATGCATATGGTAATATATCACATCATTCTAATGTTTATTTTTTGTTTATTAGAAATATCGGCTAATTTAGAAGAGAACATTTGAAAACAGAATGTAACATATTCTTAAGATGGGAGAAAAAGGATCCATGGAAACGTGACCGAAAGCCAAGACCGTTGAGTAAACGAAAAGGGGGAACAAAAACGAACGACGAGGAAATGGCAGCACAATGACGCACAGATTGAAAAGAGCTTTTTATAACAAATAGAGGATATCTACGTTGTTTTAGTGAATATCGGCAATTATCATATGACTCGTCCGTTTTGTTCACTTTAAAACATTTGATATTTTGTTTTCATATTAATTAGTGATAAATAAAGCCTTCCGTCAATTTCATTGGCCAATTTCAAAACTAGACAATTTGATTGGCTGAACAAAATAAAACAGGGCCACATTTTCATAATTTGCATAATTAGAGTTGGGAGCTTTCATTGGTCAATTTCAAAACTGGACAATTTGATTGGCTAAACAAAACACAACTGGGTGACATTTGCATAATTTCAGTTGGGAGAATTTACGTTATCTGTCCTATTTAGGGTGGGTTGAATTGTATTAATCTTTTACCTACAAGAAAAACGCCATTCATTTTTTTTATACTTTCACTTTTTGCTTCCAAAACATAGGGTATGACCCCTCATTGGAACGAGCTCGACGAGCTCGTTCCAATGAGGGGTCATAACCTATGTTTTGGAAGCAAAAATGAAAAGTTTTAGTAATAAGAGGATGTTCTTTCCAAGTGCCGTCTGCAACTCAAGTTAGGTGATCGGTTAAAAAGTCATATTAAGTGGCTAATTTGTGCGTGTGTGTGTCATATGATAAATAGAATATGAAATTAGTGTTTTTCTCATATAATATTTATGAAACTCGTCCGAATTTTCCGTTTGGGCTCGCCAGAGGCTCGCCAAAACGGAAAATTCTTAAGACTCGTTTCATAAATATTATATGAGAAAAACACACATTCCATATCCTCTATTTATCTCATGAGAGGGGACCTGAAAGTTTTATTTTCACGAGCGCTTGCGTCAGTCCACACGAATGAGATAATTCCCGATATTCACTAAAACAGCGTAGATATCCTCTATTTGTTATAAAAACCTCTTTTCAATCTTTTCACTAAAACAGCATAGATTTTCTTTTTATTATATGCTTCGTAATAATTTCACTGCGCAATATGCAGCCCAATTCGACTGCAAACAGTTTCAAGGCAATAACAAAAAGCTGCTGATCGTTCCTTCAAGGCGACGTTCAAGACAACGTCATGCGCCGAAACGTAACGTCATTTAGGAAGCTACTGAAAAAATTCGTCGTGTGGACCTGAAAATATTATTTTTCACTTGCGCAAGCGCTCGTGAAAAATAAAACTTTCAGGTCCACACTCATGAGATAATTCCAGATACTGACTAAAATAGATAGATTTTCTTTTTTATCATATGCTATGAGACATTTTATTGCACAACATTCAGCTCAATTCGACCCCAAATGCGAACGTTTCAAAACAATAACAAAGATCAGCTGATCGTTCCTTCAAGGCGACGTGATGCGGCGTAGCGTGACGTCATTTAGGAAGCTATTGAGGGATATTCCTCGATATGCATCGTGTTGATGGATATCGAGAAATATCTTTTAGATAATTTGCGATAATTCACAGGCTTGCATATAATAATTCAATCCTACATCTAGTCTGGGTCGTCGAAATCAATTGTACTGCTAATTTGCTAATTTTCATTTCTTAGTCTTTCAGCAGTGATTAGAAAATAAGCGGACATATGCGTGGGCCCCTTTTCCTCTTCATCTAACAGGACCAGCAGACGACACTTGCTGAAAAATTCTTCAATGAGTAAAATTTGACAATTTTTCCCACAAAACACAGATTGTTATCCCTCATTGGAACTAGCTTAACATGCTCGTTCCAATGAAGGGCCGTAAGCTATGTTTTAGGGGCATAAATTAAAAAAAAAACAATAAAAATCAAATGGTGATTTTTGGAAATAGAACAGGACGGATATCACCCTTACCTTTGGAATAGGGCCCATACGGTATACCCGAATAGCATCGTCCTGCGAAATACAATATATGGTGCCAATACTGTTTCATACTTGTCAGTTGGAAGGGCTAGTAGTTCGCGCTGTCAGGCGCCAATTGTGCATAAAAAAATTTCATTGACTAAAACACAAAACAACACCCTGAAACCCAGTGATTTTGTCAATAGTGTTTTAGAAATAGTGCTTGCACAAACATTCAACATCAGTGAGTGGTGATGGGGCATTGTTTTTTTTTTCTTCTTCAATAAAACACGGTGGGTTTTCAACTTTACAAAAGGCAGTATTTAATTAAATACTTCATACCGTCGCGAGTCCATCGCGACGGTATGAAGTATTTATCTAATTAAATGCTGCCTTTTGTAAAGACTCGCGACCCACTAAACCTCGTGCTTTAACAGCAGTTAATCGATTAATCTGTAATTGTATAAGTACTATAACAGATGTACGTACTGATCTCATTCAGTCTGATTGTTAACTGAATCATATGATATAATTAACGTGACGACTCCTTTCGGGTTCCGAGGATTTCTTCAGAACTCGAGTTCTGTCGGTTTTTGTTCAACAAGACATTAAAACTTGTATTTGAACCAACTTTCAAGGTTAATTGTCAGTGAGTGATAATGAGGCATTATTTTTTCTTCAATAAAACATTGTAGGTCATCAAAAGACTGCATTTAATTAGATAAAATACTTCATACCGTCGCGAGTCACTCGCGACGGTATGAAGTATTTAACTAATTAAAGACTGGTTTTGTAAAAACTCGCGACCTGCTAGGCCTGGTCAATTAACAGTAGCTGGTCGTTTAATCTGTTAGCGTCTAAGTACAACAACCGGTATTTGAATATCATTCAGAACATTAATTGAATCAGTGGAATAGAGATATAACTAAGGTGTCAGCCCTTTTCGCCTACGGGGCATTTCGTCATCACATTCGTGTTCTGTCGGAGTTTTCCGTGACCAATTGTCCGTTCACTCTAGAAATAATTGCCAGTTCGTTTTTCAAAATTCGAGCAATTTATTTGGTTTAAGAATCGAAGAAACACCCCTTTTGGCACCAAACACTTTATTTGGCACTAAAATAGCTAGAATGACTAAAAATGTAGCACCCGACAATTTCGGACCAGCGTGAAAACTGTTAATAAGCCTTAACTGGCTGTTGAATAAAATTATCACTGCTTGTTCTTGGTGATCATCGTGTCGGCTGCCAAATCCCCCCCCCCCCTCCCCCCAAGGCGTAAAATTATGACTTCTGTATAACTGTTACAATTCAGCAGTCAGAAAAGAATGAAAAACGTAGATACCGTTATGAATATAAAACATATATAAAGCTACAAACCAATATTTCATCCACGTTGAATAACCTGCTTCTCTGTGTTCTGTCTCGTTGAATTGTTGCACGTTGACATCCTTTTAAGATAAACAACCCACGCAAACTGTTTATTGTACACAGAGACAGACAGGAATACTATATTAACCATCTGCAAACTGACATAAAGAGACCAAAGTTTTGAGTACCAGCCTTTTCAGATAATATAATTGGAAACTCAACCAATGTCATTAATTAAGTGTCCCATCAATGTTGTATAGTTATTTGCGTGTTGTGAAAACGGACCTAGGATTAGGTTCTTGTGACGTCAGAGGAGGACATGGGTATTTTATAACCGATGGATACTGTGCTTTATGTTCCGTAGGTAATGGTTTGCACCCACGGAATTCGAATAGAAACGGTGCGGGGCAGACCAGCCCATTTCGACCCTTTAAACTGAAGTTTAAATTGCTGACACCGAAGATGTCTAGCCGAAGTATAGGAGGAGGAGAAGTAGGAGGAAAGGCCCCACAACCTCGTTGACGCGGACTCTTTTTGTTCTTGGCATTGGTGTTATTAGCCCATGTGGTGGCAGTAGTAGCTGAGCTCGGGGTGGCGTAGCGTTGGTCCTATTCTGGTTCGGAACGCCGAGCTGTGACTATTTCAGTTTCGATACTCCGCCGTCTGGACCGAGAAGGGTATGGCTGGAGACCGGAGACGTAACAAAATTATGGAATGTAATAGAAAAATCAGGGGAGATTACTGGAGAATTAACATCGAGTTTGTCGAGCAAAAGGATGAAAAAGGAGAAAAACATCAGGGGAGCTCACTGGAGAACAAAAATTGGATTTCATTTGACTTCGTTTGAATTTAACCCTCTTCGTTCAACGAATCTCTATACAAAAAGCAGTGGCGGCGCCGGATTTCGATTTAGGGAGGGGATGGGGGGGGGGGGGGGGGGGGGGTGGCGGGGCTGGCTAAGTAAGATTGTTTTCTTCGGGGTGATGGGGGGAATAGGTGAGGTACGTGTGTTCCTCCTACTGGGACATGTCTGCGAAGTCTCGATCAGGAAAAATGTCAAATCTGGACGCCCTGAGAGCGATATAGAGCGTTTCTACAACACCTGGCGTGGTCTTCAAAGGCACCCAGCCTAGGTTGTGCCTAAAATTGGGCTCGCATCATCAAGGTCGGATCCAGGAATTTGGAATAGGGAGGGGGCGCTATTTGATCATATGATGCGATGGTCATCATCCGAGCCACAGGTAGATGGGCGCGTGAGAGGGGGGGGGGGGGGGAGAGGGGGTGTTCCCATCTCGCCGGCGGGGATGCGGGGGCCTCCCGGGAATATTTCACAAACAATGCACCAGAAAACACGCGTTTTCCTCAACTCTGAGCTCTCATTCGAATAATAAATGCTGTATTGTTACTTGTCTCTGGCAAAAATAGCCCCCCTCCTCCCCCCCCCCCCCCCCGTATTCGCCCTTGATCGCTACGTGTAAACGCTTCCGCGATGTATTATCATGCCAATATAATTATAACTCGTATTGTTGCAATATCAGAGAACTATTTTCACTGAAAGCACACCAAACTTGATCGGTAAATATAATTATTCTTCCAAAATCGACAGAGCATTGTAGAATGTTGTCAGGTGGTACAGTCCGTTTTGGTGACATTGTAATATAGCCACATAGGCCTACTGTATATATATAAAGAAAAGGTAAGTTGGACATTGTAGTAACGATTAACGGTGCATGATGTGTATTGTTGTGTGTCATTTGCGGCTGGGATATTGGGTGTGAAAATCACGAGCACCCCCCTTCTCTCCCCGACGGCGCCGCCACTGACAAAAAACCTGATTAGTTTTTTACTTCTGTTGTTGCTGTTGTTTATCGTAGAATTTATTATGTTTGGTAATTTGTGTGTTACCACAGTTATTTCTATCGCCCGTGTTGTTTCCGACTCAATATGCCCATGGTTGTTGAACGTAAACACCCAAAATACAAACATTCCACTACTGTGTTGAAGTTGTTCCATTCGTCGTCCTTGTGTGCTAATATTGATATCACCCAGACTGTAATAATTTTCATATTGTTTCTCTGCTGCCTGGGCTTGTTCACGCTGGACGAGATCTGAGCGTTTCGAGCGATGCCAGAAAGGCAGAAACTTGAAATTATCAAACGTTATCGACTGATATCGCATTGCGGTTCACTTCGGCGTTTTAAAACTGTTCCTTGTAACACACAAAGGCAATGCTTTTCGATGATTTAGTTTGAAAACAAAGCGCATTATATTCTGATAAGTAGTTACAGGAGACAACAACAATATTATGCTAAAAGTAGATACGCGTGCTGTAGGCGCAGACCGCTGAAAAAAAACAAATCAATCAAATGTTAGCGTACCAGATAGCAGTAGCGTAGCCCTGTGTGTGTGTGTGTGTGTGTGTGGGAGTGGGGGATCCACCTAAAAATTATAGTACTCCCCCCCCCCCCCCCATATTTGGGAAAGATGAGGCTCCAGATTCACCCTGAGGGTATTGATTTGAAGGTACCAGTGGAAGAGGGAAACCGTAGGCCTTAGGTGGGAGTGGGTATGGCCCGCCCATTGGTGGGGGTTCGTATTTTGTCCTTTATCACAGAATCTCTGAACCTGGGGCACAACTTTACATTACTCATAAAGCATGTCATGCTAAGACATACATTGCTACATTTTCTTCATATTTACTCAGTATGCAGGTCAGTCATGTTATGACAAGTATTGCTACATTTCCTCCATATTTTGTCATATAGCACAGAATCTATGAACCTGGAATGCAATTTTCCACTACTCCGCAGACATGTCTGTCATGCTATGACAGTCATTAGTACCTTTTCTCCATATTTTGATATTTAGCACAGAGTCTCTGAACCTCGAATACAATTTTACACTACTCAGTAAACATGTCAGTCATGCTATGTCAGTTATTGCTGCATTTTCTCTGTATTTTCTTATTTAGCGCAGAGTCCCTGAACAATGGAATACAATTTTACACTACTCAGTAAACATTCCAGTGGAACAATGATGGGTATTGCAACATTTTCTCCTTTTTGTCTTGTAGCACGGAGCCTCTGAATCTGGAATGCAATTTTTCACTACTCAGTAAACATGCCAGTTATTCTATGACAGTCATTGCTACCTTTTCTTATTTTGTTGTCATTTAGCACAGAGTCTCTGAACCCTTAATGCAATTTTACACTGCCCAGTAAACATGTCAGGCAAGCTATGACAGGTATTGCTACATTTTGTCCATATTTCGTCACGTAGCACAGAGTCTCTGAACCTGGAAATCAATTTCACATTGCTCAGTTTGCAGGCCAGTCATGCTATGACAGGTATTCCTACATTTTCTCCATATTTTGTCTTGTAGCACAGTGTCTCTGAACTTGGAATACAATTTTACGCTCCTGATTAAACACTCCAGTAGAGCAATGATGGGTTTTGCTACATTTTCTCCATATTGTGTCTAGTAGCACTGAGTCTCTGAATCCGTAATACATTTTTTCACTACTCAGTAAACATGACAGTCATGCTATGACAGTCATTGCTACCTTTTCTTCTTATTTTGTCATTTAGCACAGAGTCTCTGAACCCACAATACAATTTTACACTACTCGGTAAACATACCAGTCATGCTATGGTAGGTACTGCTACATTTCCTCCTTCTTTTGTCATGTAGCACAGAGTCTCTGAAACCGAAGAGCAATTTTACATTGCTCAGTATGCAGGCCAGTCATGCTGTGACAAATATTCCTACATTTGCTCCATATTTTGTCTAGTAGCACAGAGTCTCTGAACTTGGAATACAATTTTACACTCCTGATTAAACACTCCAGTAGAGCAATGATGGGTATTGCTACATTGTCTCCTCATTTTGTCATGTGGCACAGAGTCTCTAAACCTGGAATGCAATTTTTCACTACTCAGTAAACATGCCAGTCATGCTATGACTGTCATTGCTACCTTTTCTTCATATTTTGTCATTTAGCACAGAATCTCTGAACCCGTAATACAATTTTACACTACTCGGTAAACATACCAGTTATGCTATGACAGGTATTGCTACATTTTCTCCATATTTTCTCATTTAGCACAGAATCTCTGAAGCTGGAATACAATTTAGCACTGCTCAGTAAATATGTTTGTCATCCTATGGCAGGCGTCGATACTTTTCGTCAATGCTTGGTCATTTAGCACAGAATCTCTGAACCTGGAATACAATTTAGCACTACTCAGTAAATATGTTTGTCATCCTATGACAGGCGTTGGTACTTTTCTTCAATATTTGGTCATTTAGCCCAGAATCTCTGAACCTGGAATACAATTTTGCACTACTCAGTAAATATGTTTGTCATCCTATGGCAGGTGTTGGTACTTTTCTTCAATATTTGGTCATTTAGCACATAATCTCGGAACCTGGAATACAATTTGGCACTACTCAGTAAATATGTTTGTCATTCTACGGCAGGTGTTTGTACTTTTCTTCAATATTTTGTCATTTAGCACAGAATCTCTGAACCTGGAATACAATTTAGCACTACTCAGTAAATATGTTTGTAATCCTATGGCAGGTGTCGGTACTTTTCTTCAATATTTGGTCATCTAGAACAGAATCTCTGGACTTGGAATACAATTTAGCACTACTCAGTAAACATGCCAGTCTTGCTATGGCAGTCATTGCTACCTTTTCTTCATATTTTGTCATTTAGCACAGAGTCTCTGACCCTGTAATACAATTTTCCACTGTTCAGTAAACATGCCAGTCATGCTATGAGAGGCATTGCTACATTTTGTTCATATTTTGTCATGTAGCACCGAGTCTCTGAAACTGGAATGCAATTTTACATTACTCAGTATGCAGGTCAGACATGCTATGACATGTATTGGTACATTTTTCCCATATTTTGTCTTGTAGCACAGTGTCTCTGAACTTGGAATACAATGTTTCACTACTCATTAAACATTCCAGTAGAGCATGGTGGGTACTGCTACATTTCCTCCTTCTTTTGTCATGTAGCACAGAGTCTCTGAAACTGGAGAGCAATTTTACATTGCTCAGTATGCAGGCCAGTCATGCTGTGACAAATATTCCTACATTTGCTCCATATTTTGTCTAGTAGCACAGAGTCTCTGAACTTGGAATACAATTTTACACTCCTGATTAAACATTCCAGTAGAGCAATGATGGTTATTGCTACATTTTCTCCTTATTTTGTCATGTAGCACAGAGTCTCTAAACCTGGAATGCAATTTTTCACTACTCGGTAAGCATGCCAGTCATGCTATGACTGTCATTGCTACCTTTTCCTCATATTTTGTCATTTAGCACAGAGTCTTTGAACCCATAATACAATTTTACACTACTCGGAAGACATACCAGTTATGCTATGACAGGTATTGCTACATTTTCTCCATATTTTCTCATTTAGCACAGAATCTCTGAACATGGAATACAATTTAGCACTACTCAGTAAATATGTTTGTCATCCTTTGGCAGGTGTTGGTACTTTTCTCCAATGTTTGGTCATTTAGCATAGAATCTCTGAACCTGGAATACAATTTAGCACTACTCAGTAAATATGTTTGTCATCCTATGGCAGGTGTTGGTACTTTTCTTCAATATTTCGTCATTTAGCACATAATCTCTGAACCTGGAATACAATTTAGCAGTACTCAGTAAATATGTTTGTAATCCTATGGCAGGTGTCGGTACTTTTCTTCAATATTTGATCATTTACCACAGAATCTCTGAACCTGGAATACAATTTAGCACTACTCAGTAAATATGTTTGTCATTCTATGGCAGGTGTCGGTACTTTTCTTCAATATTTGGTGAATTAGCACAGAATCTCTGAACCTGGAATACAATTTAGCAGTATTCAGTAAATATGATTGCCATCCTATTGCAGGTGTTTGTACTTTTCTTCAATATTTGGTCATTTAGCACAGAATCTCTGAACCTGGAATACAATTTAGTACTACTCAGTAAATATGTTTGTCATCCTATGACAGGTGTTGGTACTTTTCTTCATTATTTGGTGAATTAGCACAGAATCTCTGAATCTGGAATGCCATTTAGCACTACTCAGTAAATATGTTTGTAATCCTATGGCAGGTGGTAATACATTTTCTAAACATTTGGTCATCTAGCACAGAATCTCTGAACCTGGAATACAATTTAGCACTACTCAGTAAACATGCCATTCATGCTATGGCCGTCATTGCTACCTTTTCTTCATATTTTGTCATTTAGCACAGAGTCTCTGATCCCGTAATACAATTTTACACTACTCAACTAACATGTCATGCATGCTATGACAGGCATTGCTACATTTTGTCCATATTTCATCCTGTAGTACAGAGTCTCTGAACCTGGAATATAATTTTACATTACTCAGTATGCAGGTCAGACATGCTATGACAGGTATTACTACATTTTCCCCATATTTCGAAAATGTAGCAATATGAGTCTCTGAACCTGGAATACATTTTTGCATTGCTCAGTATGCAGGCCAGTCATGTTATGACAGGTATTCCTACATTTTCTCCATATTTTGTCTTGTAGCACAGAGTCTCTGAACCTGGAATGCAATTTTTTACCACTCAGTAAGCATGACAATCATGCTATGACAGTCATTGCTACCATTTCTTCATATTTGGTCTTTTAGCACAGAGTCTCTGAACCTTTAATACAATATTACACTACTCAGTAAACATACCAGTGATGCTAGGACAGGTATAGCTACATTTTCTGTATATTTTCTCATTTAGCACAGAATCTCTAAACCTGGAATACAATTTAGCACTACTCAGTAAATATGTTTGTCATCCTATGGCAGGTATTGTGACATTTTCTCCATATTTTCTCATTTGGCACAGAATCTCTGAACCTGGAATACAATTTAGCACTATTCAGTAAATATGTTTGCCATCCTATGGCAGGTGTTGGTTCTTTTTCTCAATAATGGGTCATTTAGCACTGAATCTCTGAACCTGGAATACAATTTAGCACTACTCAGTAAACATGTCAGTCATGCTATGACAGGTATTGCTACATTTTGTCCATATATCGAAGTGTAGCACTGGGTCTCTGAACCTGAAATACAATTTTTCATTACTCAGTGTGCAGGTCAGTCATGCTATGACAGGTATTGCTACATTTCGTCATGTAGCAGAGTCTCTGAACCTGGAATGCAATTTTTCACTACTCAGTAAACATGCCAGTCATGCTCTGGCAGTCATTGCTACCTTTTCTTCATATTTTGTCATTTAGCACAGAGTCTCTGAACCCGAAATACAATTTTACACTACTCAGTAAACATGCCAGTCATTCTATGACAGTTATTGATACATTTTTTCCATATTTCCTCATTTAGTACAGAATCGCTGAACCTGGAATACAATTTTGTATTGCTCAGTATGCAGGCCAGTCATGCTGTGACAGGTATTCCCACATTTTCTCCATATTATCTCTTGTAGCACAGGGTCTCTGAACCTGGAATACAATTTTTCATTACTCAGTGTGCAGGTCAGTCATGCTATGACAGGTATTGCTACATTTCGTCCTGTAGCAGAGTCTCTGAACCAGGAATGCAATTTTTCACCACTCAGTAAACATGACAGTCATGCTATGAGAGTTGCAACCGTTTCTTCATATTTTGTCATTTAGCACAGAGTCTCTGAACCTGTAATACAATTTTACACTACTCAGTAAACATACCAGTCATTCTATGACAGGTATTGCTAAATTTTCTCCATATTTTCTCATTTAGCACAGAATATCTGAACCTGGAATACATTTTAGCACTACTCAGTAAATATGTTTGTCATCCTATGGCAGGTATTGCTACATTTTCTCCATATTTTCTCATTTGGCACAGAATATATAAACCTGGTATACAATTTAGCACTACTCAGTAAATATGTTTCTCATCCTGTGGCAGGTGTTGGTACTTTTTCTCAATAATTGGTCATTTAACACGGAATATCTGAACCTGGAATACAATTTAGCACTACTCAGTAAACATGCCAGTCATGCTAAGGCAGTCATTGCTACCTTTTCTTCATATTTTGTCATTTAGCACAGAGTCTCTGAACCTGTAATACAATTTTACACTACTCAGTAAACATGCCAGTCATGCTATGATAGGTACTGCTACATTTTGTCAGTATTTCGAAGTGTAGCACAGGGTCTCTGAACCTGGAATACAATTTTTCATTACTCAATGTGCAGGTCAGTCATGCTATGACAGGTATTGCTACATTTTCCCCCATGTTTCGTCATGTAGCACAGCGTCTCTGAACCCGGAATACAATTTTACACTACTCAGTAAACATGCCAGTCATGCTATGACAGTTATTGGTACATTTTCTCCATATTTTCTCATTTAGTACAGAGTCTCTGAATCCGTAATACAATTTTACACTACTCATTAAACATTCCAGTAGAGCAATGATGGGCATTGCTACATTTTCCCCATATTTCCTCATGCAGCACAGAGTCTCTGAACCTGGAATGCAATTTTTCACTACTCAGTAAACATGCCAGTCATGCTATGGCATTGCTATCTTTTCTTCATATTTTGTCATTTAGCACAGAGTCTCTGAATCCATAATACAATTTTATACTACTCTGTAAGTGTGCCTGTCATGCTATGACAGGTATTGCTACATTTTCTCCATATTTCCTCATTTAGCACAGAATCCCTGGACCTGGAATACAATTTTACACTACTCAGTGAACATGCCAGTCGTGCTATATCTGTTATTGCTACAGTTTTTCTGTATTTTCATATTTAGCACAGAGTCTCTGAACCTGGAATACAATTTTACACTACTAAGTAAACATGCCAGTCATGCTATGACAGTTATTGCTACATTTTCTCCATATTTTCTCATTTAGCACAGAATCTCTGAACCTGGACTAGAATTTAGCACTGCCAAATAAATATGTTTGTATTCTATGGCAGGTGTTGGTACTTTTTCTCAAGATTTGGTCATTTAGCACCGAATATCTGAACCTGGAATACAATTTTACATTACTCAGTAGGCAAGTCAGTCATCCTATGACAGGTATTCCAACATTTTCTCCATATTTTGTCCTGTAGCACAGGGTCTCTGAACCTGGAATACAATTTTTCATTACTCAGTGTGCAGGTCAGTCATGCTATGACAGGTATTGCTACATTTCGTCATGTAGCAGAGTCTCTGAACCTGGAATGCAATTTTTCACTACTCAGTAAACATGCCAGTCATGCTATGACATTTATTGCTACCTTTTCTTCATATGTTGTCATTTAGCACAGAGTCTCTGAACCCGTAATACAATTTTACACTGCTCAGTAAACATGTCAGTCATGCTATGACAAGTATTGCTACTTTTGATCCATATTTTGTCATTTAGCACAGAGTCTCTGAATCCGTAATACAATTTTACTCTGTTCAGTAAACATGTCAGTTATGCTTTGAGAGGCATTGCTACATTTTATTCATATTTTGTCATGTAGCACCGAGTCTCTGAAACTGGAATGCAATTTCACATTGTTCAGTATGCAGACCAGTCATGCTATGACTGGTATTCCTACATTTTCTCCACATTTTGTCTTGTAGCACGGAGTCTCTGAACTTGGAATACAATTTTGCACTTCACAGTAAACATCCCAGTAGAGTAATCATGGATATTGCTACATTTTCTCCTTATTTTGTCATGTAGCACTGAGTCTCTGAACCTGGAGTGCAATTTTACATTGCTGAGTATGCAGGCCAGTCATGCAGTGTAAAATTGTATTATGGATTCAGAGACTCTGTGCTAAATGACAAAATTCCTACATTTTCTCCATATTTTGTCTTGTAGCACAGAGTCTCTGATCTTGGAATACAAATTTACACTACTCATTAAACATTCCAGTAGAGCAATGATGGGTTTTGCTACATTTTCTCCATATTGTGTCTTGTAGCACTGAGTCTCTGAATCCGTAATACAATTTTTCACTACTCAGTAAACATGACAGTCATGCTATGACAGTCATTGCTACCTTTTCTTCTTATTTTGTCATTTAGCACAGAGTCTCTGAACCCACAATACAATTTTACACTACTCAGTAAACATACCAGTCATGCTATGACAGTTATTGCTACTTTTTCTCCATATTTTCTCATTTAGCACAGAATCTCTGAACCTGGAATACAATTTAGCACTACCCAGTAAATATGTTTGTCATCTTATGGCAGGTGTTGGTACTTTTTCTCAATATTTGGTCATTTAGCAAAGAATCTCTGAGAGTGGAATACAATTTTACATCACTCAGTATGCAAGCCAGTCGTGCTATGACAGGTATGGCTACATTTTCTTCATATTTTGTCATTTAGCACAGAGTCTCTGAAGCTGTAATACAATTTTTCACTACTCAGTAAACATGCCAGTCATGCTATGGCATTGCTATCTTTTCTTCATATTTTGTCATTTAGCACAGAGTCTCTGAATCCATAATACAATTTTATACTACTCTGTAAGTGTGCCTGTCATGCTATGACAGGTATTGCTACATTTTCTCCATATTTCCTCATTTAGCACAGAATCCCTGGACCTGGAATACAATTTTACACTACTCAGTGAACATGCCAGTCGTGCTATATCTGTTATTGCTACAGTTTTTCTGTATTTTCATATTTAGCACAGAGTCTCTGAACCTGGAATACAATTTTACACTACTAAGTAAACATGCCAGTCATGCTATGACAGTTATTGCTACATTTTCTCCATATTTTCTCATTTAGCACAGAATCTCTGAACCTGGACTAGAATTTAGCACTGCCAAATAAATATGTTTGTATTCTATGGCAGGTGTTGGTACTTTTTCTCAAGATTTGGTCATTTAGCACCGAATATCTGAACCTGGAATACAATTTTACATTACTCAGTAGGCAAGTCAGTCATCCTATGACAGGTATTCCAACATTTTCTCCATATTTTGTCCTGTAGCACAGGGTCTCTGAACCTGGAATACAATTTTTCATTACTCAGTGTGCAGGTCAGTCATGCTATGACAGGTATTGCTACATTTCGTCATGTAGCAGAGTCTCTGAACCTGGAATGCAATTTTTCACTACTCAGTAAACATGCCAGTCATGCTATGACATTTATTGCTACCTTTTCTTCATATGTTGTCATTTAGCACAGAGTCTCTGAACCCGTAATACAATTTTACACTGCTCAGTAAACATGTCAGTCATGCTATGACAAGTATTGCTACTTTTGATCCATATTTTGTCATTTAGCACAGAGTCTCTGAATCCGTAATACAATTTTACTCTGTTCAGTAAACATGTCAGTTATGCTTTGAGAGGCATTGCTACATTTTATTCATATTTTGTCATGTAGCACCGAGTCTCTGAAACTGGAATGCAATTTCACATTGTTCAGTATGCAGACCAGTCATGCTATGACTGGTATTCCTACATTTTCTCCACATTTTGTCTTGTAGCACGGAGTCTCTGAACTTGGAATACAATTTTGCACTTCACAGTAAACATCCCAGTAGAGTAATCATGGATATTGCTACATTTTCTCCTTATTTTGTCATGTAGCACTGAGTCTCTGAACCTGGAGTGCAATTTTACATTGCTGAGTATGCAGGCCAGTCATGCAGTGTAAAATTGTATTATGGATTCAGAGACTCTGTGCTAAATGACAAAATTCCTACATTTTCTCCATATTTTGTCTTGTAGCACAGAGTCTCTGATCTTGGAATACAAATTTACACTACTCATTAAACATTCCAGTAGAGCAATGATGGGTTTTGCTACATTTTCTCCATATTGTGTCTTGTAGCACTGAGTCTCTGAATCCGTAATACAATTTTTCACTACTCAGTAAACATGACAGTCATGCTATGACAGTCATTGCTACCTTTTCTTCTTATTTTGTCATTTAGCACAGAGTCTCTGAACCCACAATACAATTTTACACTACTCAGTAAACATACCAGTCATGCTATGACAGTTATTGCTACTTTTTCTCCATATTTTCTCATTTAGCACAGAATCTCTGAACCTGGAATACAATTTAGCACTACCCAGTAAATATGTTTGTCATCTTATGGCAGGTGTTGGTACTTTTTCTCAATATTTGGTCATTTAGCAAAGAATCTCTGAGAGTGGAATACAATTTTACATCACTCAGTATGCAAGCCAGTCGTGCTATGACAGGTATGGCTACATTTTCTTCATATTTTGTCATTTAGCACAGAGTCTCTGAAGCTGTAATACAATTTTATACTACTCAGTAAACATGTCAGTCATGCTATGACAGGTATTGCTATATTTTGACCATATTTTGTCATGTAGCACAGTCTCTGAACCTGGAATACAATTTACATTACTCAGTATGCTGGTCAGTCATGCTATGACAGGTATTGCTACATTCTCCCCATATTTCGCCATGTAGCACAGAGTCTCGGAACCCGTAATACAATTTTACACTGTTCAGCCAACATGTCAGTCATGCTATGACAGGTATTGCTACATTTTGTCATTATTTTGTAATGCAGCACAGGGTCTCTGAACCAGGAATACAATTTTACACTGCTCAGTAAACATGCCAGTCATGCTATGAAAGTTATTGCTACCGTTTCTTCATATTTTGTCATTTAGCAGAGTCTCTGAACCTGTAATACAATTTAACACTACTCAGTAAACATGCCAGTCATGTTATGTCAGGTATTGCTAGATTTTCTTCATATTTTGTCATGTTGCACAGAGTGTCTTAACCTGGAATACATTTTGATAAAAGTAAGTGTATCTGTCATTCTATGATGGACATTACCAGTTTGTCCTTATTTTCTGATTTAGCACAGAATATCTGAATCTGGAATATCGTTTTACAATACCAAGTAACTTGAGTAAGTGCATGTCTCATGCTATGACATGCATTGCTATATTTTGTTCTATTTCCTCATTTTGCACAGAATCCATGAACTTGGAATACAATTTTACAATAGTAAATATGTGTATCTGTTATGCCTTTGTCTATTGTCAAGCTGTAACATTTTCTTCTGCATCTCTGTTTTTTCTCATTTACAAAAAATTTTCCTCTTAATTAAAAACTTGATTTTTGAGGACATAATAAGTGCTTCATGCATTGTCATTGTCATATTTCCTCACAATTTTTAACTCAAATGACTGAAAGTGAGGCGGCACACTTGTGAGAACTCCCTTTCTGCTATCTCTTGTCTGTCCGTTGCTCGTTGCCTGTGAACATGTTATTTGCGACTTTCACGTCAAACCCCTGAACAAATTTCAGTGAGATTTGAGGATATTGTTTGTTGTGTCGGAATGTGACTTTGTTTATGTTGAACCAGCCAATAGGGAGGGGTTGGCTGAATATGATCCCACATTTACATTTCTACTGATCCAATGCCTTGATAGTTGGTACTGTGCTTGCTTTTGAGGTGTTGAAGAAAATTTGTTCAAATGATGTTTGTAGTGCAATATATCTCCATTTTGTTGAGGTGGGAGTGGGACAAGATAACAGGTTGGTATTGTTGGGTCATAAGTACTTAATTCAGAATAAAAATTTAACTTATCCTCGTGGAATCATCATACATATTTGCCTGTATTTCCCAAACCGCCCAGAACAGAGAAATGTAAAAAATTGCAATTGTTTGTGTCATAAATTACAGTAGGGGAAAATGAAAAAAAATGTTTATTCGGCATATTTTAAAATTGTTTAAATATCCTTTTCTCCAGAACCACCAATCATATTCTTTTAATATTTGGTATACAACATTCCTAGGAAGATCAGATTCAAGTTTGTCAAAATCAAGGACTCACTTTATATTTGGGCTCCACACAGTAGCCCAAATTTTAACTTTGTCCAATATAAGGAATATTCTTCAAACACTTTTTTCTCCAGACCAAGCAGTCAGAATCTTTATATTTGGTATACAACATCTTCAGAGGAGCCAAATTCAAATTTGTTGAAATCAAATCTCTCAGTTAATATTTGGGCTCCCTATGGGTGCATTTTTATTTTAACTTACTCCATTATTATGAATAGTCTTTAAAATCTTTCTTCCACCATTTTCAATCTTTTGCATATTTTAAAAACTAAAATAAAATCTTTTTTCTCCAGAACCATCAACCGAACAGAACGTTTGGATATTTGGTATACAACATCCTTAGGTGGATCAGATTCAAATGTGCTAAAATGAAGCCTCTTTGTATGTATTTGGGCTTAGTGCAATGTGAGGAATATTCTTTAATAATCTTATTCTCTTGAACCACCACTCGGTATCTAGTTTAAACAATATTTTATACAATAAGTGTTGGAGACATCAGTGTATTATCAACTCAAAAATAAATAAACATTAAGACAATATAACGCAATAACCAGTTAGATGAAACAAGGTAAATGAGGGATTTGATGAAAAGCTTGTAGCTTATGTTGGTCAGCACAGAGACACTAAGTGAGCAACAGATATTTTTAATAAACGCATGTATGTAATAGTGTTTCATGTTTTGTCTCATTTCTTGGTCATGTTTTCATCCGGCACAGAGTGTTGAAACAGAAATGAAAATTGAAGCTCATCTTACATTTACACACATTTTTCTTTACTATGATTCTCTCCCCCCCCCCCCCCCCCCCCCCATTCAGTATAGGGTGTTATGGGAGAAGCATATGAGTAGAAAAAGAGGCACGGATAAATCCATTTCTTATTGCACATGCCATCAACACAGCAAGTGATGTTATGATTGTCAAGAGTAGTACTGTCTTGTTGGTTTTTCTGGTACCCAAAATAAGGGTAACATCATGTTTCCTTTGTCCGGCTGATAAAAGTAAGCTCAGCTTTCATGATGTTCATTTATAAATCTAGAACAATTTGTTCACCCCTTTTTTTCATTCTTCAAAAAAATGGAGTTGAATATTAGAAAACAAAATTACTTGCTTCTCTTTCTTTGAATTATCTTTTTCCATTTATCATGGGACTCTTCTGACATGTAAATGAATGCTACTCTCATTTTGCTTCTGGTCTAAGGGCATCATGTTTACTTGTTTGTTTATTGACATTTAATGACACTTTCAACAGCAAGGCCCACATTGGGTTGGAAAGTAAAACAGTGAAGGAAGCCAAGAGTACAACCAGAGAACCACAGAGTAGTGGTCAGAGTCTAATTTAGGAACTTCGCACAGAGAAAACCAATAGTGACTAAAGTTGCAATGTACCCGCAGCCCCCCCCCCCCCCCCCCCCTGTCAAAAAAAAAAATACACTAAATGGAATTGATATCAAAGGTTGATGATCATAGCCAAAACAGTTTCTGAGTTATGGCTTAGAATGACATGCAGCCTTCAATGTATGTACAACTTTGACTTGAACATTTGAGGGAAAGTTAATTTTTTCTACACACCCGTTGACTGTTCATAACATTTGTAGGAAGTTTGATAATAGTACTTTGATTTTTTTTCTGAGTTATGGTTGAGACCCGATCAAGCATGATCTTGACCTTTGAATAACTGACCAAGCTGTGGTTTGTCACACATCCTCCCATTGTCTATTAGGATTGAATAAAGTATGATGATTGTAGCCCAATAGTTATTGAGTTATGCCCAAGACATGGAGGTGTGGTGGCTCAGTTGGTAGCGGTGCAGGCTGCAAGCCAAAAGGTCCACGGTTTGAATTCCACCTGCGGCAACCGTGTTGTGTCCTTGGGCAAGACACTTCACCCCCATTTCCCACGTGGGGGCATGGTGATGTTGTGTACTAAGGTGTACTGCACATCGATGGTGCACCTGTCTTCAACCAATGCTAACCCTGCTTGTGTGGACTTCGTATGTTGGGGAGCTGACAGTTGCTCGCCGTTGCTCGGTGGTTCTCTCCGGCTTCCTCCACCCGTAAAACTGTCGTGATCATGATTAGCCATTGTGCTGAAATATGTGACCTTAAACACCAATAAATAAATAAATATACCCAAGACATATTTATTTAGTTATTGGTGATTTAGGTAGCGTATTTCTGCATAATGGCTAATCATCACATAAAGTCAAATTTAGTTAATTGCTTTTACCCATGTTGCCCATTTCAGAGGACTTCCACCACTTTACCTGTAGAAATGAGCTTATTTAGTACAGTAAACAGGCACTTCATCAGTTTGTGGGATTCCCACAGGGGATGCTTGACAACATGATTTGTGATCTTGAACATCAGACAGTCAGGCATCACCTTCACTCTGAAGATGTGCAAGCTGAAATATGTGACATACTGTCTGTCTTCAATATTTTTATTAAGTTCTGTTTACTACAATTCGACTTGTTCCTACACATGAATAATGACCAATTTTAAATGTGAACATGTAATGCAATGCAATGCAGTGTGACCTTGACCCTCAAGTTACACACTGTCTATTGTGTACACATATGTTAATTATCCTTTACGATTCTGTTACGTTTCATGACACCTGCCGCAATATTATTCAAATTATTGACTCAAGACACACAACCACACACAAATTTGCCCCCAACCTTCCTACACAGGACAGGTGGGTGAAGTTTCTTTTCATAAATTGATTTCAAATCATTTGAAAATTTCAGAGCAATAAAAGAGAAATCTCCCATAGGTGGAGGAGCATTAGATGTTACCCCTGTTGATTTGTCTGTCAGTCTGACTAACCAAAGAGCTTTTGGGGTTTTGTTTGATACCTAATCATACCTTGAGAATGGAATAAAAAAAAAATTTCAAACTTTTACATATCACATAGATTGACAAAATACTGAGCATTTTCTAATTTGACCATATTTACATTCTCTGTTCTTGAGTCAGTCCCCTCGAGTTACTGGAATATAACATTTCACATGTTTTATGGAATGACAAAATACTGATCAAGTTCTCATTTGGTCTTTTTGCATTCACTGTTTTTGTGTTATTCCCCTTGAGTTGGTGAAAAATAATAATAAAATTTTTTTTATACACTTTACAAATTTGTTTCAACGACAAAATACAACTCAAAATTGCATTTGATCACATTCACATTTTTATATTAGAGTTATTCTCCTTGACTTTGTGAAAAAGAGTATAATATAAGGTTTTTGAATGGTAACTGAAGTTTGACTTCATATACCGATTTTGTTTTTTTCATTTTGGCTTCATAAAGATTATAGTGAAGTCTAGATAGTGGTAGTGTCCAATGGACAGTTTTGGTTGGCTATTCTGACTGGGAAATAAACTAGAAAAAACAAAAGCATAATGAAATGTATTTTATTAACAAGTTCATCCTTATTGGCCGTACCAAACACAAAAGTTATAGCACATATTTCAATATTCAAAATAGAATTTGTTAATGACAAATTATTACATTTTAGTGCAATTAATTGTCTTGAGACGCCAATGTACATATTATACTTTCCTCAAACTTAATACAAAAGGAAATTACATTAATACAAACACTTTTCAGAAACAGAAAAATACATTTCCATAAAATACAGAGAAATAAAGTTTAAAGAGATAAAATGACTGAGGACCTGATTAGTAAGAACTTGATTTGAATCAACTTGAATCTGACATCACTAAGGATTTCATAAACTAAATATCAACTAATTCTGACTGGTGGATCCGAATAATAAGGTTTTTCAAGAATATTTCCCATATTCAACCAAGTTAAAATTTAGGATCCCATTGAGAGACCAGATATAAACCCAGGGACTTGATTTGAATAAATTTATATATGCCCCCCCCCCCCCCTCCCCATCCAAGGATAAATAGAAATACAACAAATATCAGAAAATTTTGACAGTTTTGACCGCTGGATCTGCACACGATTTTCTTAAGAAGTTTCCTCATATTGCACTAAGTTAAAATTTGGGCTCTGATAAGATGCCCAAATATGAATCTATTGACTCAATTGGAACAAACATGCATATGATCCCCATGAAGATGGTGTATCAAAAGATTTTAACTGTTGGATCAGAAGATTTTCAAACAATATTCCTCAAATTGCCCCAATTTACAATTCGGTCTCCAACAGGAAGCCCAAATATGGACGTAGGGAGTTGATTTGAACAAATATTCAACAAAACAGAATTTGACTAACTCCCTCCCTGCCCCTCCATCCCCCAATGGATGCTGTATAAAAAGATTTTGAACAAGGACAAAGACTTTTTTTACTGAATTTTCTTACAGTGCAAAAAACTGTTAAAATTCCAGCCTGCATAACAGGCCCAAATATACTTAATTTGAACAAACTTCAATCTGGCCTGAAAAAGGATGCTGTATACCAAATATCATGACATTCTGTGGGGTGAATCTGAAGAAGAAGATTTGTAAAGAATATTCCTCATATTGCCCTAAGTCACAATTTGGGTTCCCATAGGGAGCCCCAATATGTAGCCACAGACTTGATTTGAACAAACTTGAATCTAATCCCCATAGAATGCTGAATACTAAATATCAAAATATTTTGATGTGTGCTTGTCCTAAGGATTTTAGCTTTAGAAAATATGCTGACTCCACAATTTATTTTGATTCTGCATAGAGTACCCCACTCAATACTGGTCCTAAGTATGCTTATTCTAAATAAACTGTTCTCTGTTCTGTGTGGTTCTGGAAATATTGGTGTAATTTTTATTTTGAGCTTCTAGGGTTCCCAGACTTGTGTGGTGAAAAAGTTTATGGCATGAATGACGTAGCCATGACCCAATAATGCAACAAACTAAACTTGATTTAAATCAGCCTTTTTGATCAGAAAGTAGGAATTTTGAGCACTAGCAAATAGAACAACCAGACATATTGCTCCTCAGACTACCTTTAACAAACTTTAGTGTACACCTCAAAAGAAAACTGAATATAACATATGAAGTTTTTACATCCATCCAATGTTAAGAAGATTTTATTTAAATTTGAGTCAATTTGCCCTCACACTATCTTCACAGAGGGAAGCTCAGCATGTTTAACCAAACTGAAATGCCAATCCTAGACACCATTCACATGAAATTTTATTGGGATCGGTTAAACAGTATTTGGGGAGAAGGCTCAAATATCATCCTCACAAGAGACGTCAGGTGATGACTGATGCAAGGCGATGATGGCCAATGACAGATGAAGAGTGATCAGTATAGCTCAACCTGACTTTCAGTCATGTGAGCTAAAAACTAATTAACTGAATCCCAAACTGTTAGGCAATAAATTAGCTGTACAATGCACATTCCCAATACTTTAATCTGAAGTCAAATTTAATCACCTCCCCTTCCAGGAGCTTGTTCCCAAATGTTAGCTTGTGACAGGTATGAGCAGTTTACATATAAACAACACAGACAAACCATAAAAAAGTCAAATTAAATATTGGTACAATCATGTACATATTTCTTGAAAGGACAAAAGAAATCATGTGATTTTACAGTTGTTTCAAGTCTGGGCTACCAATAAAGACAACAAAGACTTGCCAAAAACAATTGCCAAAGCAATTTGAATGTAATTTGCAAGTTTACTCAAGAATTATATACTACTCAAAGTTTGCTAAGCACCACATATTTGACACATCATTGTGAAATTTCCTTGTGACATATTTCCGATGTTTTTGGTGGATATGATTGAGGAATGTATTGAGGTGGTCTCTTGACAGGCAGACTTTTTGTGACTTTCATGGAAAGCATGTACCCCTTCATTTTCATGATGTTTTCGTGTACTGTCTACATGTAAATGACATGTGTAGGGTATTCAATCTTCATTTCAACACAAACCCTTGTGATTTAATGATTGAATATGGCAAACGCAAATGTAAGAAGACATTTGTCTGAAGCAGAAATGTGGTGGGCTGTAGGGATGGTAGAGCAAGGGGCTACCCATCGTCAGGTTGGTGAATACCTTGGTGTGCACCATACAATGATCACCAGAGCCTGGGCATGATTTCAGCAGTATGGCACACCAGTAAGATGGCATGGTGGTGGCAGAGATAGGGCAACATCTGCAGCTGAAGACCTGTTTTTGATCATTCAGGCCCATAGAAACCGCTTTGCCAAAGCAACCCAGCAACGCAGTAACCTTCAGAATGCACCTGGGGTAAATGTTTCGACGCAGACTATCCGGGAAAGGTTGCACAAAGGTGGTCTCCAATCGAGAAGGCCATGTATTTGAGAAGGCCAGACTATCTGGGCAAGGTTGCACAAAGGTGGTCTCCAATCGAGAAGGCCATGTATTCGCATTCCGCTGTCCCAGAACCACCGCCAGGCACGATATGAATGGGCCATGTTGGATGGACCAGAGAAGATTGGAAACTTATCTTTTTTTACAGATGAGTCAATGTACTGCCTTGACCACACAGATAGGCATTCTAAATATGGAGAAGACGAGGAGAACGATTCCATGCAGCGTACAGAGCTCTGTGTCTTTGAACGTGGTACATAGACTGCACAGCGGTATACTGAGGAGATCCTGGATGTCCATGTCAGATTGTATGCAGGTACAGTCGGTGATAGATTCATTCTGAGGGATGATAATTCCTGTCCTCATGTTGCCCATGCTGTCGGAGAGTATCGACAGAGGGAGGGGATTGAGCGTATGGACTTGCCACCAAGATCCCCCAACCTCAATCCAATCGAACATGTCTGGAATGAGTTGCAGCTTGCAATTTCAGCCCGTCCAGTCCAGCCAAGAAGTGTCCAGGAGCTTGGTGCCATGCTGGTCCAAGAATGGAACAAACTCCATAAAGGACCACCATGAACCTGATTAGGAGCATGAGAAGGCGTTGTCAAGCTGTAATTAACAGTAATGGGTCTCATACTCGATACTGAACCCATACCAGTTCGCTTCGTCAACTTTTTGGCAAATTGAATTTTTTTTTTACCAATAATATCCATTTTCCATGGTTATCATATTCAAAAGCTAAAAAATAATGTCAAACACAAATAAAATCTTAATTTCTGTATATAAATAGTTAAAGATATAATTATATAAAACAAGAGGCCCCAGGGGACCTGAGGGCGCTCACTTGACATGGTAGCCTAAATATAAAACCCAGGGAATTGATTTCAACAAGTTGCATCTGCCCCTCCTTAGAAAAGCTAAAATATACCAAATATCCAAAGATTCAGACCAGTGGATCTAAAAAAAAAATATTTTTAAAGAATATTTTTCATATTGAACTAAGTTAGAATTCGGGCTCCCATAGGAAGCCCAAATATGAACACTGGGACTTTGCTTGAACAAACTTGAATCTCACCTCCAGTGGGATGCCGTTTCCAAATATCAAAAGATTCTGACTGGTGGATGTGAAGAAGATTTTTGAAGAATATTCCTCATATTGAAATAAGTTATAATTCAAGCTCCCACCAGGAGCCCAAAATATCAACCCAGGGACTTGGCTTGAATAAACTTGAATCTCTCCCTCCAAGGATGCTGCATGCCAAATGTCAAAACATTCCAACTGCTGAATCTGAAGAAGATTTTTAAAGAAAAATTCCTCATATTGAACTAAGTTATAATTCAGGCTCCCATAGGGAGCCCAAATATGAACCCAGGGATTTGGCTTCAACACACTTGAATCTCACACCCTAAGGATGCTGCATACCGAATATCAAAATATTCCGACTGCTGGATCTGAAGAAGATTTTTAAAGAAAACTCCTCATTTTGAACAAAGTTACAATTCTTCAAGCTATCACAGTGAGCCCAAATATGAACCTAGGGACATGGCTTGAACAAACTTGAATCTCACCCCCTAAGGATGCTGCATGCCAAATATCAAAACATTCCGACTGCTGAATCTGAAAAAGATTTTTAAAGAAAATTCCTCATATTGAATGAAGTTATAATTCTGGCTACAGGGAGCCCAAATATCAACCCAGGGACTTTGCTTGAACAAACTTGAATCACAACCCCCTAAGGATGCTGCACACCAAATATCAAAACATTCTGACTGCTGGATCTGAAGAAGATGATTTTTTAAGAAAATTCCTCATTTTGAACTAAGTTACAATTCGAGCTCCCACAGAGAGCCCAAATATGGACCTAGGGACATGGCTTGAACAAACTTGAATCTCACCCCCTAAGGATGCTACATACCAAATATCAAAACATTCTGACTGCTGGATCTGAAGAAGAAGATTTTTTAAGAAAATTCCTCATTTTGAACAAAGTTACAATTCTTTGAGCTCCCACAGTGAGCCCAAATATAGAACTTTAGTGAGCACGCTCACATACCCCACGCGCCCCGATATTTCAGGCTCGGAAAACTGTAATTTTTAGGAAAATGACCCAGAAATCTGTTACTTGTATTTTTCAGAGTCCAGGGCCCGTAATTTCCACAAAAATCAGCCGAGCAAAACGAAACACAAACTTGATCTGTAAGTCATTGTGGTAGACTCACATACTAAAATGGCCGTAATTTTGATAATATCTGAAAGCGTGTAGAAAAAAAGTCTGGAAAACTGTAATTTTGATGAACTTTTCAAAGTCGAAGGGCCGTAATTTCGGTAAAAATCAGTGGAGCGGAACAAAATGCAAACTTGATCTGTAGGCCACCATGTTAGACAAACATACCAAAAATCAGCTCAATATCTGGAAGCATGTAGAGAAAAAGCCCGGAAAACTGTTATTTTGATGAACTTTTCAAAGTCTATGGGGCCGTAATTTTGGTAAAAATCAGTGGAGCGGAACAAAATGCAAACTTGCTCTGTAGGCCACCATGTTAGACTAACATACCAAAAATCAGGTCAATATCTGGAAGTGTGTAGGAAAAATGTCCGCAAAACTGTAATTTTGATGAACTTTTCAAAGTTCAAGGACCGTAATTTCGGTAAAAATCAGTGGAGCGGAACAAAATGCAAACTTCATCTGTAGGCCACCATGTCAGACTAACATACCGAAAATCGCGACATCGACGCCGTAGCTGCGATGGGTGGTGCAATCTCACAAAATTCTAAGTTCATCAAGGGCCATAACTCCAAGAAAAATATTTGGAACAACACATGCATTGAACAGTCGCTAGACATCAATAAGATACACTTACATGCCAAATATAAAGTCATTCCATCAAGTATTTCAAAAGTTATTGAGTTTTGAAACTCGTTGGTCACAGACAGACCGACCGACCGACCGACAGACCGACCGACGGGCCTTAACTCCAAGAAAAATATTTGGAACAACACATGCATTGAACAGTGGCTAGACATCAATAAGATACACTTACATGCCAAATATAAAGTCATTCCATCAAGTATTTCAAAAGTTATTGAGTTTTGAAACTCGTTGGTCACAGACAGACTGACCGACAGACCGACCGACGGGCCATAACTCCAAGAAAAATATTTGGAACAACACATGCATTGAACAGTGGGTAGACATCAATAAGATACACTTACATGCCTAATATAAAGTCATTCCATCAATTCAATGCTTCACTTTCGGATCTGGTGTTTTCAATGTGAATTTGTTGGGAACGATGTTCTAGATAACTCTGAAACCATTTAAGAACAGTCCTATTTACCCCATTTTGATTCAGAATATCAATTAGAAAAGCATGATCTACTGTATCGAATACTGCCGAAAGATCCAAAAGTACGAGAACACCTTTTCCACCAGACAAGGCACAGATGATGTCATTGTGTACTCATAATAAGGCAGTTTCTGTGCTGTGATTGGATTTGTATGCTGATTGAAAGGGTTCTACTAGATCGTTAACAAATAGATGCCTATTTAGTTGACTGACAATGATCTTTTCAATGACTTTAGACACAAATGCCAGATTTGAGACAGGTCTGTAGTTCTTCAAGTTATTGGGGTCGAGTGATGGTTTTTTAATGAGTGGTGACACTAAGGCTAGTTTCATATCATCAGGAACATGTCCTTCAGAAAATGAAGCCTGAACAATGTTAGTGATGATAGGAACGAGCGATGTAGAAACAGACTTCAGGAGCGACGTGGGAATTGGATCAAGGTTGTTTGATTTGTTTGGTGATGAGAAAATGCACTTTGACACCTCAGCCTCTGATACTGGGGAAAATTCTGAAAAATGTGTTTTTATGATAAGATTTGTCGGATCACACTTATTTCTGCACAATGGCTAATCGTGACCGCAACATGGATATAAAGCCAAGTCCAGCCAATTGTTTATACCCATGTTATCCATTTTAGAGGACTTCCACCAAAGGCAGTGGTTATGTGAAATTATTGTCTGGATATCATTTGCTTAGCATGTTGATACAATAATATGATTTTGCAACATGTTATGGTTTATAAATGCCCCTACAGGAATGACTATCAGCAGCCCAAGATGGTTGTTAATGGGCCCATTAATGACCCTCAACTATATCTTGGGATGCTAATAGTCATTAATAGTTAATTGACAGTACTACTAATCATATTTGTAGGGCTGTTAATAAACCATAAAGCCTGACAAAATCATGTTATTTCTATTAATTCCAGCAACTACATAACATGTACAGAGAAACAATTACCCAATAGATCTAATGGGAGAACATCAAAAAAAAATTTATAAATTCAAATCCAACAATAAAATGAAATGATGATTTAGTTCATGTTAATGGAAAGAAGCTCCTGGCATTGTATTTTTAACCAATTGGGCCAGTTGATAGGAAGTTTGAATGAAATTATTATAAGTGTTTAATGAGTCTGAAGAGTTACTTTTAGGAACTGTTGGGACATCAATATTAAACACATGTGCCATTTAATGTGTTCAAACCACCTACAGCTTCCACGATATGACTGGATTACTGGAACATCAGTGAAAAATGTAGTCTCTCAACTGCCACCCTCTCCCAATCAACACAGTAACTCATCCCAGGCCATAACATTTGATGATGTGAAAGATGTTATGCCACAAAGTAACAGCTTTCACTTCATAAAACATTACTGTGTTTGTTTACTTTTAATGAAAAGTACTAACACTGTATAAACTTTCCCCATCTCGGCTCTTGTTTTGATCAATAATGACAAAATGAATATGTTGCAAATATTCAGTTTGCTTCACCACTACAAATGTGCCCAGCATGAACATATTCAATTTTTGCAGACAACAAAGCATATTCTTAAAAAAGCGATCAGCTATTGCAAGGGGTCAGGAAATGGAAAAACCTTTGAAAATTTTGGTTTTTTGGGACCATTATTTATTTAAAGCAATTTCTTACCTCCATCACTCACCTTCCCCTCCCACATTGGAAGTGGTGGAGACACTTTCCTGTACGTGACCAACAAGTGTTCTGGTGACCTTCCCCTCCCACATTGGAAGCGGTGGAGACACTTTCCTGTACGTGACCAACAAGTGTTCTGGTGACCCATTTGTATAGAGATCAATGGTTGAAACCCATGAATTCAAAGCAAATGAAAGTGTCAGTGACACTGCAGCTCAACTTATGTAAGACATGTACATGTATAGTATGTGACACAGAAATGACACATATCTAGGTAGTGACCTGATAACAAAGGTACATATAAAGTATTGTAAAGGTCTGTACATAAATACTGATCGTAGCCTGTTACAAATGAAAAGGTAAAGTATTGTAAAGGTAGGCAACAGTTAGATGCTAAACTAGAAAAGAAATCTTCATGGGGTTATTATTACAATGGGGATATGGCGCACCATAAGCCAAATGTTAGCAATTGCTTATGGTGCGCCATATCCCAAATGTTAGCAATTGTTTTGGCCTGTTTGATTCAAACCCTTCTACGGTTGACTCATACTAATTAATAAAAATTTGTCCAGTCCTTCTTAAAATATAGATATTTGAATTTTTTATCTTTAGCTCACTGGGTTCCCATGGGTGAGGAGGTTTTATTTTTCTCATTGTAAATAGAAAATCGGGTTGTGTTAATAATGTTTACCCTCCCCAAACAACAACAAATATTAACACAGGAACTTGGCTTCAACACACTTTAATATACACATCCTAGGCATGCTGAATTCAAGTACAAAGGTACCCAAGAAGCTTCATAAAGATCGGTTCATAAATACGGCCTCTAGTTTGAGCTGTATAGAAATGGTGTACAAAAAACTGATTGTACTTAATTTTGGTACAAAATGGCCACTGGCAGCCATCCTGAATTTTGAACTGCACCCAGAAACACCCATTCTCGTCCCAAGGTGATAACAAAGGTGCCCAAGAAGTTTCGTGAAGATCGGTTCATAAATACAGCCCTAATCCCAAGCTGTACTGACATGTGTACTTATTGTGTGTAAGTAGCACTGAATAAATCAAAGTTCACCTAATTTGCCGAATTTCTGAACGAGAAAAAACCCCAGATTATATGTGATGTATTCCATGTTACTAAAAATTCAGACAAAAATTTATTCAAATCAAAACTTTCATACAGTAGTTCTGTAAAAAAAACTGATTACACAAACTTAGGTACAAAATGGCTGCTGGTGGCCATCTTGAATTTCGGACCACACCCAAAAACACTTGTTTCATGTCCCATGGTGATAACAAAAAGATACCCAAGAAGTTTCGTAAAGATCGATTCATAAATATGGCCTCTAGCTCGAGCCGTATTGAATTATTGATGGACGGACTGATGTACAGATGGCCATGACATAACCTCAAATCTGATGTCAAATTTGAGCTAAAAGTTAAAAAATTTATAGTAATTTATATATTTTTTATACTTACCAATGACCCAGACATAGCTGGTGCTAACTCTTAAAATATAGGGCCAAACACAAATTTTGCCCCCCAATCCCCAAAATTTGCATCTAAAACTAAAGAAAACATGTCCTGAAAGGCCCTCCACACTTCGCCCCTACCGCGCATGCGCAGTGTCAAGGACGTTCCGAAATTGGCGCCATTAATCATTCTAATAACCAGTGCCTGGTAAGCGCTATGTACTCAGCGGGGAGGCAAGAGTTCCCAACTCCTGGGAGGGCCATCCCCGTCTGGGTCATTGATAAGTATAAAAAATATATAAATTACTATAAATTTTTTAACATTTTTATACTGTACCAATGACCCAGACATAGCTGAATAGTAAAAAGGCTGGAGGGCCAAGGACATAGAGCAAAATGGAATACGCTCAATAAAAGAAAATAGAGTCATCCCCTGTAGGGAAAAAGAAGTAATAGGCCTTACATGTATCTTTCTTATTTATGATAAATTAGAAAGATACAACACCTTCCAAAATTGAGCTTCATACATTCATGTACTCTATTAATATCCAATATAATCCTTATACTAATAATTTTTAAAGTAAGCCAATAAATAAAGTAAGTCTAGAGAATAGAGACTCTTATACTCCTAAAAGTGTCTGAGAATTGCATAATCATGTCCGTTGACATATGCAATATTCAAAAGCTATACTTTAAAAACTAAGACTTGAATGAATTTTAAAAACCTAAACTTCTCACTAAACAACCATCCCAATAACAGCTCAGAATTACTAACTCCGGAGGAGGTATCCCCTTGTTTTCATAGTAAAACAGGTGACCCAAGGGAACACCCTCCCCCCCCCCCCCTTTTCCTTGCCCTGGGTCAAATAGCCCAGAGCGAAGAGGGCAGTCAAACGGAGACACTGCCGAAACAGACAGCCTACCTAGCTATAGTAGCAACTGTTAAGTGAATGACATTCTGAGCAGTAGATAATAGACCTAACAATAGAGGCCTCCAGAAATGGACTCGATATTTCTGAGATAAAATTCATGAATGTGGATGGCTGAGCGCAATGAGCGGCCTTCAAAAATCTATAATAGCGACACTATTAATGTAAGCCCAAGAAGTAGGAGAACTCTTACTTCATGAGCCGAAATCTTAAGCACAACTGCTAAGTCAATGATATACCATAAGCAGTACCGATAGTTAATAGAATCCATTAACAATAAAATGGACTGTAACGTCCTTCTACTAGACATCAAAGACAGAAGAAGCTTACGCCCATAGTAATAAACAGATATCTGTTTATAAATACATAAACTGTACCCGGAAAGAGTAAAGGCCTATGCCCATACGAAGACGGAAGGACCTTAAAATAATAGGTTCCGGATAATAGGAGCCTAACTCTTATGCAACAATCCAACCTAAATAGTAACGGAAGTATTGATTCCGAAACTATGAAAGTGAAAATCATCCATCGATAGTGCATGAAACTCACTGACACTACAGTAAAAGAGAAACCAACAGAATTACTGTCTAAAAGGTCAGAATTTGAAAACTACTGTTTCCAGAGGCTCAAATGATTACTTAGCTAAATAAGAACCGAAGTTAAAATCCGTATAGGAATTTAATCTAAAGATTCTAAGTCTATATATCAAAAAGTTACTAACTGATAAAGAGACAAAAGACTCAATTGTAAACTATCGTAGAGTGCATAGGTATGAGGTAACATAAACCTATAACCTAAATAATAACAGGCTGCAGTAGATCTTGTGAAACAAGTATACTAAAAAATAGCAATGAGTAGTATGGAGGGATCAACAATATGAACATAAAGATCCCTACACCACGACGGAAGAGCCTCCACTTTAGCCGCATAGAATAGCGAAGAAGAGGATCTCCTATAGTAAGAAATCGCGTCCAAAGCTCGTCCAGTACAGTGCTTACAATGCAATACGGACCACACAACGGAATACATGAAGGTTGCGAGCTTGCTGGTTGTGATAAAGATGACACGATTTACCCAGTGAAAAAGATCCTCACATAGAGGAAGATTTCACGTTAAGACCCACAGTAGACAAGAGAGTAAATTACTCATGATCTCTGTGAAGATAGAGATGCTATCAACAGAAATGTATTGTGGTTGTTTATCTTAGCAATACCTGCTAAAACAACAGCGCCGGAGGATACGCGTATCCTAACATTCCGTCCTATAGATCAATAGAGCGTTAACAATATTAGCTCAGAGATCTGGACAAGCCAACACATACGTCTGCAATTGATTAGCAAGCTGTGTCATAAATAAATCATCATTGGGCGCTCCCATAGATAGCAAATCTGATTGAATACTTGTTTGTTGAGAGTCCATTCTGACAGCAACAAGCGACCCATAAGAGAACGGGAGTCCGATAAAACCATCAGACGACCCAGAATATGACGGACCAAAACTGAACTTGGTGTACTATAACCAACAGACGGATTCTTTCCATTAAATTGAATAACGGAAACGAAAGAGTGCCTCCCTGGTTCCGGAGATACGCCACTACTGTCGAATTAAAGGACAGGAATTTGGGCATGCGTTTCTGAATAATGTTCATGCAATGACATAAAGCAAGCCTAAAAAACATTATTCCGCGGAAGAAAACTGATTGCTAAAAGACTGCGGAACCCAAAGACCCTGGCACTTCGAATCCGTAGGGATCAGTATTATCTCCCAATCTGTTTGACTGGCAACCGTCATAACAGCCACACTCGGGTCCGGCAACTGCGGCGGCACTCTCTGAGTCAACCACCGAATGTTTGCCCCAGTCTGAATCTCTTGTAACACTAGATAGACAAGAGAACGTGTAATTCGAGCAATTCATGGATTGCCGAAAAGTTGCCGTCGAAGAGAAGCTCCTCCGAGAACGAAGCGACTCTGAGAGAGTTCTTAACCTTACTATCCACGCGTGTGGATGTAGCTAGGGCTGCATCACGTCTAACTAACTCCAATCAGCCACTGAAGGGCGGAGTTATACGTGAACAAACTACTGCCCTCAAAAGAAATTACATTGAGAATAATATCCCGTAAATTTTTTCTTGAAGACGTAATGATAACGCCTCAGTAAGGCGGATTACGTATAATAAAGCGTCTAAGTTAAGTCTACTATACATAATGTCGTTCCCAACATTGAAATTGGAAAAGACATAAACGGCGAAAAAGAATATATGCAGTCTTTAATCACACCGTCTAGACGCATATGAACTCTCGGTATGCCCTGCTCTGCCAAAATAAACTATTAGTATAAATGATAAAATGGCAGAAATGAGCAACGCGGACAAGAAACTAAACTATCATGCTTAGTAGCAGGCTTGTATATATATATATATATAGCGTCGAAAAATAAAACACATGTTGTAATGACAATATTGGACTGCGTCGGTAAGTCAGGGACAATGTCCCTGAACCGATCGAAAAATCCGAGTCCAATGACGCTATAAGTCTCTTATCCAAGATCGCAGCAATGAAGTCCGAAATAATAATCACTGGAAGATAATGCCAGAAGATATGAAAGGCATCTTCCGATACTACTAAAGGGAAAACTCGAAATCTTTCGAATCCCTTTCGCCATCCTGTCGGACCCTATAAAGCGTTCGGTCGTCCGTACCTGATGCAACCGCGGACCGCACCGACCCAGCGCCGTCGGATAATTCCTGATTCGACCGAGAAACTGTCAATTGCTGGGATGCTGCGAAACAACTGTGCTAACTCGGATAGCACGTCCGTCACTGAGGCCTGAGGAGAAGCGGTCTTACGATGCATTGCCGCTGGAAGCTCCGTGATCGTTACCCCATGCATACTACCAATATGCGAGCGAACGGAGTGTATAGGCCTCGTGTCCCTTGGCTACCGGATGGCGCGACCTATTCGCCGTGGAATTACTGAATGCCGAAACTGATCGGATACTCGAGGTCACGTAGCCAATGTGCGGTCGTGTGCCCTGCTGTGAGGATGAGGAAGCATTAAAGACAGTCTCTCGGACTGTCAATATAACGGAGCGTCCCGACCAACGGACATATGCTCCGAATGTAAAATATCTGAACCACAACATGCGGTCCCCTATGTTGTTGGGCGAGAGAGGGACCTCTCTCGCTCACAGCCCGGACGGACCTGGACAAGCCAGGAACCGGACTAACAGGCTTCCTCCGATCTGTCCTCAATCTGCCGTCACTGGGTGAGTACTAAAGTAATTAAAGTGCTCGCATCACCCAAATCTCCTTCCTAGACCGCAACGGACGAACCCGGCAGCCGAACCATTCGATGAATGTACGCTACACCGGGTGAGCTAGCGAATGTCACTCCGTAGGCGATAGACATATTCCAAGAGCACTTATTGCCGCTAACTCTTCATTAACTATGACGACAGAGGCACACTTTTGAAAGACATCTCCATAACTCTTCGAAGAAGAAACCAGAAATGCTTGGTTAGCAAGCATAAAATAATAATATATATAGCGTCGTTCAATAAATCGAAAGTTTGTGTGACATTATTGGACTATGTCGGAACTGAGGGACGATGTCCCTGAACCGAACCAAAAATTTCTAAGTCCACCGACGCTATCAGTTTCTTATCCGGCATCGCAGCATTCTGGTCCGACGAAAGAAGCTGTAGAAGACCAAGTCAGATGACATACACAACAGCATATGCTGTTCCGAAAGGGAAAGCTCGAAATCCTCCGAATCCCTTTCGGTATCCCGTCGGACCGGATGAAACTTTCGGACGTCCGTACCCGCTTCCGCGGAGCGTCCCGACCCAGCATCGTCGGATAAAATATATGCGATAGATTCAGTTGATGCTGGGATGCTGCGATAAACTGTGCTATTAAGGAAAGCACGTCCGTTCCCGAGGCCGGTGCAGTAGCGGTCTTACGATGCATTGCCGCCGGAAGCTCCGTGTACGTTGACTCCCGCACACTTCCTATGCGAACGTCCGGAGTCTGCAGGCCTCGTGTCCCTGGCTACCGGATGGTGTGACCTGGTCGCCGAAGAATCCTTGATCGGCGAAGCTGGTAATATATCGGCGGTCACGCAGCCAAGGTGCGGTCGTGTGCGCTGACGAGAAGAGGAAGCCTTAGCAGTCTCAGCGGACTGCCTATACAACGGAGCGTCCCGAGCGACGGACGTATGCTCCGCTTACGACACATTTTGTACCACAACATCTGGGGCCAGATGTTGTTGAACGAGAGAGGGGCCTCTCTCGCTTGCCGTCCGGATGGACCGGAACGAGCTATGAACCGGACTAAAAGGCTTCCTGCGTTCTCCCTCCGATCCGCCGTCACTGGGTGTGCATTAGGTTAATTTATAGTGCTCGCATCACCCCAAAATTCCTTCTAGACTGCAACGGACGAACCCGGCTGCCGAACCATTCGGTGAATGGACGCTACACCGGGCGAGCTAGCGGACGTCAAAGGCCGTCGAACCTACTAGGGTCCTCTTAGGCAATTGGCGTATTACATGAGCACTTTTCCGCTAGCCCTTCATTAATTGTGACGACGGAGGCACACTGTTGGAAGACATCACAGATACATCACCCTAATCTTGATCGTCTGAAATAGAAATTGATAAAGTAGAGTGACCCTGCGGGGAAAGGACCGGAGTGTCCAAATCTCCAACAACATACCGTGACATACGCTTCCCATATTGTCATCGAAATCATACGATACAGAACAGGAGTTAATGCGAGTACACTGACCACATATAGAATGATAATAAAGTCAGAGGAAGACTTCCTCTTAAAACAATTGATCAATATCCTTTCAATGTGAAAAGAAAACAAGTCCTGGTACTCGCACTAACCCCTGGCAATCAAAATACATAATAATAATATGATCCATTAATATAGAAAAAATAATTGAAATCAAAATATTTTGAAAAAATATTTTTTTTTAGAACAGCCCAAGTTTCTGAAAAGTAACGTTGAGCCCCAATGGATCCCAAGCCTAAGTGTGGACAAAAATTTTAAAAATATTTTAAACAATTTATTCAACACTTACGAACAATAATAATGTATCTAGTTATGATTAAAATAACATCAAGATATTATTTTTTAGAAATCCCCCCCTCACACAGAGGGCTGTTGTAAATGTAAACAATGAGTGTAAAAACACTAAAATAAGACTCCAGGCACCCAGGCCCGAAATCAGTTACCAAAAATACACTATCTGATGCAAAACAGAGATATCCAGGGAAGAAACTGCAGAACATCAGATGGTAGATGCAGAACACAACGCCTAACCACCCGTAGGTGAAGACGTAAACATGGGGAAAGAACAGAATTCATTCTGTTATTCAGCTAAAACTCCCAAGAAAATTTAGTAATAATAATTACAAAAACTATGCCAAAAGCATGGGAGAATAGCAAGGGGGAACTTAAAGGACAGGGAGAGAGGAAAACACTTAAAAACACAGTGTAACTAAATAATCAGAATGACAACAAAATAGCTGCTGCCTTGAAAATAGGTAACTTAACATAATTTCATTAAAAAATTTTAAGTTACAGCCCTGATAATATTCTGTCACACATTCTTTTCCTCTCCTCCTTCTCTATCCTCCTTAGAATCACCATTTCACTAATATTTATGTGTCTGGCATCATTTAAACTGAGATTTATAAGCACAAAGATCAGTCAGATGTTAACTGATGAAGGGCCAAACTTAGAATGATTAATGGCGCCAATTTCGGAACGTCCTTGACACTGCGCATGCGCAGTAGGGGCGAAGTGTGGAGGGCCTTTCAGGACATGTTTTCTTTAGTTTTAGATGCAAATTTTGGGGATTGGGGGGCAAAATTTGTGTTTGGCCCTATATTTTAAGAGTTAGCACCAGCTATGTCTGGGTCATTGGTACAGTATAAAAATATCAATATTTAGTGGGGAATAGAAGCCCAATGTATGCACCACGTCGTCTGGCAATAATGAAAGACTAGCTTCATTATTGTCCGTCAACCCGACTCGAATACCTGGAATTCCTGCTAGAGTGGTAATAATACTAATTATTTTTCACATTTTTTGATAAAAGCACAAACAATTCCCTCTACCAGACTCACTCAGTACTTTAATATTAATCGATGAGTAATGTAAGTCTAGGAGTTATTTTTAAAACTGAACACAGATATAAAGAGGGGCAATTTCTACCTGCCAGATTCACTAGTTGAGTGACACATTGTTATAAAGTGCTTTTAAATCAATGAACATCAAACAATACTCAATAACATTATCTTAGATTGTTATATAACTACATCATGTAGTCAACTGCAAAGTAACTTATGGATCACGCAATTAATGTGACATTTTATCAAAAGTCCTTGTAAGGCTCCTTCCATTTAAATTATTCATATTCAAATACATTTAATATTTTGTGCATTCGTATTTCAACACACTTACAAAGTACTCCCCCATTTCGTGATTCTTATCAATAAACCTAATTTGCTACTTCCACATTTATTAATACAGCCCTGCAAATACTTGATATTTGAGAAAAACATACACATCAAATACAGTTAACAAAAGCAATTCAGAAAAATTATCCACTAGAACTTGACTGATCAGGGTGGCAGTACAGATGGCTCAATTCTGCCAAACATGATAAAAATGTTCAGCCTTTTGCCAAGGTGTCTTACTATGCTGTATACTCATATCACTGCATGTCCCTATATCACCATCATGAAAAGTGTCATAACAATATGAAATTACTAGCGGGTGAATAGCCGGCGTTGCACGGGAGAAAATGGTTATATCAATATACCCTCAGATGTGATCGATAGAAGGTCAAGGTCACCAATTTCAAGGTCAAGGTTACCCCGCAACTCGATAAAGTCAAAATGATCGATCTGTCAATACACCCGCACATAAGAAATTTTAGCCCGATCGGCCCAACCGTTTTCGAAATAAAAGGTCAAGGTCACCAATTTCAAGGTCAAGGTCAACCCGATAAAGTCAAAATGATCAATGGGCCAATATACCCACACATATGAAATTTTAGTCCAATCGGCCCAGCTGTTTTCGAAATAAAAAGTCAAGGTCACCAATTTCCATGTCAAGGTCACCCCACACAGGCACCCCGATAAAGTCAAAATGATCGATGGGTCAATATACCTGCACATATGAAATTTTAGCCCACTCGGCCCAGCCATTTTCGAAATAAAAGATCAAGCTCATCAATTTCAAGGTCAAGGTCACCCTGCACGGCACCCATCCCATGTTACTCGCGGGGACGAATTACCCCCATGTACAAAATCTGAGATCGATAGGTCGAGAAATGGAGGAGTTCAACCGGAACAAAGACAGATAAAGAGAGATAGAGATACAGACATTCGCATTTGTATATTATATCAACATTTCCAGGCACATAGTTACAAGATCAATAATCTTAGCAACAAACTCTGACTTGCTAAATGGTGAGAGCAATTAAAGCCGAATCCAAGCATCATATCCATAAAAATTATGCTGTATTTTCCAAATTCACTCGTAACTGAAAATTTGTACTATGGTACTTGGTAACCAGTACGATGGAATCAAGTTTTAACAAACATATGGCATTAGATGGCAAAATCCTCTGCCCATGAAGAAAGAAGTGGATGTAAATGCTTATGAAACAAGAGGAACCTGGGGGCCTGAAGGCGCTCACCAAAATTTGGCCATTTTTTCCCCACCCCTCTGCTCAATATGAGCCGAAACCTAATTTGTATAAAAATCAAAATGCCCTATATAACCACTACTTACATGAAATTTAATTAAAATGTGGCCAGTGGTTTAGGAGAAAGAGGCTCAAACACCACCCTCTCGCAGGACGACGGGCGACAGACGAAGAGTGATGAGAAAAGCTCACCCTGACTTTCAGTCAGGTGAGCTAAAAAAAAACAAGTTCTTCTTGGAATGCATGCCTGCAGCAAGTTTTGTAAAAGTCTTATAACATTTTTTCACATTCTCACATTCACATTCATAATCAGACAAACACTAAGTTCCCAACAAAAAGGGGCATAAATCTCACGAAAGCCTTGGAAATTTCATGAGCAATGAACCTGACCAAGATTTCTTAAAATGTATGCCCTTATCAAGTTTTGAAAAAATCTAATTATATTCAAGTTACCACTCTAAAAAAGTCTTTATCAGACAATACTGAGTTCCAACAAAAAGGGTCATAAAGAAGGGTCATGGTATTGAGGAAAAAGGGCATTGCAAATATGTCTCAGAGGGCATGTAATCTGATGTAAACCCAGCCTACTCTGACTGCGAGGACCCAAAGCCTGACTTGCTCAAATATTTCAATCACGCCATCAAGGCTGGCCTTCTTTGAGGGCATGCCTTGATGATGTAATTGATAGATTGGTGTTTCGGGAACACAGTTAAGCAAGAGGCCCCACAGGGCCTAAAAAGCACTCACCTTGAACAGAACATGATATAAACAGAGTCCATGAATGAATATACATTAAGCAATCCAGCTCCATAGGATACATTGTCAATCCTTGAGGCCCTCAGGAGTGACAAAAATATTCCAAGCATCATGCCTTTTCTTCAGTTGATCATAATGTAAAATGTGGAGCTCCCCTCTGAAGCCCCTGATAGAACCTATGTAGATTAATCTTCGTTACACACCTCTAGAGGGTACTGAATACAAAATTTCTAATTTTTCAGCTACATGGCCAATTCCAACTCCCATAGGGAGCCCAAATATTAACCTAGGCACTCGGCTTAAACAAAGTTGAATCTGACCTCCTTAGAGATGTTGTATACTAAATATGAAAGCATTCTGACTTGTGAATCTGAAAAACAAAATTTTAAAAGAAATTTCCTCATATTGCACTAAGTTAAAATTTGGGCTACCATAGCGAGCCCAAATATTAACCTACAGACCCAATTTGAACAACCTGAATCTGACTCCCCTAGCGATGTTGTATACCAAATATGAAAGCATTCTGACTGGTGGATCTGAAGAACATTTTTAAAAGAATTTCCTTATATTTGACTACTGTAAGTTAAAATTCAGGCTACCACAGGGAGTCCAAATATTAATCCAGGGAACGAATTTGAAGAAACTTGAATCTGACTCCCCTAGAGATGTTGCAAACCAAATATGAAAGGATTCTGACATGTGAATCTGAAGAAGAAGATTCCCTCACACTGTGCTAAGTTAAATTTCAGATTCCTATATGGAGTCCAAATATTAACCCAGGCACTCAAATTGAACAAACTTTAATCTGACCCCATAGAGATGTTGTATACCAAATATGAAAGCATTTCGACTGGTGGATCTGAAGAAGAAGATTTTTAAAAATTAGATCTGAAGAAGTGTTTTGAAGAAGTGCCATAGGAAGCCCAAATATTAACCTAGGGACTTGGTTTGAACAATCATGAATCTGACTCTCACAACAATGATGAATACCAAACATTAAAAGATTCTGACTGGTGGTTTTTCAGAAGATTTTTCAAGAATGTTCCCCATATTGCCCTAAGTTAAAAATTTGGGCTCCTGGATTGAGCCCAAATAAATAAGCAATGGGCTTCATTTTAACAAACTTGTATCTGAACCCCCTATGGATGCTGTATATGAAATATCAAAAGATTCTATTGGTTCTGCAGAAAAGATTTTAAACAAATTTTGCAAATATGCTGACTCAGCATTTTTTTGATGCTTTCTACAGAACACCCTAACATAACCGATGGCAATTTTTTTTACCATTCAATTCTACTGGTCCTAAGGATGCTTCGTACCACATAACAGTTCTCTGTTCTTTGTTCTGTATGGTTTGGTAAATATGGGCATTTGAAAATATTTCTATTTTTAGCTTCTGGGGTTTTTTCATGGGTATGCAAGATATTTTTTGGCATGAGTCAAGTACTTATAACCCAATAATACCGCATACCAAATTTGGTTCAAATCGGACCATCGGTTGAGAAATTAGAAATTTTGGGCAGCACCAAAAATCTTACCCTTCCCACTGCAATGCCAAATATTGCTTCACGAACTTTGTTTGAAAAAATTGATTCTACATCTCAAAAGGAAGCGCCATAACAAATATCAAGTCACTGTACCCACTGGTTCATGAGAAGAAGATTTTAAAAATATTTGGGAGAATTTTCTCTCATCCCCCCCAACCCCCTCCCCCCTATGGGGCTGGGCATGATGAGTCTAACAAAAATGCAATGCAACCTTTGGGACCATCACTCAGAAAAATTTTATGACTTGGCCCAGTGGTTTTGGAGGAGAAGACCAAAATATGGTGTTGATGGATGATGGAAAATGGATGCATCTTTAGATGAATGGAGTATACATGTATTGGTCATGTTGAAACAAGTTATTCAATCAATACATATCCAACCAATTTTCAAAATCTGTCATTGTGTGCACCCAACAGTCCAAACCGTGCACTATAGACCTCATCTACATGATCAACTCTGTGCACGACATAACTCTGAGCATGAAATCCATTCTCATAAAGGACATGATTACAAGTAAGAGAAAAGTAAAATCAAGACTGTAATGCAGATGAGATCCCAGCTGGAAAAAACATTCACTTGCAATCTGTGATCAACCAGCAGCACACAAATGAGTTTTCTGTACTCTTAACAACTGTCTCTGCAAATAAAATAAAGATGAGTATTTATCTGTCAGTGATGAGAAAAATTAATGTTAACTACAAAATATTCAAACATTTTTCAACCTCTACCTGTAATAACATACCCAACACTGAACATGCATTGTTTAGATAATTTCTAATGTAGTGGAATGAAGTTTAATGAACGTGGGTGAAAACCATTGTCAAATTATCATCCGGAAACCAATTGTTTACGATTTATAATGTTCAAGGTCACTGTGACCTTGACTTTTGACCTAGCGAGTCCAACATATATATGGGTCTTCCACTCATCTTGGTCAACCTACCTATGAAGTGTCATGAATGTGGGTCAAACTATTATCAAGTTACCATCCGGAAACAAATTGTTTACGATTTACTATGTTGAAGGTCACTGTAACCTTGACCTTTCACCTAGCGAGTCCAAAATAAAAAGGGTTCTTCCTCTCATTGATGCCAACCTACCTATGAAGTTTCATGGATGTGGGTCAAACCATTATCAAGTTATCATCTGGAAACCAATTGTTTTGATTTACTATGTTCAGGGTCATTGTGACCTTGACCTTTGACCTAGTGAGTCCAAAATAAATGGGGTTCTTCCTCTCACCTATTCCAGCCTACCTATGAAGTTTCATGAACATGGGTTGAATCATTTTAAAGTCATCGTCCAGAATCCAATTGTTTATGCCTGCCCGCCTTTCATCAAACTATAAGTCGAGTTTGAAGTCGTCATAACTCGTCTAAAATTAATCTATATGTATAAAATGCTAAAATTATTTATATATTCTTGATCAGTAAATCATTCTGATTCATTTAAAGGATGTGAACTTCCCAACCATGACTTTGACATTAAGGAGACATGCTTAAGTTTTGGTTCATTTATTTAAGGTGAAGGGTTTTTTTATCATTTCAAAATGACTTGTTGTTTTGTTAACAACAGCTTCCTGTTTCTGTACCAGGGACCCCTCATACAGACTTAGAAGGAGGAGTCAGATGCATTAAAGTTTACATGTGTATCAGTGCAAAGGAACTCTTATTGAGTTAAAGTGACAAAATTGAGAGTTTGCACCAAAAGGGTTGACAAATGGCCATGGGTAAATACAAAAAATGAAAATATCAATTCCAGTTCCATCAAGGGCAATAACTGACAAAAGAACACTAATTGACATAAAACTGGAGCTACATTTCAATAAGATACACCTGCATAACAAATATGATGTATTCCATCAAATATTTTTAAAGTTGTTGATGTTAAAAACCTGTTGGTCAAAGGCCAACAGGCAGACATAGCCTTGTTACAATTAAAACAAAGTAGATTTTGTTACTGCTATATGAGTGAAGAAAATACCTGTACATATCGAATTACTAACATGGGGCAAAACTTGTTTCAATGAAGTATCGTCTAATAAAGTTTTCTTCAAAAACGAAAGTAAAACACTTCTCTCTTCCCAGGATCCTGACATTAAGTTACAAAGTTGCTTTTCTGATGTTTTATGTTTACAATTGCATTTGTTATGTGTTGATTTTCATGTGCTAATGCATAACAGTTACAACAGCACTAACTGACACGAATGTCTGATGGGAGGACAAGACAACACAAGTGGGAGGACAAGACATCACAAGTGAAAACACGCGCTCCATGCTTATGCTCCCAGTTCCCAAAGACTGATGCTCTGTTTTATGGCTTAGGTACTCTTGCTTTTGTTCAGTGGATTGTGAGTCCACATTTGTGGCTTATGTATGCTGTAATAACTTGATTCAACTTAAATGAGTTCAGGGGAATTTCTTGAACCTGTAAATTAAGGGTCTTACAACCAGTCAACTTTTAAGAAAAAACGATTTCAATAAATTTTCTGTAAAGCTTCTTCATTGGTACTCAATCTTCAACTTGGTCAAATCTAGTCTTTTGGCTGTGAACTAAAATATGAATTCAATATAAAATGAACATATATTGGGAAAATACTGAGAAAATTATTCTGGGGAAATTTTGTGACTTCATGTCACTGAAATTACATATTTTTGCAAAAATTATCTCCATCTTCAAGCAGAGCTGAAACGGTTAATGGATTTTATTGAACGATTAATCATGTGGATTAACCTTGGTTAACCAATTAATCACTTGTCCAAATAGATATCTGAATATAATTGCCATACCGTTGATGATTTTATACAAAAATCTCCATTCAAACTTATTATGTTTTCAATTGTTGTCTCAAAAACATATCTTATGACCCCTCATTGGAATGAGCTTGCTGAGCTCATTCCAATGAGGTCGTCATAAGCTATGTTTTAGACAAAAATTGAAAATTTTGAGTAATTCATGAATTTATTTTGCAAGTACCGTCTGCTACCCGCAATGGGCAAAGGGTTAAGAATGATCATTTCCAGCACCTGATATATTATGAAGATCATGCAAGTGAACAAATATGTCAGCAAGTAACTTGCATGCTTTACTCTGTCTCATATAACTGATGTGGGTCAGAGTGACAATGTTTACCTGTTTTGGAGCAAGTTTGTTCCTTTGTTGATCCATATAATACAGTAGTTCAAAAGTAACGATTAATCAATCAATTACTTTTTGGATCAATCAAGCTGTTGATCATTGATTAATTGATTAATCAGTTAACCATTTCAGCTCTATCTTCCAGACACATAAAAATGTCTTTTAAGCATTGATTGTTGTCTGTGCATCTGCTAGTTAGCAACTGAAGTGACATATAAGATGAGGTACATTTCTAATTTTCAGTTTTTTAAATGCTATCATACAGAATTTCTATAAGTATGAAACATAGAAAAAATGAAAAAAATGAAAGTAATTTATATATTTTTTATACTTGCCAATGACCCAGACTTAGCTGGTGCTAACTCTTAAATATTCAGGGCCAAACACAAATTTTGCCCCCCAATCCCCAAAATTTGCATCCAAATAAAAAAAACTGATGTCCTATATGGTCCTTCATACTTTTGCCTACTGCGCATGCACATGTCAAGGAAGTACTGAAATTGGCGCCAAAGCCTCATTCTTCCAACCAGTGCCTGCTAAATGTTATATAATCAGCGGGGAGGTATGAGTTCCCAACTCATGGGAGGGCCATCCCCATCTGGGTCAGTGGTAAGTATAAAAAATATATAATTTTTTTCATATTTTTATACTGTGCCTAATGACCCAGACTTAGCTGAATAGAAAAAAGGCTGGAGGCCTGGGATATAAAGGAAAATCCAATAGGCTCAATTATGCATAAAGAATTAAGGAGAAAAGGAGAGAAGGAGAGAAGGATTTACATATGTCTTTCTTGTTTATTCAAACTAAGAAAGACACATTAACAATCAATAATTGAGCCGACAAACATCTATGATCTCTAGATCTCTATTAACATCCAGTATAACCCATTATACTAATTCCTTAAAGGAAAGCCAATGAATAAAGATAGTCCAGAGAATGAGACTCTTTTATAAACTCATTTAAAAGTGTCCGAGGAGTGTATATTAGTGCTTGTATGACATGTGACATATACAAATGCTTCACACGGAGCTACATTTTAAAAAATATTACATAAATGACAAACATTAGCTTTACGCTTTAAAACCATCCCAGCACCGACTCGGAATTACTGACTCAGGAGGAGATATTCCCTTGCTTTTCACTATAAAGCCGGTGATATAAGGGAACACTATCCCCCCCCCCCCCCCTCCCTCCCCTTGCTCTGGGTCAAACGAAGAGGGCAGCAGGACAGCGTCACTGCTGGGATAGAAAGCCTACATAACTATAGCTGTAATTGTTTAGTGGACGACATTCTGAGCAACAGATAACGGACCTAAACACATAAGGTCGCTAGAAATAGACTCTATATTTCTAAGGTAAAATTTAGTAAAGGTAGAAGGCTGTGACCAGTAAGCAGCCTTCAAGAGATCTGTAATAGCAATACTGTTAGAATAAGCCCAAGATGTTTACAGCGCCCTAACTTCATGCACTGAAATCTTAAGCACGGACTGCTGATTGGAAGATAAAATCTCATAAGCGGTACGAATAGCTAACGGAATCCATCTAGAAAGAGATTTAACAGATATGTCCTTTCTATTGGGAATTAAGGACAGAAAGAAGCGTTTACGCCCCTTTCTGATAAATTCTGATCTGTGTTTATAAATGTGCATAGCTCTAACTGGACACAGTAGAGGCCTAGAGCCATCAGAAGACGGAAGCGCTTTGATGACAATAGGCACAGGATACTTATTTGGAGCCTGATTCTTAACCAAAAATCCCACATTAGTAGTTAAAGTAATAGTATTTCCAACACTACGATAATGAGAATTCTCAATAGACAGAGCATGAAGCTCACTAACTCTTCTTGCAGAAGCAAAGGCTAAGAGAAAAGCTGTCATATATGACAAGAATTTGAAGTGTACAGTATTAAATGGTAGAATGCTAAATTATTTTCAGTCATTAAAAGTTGTTCACATATCTTTTTCCTTGTTACAATTTATGGGAGAGTGCCTGTAGGCACTCTCCCATAAATTGTAACAAGGCAACTCCATGCAGACTATATAATTGCACTTAAAATAAAATATGAAGCATATCCACAGAATATGAAGACTTCCAGTTGTGGCACCTGCACTTCATAATAAAGCCCAAATATGGGCTTCCAGCACTCTACCAGTTAAGTGGTTCAAAAGGAGCTTCTTTAAGCTTCAATAGAACCCAAGCTAAATTCCATTTAGGAATTAACCTTAGAGTTCTAGGCCTATTTATCGAAAAGTTCTTTACTAACTTAGATAAAGAAATATTCGAACCAGTCTGTAAGCTATCATGATGAGCATATGTGTCCGATAGCATAGACCTATAACCCTTAATGGTTACTGCTTGCAGTTTGATCTCGTCAAACAAGTAGATAAAAAAATTAGCAATGTCTGGAATGGAAGGATCAAAAATGTCAATAGAATGATCCTTACACCAACGAGAAAAAACCTTCCACTTTGCCGTATAATTTAGCGAAGAGGAGGTCCTCCTACAGTTAGAAATTGTGTCAACTGTTCGTCCTGTAAAGCACTTCCCGTGCAAGAAGGACCGCACAACGGAAACACGTGAAGGTTGAGACCTTGCGAGCTGTGATGCAGTGTGCGAGATTTCCCCTTCCGAGGAACATCCCATAACAGACACCTGAGTAGATTTATCCACAGTTTCTGAGAGGACAAAGATGCTACCAACAGTATCTTGAAGTGCGATTGCTTGATCTTTAGCAAGATCTGTTGAATCAACGGAGTTGGAGGATATGCATATCCTATCAATCCATCCCAAGAGATTGAGAGAACGTCTACAGCGAACACTCGGGGATCTGGACATGTTGACACATACGTCTGCAACTGATTGTTGAGATGTGTCGCAAACAAGTCTATCATTGGTCGATCCCATTGGTAGCAAATCTGATTGAACACTCGCTTGTTGAGAGTCCATTCTGACGGTAACATGCGACCTTACGTCAAGAGCAAGTCTGCTGGAACATTCAGACGACACAGAATATGACAGACCGACAGAAGAACATGATGTTCTAGAACAAACAGAAGAATTCTTTTCCGTTAGATTGAATAACGGAATCGAATGAGTGCCTCCTTGGTTCCTGATGAGCGCTACTACCGTCGAATTGTCCGACAGTATATGAACATGTGAATTCTGAATTATGTTCATCCAATGTCGTAGCGCAAGCCAAATTGACATCATCTCTTTGATGTTTATTTGCTTGTTTAGGAACTCCGGATCCCAAAGGTCCTGGCACTTGGAGTCTGTTAGGTTCAATGTCGCAACCCAACCTGTTTGACTCGCATCCGTCATAATCGTAAAAAATGGATCTGGCAGTTGCAGTGGAACTCCCTGAGTTAACCACTGAATAGCTGCACAAGTCTGAATTCTTAGTTTTGCTTGGTCCGTTACAACGATATCTGGAGTGGACGTGTGCCCAAGCAGCCCATCGGAATGAGATCCACCACCGCTCTGCACAATCCAATCAGTCGCATGAATTCTCTCGCTGTTACTATGTCTGAGTGTAGACAAAAGCGAGCATAACAATGGACTAACTTCGCTCTGGGTAACGGAAGACGACGTTTAGGGGCACGAGAGCAATGGTGCACCTTTCCCACATAGGCCTGAATCCCTAATAAAGTTGATTCATTCCTCTCTCATTTGATCACGTAACATTTTTTTTATGCTCTCAGAATCAACCACAATGCGTCTCCTTTCCTCTGAAATTTCAAATTTTCCAGGGGGAGGACCTCCACCCCCTCCCCTCCCCACCGAGAGGGGGACACCCCCTCTCGGGCTCACCCCCAGCGAACCGCTTCCCGGTTCGGATGATGCTTCGCATCATCTGCTGTGACCATCAAGAAAAAACTGTTATGTGCAAAATTTTCAAAACAATTTGCTTCCTGGCCTGACTATCCAAACGCAGAGGAACTCTCGGTATGCCCTGTCCTGCCGTTGCAAATCTATTATTAGTATTGATGAACGGCAGATGTAGAGCAGTTTGTGACAAGAAACTGTTTTTGCCTGTCTTAGAGGCTAAATTAAAAATAGCGTCATTCTGCAATTCAAACGTCCGTGAGACATTACTGGGCTGGACCGGATATTCAGGAACATCTACCCTAACCCGGCCAAAGAAGTCAGTATCCAGTGATGCTATCAGTCTCTTATCCACTGTCGCAGCAACCTGGTCCGATGGAACAATGTCAGGAAGGTTTTGACGGATAAACTCCATCGCCACCTTATGTTGTTACCGAATGGAAAAATCCAGCTCCATTATTTCCCTTTCTCCATCCAAGTGGACCAGATGAGAATCTCAGCCATCCCTGTCTGACCTAGCAGAGGAACGAACCGACCCAGCTTCATCCGACAGTTCCTGATCTGAAACCGTTGCAGGATGTTGGGATGCTGCGATGAGCTGTGCTATCTGTGATAGCAAGTCCATCACGGAGGCCTGTGGAGCAGCGGTCTTCTGTTGCTTAGCCACTGGAAGCTCCTGAGACGGTGTGTCCAACATAATTCTTTTATGTGAACGTCCCAACTGATGAGGCCTCGAATCCTTGGCTACTGGATGGCGTGACCTAAGCGACATGGAATCCTTTGTCGGCGAAGCAGGCTGGATATCTGAGGTCATGAAGCCAAGGTGCGGTCGTGTGTGCTGATGTGTGGAAGAGGAAGCCGATAGACTAGCCAAGGCCGTCCGTCTGTCTATACGACTGAGCGTCCCGAACAGGAGGTGTGGACGTATGCTCCGACTGACAAACATTATGAACACCATCATCTGGTCCCAGATGCTGTTGTAGCCTCTCTCACTCACAGTCTGTGAAGACCTGAACGAGCTTACTACCAAACTGAGTGGCTTCCTCCTTTCCATCCTCCGTTCCGCCATCGCAGGGTGTGCGTCATCCGTGATTATAGTGCTCGCAACACCCATATTCCTCTCACAACGGACTTACCAGACGCCACACACCCATTTGAGGGGTGATGCAACCGCCGGTTCACCTAGCTGGTGACAAGGCCGTAAATCCCTTTTGGGACCTAGGCACTTGTCTAATTTCATTAAGCACTTTTTCTGCTAGCTCCTCATTAGTTTGCGATGATGACAGCACATTTCCTTAAGACATCACGGAAACATCACCCTGTTCTTGTTCCTCTGTAAAACAAACTGAAAAACTTGAGTGGCCTTGTGGTGAGAGAACAGGCATCAATCTCTCATCACTAAAAAATGTACCCTGACACACGTCTCCAATGTTTGTCATCCCAATTGGCACAAACAGAACAAGAGTTAGTACGAGTACAATGACTACAGTCAGCAGACACAATGAGTATGAGAATCCGAGGAAGACTTCCTCGAATTACAATTTGAACAAAATTCTTTCATCATTTATAAAGCTGTAGTACTCGCACTAACCTTTATAATACAAAGACACATGAAATAATACAATCCATATCAAAATTTCGAAAAATAATTCCAAAAAAAAAAATTTTAGAAAAAATTTTGACATGAGCCCAAGTTCCCAATGGGAACAATGAGCCCAAATGGATCCTAAAAAAGCCTAAGTGTGGACAAAAATTTTTTAAACCATCTAAAAATTTAATGCAACACTTATGGAGTAAATTAATGTATCTGACGACATATATATCGTAACAGATGACAAGAAATTACTTAAGGAAAGTAACAGTGGTCAACGTAAACAAATAATAATAAAAAACGGAAACAAGACTCCAGGCACTGATAAACCCAGCCCGATGTCAGTAACAGATTCTTAAAAACTATCCAATGTGAAAACAGAATCTTCATCCAAAGAAACTGAAATACATCAGATGGTAGATGCATGACTAACAACGCCTAAATAATCAAAAAATGAGGACGTAACCATGGGGATAACAGAATAAACATTCTGTAACTAAGTTAACTCCCAAGAAATTTTCCAGAAAAAAAATTACAAAAAATTATTCCGAAAGCATGGGAGATTAACTAGGGGGGTTTCAAGGAAAGGGAGAGAGGAAACACTTAACAAACAGTGGAGATTTCATAGCAAGAATGAAACGTCAGGCCCATGCCCTGAAATTAGGGAATATGAAATAATTTTGTTTAAAAAATTATAAGTTACAGCCCTGAACACATCCATCCACTGTTTCTTCCTCTCATCCTCTTTTTGCTTCCTTGGATCCACCATTTCCATCATGATATTGTGTCTGGCATCATTTTAACTGAGATTATAAGCACAGAAGTCAGAGAGATGTTACTGACAGAAGGGCCAAACAAAGAAATGAGGCTTTGGCGCCAATTTCGGTACTTCCTTAACACTGCGCATGCGCAGTAGGCAAAATGTGGAGGACCATATAGGACATTAGTTTTTTTGATTTGGATGCAGATTTTGGGGATTGGGGGCAAAATTTGTGTTTGGCCCTGAATATTTAAGAGTTAGCACCAGCTATGCCTGGGTCATTGGGTACAGTATAAAAATACAAAAGTTTACTTTTAAAATGGCAACAGGATAATAAAAACTCTTGTGGGCCATCCACTGGTTTGTCACACTTCTCATATGAGGCCTCAATTACTATGGGCTCTCCAAATCTTGTTCCCTCCCACGATCTTTCTCTCCTTAAAAAACGTGAAACAATCTGTTCAATGTTATTCTGTTCTCCCAGTTTCACATATCAGCACACTAACCCTCTCTTTAATATAATCTAATAATCACCTGGCAATGAATATCCCACCCCATTTCCTCATTACACTTCCTGTGAATCTTGTTCTGCGACACTAATATTTGGGATATTCTGTGAGAACGAGTTCCATGATTTTCGAACAGACAACATTCTGAGGATACCAGATATTTTGCAAACTTTTCAATTGGAGCTAGTTAGCTGATTCATTCTGTTTCCCTTATCAAGTTTACATTGTCATTGTAATTTGAAAGCACATGCATTGAGGATTGCATATTATAAAGTGCTTTTTTGTACTGAGTACTGAATGAACCCACAACTTTTAAAAATGAACCTTTCAGGGGTAAATGTGACAGTGGATGGGTTTGAATGGTTATGTATCACAGACAGATCTTTTATTCTAGTTTTTGACATAACACTTACCTGAGTAGAATGAAATATCTGGCAAATTCCGTAAACAAAATGTCTGCTGATGACTTTCTGTAAAAACAAACATTACCAGAAATAACTACATAGAGGAGGAAATAAATTTATCATGATATCATTTTAAATCGTCTTTATAATTTGCTAACCATTTTGTTTTATCTCAACAAAGCTAACATCTCATTAGATACTAATGTGTTGATATGGTGAAAATTCAGTATCTTCAAACTGAATTTGCGTGGATAAAAAAAACACCAAGAGGTGTTAATTGCTCACCTAAGAAAGTTGAGGATTTAAAGTCACATTCACCATCTACATATTTATCTCATAAATCTAATTTAGGTAGGGGAGTTGAGGTAGAGGTGGAATTTGGGAGAAGGGTCTGTAGGTTGAATTTTGTTTTTTTCAATTTTGCTAAAAATCACTCAAAACCCTTCAAAATTTACTTCAAATTGAAAGACAACAAAGGCACCCAATGCCCCCACCACTCACTTCCCACCCCCATCGGACCAACTAATTTTTATTGTGGGGAAGGGGGAGAGGTGGGGGGAGGGGGGTAATAAAAGCAGTGCCAAAGAGAGCCCAATTATGAACCTTAGGCCTTGATTTGAACAAACTTTAATCTGACTCCTCTAATGCTTCTGCACACTGATTATCAAAAGATTTTGCCTGGTTGATTTTAACAAGATTTTTAAATGAATAGCCTAAATATTGTGCCAAGTCAAAGGCACTGTTTAATAAATTACAATTAAATGTACATATACTGAAAAACATTTTGAGATAATGATGTGAAGGGGCTGGTCCATCCAAAATAGTTATTTCTTACTTTATACAAACAAAGTGTTCTCCTCTTTATGTCAATAGTTTCAAATGAGCTATTTTTGAATGAATGAATGAAAGGTTTTAGCGCACCGAAGGCACGCAGGGATGATGTGGGATTTACAAATCCCTTGCGACCTGGTTAACCTTTTTTTATTTCACTTGGATCACACAGGCCAAGCTTTGCTATTGCCTCAAATGGGGTCTGAGGGGGTATGCATGCGGTTAGAATTCCCGGCAGTTCATGTTGGAGTGATAGATTGTCAATAATCAATCCCTCAATGCCATTAAGACTATTCGAGAGTGGGCTCTATTCGGTTCCTGCTTAGCGATGGTAGAGGTTTGAGTCCCACCATGGAGGCGAGTCAGAAGATAATGTTGTGCGATAGAAAATTTAAGGGAAGAAGAGAAAAGAAAACCAAACAAAGTGTTCTCCTCTTTGTATCAATATTTTCAAATGAGCTATTTTTATATAATAATTTACAGTTATATCTTAAAAAGTCAATGTTTTTATGTCTGTCAGGTTTTGTTTTAATAGCAAATAATTTCAGCCACACTTTGAGTAAAAGAAATCCATGTTTTTTCAACAATAATCTTTATCTTTTCACAGAGATCTTGATAAAAAAAAATTCTCAGACTTAAAGAGTTATACAACTGAATAACAGTACAATTTGAAAGCCAATTAATTTTGTTTTCAGATAATCTAAAGTGAGAGATATTTGTCATGCATGTGTATGATTTCAGATATTAATATTTCAGGGGACAGTTGTCTTGACTGACGATTTCATTGTTGGGCAAATGTCCTGGTTACATTTTTGAACTATTGATTACTATACGCATTGCATTGATCCTAAATGATTTTAACCCTTAAGTCCTCAGATTAATTTTAAAGTACTTATGACCTTTTTCTGCTTACATAGTTATTGATGACTTGGCAGTGGTTCTACATCACTGCTGGCTGCCTATACAGGCAGCCAGCAGTGATGTAGAACCACTGCAAGGGAAAATTCAGTCTACACACAAGAGTAATAAAAAAGATTACACAATGGAGCACCTGCTTCAGTGCAATATAAAAGTGGCGGTTTGGGGCTATATGGGGGCTTAAGGGTTAATACTCTGAAATTGCCAAAAATTGGTTTTCCAGTCTCTCAAAGCAGGTCCATTACAGAGCAAAACCAATCGGTACATGGCCACAGTGTTCTCTCAAGTCAGATGGTCTCTCACGACAGGCTTTTATGTAGTGAAACTGAAGAAAAAGATTTTTTAAGAATTGTCTGTATATTGGACGAAGTTAAAATTCTGATTCCCACAGAAAGCTCAAGTATCAACTCAGGGACTTGATGCAGAACCTACAAATGATGCTGCAAAGAAAAATCAAATGTATATTCTGAATTGTGGATCTTGAAGTGCACCCTGTAAGAATGCTGAACATTCATACTTTATGTTTGCCAAGAAACCTTTTATCCATTAATCTGATTCACAGACTCTCAAACCGTTGTGTCCTTGAAGAGGAAAATAGCTCCAGCAGATAGCCCCCCCCCCCCACCCACCCCCCCCTCCCCATTCCTCTTTTCATCTTTCAACACAGACTTAATGTTCCTGAATTAGATAATTACTGGTGTTGGTTCCTATTCCTTTGCTTTACCCCGACAGAAATATCCCATCCACCCCACTTCCAGTATGTATTTTAACTGGCAGAATGCTAAGTTATTTTTGATTGTCATTTTTTTAAATAATATCCTTTGCTTTGTTACAATTTATAGTGCTTAAAGGCACCTTCCTATAAATTATAATTGGACCAAATTAAAAGATAATGTGAAGCACTTTCACAGAAGACAAACTCTTTATGATGTGGTACCATACCTGACTATGAGAACTGATACAGTACATGGGCTAAAGCACTTAACTACTTGAAGCATTCTATATTCCATCACTTGGGTTTTCAATACAAGTCTCAACCATTATTGTTACTTCTGTTTCATTGTTTAATTGCTGATTTTCTGAACATTATTCACAGTGACACAGTTTTGAAATTCTTGAGATGTGTCAGAAGTTTTATTTTTTGCACATCAATGGACGACAATTATCACATTTAAAATCCTATTAAACTAAAAAATAGGCCGATGAAATCGTCAGATGTGTACCCATACGCGCAACTAGTAGAAAGCTGTATGATGGAGGGCCACCACGGATGCCAACATTATGTACACCATACAAGGGATGGGTACATATAGAAATTAAAATTTTTTAGTAAATTTTGTTTCTTAACATACCTACCACAATTGTTTACAAATGGCTGTAACATAAGTGCAAGCCCTACTTCGGAACTAACTCAAGCTTTTAGAATCTTTTCCAAACGAGTTGGAAAAGTAGTAGAGTGCAAAAGCACGAAAAAGATCGAAAAAAGGGTCGAGCGAGACCAGCGCTCGAAATTACAGGTACTCTCTCTGCACACCTCTTGCGTTTACCGAGCGCATGCGCAACAACCGTGACGTCAATTCCGTATTTCCGCCAACGAGAAGTTTGTGATTTAGCGGGGAGGCTTCAATATCAAAGATATCCCCAAGGAGGGTGGGCCTCCGTTTCACCTACTCACAATTGTTTACAAATGGCTGAATAAACAATAGGAGGAGGTGAATCACATAACCAATACCAACAAGAGTAGCAGAACGAAAGCAAGGATGGCAGAGAACAAAAACGAAAACCTGTAAAGAAGATAGAGAGAAGGCACCTGAAAAGAACAAGGCTGAGCGAAGCGCAACCATGACAAAAACAATTTTACCGAGGGTGCACAACAGCCTGAGCAGCAAGGATAGGGCCTAAAGAATAAAGGTCCTCAGATTGCTGCTGAAGGTGGCAGAGATAAAAGGAGGAGAAGGTAGAAGCATTCCTCCAGTAAGCCGCATTCATAACATCACGGAGCGAAACAGAATTGGAGAACGCCCAGGATGTAGAAATGGCACGAACCTCATGAGCATTAAGCCGGTTCGAAACAAGATCTGACGCAGACAAGCGAAAATAAGCCAGCTTGATTGCAAGACAGATCCACCTGGAAATAGAATGGGAAGAGATAGACTGCCTCTTAGGAATGAGAGACAGAAAGAATCTCTTCCGACCCCTCCTAATGAACTGAGTGTGAGTAATGTAAGTCTTGATCGCACGAACAGGACAAAGAAGAGGCCCCCGGCCATCTACAGCAGGGAGAGCCCGAATGCAGATGGGAGGAGGTACTGAATCAGGAAGTTGATTCTTAGCCAGAAAAGAGCAATCAGTAGTGAAGGTGACACTGTTAGCCTCATTTCGGAAGAAGGCAGAATCAACAGATAGCGCATGAAGCTCACTGACTCGACGAGCAGAAGCAAACGCTAGAAGAAAAGCCGTCTTATAGGTGAGAAAACGCATGTCGGTCTCAGATAAAGGCTCGAATGGCGCCCCCTCCAAACAGTGCAACACCCATGCCAAGTTCCACTTGGGTGTAAGACGCAAAACTCGAGGCCTCTTCAAAGAAAAGTGCTGAATAAGTTTGGAGAGAAAAAGATTACGACCAATGCCCCGCTTTCCCACATAAGAGAAAGTATCAGAGAGCATAGACCGATAGCCCTTAATCGTAATAGGCTGGAGGCCCTTTGAGTCAAAAAGAAAAACCAGAAAATCTGCAATTTGAGCGATTGACGGATCATGGTAATTCACATTGTGATCTGAACACCAGCGGCAGAAAACCTTCCACTTGGCGGCATAAGTCATTCCAGTGGAATGTCGCCGCGATGCAGAAATGCACTCCACTGATCGTCTCGAAAAACCTCTACGTCGGAGACTGGACCTGATAAAAGACAGGCGTGAAGGGACATGCCCGCCAGGTTGTTGTGATACTTCCTGTGACGACCCTGTGAAAGAAGATCGCGACGTAGAGGTAGACGAATCGGTCGATCGGCCAATAGAGGCCGCAGCAGATTGATCCACACCCTCTGTGGAGACAGGGGTGTGATCAGAATGATCCTGCAACTGCAAGCGCGAATCTTCGCTAATACATGAGGAAGAATCGGTGCAGGAGGAAAGGCATAGCCGATCCAACCTGTCCAGTCCAGAGACAGAGCGTCTACTGCAAATGCCAGAGGATCTGGACAAGGGGACACAAAGGTCTCGACCTGATGATTCCAACGAGTAGCGAAAAGGTCGACTTGAAGACGGCCCCACTGCTCACAAATCGCCTGAAACACCGACCAATGTAGCATCCATTCGGTTGGAAGGACACTGTCGCGTCAGGACAGGGAGTCTGCTAGGACGTTGAGACACTCGGGAATGTGTCGAATGGACACCCGAGCGTTCACATCCCGCGCCAACAGAAGATCCCGAGACAGCCGATACATGGGAATCGAATGTGTGCCTCCTTGATTCCGTATGTAGGCCACTACTGTCGAATTGTCCGAAAGAAGTAGGACAACATGGTCCGACAGATGAGGGATCCAAAGCCGAAAACTCAACAGAAGAGCAAGGAGCTCCTTCTGGTTGATATGAAGGCCCACTTGCTCGCTGTCCCACTCTCTGTGAGTAGACAGACCGAGAGGATCCAACGTCGCACCCCAGCCCCGATCGCTGGCATCCGTAGTAAGGATGCGATCGGCCAAAGGAAGATCCAACAGAACACCCTGTGTAAGCCAGGGAATATTTGCCCAAGGGCGGAGGTGACAAAGCAGAGACCGAGGAATAGTGAGTTCCAAGTCCAGCGGATCTACATTTGGACGCCAATGATCCAACAGGAAGTGTTGGAGAGGTCGGACAAACAAGCGACCGAGCGCAATGAGATCTGTCACCGAACCGCAAAGGCCCAGCATCCGAAGGAAAGTCCTGGCCAAGACCGAGGAAGATTGAAGCAGGTCCCGAGTCAAGGCGGAAAGAATCGTCGCCCAAACTTGGGGGACCGACACTACATTGTGAAGAGTGTCGAAATCCATCCCCAAATGACGGAATCGCTGAGAAGGAAGAAGATCCGACTTCTCGCGATTGACTCTGAAACCCAGCGACGCTAGAAGGCAAAGAAACTGCCAGACATCGAACTCCAGAACAGCAGTATCGTGGTGCCGTTGGAGGATGTCGTTTAGGTAGGCTGACAAAGTCATTGCCGACTGAGTGCGGTGGAAAGCAATCATCTGTGACATCAGTCGGGTGAAGGCCCAAGGAGCCAGGTTCAAACCGAACGGGAGAGCTCTGAATTGAAAAACTCGATCCTGAAACGAGAACCGAAGGTATTTCCGTGACGCCAGATGAATGGGTACATTGAAGTAGTCATCCTTCAGGTCGATACTGGCCGCAAAATCGCCCTGATGAACTGAACGTCGAACCGACCGGAAAGGCTCCATACTGAAACGAGGAGCTATGACGTACTCATTCAGGGTACTCAGATCGATGACAGGACGATATTGGCCGTTTTTCTTCGGCACCAAGAAAAGTCTCGAGTAAAACCCCGGTGAAAGGGTGTTCCTGACCACCTCGATCGCCCCTTTGGTGAGGAGATTGTCGATCTCCTGCACCAGAAGGTCCCGACGCAGAGAATCGGAAGGGACCTGAGTCGGAAGGGTCACCCGAGATAAACTGGGGTGCCGATGGAAGGACAGTCGCAGACCGGATTGAATGACGTCGAGGACCCAAGAGTCCGACGTTAACTCTGTTCAACGGTCGTAAAACAGCGACAGCCTTCCCCCGACTGGAGGTGAATGGAGGTGAGAACCTTCACTTGCGGCCTCGACAAGGCCCCCGAGAGGAGAAACCACCTCGGGAAGTGACAGAGTCCTGAGACTTTCCAGCCTGAGGCTGCCAGCAAGTCTGGCCACGTCGGCGCTTCTTATGAGCAGAAGGAGCAGACAGAGCCGAAGGCGTAGCCGACGTCGCCGACGAGGCAGACGCAGCAGCATGCTTGGCGGGCCTGGAACGACCCCCACCCGCAGCAGCAGGTTGGTCAAGCTGTCTCAGCAAAAGCTGGTCCTTCAAATGACGAAGAACTTCGCCACAAACAGCTTCCACGGAACCATGGAACAACTGAGGTCCCACCAAAGAGGCAGACCTCAGAACAGCACGTTGCTCAGAAGGAAGGGATGGTAAAGAATCCAACACCGCATCCCGGCGTGCCAGCTCCAAATTAGCCGTGTTACAGGTGTGAGCGTGTGTCAGGTTCATAAGAGCCTGTGACAAAACGCGAAAAGGCGCCTGAGCATCATCAAACTCCCCTGGTGGAAAATATTCAGCCAAAGCAGCGATGACATGGTCCGCGAGAGATAACATACCCAGCATCTCTCGGGACAGGCCCACCATAGACTCAACTACCAACATCGGGAGAACTGCCGACTTAGGCTTAGTCAACCCGAGGGAAGAAGAATCCTCATCTACAGTAGTCATCCCTTGGAAGACTGGTGGAGAGACGGAATCATACACACGAAACCGCGATGGAGGCAGAAAGGCATCAGCTCTAGAAAAGAAGGAACCCTTGAGGGCCTTAGAACAACCTGAGGCGATTGCAGAGGACGCAAAGCCCCTGAGCTAGAAGGCTCAACAGGGTTACAGCGCTCCACAGTGGACCGCGGCCGGATGGTCACAGAAGGCTGGTCGGAAGGTTGAACGTCCGGCAATAAGCCAAAGACGAAATCCAAAGCCTGCCCCAAGACTGATGAGGGGGGCCCATCACCTTCAAGATACTCGTCATCCTCCGTAGCAGAGGAGACGTAGCCCAACTCGGGCTGACCAGCAGAAACTTCCTGTGAATACTGTGCAGTATCCAAGGGGCCAGGCGAGACAGCTCGGCGACCGACCAAAGGAGGTTGTGCCTCAGGAGGCACAGGGAGGCCAACTTGAGGGTTGCCAGAAAGCAACCGGGTGAGCGCCAAAACGGCCTGGCGCAGGTCACCCTGAGAATCCGTCGCAGCAGAATCGCCCGACGGAGTGTCCTCCCAATGGACCCTTCTGGTAGAAGAACCCAAATCCTCAGAAGAGGCAGACAGAATAGCGACACGGTGAGAAGACACCGGAGGATAGTCCCGATTGTGATGCCCAGGGGCCATCACTGACCTCTGCGAAACAGAAGGTCCTGCCTGCGAATCCTCTAAAGAGACCGACGGCGCACGTCGATCGGTAGCTGGACCTAGGACACGGTGAGAAGACACCGGAGGATTGTCCCAAGAATGACAGGAACCTGTCATTGGCCTCTGCGCAGCAGACGGCCCCAACTGCCTATCCTCTGAGACCGACGGCAAGCATCGATAGACACCCAGACTCGGAACACAGTGAGGAATCACCGGAGGAAGGTTCTGAGAGTGACAGCTAACAGGGGCTGTCACTGACCGCTGCCGAACAGCAGGCCCTGGATGCCAACGTCCCAACACCTCCCGCTGGGCGGCACACTAGCAGGGGAAGGTGGAACGATAAATGATTCACTCGAGGGACGAGGAATCGCTGCCGAAGCGACGGGCCGGCTCAACCGACTAGGAGCAAACCTAGCCAGATGAGACGGAGCAGACAGCAAACCCGCACAGACCCACCGCGAGGCTGGGGGAGGCTGAGAACACACAGACACACCAGCAGATACAGCCTCGGTCCCCCAAGACTGTAGACCATCCCCAGAGGAGATGGAAGAGCCACCATCAGACAGAATAGGATCTGGAGTAGCAACTTCATCAACAACGGTCGATGGTGTAGGAGGCAGATCGGAGAGGGTCACCGAGTTGACCTCGGAAAAGCTCTCAACGAAAACAGATGCCTCAATAGTGACATCAGAAGACAAACAGACCACGGTCTCCTCGTCAGGTATCACTGAACTAACACCGCCAACAGTTGCAGAGGAACTCGCCACAGAAGGCAGATCCGAATCCTGTGTGACAGAGTCACCACGTGCACCAGCAGAAATGTCTGCTACGGCACGGCTACCCTTACCCCGAGAACAAGGGGTTCTAGCTCTGGAAAGAACCACCTTGTTCACAGAAGCCCAGAATTTAGAGGACCAAACCCCACAAATACCACATGATTGGGCCTGAGTGCAATTGTTGCAAGTGACACATGTGGCATGAGAGTCGTCCACATGTTTCACCTGCAAACAAGAGGTACAAGGAATAGTCTTAGGCATTATATCAAAATAATAATCAAGCTTCCCGCCGACGGAAAACAGCACTAAGGTCGTGTTCACACGTGGGGGAAAGACAAGATAAAGTGTGAAGAGACAAGCAATAAAAATACAAATTAACATTAAATAATAATAACTTGGTAGCTTGATAAAAGGATATAATCCACTAGCACACTAAATATGTAGAATAAGTTGTTCACGAAGAATAAACAGCATAATTTAGCACGAGTCACAAAAATTTCCGACCATGTACAATGGCGGAAAATAAAGGAATTGACGTCACAGTTGTTGCGCATGCGCTCGGTAAACGCAAGAGGTGTGCAGAGAGAGTACCTGTAATTTCAAGCGCTGGTCTCGCTTGACCCTTTTTTCGATCTTTTTCGTGCTTTTGCACTCTAGTACTTTTCCAACTCATTTGGAAAAGATTCTAAAAGCTTGAGTTAGTTCCGAAGTAGGGCTTGCACTTATGTTACAGCCATTTGTAAACAATTGTGAGTAGGTTGAAAAGAAATGGATTGGAGGAGTGTCCAATTTAATGGATAAAGGGTTAATATCTCTGGATCAAATTATCAGATTTACATAAAAAACTATACAGCACAACACAGTAACCTGAATAAATATATAAAGTAACATGACAATCGGATTGATATTTTTTGAGTTATCTCATGCCAAAGGGATTGGAGGAATTTTCAATTTGAAGGATAAAGGGTTAATATCTCCAGATCAAATTATCAGATTAACACCAAAAACTATACAGCTCAGCACATCAGTAACCTGAACACAATTATAAAGTAACTTGACAATCCAAGCAATATGTTTCAAGTTATCAAATGCCAAAGGGATTGGAGGAATTTACAATTTGAAGGATAAAGGGTTAATATCTCAGGATTAAAATAACAGATTTACACCAAAAACTATACAGCTCGGTACATCAGTAACCTGAATACAAATATAAAGTAACTTGACAATCCAAGCAATATTTTTCAAGTTATCGAATGCCAAAGGGATTGGAGGAATTTTCAATTTGAAGGATAAAGGGTTAATATCTCTGGATCAAATCATCAGATTTACACCAAACACTATACAGCTCAGTACATCAGTAACCTGAACACAAATATAAAGTAACTAGACAATCCAAGCAATATTTTTCAAGTTATCGAATGCCAAAGGGATTGGTGGAATTTTCAATTTGAAGGATAAAGGGTTAATATCTCAGGATCAAATTATCCAATTTACACCAAAAACTATACAGCTTGGCACATCAGTAACCTGAACCAAAATATAAAATAACTTGACAATCCAAGCAATATTTCTCAAGTTATCGAATGCCAAAGGGATTGGAGAAATTTTCAATTTGAAGGATAAAGGGTTAATATCTCAGGATTAAATTATCAGATTTACACGAAAAAGTATACAGCTCGGCACATCAGTAACCTGAACACAAATATAAAATAACCTGACAATCCAAGCAATATTTTTCAAGTTATCGAATGCCAAAGGGATTGGAGAAATTTTCAATTTGAAGGATAAAGGGTTAATATCTCAGGATCAAAATAACAGATTTACACCGAAAACAATACAGCTCGGCACATCAGTAACCTGAACACAAATATAAAGTAACTTGATAATCCAAGCAATATTTCTCAAGTTATTGGATGCCAAAGGGATTGGAGGAATTTTCAATTTGAAGGCAAAGGGTTAATATCTCAGGATCAAATTATCCGATTTACACCAAAAACTATACAGCTCAAAGGGTTAATATCTCAGGATTAAATTATCAGATTTACACAAAAAACTATACAGCTCGACACATCAGTAACCTGAACACAAATATAAAGTAACTGGACAATCCAAGCAATATTTTTCAAGTTATCGAATGCCAAAGGGATTGGAGAAATTTTCAATTTGAAGGATAAAGGGTTAATATCTCTGGATCAAAATAACAGATTTACACCAAAAACTATACAGCTCAGCACATCAGTAACCTGAACACAAATATAAATTTAGTAACTAGACAATCCAAGCAATATTTTTCAAGTTATCGAATGCCAAAGGGATTGGTGGAATTTTCAATTTGAAGGATAAAGGGTTAATATCTCAGGATCAAATTATCCAATTTACACCAAAAACTATACAGCTCGGCACATCAGTAACCTGAACCAAAATATAAAATAACTTGACAATCCAAGCAATATTTTTCAAGTTATCGAATGCCAAAGGGATTGGAGAAATTTTCAATTTGAAGGATTAGGGTTAATATCTCAGGATTAAATTATCAGATTTACACGAAAAACTATACAGCTTGGCACATCAGTAACCTGAACACAAATATAAAATAACTTGACAATCCAAGCAATATTTTTCAAGTTATCGAATGCCAAAGGGATTGGAGAAATTTTCAATTTGAAGGATAAAGGGTTAATATCTCAGGATCAAAATAACAGATTTACACCGAAAACTATACAGCTCGGCACATCAGTAACCTGAACACAAATATAAAGTAACTTGATAATCCAAGCAATATTTCTCAAGTTATCGGATGCCAAAGGGATTGGAGGAATTTTCAATTTGAAGGATAAAGGGTTAATATCTCAGGATCAAATTATCCGATTTACACCAAAAACTATACAGCTCAAAGGGTTAATATTTCAGGATTAAATTATCAGATTTACACAAAAAACTATACAGCTCGCCACATCAGTAACCTGAACACAAATATAAAGTAAGTGGACAATCCAAGCAATATTTTTCAAGTTATCGAATGCCAAAGGGATTGGAGAAATTTTCAATTTGAAGGATAAAGGGTTAATATCTCAGGATCAAAATAACAGATTTACACCAAAAACTATACAGCTCGTCACATCAGTAACCTGAACACAAATATAAAGTAACTTGATAATCGAAGCAATATTTTTCAAGTTATCGAATGCCAAAGAGATTGGAGGAATTTTCAATTTGAAGGATAAAGGGTTAATATCTCAGGATCAAATTATCCGATTTACACCAAAAACTATACAGTTCGGCACATCAGTAACCTGAACACAAATATAAAGTAACTTGATAATCGAAGCAATATTTTTCAAGTTATCGAATGCCAAACAAATGGATACGGATGCCGGACGGACAGACGGATGGATGGATGGATGGACAGATGGACAGACGGATGGAGAAAGGATGGACGAACGACAGATGATCACCCCGGATGCCGGCATTATGTGTACCATACATAGTATGAGTACACATAAAAATGTAAGTGGCCATGAATTTATCACCAGTGGACCACAAATTGTAATGAAAGTGTCAATGACACTGTAGGTCAACTTAACAAACTTGAACTTGGTAAGTTACAAGTGAAATGGCAAAACTGAAGATCAATGGTACCAATGTTATTTGGTGAAATTTCAACAAAACAGCATTGTGTGTGCACAACCTCAAGAGTAATCCTTGAATTTATAAATGTGTGTAAGACTGGCTAAAGGAAGAATGTTGATACACAAATGCAGTAAGTTCAGAGGTTATTGTAAATGGCAACTTTTTTCACAGAAATGAATCAATAGCTCTTATCTAAAGGTCTCGCCCAATGTGCACACCAAGTTCAAAAAAAAATCCTGATAAATGTGGCCTGTAGGCCATGTCAAATAGGAATATTGATGCACAAATGCAATAAATTCAAAGACTGTTGCTAACAGCAACAGATTTTGATGGAAGTGAGAAGAAAATCAATAGTTCCTATCTTTGTCATCCTGCATAAGCATACAAAGTTTCAAAACAGCCTGATAATGAATGCACCCTCTGAGGCATGCCAAAGGAAGATGTTAATGCACAGATGCACTAAGTTTGAATGTCATTGCTTGTGGCAATGTTTTTTGTTTTTTTTTATGGAAATTCATAAATATACCCTGCAGAGAGTGCAAAAGCGATAAGTTGCTACACAAATGCAGTAAGTTCAAAGGCTGGTGAAAACGACAATAATTTTTTAAAGGAAATGAAAATAAATGCGACCTGTGAGGTGTGCAAAAGGAAATTGTGGACGTTCTGTACGTACTAACGTACGGATGTGTACGTACATACATACATATGCCGACGGACGAGAAGTGATGGCAATAGCTCAGCTTGACTTTGTCAAGTTGAGCTTATAAATGTACCCTGTAGGGTGTGCTAAAGGGAAATATTGAGGTCTGACTAAACTAAGTTCTAAGAACGTTGGCAGCAGCAACATTTTTTGACGGAAACAGAAGAAAATCGATAGCTCCCATCTAGAGGTCTCCCCAAACAAGCATACCAGGTTTCAAAGCAATCCAATCATAAATGTGCCCTGTAGGGTGTGCCAAAGGGAAATATTGAGGTCTGACTAACCTAAGTTCTAAGAACGTTGGCCATGGCAACTTTTTTTGACGGAAATGAAAGAAAATTGATAACTCCCATCTAGACGTCACCCCAAACAAGCATGCCAGGTTTCAAAGCAATCCGATCATAAATGTGTCCTGTAGGGTGTGCGAAAGGGAAATATTGAGGTCTTCTAACTAAACTAAGTTCTAAGAACGTTGGCAGCGGCAACATTTTTTGACGGAAATGGAAAAAAATCGATAGCTCCCATCTAGAGGTCACCCCAAATAAGCGTACCAGGTTTCAAAGCAATCCAATCATAAATGTGCCCTGTAGGGTGTGCCAAAGGGAAATATTGAGGTCTGACTAAACTAAGTTCTAAGAACGTTGGCCGTGGCAATATTTTTTTTATCGAAATTGAAGAAAATCGATAGCTCCCATCTAGAGGTCATCCTAAACAAGCATACCAGGTTTCAAAGCAATCCAATCATAAATGTGCCCTGTAGGGTGTGCCAAAGGGAAATATTGAGGTCTGACTAAACTAAGTTCTAAGAACCTTGGCCGCGGCAACATTTTTTGACAGAAATTGAAGAAAATCGATAGCTCCCATCTAGAGGTCACTCCAAACAAGCATGCCAGGTTTCAAAGCAATCCAATCATAAATGTGCCCTGTAGGGTGTGCCAAATGGAAATATTGAGATCTTCTGACTAAACTCAAGTTGAGCTTATAAATGTACCCTGTAGGGTGTGCTAAAGGGAAATATTGCGGTCTGACTAAACTAAGTTCTAAGAATGTTTGCCGCGGCAACATTTTTTGACGGAAATTGAAGAAAATCGATAGCTCCCATCTAAAGGTCTCCCCAAACAAGCATACCAGGTTTCAAAGCAATCTGATCATAAATGTGCCCTGTAGGGTGTGCCAAAGGGAAATATTGAGGGCTGACTAAACTAAGTTCTAAGAACGTTGGCCGTGGCAACATTTTTTGACCGAAATTGACGAAAATCGATAGCTCCCATCTAGAGGTCACCCTAAACAAGCATACCAGGTTTCAAAGCAATCCAATCATAAACGTGCCCTGTAGGGTGTGCCAAAGGGAAATATGTGGTCTGACTAAACTGAGTTCTAAGAAGGTTGGCTGCGGCAACATTTTTTGACGGAAATTGAAGAAAATCGACAGCTCCCATCTAGAGGTCACCCCAAACAAGCATACCAAGTTTCAAAGCGATCTGATCATAAATGCGACCTGTGAGGTGTGCCAAAGGAAATTGTGGATGTACGTACTAATGTACTAACATACTAACGTACTAATGTACGTACGCCGACGGATGAGAAGTGATGGCAATAGCTCAGCTTGACTTTGTCAAGTTGAGCTAAGAGTTAAAAAATTTATAGTAATTTATATATTTTTTATACTTACCAATGACCCAGACTAAGCTGGTGCTAACTCTTAAATATTTAGGGCCAAACACAAATTTTGCCCCTCAATCCCCAAAATTTGCATCAAAAACTGATTGCATGTCCTATATGGTCCTCCTTACTTTTACTCCACTGCGCATGCGCAGTGTCAAGGAGGTCTCGAAATTCCTGCTAATTGTCATTCTTACAACCAGTGCCTGGTAAGCGTTATGCACTCAGCGGGGAGGTACGAGTTCACAACACATGGGAGGGCCATCGCCGCCTGGGTCATTTGTAAGTATAAACAAGCCAAGACCAATACCGGGTCTGGACCTGCGTCGCTGCATGCAATTGACCTCAAAATTAGATACACGATACAACTCATCATTATGAAGCAACAGACCAAATATAAAATCATTCCCTTTCATAGGAGCCAAGAAAACTTTCGGACAGACTGACGGACGTACAGATGGATGGACAGACGGATGGATGGACAGAGTTGAGCGGTTACTAGACCTTCTCTGCCACTGGCGACGCAGGTAATAAAAATATATAAATTACTATAAATTTGTTAACATTTTTATACTGTACTAATGACCCAGACTTAGCTGAATAGTAAAAAGGTTGGAGGGCCTAGGACATAAAGGAAAATCTAATAGGCTCAACTACATATAACAGAAATATCCCCTTGAGGAGAAAAGGAGAAATAGGCTTTACATGTATCTTTCTTATTTGCATCAAAAAAGAAAGACACAACACCTCTCTGTAATTGGGCACAATAACATCAATGATCTCTATTAACATCCAGTATAATTTTATTTTTAAAGGAAAGCCAATAAATAAAGGAAGTCCAGAGAAATGAGACTCTTTATACTCATTAAAAGTGTCCGAGGATTGTATATTAATGCCCGTATGACACATGACATATACAAATGCTTCACACCGAGCTGCACTTTAAAAATATTACATAGATGAGTAAACATTAGCTTTACACTTTAAAACCATCCCGGTACCAACTCGGAATTACTGACTCCAGGGGAGGTATTCCCTTGCTTTTCACTATAAAGCAGGTGACCTAAGGGAACACCCTCCTCCACCCCCCCCCCACCCCACCTTCCCCTTGCCCTGGATCAAATACTCCAGAGCGAAGAGGGCAGCACGACAGAGTCACTGCCGGAACAGAAAACCTACATAACTATAGTTGCAACTGTTTAGTGGATGACATTCTGAGCAACTGATAACGGACCTAAACAATGCAGATCTCCAGAAATGGACTCAATATTTCTGAGATAAAAATTTGTGAAAGTGGAAGGCTGAGACCAATATGCAGCCTTCATTAGATCTGTAATAGCAACACTATTAGCGTAAGCCCAAGATGTTGATAGAGCTCTTACTTCAGGAGCTGAAATCTTAAGCACAGACTGCTGAGTTGAAGATAATTTGCCATAAGCAGTACGGATAGTTAATTGAATCCACCTAGCAATAGAATGGACCATAATGTCCTTTCTATTAGGCATCAGAGACAGAAAGAAATGCTTACATCCCTTTCTGATGAACTCAGATCTACATTTATAAATACGTATAGCTCTAACAGGACAGAGTAAACGCCTATGCCCGTCTGAAGATGGGAGAGCCTTAATAACAATAGGTTCCGGATACTTATTAGGAGCCTGATTTTTAGCCAAAAATCCAACATTAGTAGTGAAGGTAATAGTATTACCAACGCTACGATAGTGAGAATCATCCACAGATAGTGCATGAAGCTAACTGACTCTTCCAGCCGAAGAGAAGGCTAAGAGAAAAGCAGTCTTATAAGATAAGAATTTGAAGTCCTCCGTGTTAAGAGGCGTTTCTTTTAGCTTAAGAAGAACCCAAGCTAAATTCCACTAAGGAATTAATCTAAGGGTTCTAGGTCTATTTATCGAAAAGTTTCTTACTAACTTAGATAAAGAGACATTAGATCCAATCAGTAAACTATCATGGTGTGCATAGGTATCGGATAGCATAGACCTATAGCCCTTAATGGTAACAGGCTGCAGTTTGATCTCATCAAACAAGTAGACTAGAAAATTTGCAATGTCTGGAATGGAGGGATCATAAATATCTACAGAATGATCCCTACACCACTGACAAAAAACCTTCCACTTAGTAGCATAATTTAGCGAAGAGGAGGTCCTCCTACAGTTAGAAATCGCGTCCACTGCTTGTCCTGTAAAATGCTTGCCGTGCAAGAAGGCCGCACAACGGAAATACCTGAGTAGATTTATCCACGGTCTCTGTGGAGACAGAGATGCTACCAACAGAATTTTGCATTGAGATTGTTTTATCTTGAGCAGTATCTGCTGAATCAACGGCACTGGAGGATACGCATATCCTATCATTCTGTCCCACGAGATCAATAGAGCGTCTACTGCAAATGCTCGAGGATCCGGACATGGTGACACATACGTCTGCAACTGATAGTTGAGATGTGTCGCAAATAAGTCTATCATTGGCCGCTCCCATTGGTAGCAAATCTGATTGAATACGCATTTGTTGAGAGTCCATTCTGGCGGCAACAAGCGACCCCTCCGTGAAAGGGAGTCTGCTAATACGTTCAGACGACCCGGAATATGACGGACCGATAGGAGAACCTGATGTTCTAGTACAAACAGAAGGAATCTTTCCATTAAATTGAATAACGGAATGGAATGAGTGCCTCCCTGATTCCAAATATACGCTACTACCGTCGTATTGTCGGACAGAATTTGCACGTTTGCATTCTGAATAACGTTCATCCAATGACGTAGCGCAAGCCAAATTGACATCATTTCTTTGATGTTTATGTGCTTGCTTAGGAACTGCGGATCCCAAAGACCCTGGCACTTCGAATCTGTTGGACTCAGTGTTGTGCCCCAACCTGTTTGACTGGCATCCGTCATAATTGTAAAACTCGGATCCGGCAATTGCAGTGGAACTTCCTGAGTTAACCACTGAATATCTGCCCAAGTCTAAATCTCTTGTTTCACTTAATTTGACAAAAGGATGTCCGCATCGAGTGAATGAATCTTCGCCCTCCAATTCTGAGTCAGAAAGATTTGGAGAGGACGAGTGCGTAGCCGCCCCATTGGAATAAGATCCGCGGCAGCTCCGCACAGACCTATCAGTCTCATCAATTCTCTCACTGTAACTTTGTCTCAGTGAAGACAATAGCGAGCGTAACAACTGATTAATTTCGCTTTGGTTAACGGCAGACGAACGAGATTGTTGTGCGTCTCGAAGCTCAACCCCAGGTGGGTGAATGACTTGGACGGCACCAGATCCGACTTCTCTTCGTTTACTATGAAACCGAGACGTCGGAGCAATAGAAGCAGATTCTGCACATCATTCTGAAGCGTTAACTCGTTGCCGTACCTCTGAAGAATGTCGTCCAGGTAGGCCGACGTTACCACAGACGAATGAGCTCGGAAATGAGTCATTACCGAGTTCATTATTCGAGTGAAAGCCCACACGCTAGATTCAGACCGAAGCACATTGCTCGGAACTGATACATGACTCCTAGGACGCCAAAGCGAAGATACTTTCTGAATGCCGGATGTACCATGACGTGAAAGTAAGCTTCCTTGAGGTCTATGCTCGTAGCATAGTCGCTCACCCGAATGCTCGCTCTGACCGATCAGATGGTCTCCATATAGAATTTTGGAGCCACGATCAGCTTGTTTATCCAGCACAGATCTATGACTGGACGGAACGAGTCGTCTGGTTTCGGAACCAGAAAAAGATGGCTGTAGAAACCTGGAGATTCCTGGTTTTCTACGACCTGTATCGCGTTCTTCGCCAGAAGAGACTGGACTTCTGATAGAAGCAAGCCTCTCTTCTGTGGATATGACAGAAGCTGAGTCCATCTTGGACTTCGCGTTAACGGAGGTTTTCCTTTGAAGGACAATTTTAGTCCTTCCGAAATCGCCCCTCAAACCCAAGGGTCCTCCGTAATTAATTCCCAATTGCTTGAAAAACTCGACAGTCTTCCGATAGAGGTTTATACCATCACCTCCTGGACCTGTAGGGTTTGCAGAAGGAGAAACCATGTCCTCCACGGCCCGCACCTCGCGCCGTCGACCTAGGGGCATCTGACCGGTTGTCTTGGCCAGCATTACGGCCCCTACCTGAGTCGCTACCTTGACGGTCTCTGGAGTAAGACCTAGAGGATGCATAGGAACCTCTATAGGAACTTCCCCTGGATGTATTCGTCCCAGAAGTGCCTGTCCTACTCTTCTCTGCTGAATCCGACTTTTTGGAAGCAGATTTAAATAGCAGAGAGTCTGAAGCTTTCTTAGTCAACTGATCATAGATTGCGGAAAGCTTGCCATCGAAGAGAAACTCTCCACGTCACGTCTAACCAACTCCAGATTTGCCACTGAAAGGGCGGAGTTATACGTGGAGAATGCTATGGCCCTCAACAGAACTCTTAAGGAGGTTTGTACGTCCTGGAATTCTTGTCCTTCAAGGCATAATGATAACGCTCTGGTAAGGTGATCTGCGTACGATAATGCATCTAAGTTAGCCCTATTAGACGTTATTGTCATTTCCAACGTCGTGGTTGGAATTGCCATAGCCGACGGCATGGATAATTCTGGGTCTTCGGCCTGGTCGTCTAGATGCAGAGGAACTCTCTGAATGCCCTGTCCTGCCGTTTCAAATTTATTCCTTGAACTGATGAAAGGCAGATGTAGAGCACTTGCTGATAAGAAACCGGACCTGCCCGTTTTGGTAGCAAGTTTATATATAGCGTCATTCAATAGTTCAAATGTCCGTGAGACATTTCTGGGCTGTGTCGGAAACTCAGGATGGTGTCCCTAAACCGTTTAAAGAATTCAGTGTCCAGTGGCGCTATCAGTCTCTTATCCGGCAACGCAGCATTTTGGCCCGGAGGAACAACTTCAGGAAGATAATGCCGGATGAACTCTACGGCAATTTTATGTTGTTCCGAAAGGGAAACATCCTACTCCTCCGTATCCCTGTCGCCATCCTGTCGGACCACTTGTAAATCTCGGTCGTCTGTGCCTGAACCTGCAGCGTAACGTACCGACCCAGCTTCTTCGGATAATTCCTGATCCGACAGAGTTTCTGCCGGTTGCTGGGATGCTGCAATAATCTGCGCTATGTGCGATAGCACGTCCGTAACGGAGACCTGTGGAGCTGCGGTCTTACGGGATTTAGCCGCTGGAAGCTCCTTGCACACTGACTCCTGCATACTTCTTTTATGCGAACGTCTGGAGTATGAAGGCCTTGTATCCCTGGCTACCGGATGGCGTGACCTGGTCGCAGTGGAATCCCTGGTAGGCGAGGCTGGCTGGATATCACTGGTCACGTAGTCAAGGTGCGGTCGTGTGTGCTGCCGTGAGGATGAGCAGTCTCTCTTGACTGTCTATATAACAGAGCATCCCGAGCGGTGGATGTATGCTCCGACTGAGGAACGTTATGTACCACAACATCTGGGCCCAGATGTTGTTGTACGAGAGAGGGATCTTTCTCGCTCACAGCCCAGATGGACCTGGATGAGCTAGGAACCGGACTAACAGGCTTCCTCCGTACCATCCTCGTATCCGTCGTCACTGGGTGTGCACGTTGTATATTTATAGTACTCGCATCACCCAAATCTCCTTCCTGGACCGCAATGGACGAACCCGGCTGCCGAGCCATTCGTTGAATGGTCGCTACACTGGGCGAGCTAGCTGACGCCAAAGCCGTCGATCATACTTGGGACCTCTTTGGCAATTGACGTATCTGCATGAGCACTTTTGCTGCTAGCTCTTCATTTGACTGTGACGAAGGAAGCACACTTTTCGAAGACATCACGGAAACATCACCCTGTTCTTGTTCCTCTGAAAAAGAGATTGAAAAACTAGTGACCCTGCGGAGAGAGGACCCGCATGGACCTCTCCCAGCTAACAACATACAGTGACACACATCTCCAACGTTTATCATCCCAATTGACACACACTGAGCAAGGGTTAGTGCGAGTACACTGACTACAATTAATACACTGATCATGAGAATCAGAGGAAGATTTCCTCGCATTACAATTTGAACAATAATCTTTCATTGTGAAAGTTAAAAAATTTATAGTAATTTATATATTTTTTATACTTACCAATGACCCTGACTTAGCTGGTGCTAACTCTTAAATTCTAGGGCCAAACACAAATTTTACCCCCCAATCCCCAAAATTTGCATCTAAAACCGAAAATTACATGTCCTATATGGTCCTCCATACCTTTTCTCCAGTGTGCATGCGCAGTGTCAAGGAGGTCTCGAAATTGGCGCCAAAAGTCATTCTTACAAGCAGTACCTGGAAAAGCGTTATGTACTCAGCGGAGAGGTATGAGTTCCGAACTCATGGGAGGGCCATCCCCGTCTGGGTCATTGGTAAGTATAAAAAATATATAAATTACTGTACATTTTTTAACATTTTTATACTGTACCAATGACCCAGACTTAGCTGAATAGTAAAAAGGTTGGAGGGCCTAGGACATAAAGCAATCCAATAACTCAACTATATATATACAGAATTATCCCCTCAAGGAGAAATAGGCTTTACATTTATCTTTCTATTCTGCATCAAAACGAGAAAGACACAACACCATTCTGTACTTGAGCATAATACCATCACTGATGTCTATTAACCTCCAGTATAATCCATGGTAATTATGGTAATTATTTTTAAAGGAAAGCCGATAAATAAAGTAGTCCAGATAAATGAGACTCTTAAATTCATTAAAAGTGACCGTTAATTGTATATTAACGTCTGCATGATATGTGACATATACAAATACTACACACCGAGGTACAGTTAAAAATATTACATGGATGAGTAAAAAGATTATCTTTACACTTTAAAAATCATCCCGGTACCGACTAGAATTACTGGCTCTAGGGGAGGTATTCCCTAGCTTTTCACTATAAAGCAGGTGACCTAAGGGAACACCCCCCCCCCCCCCCCCTTCCCCTTGCCCTGGGTCAAATATCCCAGGGCGAAGAAGGCGGCAGCACAGAGTCACTGCCAGAACCAAAAGCCTACACAACTATAGTTGCAACTGCTTAGTGGACGACATTCTGAGCAACAGATAACGAACCTAAACAATGCCGGTCTCTAGAAATGGACTCAATATTTCTGAGGTATAAATTCGTGCAAGTGAAAGGCTAAAACCAATATGCAGCCGTCATTAGAACTGTAATAGCAACGCTATTAGCATAAGCCTCTGAAGTAGAAAGAACTCTTACTTCAAGAGCTAAAATCTTAATCGCAGACTGCTGTGTTGAAGATATTATCATAAGCAGTACTGAAAGCTAATAGAATCCATCTAGCTATAGAATGGACCGAAATGTGGAGGAAGCTTCCACAGCATAAGCCACAACAGACACCTGAATAGATTAATGCACGGTCTTTGTGGAGACAGAGGTGCTACCAACAGAATTGCATTGAGATTATTTAACTTAAGCAATATCTGCTGAATCAACAGCGCTGGAGGATACCCATATCCTATTATCCCGTTTCACGAGATGGATAGAGCGTCAACTGCAAACGCTCGAGAATCCGAACATGTTGACACATACACCTGCAACTGATTGTTGAGATGCGTCGCAAAAAAGTCCATCATTGGCCGCTCTCATAGGTAGCAAATCTGATATAAATACTCGTTATTAAAAGTCCATTTGACTGCAACAAGCGGCTCTTTCGTGAAAGGGAGTCCGCTAATACGTTCCGACGACCCGGAATACGACGGACCGATAGGAGAACTTGATGTTCTAGTACCAACAGAAGGATTCATTCCGTTACAGTGAATAACAGAATGGAATGAGTACCTCCCTAGTTCCGAAAATACGCTTATACCGTCGAATTGTCGGACAGAATTGCCTGTGGGCATTCTGGATAACATTCATGCAATGACGTAACGCAAGCCAAAATAACATCAATTCCTGATGTTTATGTGCTTGATTAGGAACTACGGATCCCAAGGACCCTGGCACTTAAAAACCGTTGGGCTCAATGTTGGGTCCCAACCTATTTAACTGGCATCCGTCAAAACTGTAAAACTCGGATCTGGCAATTGCAGTGGAAGTTATTTCCCTGAATAAACCACTGAATATCTGCCCAAGTCTGAATCTGTTTCACTTGACTTACAAGAGGATGTACGTAACGAGCGAAAGAATCTTCACCCTCCAACTCTGTTCTTTTTGAGTCAAAAAGATTTGGAGAGGACAAGGGCGTGGCCGCCCCATTGGAATAAAATCCGCGGCAGCGCCACACAACCCTATCAGTCTGATGAATTCTCTCGCTGTAACTTTGAGTGAAGACAATAGCGAGCGTAACAACTGATTAATTTCGCTCTGGTTAACGGCAGACGAACGAGATTGTTGTGCGTCTCGAAGCTCATTCCCAAGTGGGTGAATGACTTGGATGGCACCAGATCCGACTTCTCCTCGTTTATTATAAAACCGAGAAGTCGGAGTAATAGAAGCAGATTCTGCACATCGTTCTGAAGCGTTAACTCGTTGCCGTACCTCTGAAGAATGTCGTCCAGGTAGGTCGACGTTACCACAGACGAATGAGCTCAGAAATGTATCATTACCGAGTTCATTATTCCAGTGAAAGCCCAGGACGCTAGGTTCAAACCAAAGCACATCGCTCGGAACTGATATACAACTCCTAGGACTGCGAAGCGTAGATACTTTCTGAATGTCGGATGCACCATGACGTGAAAGTACGCATCCTTGAGATCTATGCTTGTAGCATAGTCGTTCACCCGAATACTCGCTCTGACTGATCGAATTGTCTCCATATAGAACTTCGGAGCGACGATCAGCTTGTTTATCCAGCTCAGATCTATGACTGGACAGAACGAGCCGTCTGGAACCAGAAACAGATGGCTGTAGAAACCCAGTGATTCCTGGTCTTCTACGACCTCTATCGCGTTCTTCTCCAGAAGAGACTGTACTTCTGATTGAAGAGAGTCTCTTTTCTGCGAATTGACGGAAGCTGAGTCCATTTTGGACTTCGAGTTAATGGAGGCTTTCGTTTGAAGGATATTCTTAGTCCTTCCGAAAATACCCCTCGAACCCAGGGGTCGTCTGTAATTGATGCCCAATTGTTTATAAAACTCGACAATCTTCCGCCTACCGGAACACAATAGAGGTTCATACCATCACCTCCTGGACCTGCGAGGCTTGCGGAAGGAGAAACTACTTCCTCCACGACCCGCACCTCGCCCCGTCGACCTATGGACGTCTGACCGGTTATCTCGGCCAGAATAACGTCCCCCACGTGAGTCGCTGCCTTGACGGTCTCTAGAATAAGACCTAGAGGACGCATAGGAACCTCTATAGGAACTTCTCTTGGGCATACTTGTCCCAGAAGTGCCTGTCTTACTCTTTTCTGCTGTATCCGACTTTTTAGAAGCGGATTTGAATAGCAGAGAATCCGAAGCTTTCTTAGTTATCTGATCATAGATTGCTGAAAGCTTGCCGTCGAAGAGAAGCTCTCCGGAGACCAAAGCGACTCTGAGAGAGTTTTTCACCTTACCATCCACGTGCGTGGATGTAGCTAGGGCCGCGTCACGTCTAACCAACACCAGGTTTGCCACTGAAAGGGCAGAGTTATACGTGGAATAAGCTATTGCCCTTGAAAGAACTCTCAAGGAAGATAGTACATCCTGGAATTCTTTCCCTTCAAGGCGTAATGAAAATGCTTTAGTAAGGTGATCTGTGTACGATAATGCATCTAAGATAACTCTGTTAGACATTATTGTCGTTTCCAACATCGCGGTTGAAATTGACATAGACGACGGTATACATCATTCTAGATCTTCGACCTGATCGTCTGGACGCAGAGGAACTCTCGGTATGCCCTGTCCTGCCGTTTCGAAATTATTCCTTGAATTGATGAAAGGCAAATGTAGAGCATTCGCCGGTAAGAAACCTGACTTGCTCATTTTGGTAGCAAGCTTATATATAGCGTCCTACAATAGTTCAAATGTTCTTGTGACATTATTGGACTGTGTCGGAAACTCAGGGACGATGTCCCTAAACCGATAAAATTATTCCGTGTCCAGTGACGCTAACAGTTTCTTATCCGGCATCACAGCCTTTTGGTCCGACAGAACAACTTCTGAAAGATAATGCCGGATGATATCTACGGCAACTTTATGTTGTTCCGAAAGGGAAAAAACCAACTCCTCGGTATCCCTTTGCCATCCTGTTGGACCACTTGAAATTCTCGGTCGTCCGTACCTGATGCTTCAGCAGAGCGTACCGACCCAGCGTCGTCGGATAAATCCTGATCCGACAGAGATTCTGTCATCTGCTGGGTTGCTGCGATAATTTTGTGCTATTTGTAATAGCACGTCCGTTACGGAGACCTGTGGAGCAGCGGTCTTACGTTACTTAGCCGCTGAAGACTCCCTGGACGTTAACTCCTGCATATTTCTTATGCGAACGTCCGGAGTCTATAGGCCTCGTATTCCTGACTACCGGATGGCATGACCTGGTCGCAGTGAAATCCTTGGTCGGCGAGACTGGCTAGATAGCAGTGGTCATGTAGTCAAGGTGCGGTCGTGTGCGCTGCCGTGAAGATGAGGAAGCCATTACAGCAGTCTCTCTGGACTGTCTATATAACGGAGCGTCCCGAGCGGTGGACGTATGCTCTGAATGAGAAACATTTGTACCACAACATCTGTTCTCAGATGTTGTTGTACGAGAGAGGGACCTCTCTCACTCGCAGCCCGGGTGGACCTGGACGAGCTAGGAACCAGACTTAAAGGCTTCCTCCGTACCCTCTTAGTATCCATCGACACTGGGTGTGCACGTAGAATATTTTATAGTGCTCGCATCACCCAAATCTCCTTCCTGGACCGCAACGGACGAACCCGGTTACCGAACCATTCGATGAATGGACGCTACACCGGGCGAGGCGGACGCCAAAGCCGTCGATCCTACTTGGGACCTCTTAGGCAATTGACGTAATATCATGAGCATTTATCCGCTAGCTCTTCATTTGACTGTGACGACGGAAGCACACTTTTTGAAGACATCACAGAAAATCACCGCATTCTTATTCCTGAATGAGGCCTGAGGAGCCGTGACTTACATAATATCCACTGGCAGCTCCAGGGACGTTCATTCCTGCATTTATATAATATGCGAACGTCCCATCAGGAAAGACCTCATACCCTTGGCTAACAGATGAAGTAACCTGGTCGACAATATTCCCTGGTCGGCAAAGCAGGAGCTCTAGGAACGTTCATTCCTGCATTTATATAATATGCGAACGTCCCCTGAAACTCAGTGGTTACAAGCCAAGGTGCGGTGGTGTGTGTTGACATGAGGATGAGGAAGCCCATAACACAGCCAGTTCGGACTGTGTATGTGACAGAACGTCCCGAACAGGAGGATTGGACATATGTTCCGACTAACAAACAAACATACAACAACATTGCGGCTCAAATGTAGTTGTAAGAGAGAGGGGGCCTCTCTTGCTCGCGGTCCGGATAGACCTGGACGAGCTAGCTACTAGACTGACAGGCTTCCTCCGTACTATCCTCGGATCCGTCGTTGCTGGGTGTGCACGTTCCAAGTTTATAGTGCTCGCATCACCCACACTGCTTCCCAGAACCGTAACGGACAAACCCGGCTGCCGAGCAATGCCTTCGATCCTACTAGGGACCTCTTCGGCAATTGTCGTATTACCCTGAGCACTTAGCCGCTAGCCCTAACACTGCAACGACGGAGACACACTTGTTGAAGACATCACGAAAACATCACTCTGAATTCTGAAAAATAAAATGATAATATAGAGTAACCCTACGGAGAGAGGACCGGTATGAACCCCTCCCCGCAAACACAATATCGTGACACACGCCTCCAACGTTGCCATTTCAATCAACACACACAGAGCAGGAATTAGTGCGAATACATTGAACCTGAGAATTAGAGGAAGATATCCTCGCATTATAAATAAAAAATATTTTTTCATCAATAAAAAATACACAGTCATATTAGTCGCACTATCCCTTGAAATAAAGATACATAATATAACATAATCCATTATAATCTTTGAAAGAAAATAATTTTCAAAAAAAAAAAAAAATTTTGAAAAAATTTTCCTGAAGAGCCCAAGTTCCCAATGGGAACACTGAGCCCAAATGGATCCCAAAAAAGCCTAAGTGTGGACAAAATTTTTTAAAACATTTCAAAAAATTAATGCAACACTTACATATGATATTAAAGTATCTTGCTATGTCTAAACTAATGTAAAGACAAGAAATCACTATCAGCAGTAACCTTTGTCAATGTAAAAAAGAAGTTGTACAAAAACCGGAAACATGACTCCAGGCACTGATAAACATGGCCCAAAATCAGTTACCAATTTAAACACTATCTGATGCAAAACAGAGATTTCCCTGGAAGAAACTGCAGAACATCAGATGGTAGATGCAGATCACAACGCCTAAACACCTAAGAGTGAGGACGTCAACATGGGGAAAAGAACAGAAATTCATTCTGTTACGAAGCCAAAACTCCCAAGAAATTTTAGTAATAATTATTACAGAAAATATGCCAAAGGCATGGGAGAATAGCAAGGGGGGGAATAAAGGAAAGGGAGAGAGGCAACACTGATCAAGTAGTGGAACTTTCATAGCAAGAATGATAACAACAGGCTCATGCCTCGAAATTAGGGAACATAACATAATTTCATAAAAAAATTTTAAGTTCCAGCCCTGATTATTTCCTGCCACTGAATTTTCCTCTCATCCTTCTATTTCCACTTTAGATCCACCATTTCTCTCATACAAGCACAAATATCAGTCAGATGTGAACTGATGAAGGGCCAACAAAGAATGAGTTTTGGTGCCAATTTCGAGACCTCCTTGACACTGTGCATGGGCAGTGGAGGAAAGGTATGGAGGACCATATAGGACATGTAATTTTCGGTTTTAGATGCAAATTTTGGGGATTGGGGGGTACAATTTGTGTTTGGCCCTAGAATTTAAGAGTTAGCACCAGCTAAGTCTGGGTCATTGGTACAGTATAAAAATATTACAAACAGTCATAGTACTCGCACCAAACCTTGAAAACAAAGATACATAATAAAATAATCCATTATAACATTTCGAAAAAATAATTCAAAAAGAAAAAATTCCCAATGGGAACGATGAGCCCAAATGGATCCCAAAAAAGCCTAAGTGTGGACAAAATTTTTTAAACCATTTCAAAAAATTAATGTAACACTTACGGACAATATTAATGTATCCTGCTATGAATTGAACTAAGCAGAAGACAAGTAATCACTATCAGAAGTAACCGTTGTCAACATAAACACCAAGAGGCCCCAAGGAGCCTGAGGGCACTCACCTGACATGGTAGCCTAAATATCAACCCAGAGAATTGATTTCAACAAGTTGCATCTACTCCTCCTAAGAAAAGCTTATACCAAATATCCAAAGATTCTAACCAGTGGATCTAAAAAAAAAAGATTTTTAATGAATATTCCTCATATTAAACTAAGTCATAATTCAGGCTCCCACAGGGAGCCCATATATGAACTCAGGGACTTGGCTTTAACAAACTTGAATCTCATCCCCCTAAGGATGCTGCACACCAAATATCAAAACATTCCAACTGCAAGATCTGAAGAAGAAGATTTTTTAAAGAAAATTCATCATTTTGAACTATGTTAAAATTCAAGCTCCCACAGTGAGTCCAAATATGGACCTAGGGACATGGCTTGAACAAACTTGAATCTCACCCCCTAAGGATGCTGCACACCAAATATCAAAACATTCTGAAGAAGATTTTTAAAGAAAATTCCTCATTTTCAACTAAGTTATAATTTGGGCTACCACAGTGAGCCCAAATATGAACCCAGGGACTTGGCTTGGACAAACTTGAATCTCACCCCCCTAAGCATGGTGCATACCCAATATCAAAAGATTCTGCCTGCTGAATCTTGAGAAGAAGATTTTCAAAGAAATTTGCCTGAAATGCACTAAGTTCAAATTTGGGCTCCTATACTGAGCCCAAATATAAACCCAGGGGGCCGATTTGAATAAACTTGAATCAGATCCACCCCCACAATGTTGCATACCAAATATCAAAAGATTCTGACAGCTGGATCTGGAGAAGAAGATTTTTGAAGAAATTTGCCTGAAATACACTAAGTTCGAATTTGAGCTTCTATAGTGAACCCAAATATGAATCTAGGGAGCCAATTTGAATCAGATCCACCCCACAATGTTGCATACCAAATATCAAAAGATTCTGCCTGCTGGATTTGGAGAAGAAGATTTTTTAATAAATTTGCCTGAAATGCACTAAGTTCAAATTTGGGCTCCTATACTGAGCCCAAATATAAACCCAGGGGGAGGGGGGGGGGGGGGGGCGATTTGAACAAACTTGAATCAGATCCACCTCACAATGTTGCTTACCAAATATGAAAAGAGTCTGCCTGCTGGATCTGGAGAAGAAGATTTTTTAAGAAATTTACCTGAAATGCACTAAGTTCGAATTCGAGCTTCTATAGTGAGCCCAAATACGAATCTAGGGAGCCGATTTGAACAAACTTGAATCAGATCCACCCCACAATGTTGCATACCAAATATCAAAAGATTCTGCCTGCTGGATCTGGAGCAGAAGATTTTTTTAAGAAATTTGCCTGAAATGCACTAAGTTCGAATTTGGGCTTCTATAGTGAGCCCAAATATGAATCTAGGGAGCCGATTTGAACAAACTTGAATCCGATCCACCCCACAATGTTGCATACCAAATATCAAAAGTTTCTGTCTGCTGGATCTGGTGAAGAAGATTTTTGAAGAAATTTGCCTGAAATGCACTAAGTTCGAATTCGAGCTTCTATAGTGAACCCAAATATGAATTTAGGGAGCCGATTTGAACAAACTTGAATCAGATCCACCCCACAATGTTGCATACCAAATATCAAAAGATTCTGCCTGCTCGGTCTGGAGAAGAAGATTTTTCAAGAAATTTGCCTGAAATGCACTAAGTTTGAAATCGGGCTCCTATACTGAGCCCAAATATGAACCCAGGGGGCCGATTTGAACAAACTTGAATCAGATCCACCCTACAATGTTGCATACCAAATATCAAAAGATTCTGCCTGCTGGATCTGGAGAAGAAGATTTTTTAATCTTTTTCCCATTGCCTACAAGTGTTAAAAAGTGCTGACTCAGCACTTTTTCAAAGCCCTGAAAAAAGTACCTTGTGATGAAACCGATAGGAATTTTTTTTAACCATTCTATTCTACTGGATAAAAGTAAGCTTTATACAAAATAAGAATTCTCTGTGCCCTGTAGTTTTGGAGATATGGCAGTTTTAAGGTTTTTCTTATTTTTAGCTCCCGAGGTTCCCACGGGGCAATGAGAAAATTTTTTTTTGCATCAATCAACTACTTATGACCCATTATCATCTCATATCAAATTTGGTTCAATTCGACCTCACGGTTCAGAAAATAGATTTTAGGCGTGGCCAAAATTTTTGCCCCGCCCATAACGATGGCAAATAAAGCCCAACAAACTTCTCTTGAACAAATTTGATTCTACACCTTAAAAGGAAGCTGCATACCAAATATCAAGTCTCTGCTACTGCCTGTTCATGAAAAGAAGATTTTCAAAGATTTTGGTGCCCCTTGGGGGGCGTGGTCCCACCCAGGAGGAGGGGCAACTTCATTTGAACAAATCTGAATTGACATTAGGTAATAAACACTTACCGAACATTTGAAAAATATTGGGCCAGTGGTTTCTTCGGAGAAGTTGGTTTTGTAAAGTTTACGCCAGACGATGACGGACGCCGGATGACGGACGGACAACAGACGGAAAGCGATTAGTAAAGCTCACCCTGAGCTTCGTTCAGGTGAGCTAAAAGGTGTACAAAAACCGGAAACATGACTCCAGGCACTGGTAAACATAGCTCGAAATCAGTTACCAATTTAAACACGATCTGATGCAAAACAGAGGCTTCCAGAGAAGAAACTGTAGAACATCAGATGGTAGATGCAGACCAAAATGCCTAAACACCAAAGGGTGAGGACGTAAACATGGGGAAAAACAGAATATTTATTCTGTTACCAAGCCAAAACTCCCAAGAAATTTTAGGAATCAACATTACAAAAAATATGCCAAAAGGATGGGAAAATAGCTAGGGGGGAATAAAGGAAAGGGAGAGAGGAAACACTGATCAAACAATGGTACATTCATAGCAAGAATGACAACATCAGGGCCATGCCTCGAAAATAGGCAACATGAAATAATTTCGTAAAAAAATTATAAGTTACAGCCCTGAACATTTCCTGCCACTGTTTCTTCCTCTCATCCTTCTATTTCCTCCTTAGATCCACCATTTCTCTCATAATTATGTGTCTGGCATCATTTAAACCGAGATTTACAAGCACAAATATCAGTGAGATGTAACTAAACTGAGGGCCAAACAAAGAATGACAATTGGCGCCAATTTTGAGACCTCCTTGACACTGTGCATGCACAGTGGAGTAAAAGTATGGAGGACCATATAGGACATGTAATTTTCGGTTTTCGATGCAAATTTTGGGGATTGGGGTGGCAAAATTTGTGTTTGGCCCTAAATATTTAAGAGTTGGCACCAGCTAAGTCTGGGTCATTGGTACAGTATAAAAATATGCTAATTTAGGCTTAATAGAAAAATGATAAATTTAAAAAAATTTGTATATTTCTAACACAAATTTTGCCCCCTCCCCCCCCCCCCCCATCTCCCAAATTTGCATACAAAACCGAAAAATTTAAGTCCCGTCTGATCCTCCATACTTTTGTTAAATGCACATGCACGGTAACCAGAAACGTACCGAAATTGGCACAAATCTTCATTCTTTGTTTGGCCCTAAGTCAGTAAACAATGATTTGACATCTATGCTTCAAATCTCCTTTTTTGAGGATTCCTGACACAAATCAGTGAAAGAATTGATGGATTCAAGGCTATAAATGGATGATGGAAGTGGTTTGAGACGTTCAGCACTGTAACTTTACATTAAGGGGATGTCCAACCTAACTTGGGTCAAATTTCATGCAGTTTTCTTCCAAGAAATGCTTTGAATGAAACAAAGAACCTGCAGAAACTGGAATTTGCCATGGAACTGCTGCCATGTGTAAATAGCACCACCTGAAAGTCTGCTATGGCATAAGTAAAAGAACAGAATTTTTACAATAAAATACCTCAAAATAAAATAACAGCTGTATTCTATAAACATTGAAGTACATACTCGAAGAAATCTTTTCCTAATTCATGAAAGCAAAAAAGATTGAGACTAAATGTTATAAGTGGAGTGCTCACTGACTGAAGGCAGACATTTTCTTTTGTTTATGTTTTGATTTGGGGAGTTCAACAAAGGTCAACTTGAAGGAGTCCACTAGAAGAAGTATGGAAGGACAAAAGAGTGTCTCCCAATATAAAGATGTATGTGTCACTGTGGTGGTTTGGAAAGAAACTATGATATTCTCCTATGTAGAATGCACTGCAAAGTCATACATTGTAGCTGAATAAATATATTTACCAACCCCTTGCACTGTAACACCTTTTATCCCATGCATCAATTTGATAGTGAAGAAATTGTTGAATTTGTCTGGTTTATCGATAAGTAACATAGCTTCGTTTACTCTTGGACACCAATACACTCATGATATCTGTTGGAGAAGAAATAAGGGAAACTGTAACCTGTCACTGCAATAAACCATCTAATATACTTAAAAGTACATTGTTATTGAAAACACATCAAATCAACCTTACATAACCATTATGGCATGTACTTTTCGGAAGGAGGCTTATTGGCATATTGAGATCAGAAGGGCACATCAGAGGGTCTCACATATTTTTTTCAAGAACGCAGTACACAAAGCAATCCCCAAAAGGTGACAAGTGAGCTCCATTTGACAAAACAATTCCTGGGGGGTGGGGTGCTCGCTTCCTTGTATGACTCTACCTCCGGCACTCAAGGCATATGCCTTTTTTTTCAAAGTTTAACTCTTTTTTCTTTTTGAAGATCCTGGCGACACACATGTTCCAAACACTATCAGACAGGTAACCCTCCAAATAAGTATATCTTCAAAATCATGTTACATTGCCAAACATTCTTTTTGAACTTTAAATTCTGGACCTTTCATGCTTCTTAATTCCAACTATAACACTTAATTTATCAAGTAATGGGTGAATAGAAAAATCCCGCCATAATCAACATGTTGAGTTCCATAAGCCTCCATAACAGCTCTGATAAATGTGTCAAACATCAGATTGGTGGCTTTATACAGAATATTCATTAGCTTGCTGCTTGAGAAGTAACAGGAACAAAATATTCACCAAAAATATTTTGTAGCAATAAATTTGAGGGTGTCAACAGGGCCAGGCACTTTACAACAAATTATAACAAATCAACTGGTCATAAACAAAATTTTCTAACTCAAAAGAGTGAAAAAGTACCATAACTCTGGAAAAAATGTGTGGAAGAAACACATGCTACAACAGCTACACAGACAATGTTTCCCCATGATACTCGATCACAATGCCAAATATCCTTCAAATTGGAGTAGCAGTGGTCGAGATACAAGGGAGAATGTTGGTATGGGTTAGAGGACAGCGGTCTCCACGGCCTTTGACTTTCCAACTCCCAGGTCTGGGGCATAATAATCGCAACACACCCACCTTATCAATTCATAATTTCAGTAAAATAAAAGGAATTATCAATTTCAATTAATTTAAAGATGATGGGAAAATATTTGACTTCTTTTGCCTTCTCGTACTATTAATTATTACCACAAACAATATCAGTTTGATGCCGACAAACGAAACTGAACGCATGTAGTCTGGTTAAAAAGTAACTCGGCATGGATATTGAAGAAATTGCAAATATTTCGTGTATTTCATTTGTTTAAATAATTTTGACCCTGGATTCTATAATTTGTTTGGGTTTTAACCACACGGTCATGCTAATGGCGGTTATGTTTATTATGACATGCAAATTGGGAGATAGTTTCTGGTGAAGGAGATTTGTCACACTTGTCAGTTTAAAACGATGACAAAAGACACTGATCGACGCTTGTGTTTGTATAGTTGGTTGCAAGAAAAAAACTAAATTCACGGCATCGTCCAATTGCACCTTATCTAAAAGCATGAATGCACCATTTTCAACCCATCTTCAATCTGTCCTTTGTGGACATCAGACACAGCCAAAGAAATTCCATGGTTACTAGGAAGTAAGTAACTTCACAACATCGGGGGAAATCAACTCGCTCAATATAGTTCCAGGTCACTTGGAATATACCTCGAGAAAAAAAGATTTCTGAAGCATTCTGTTTACTTTGTTATAAATTATGCCTTATTTTATGTGTATCGTCCGATTTTATACACTCAGTTATTTTTTTACAAGTGATTCATGTTGTCTTTTTATTGTGCAATAATTCAGATCTTTTGTCAACAAAAAGTTCAGATGGCCTGTAAACAAGGGAGGGAATTTTGAACCATATTTTGCAGTGATGACATTATCAGCTCAAGTATTTGCTGTAACCCATTTACAAATCCGCTCATACATCGTCTCGAGCAAATAAAGGATGTGATTAGGTTCTTTCTTTCTGACGATCGCCCAAAATGAGTATTTCTGAAAGAAGCACATTGTAATCAAATGACCGGAATAAATATCATTGCAACATGGCCACAACCAGAACATCCCCCACTTCCCCGACTCCCACTCCAATCATTGCCCTTTCCCCTGCCTTGTCTGGGGTAAAGGGTAATTCCCCCGTTTTCACATTTTCATTATTAACCGATCTGAAGTCTTCACAAAATAAAACAAGTAGTTTGAACGTTATTGCACTTAGAAACTCATTGGTCACAAAATTCTAAGTTCATCAAGGGCCATAACTCCAAGAACAATATTTGGAACAACACATGCATTGAACACTGGGTAGACATCATTAAGATACACTTGCATACCACGTATGAAGTCATTCCGCCAAGTATTTCAAAAGTTATCGGGTTTTGAAACTTGTTGGTCACAGACAGACAGACAGACAGACAGACAGACAGACAGACAGACAGACAGACAGACAGACAGCAGACAGACAGACAGACAGACAGACAGACAGACAGACAGACAGACAGACATTGCCACTTATAGAGCTACTTGTCGCAGCTAAAAATGCACAAAACCATAACAAGACATCATTGGAAAATGAGAAATTGGGCTCACCAAAGCACCATAACTGTACTGCTAATGGGCTTTCAAAACCTGAAATGAAATTCACCCTTATTTTCTTGTAAAAAGCCGAAATAACAAATTTATTTCCATGTGAACCATTATTACCAAAATTATTTCCCAGAAACGATAAATGTAACGTCATTGGAAAATGAAAAATTGGGCTATATTCTCATCACCAGAGTGCCATTACTCTACTGCAAATGGGCTTTCAAAACTTGGGCAAAATTCTCATAAATAAAGGGCCATAACTCTACTAATGAAAGTGTCATTGACACTGTAGCTTAACTTGTGTGTTGTGTTTGATGAAAAGGATAATGTTCAATGTTTATGAAAGGATTATGAAATAAGACAAGAAATGTGATAATTGGGAATATGTTCATTTCTGTTCCCTGTATGCTATGTTTTTGATAAAAAATAATATGAGGTGTGCACTGTACTAAAGAGCTGAGGAGTGGGTTAATATGACCTCACAGTTAATGTATGTGGCCCTCACAGTTAACATATATCAACAAAAAGTTACCAAGTTACAGTGAAATTATTCCAAAACGAGTCATCCTATCAAGTTACATTGAAATCCCTTCATAAGTATGGCCTGTAGACTGTGCTAAAAGTTTTCGGGCTTCGGGCCCCTGGAGCCGTCAGTTTCCCAATTGCGTCCAAAGGGGACGTTCTCATCTAGATATTATATGAAGTCAACCTACCAAGTTACAATGAAATCCCTTCATAAATATGACCTGTAGACTGTGCTAAAGGTTTTTGGGCTTTGGTCTCAGGCAGCCATCATGGTTGAATGATCGCAATCAAAAGGGGACATTCTCATCTGGGCATCATCTGGAGTGATCCTACGAAGTTACAATGAAATCCCTTCATAAATATGACCTGTAGACTGTGCTCAAGGTTTTCGGGATTTGGGGCCCCTGAAAGCCGTCACAGTTGACTGATCATGCCCAAAAGGGGATATCATCATCTAGGCATTATATGGAGTCAAACTAACAGGTTACAATGAAATCCTTCCATAAATGTGAACTATAGACTATGCTAAAGGTTTTGGGGCTCAGGCAGCCATCAAGGCTGAATGATCGTGACCAAAAGGGGACGCGCTCATCTAGACATTATTTTGAGTCATCCTACCAAGGTACAATGAAATCCCTTCATAAATATCACCTGTAGACTGTGCTAAAGGTTTTCGGGCTTCAGGCCCCTGTAGCCGTCACAGTTGCCTAATGGTGTCCAAAAGGGGACGTTCTCATCTAGACATTATATGAAGTCAACCTACCAAGTTACAATGACATCCCTTCATAAATATGAACTGAAGACTGTGCTCAAGGTTTTCGGGTTTTGGGTTTGGGCAGCCATCATGGCTGAATGATCGCAACCAAAAGGGGACATTCTCATCTGGGCATCATCTGGAGTGATCCCACGAAGTTACAATGAAATCCTTTCATAAATATGACCTGTAGGACTATGCTCAAGATTTTCGGGATTCGGGCACCTGTAACCATCACAGTTGACCAATCACGACCAAAAAGGGGATTTCATCATCTAGACATTATATGGAGTCAACCTGACAAGTTACAATGAAATCTTTCCATAAATATGACCTGTAGACTATGCTAAAGGTCTTTGGGCTCGGCAGCCATAAAGGCTGAATGGTCGCGACCAAAAGAGGATGTTCTCATCTAGACATTATTTGGAGTCATCCCTTCATAATTATGACCTGTAGACTGCTCTAAAGGTTTTCGGGCTTCGGGCCCCTGTAGCCGTCACAGTTGCCCAATCGTGTCCAAAAGGGGACGTTCTCATCTAGACATTATATGAAGTCAACCTACCAAGTTACAATGAAATCCCTTCATAAATATGACGTGTAGACTGTGCTAAAGGTTTCCCGGGCTTCGGGCTCGGGCAGCCATCATGGTTGAATGATCGCAAACAACGGGGACAATCTCATCTGAGCATCATCTGGAGTGATCCTACGAAGTTACACTGAAATCACTTTCGGGCACCTGTAACCATCACAGTTCACCAATCACGACCAAAAGGGGATGTCATCATCTAGGCATTATATGGAGTCAACCTAACAGGTTACAATGAAATCCTTCCATAAATATGACCTTTTGCCTATGCTAAAGTTTTTGGGCTCGGGGCAGCCATCAAGGCCGAATGATCACGATCAAAATGGGACATTCTCATCTAGACATTAATTGGAGTCATCCTACCAAGCTACAATGAAATCCCTTCATAATTATGACCTGTAGACTGAGTGAAACGTTTTCGGGCTTCGGGCCCCTGGAGCCGTTACAGTTGCCCAATCAGGACCAAAAGGGGACTTTCTCATCTAGACATTGTATGAAGTCAACCCACCAAGTTACAATGAAATTCCTCAATAAATATGACCTGTATACTGTGCTAAAGATTTTTGGGTTTTGGCTCAGTCCGTCGTCACAATAGGCAGATCACGCATAAATGGGGAAATTCTCATCTAGAGATCATAAGGAGTCATCATACCAAGTTACAATGAAATCCCTCCATATTAAACATGACCTGCAGAGGGTGCTAAAACGTTTTGGGGTTTCGGGCTTGGGCAGCCATCAAGGTTGATAGATCATGCCCAAAAGGGGACGTTCTCATCTAGGCATTATACAGAGGCATCCTACCAAGTTACAATGAAATCCCTTCATAAATACGACCTGTAAACTGTGCTAATGGTTTTCAGGTTTTGGGCTCGGGCAGCCATACCGGTTGCCGGATCGCTACAAAAAGGGGACATTCTCATCTAGACATGACCCCAAACCTGCATATGAAATTTTGTGACGATCAGTCAAGAACTGCAGGGTGTGGCCCATGCTAAAGGAAAATGTGAACAGACTCCACAGATTCACAGACTTCCGCACGCGTGATGGCAATAGCTTATCTTGACTATGTCAAGTTAAGATGAAAATGGGCGGCTAAAGACGGAAATCAAACCCAACCTGTATTTTGTTGTGCAAAATCCACACACCAAAATTTAACTCATCTCAAACGTTTACAACTAAAGTTATCATCCAGAAACAAGAACTTGGGCAAAATTCTTTGTCTGAATTTTTAGCCACAAACTTCAACCAAAACTGTAAAAAAAACATTTTTGATGAAAGAAAAAAAAGTGCCTAATTGGCCCCTGGGGGGGGGGGGGGGAGGAGGAGGTTACGTAAGTTTTTAAAAAAGGTTACGCATGTAGTGACTGTAAATAGTTCAAAATGCATATTGGAGGAAAGAAAAAACAAATGCCTAATTGAACCACTGGGGGGATGGGGGAGGGGGAGGGGGGGAGGGGGGTACATAAGTTTAAAAAAAGGTTCTGCATGTAGTGACTACAAATAGTTCAAAATTCATATTGGAGAAAAGAAGAAAAACAAGAGGCCCCACGGGGCCTGAGGGCGCTCACCTGATACTGGCCGAGTCATATCACCAAAATAGCAAGGGATTCTGCCTTGTGGTTATTATCAGTTTTTCAACATAAAAGTGTTTTCTCTACTTAGTAACCCAGAGTGTTCATATGTTAGATCCCCATATTGGGTACTCAATAATTTATCTATTAATTTATTGGAATTTAAGGTCACTTTCTAAGGCTACATCATTACAGAGGCATAATTATAATATCAGGTTTGGTCAATCGTTTATGCCTATTACTGCCCACTTTACAGGGCTTTCAACGCAGGAATTGGTTACTGGGCCCAATTTTATCAATAAACCAGAACTTGAACAAATTTCAATTTGCGCTTCTAAGAAAACTAAAAATCAAATATCAAAAGATTCTGAGAGGAGTATCAGAAAAAAAAGATTTTTTAAGAATATTTCTCATACTGAATTAAGTTATACATTGGGCTCCCATAGGGAACCCAAAAACAAAAGCTTCTGAAGCAGTGGTTTGGGAGAAGAAGATTATTCAATGTTATTCCCATTACCTACAGTGTTAAAAAAATGATGACTCGGCACTTTTAGTCCTGGAAAAGTACTTATGATAAAACCAATGGCATTTTTTTCACCATTCCTTTCTCCCGGCCCTAAGGAAGCTTCACATTGTATAAAAATCTAAAAATTCTCAGTGCCATGTAGTTCTGGAAATATGGGCATTCAAAAAAAAAAAAATTTTTTCAGCTCCTGTAGTTGCCGTGGGGGACAGGAAAACAATTTATGGCATAAATTAGGTATTTGTGACCCAATAAGCCCTCATATCAAATTTGGTTCAAATCGACCTCTTGGTTTGGAAAATAAAAATTTTGGTATAATTTGGGCTTCTACAGTGAGCCCAAATATGAACCAAGGGACTTGGCTTTAACAAACTTCACTCTCAGCCCCCCCCCCCCCCCCCCCCCCCCCCCCCCCCCCCCCCCCCCCCCCCCTACGAATGCTGTACATCAAATATCAAAAGATTTTGACTGGTGGATCTGAAAAAAAAATTTTTTTTAAAGAATATTCCTCATATTGAACTAAGTTATAATTTGTGCTCCCACAGGGAGACCAAATATGAGCCGAAGGACTTGACTTGAACAACTTGAATCTCACCTCCCTAAGCATACTGTATACCAAATATCAAAAGATTCTGACCGGTGGATGCGAAGAAGATTTTAAAAGAATATACCTCGTATTGCACTAAGTTACAATTTGGGCTCCCAAATATGAACTCAGGGACTTGGCTTGAACAAACATGAATCTCACCCCCCCTAAGGATTCTGCATACCAAGTATCAAAAGAATCTGATTTGTGGATCCGAAGAAGAAGATTTTCAAAGAATATCCCTCATATTGCACTAATTTAGTTTAAACAATATTTATTCAAAAATTGAAAAATGTATGCATTTCACAACAATAGCTGAGTAACGAGAAATATGAACAGCAAAAAGTACAGTATTATACATGAAACAACTAAAGACATGGAAATGTGTTACTGTGTAAGAGGGGGATTTGACAGAAAGCTTAAAGCTTATATATAAGTCGTCTCCCGATTTGCACTAATTTGAACATTTGGGTTCCCACAGGGAACCCAAATATAGACCGAGGAATTTGAGTTCAACAAATATGTGAATCAATGTTCCAAAGATGTTATATGTAAAATATAAAAGCTTGTTATCAGTTTTTCAACATAAAATTGTTTACCCTACTTAGTAACCCAAAGTGTTCATATGTTAGATACCCATATTGGGTACTCAATAATTTATCTATTTATTTATTGGAATTTAAGGTCACTTTCAGCATCTAAGGCTACATCTTACAGAGGCGTAATTATAATATCAAGTTTGGTCAATCGTTTATGCCTATCACTGCCCACTTTACAGGGCTTTCAATGCAGGAATTGGTTACTACTGGGCCCAATTTTATCAATAAAGCAGAACTTGAACAAACTTCAATTTGCCACTTCTAAGAAAATCAAAAATCAAATATCAAAAGATTCTGACAGGAGTAACAGAAAAAAAAGATTTTTTAAGAATATTTCTCATACTGAACTAAGTTATACATGGGCTCCCATAGGGAGCCCAAAAATAAAAGCTTCTGAAGCAGTGTTTTGGGAGAAGAAGATTCTTCAACGTTATTCCCATTAGCTACACTGTTAAAAAATGATGACTCGGCACTTTTAGTCCTAGAAAAGAACCTTATGATAAAATTTTTACCATTTTTTTCTTCCGGTCCTAAGGAAGCTTCACACCATATAAAAATTCTCAGTGCCATGTAGTTCTGGAGATATGGGCATTTAAAAAGAAAAAAATTTTTTAGCTCCTGCAGTTCCCGTGGGGGACAGGAAAACAATTTTCGGCATAAATTAGGTACTTATGACCCAATAAGCCCTCATATCAAATTTGGTTCAAATCGACTTTTTGGTTTGGAAAATAAAAATTTTGGTATAATTTGGGCTCCCACAGTGAGCCCAAATATGAACCCAGGTACTTGGCTTTACCAAACTTCACTCTCAGCCCCTAAGAATGCTGTACATCAAATATCAAAACATTTTGACTGGTGGATCTGAAAAAAAAATTTTTTTTAAAGAATATTCCTCATATTGAACTAAGTTATAATTTGGGCTCCCACAGGGAGACCAAATATGAGCCGAAGGACTTGACTTGAACAAACTTGAATCTCACCTCCCTAAGCATACTGTATACCAAATATCAAAAGATTCTGACCGGTGGATGCGAAGAAGAAGATTTTAAAAGAATATACCTCGTATTGCACTAAGTTACAATTTGGGTTCCCAAAGGGAGTCCAAATATGAACTCAGGGACTTGGCTTGAACAAACATCAATCTCACCCCCCTAAGGATGATGCATAGCAAATATCAAAAGATTCTGATTTGTGGATCCGAAGAAGAAGATTTTTAAAATATATCCCTCATATTGCACTAATTTGAACATTTGGGTTCCCATAGGGAACCCAAATATGGACCGAGGAATTTGATTTCTACAAATATGTGAATCAATGTTCCAAAGATGTTATATGTAAAATATGAAAGCTTTTAGAGCAGTGGTTTGGAAGAAAACAATTCTTTATTTTTTTCCCATTGCCTACTGTGTTAAAAAATACTGACTCAGCACTTTTTCAGAGTCCCGAAAAAGTACCCTATGATAAAACCGATAGCAATTTTTTTTTACCAATCCTTTCTGTTGGTCCCAAGAAAGCTTCACACCAAATAAAAATTCTCACTGCCGTGCAGTTTTTGAGATATAGGCGTTTTAATTTTTTTCTATTTTTAGCTCCTGTGGTTCCCACGGGGCTACAGGAAAAAAAATTTCTGCATAAATTAGGTACTTATGACCCAATAAGCCCTCACATAAAATTTGGTTCAAATTGGCCTCTCGGTTTAAAAAATAGAAATTTGGGGTGGGGCCAAAATTTTTGCTCCTCCCATAACATCGCCAAGTATAGACCTACAAACTTCTCTTGAACAAACTTGAGTCTACACCTCAAAAGGAAGCTGCATACCAAATATCAAGTCTCTGCTATTGCTGGTTCTTGAGAAGAAGATTTTTTAAGAATTGGAGCATTTTTGCCCCACCCCTCTGCTCAATATGAGCCGAAACCTAATTTGCCCAAAAATCAAAATGCCGCTATATAACCCCTACTCACATGAAATTTCATTAACATGCGGCCAGTGGTTTGGAAGAAAAAGACCCAAACACCACCTTCACGCCGGACGACGGACGACGGACGACGGACGAAAAGTGATCAGAAAAGCTCACCCTGACTTTCAGTCAGGTGAGCTAAAAACAAACTTTAACCAAAACTGTAAAAAAGCATTTTTGATTTTCTGACGATAAAAGTGGTTCCACTGGAACCACTTGGAGCCAAATAAAAATTCCGAAACCTTCATGCACATCTAGAGATGTTACCTGAACACATTAGCATAGTTTATATGTTTCGAATTAAATACCCTAGCAGCCTTTCGATGAAAACAGATTTTCTAACGATAAAAGTGGTTCCACTGGAACCACCTGGGGCCAAATCAACATTCTGAAACCTTCATGCACATCTAGAGATGGTACCTGAACACCTTAGAATAGTTTAAACGTTTCGAATTAAATACCCTAGGAGCCTTTCGATGAAAACTGATATCCTAACGGTAAAAGTGGTTCCACTGGAACCACCTGGGGCCAAATCAAAATTCCAAAACCTTTATGCACATCTAGAGAAGTTACCTGAACACCTTAGCATAGTTTTAATGTTTCGAATTAAATACCCTAGGAGCCTTTCGATGAAAACTTATTTTCTAACGATAAAAGTGGTTCCACTGGAACCACCTGAGGCCAAATAAAAATTCTGAAACCTTTATGCACATCTAGAGATGTTACCTAAACACATTAATAGCATAGTTTAAACGTTTTGAATTAAATATCCGAGGAGCCTTTTGAAGAAAACTGATTTTCCAACGATAAAAGTGGTTCCACTGGAACCACCTGGGGCCAAATCAAAATTTCGAAACCTTCATGCACATCTAGAGTTGCTACCTGAACACATTAGCATAGTTTAAACATTTCGAATTAAATACCCTAGAAGCCTTCCAGGGTGTAACGCACGGATGGATGGAGATCACAACTATATCCCCGCATTTTTGAAAATGCAGGGATAAAAAAGAAATGATGTTGTAACAGAGTGTTTGGAGAATGAAAGGTAGAATCTTGAAAAGCAGAACTTTAATCCGAAACTTTAAGCTGGGAATATTAAGTAAAATTGATTGGCAGGAAAGGGTTAAATATTTCCTAAAACCGATAAAAGAAATCATTGATGTAAATGGAATCATTAAGTTGTATTGACCATGCAAGAATTAGAGTAAGAAAGTTTGTGGCAAAGTCTAATTTCAAATACAAAGAAAGTAAGTCTGAAAATATGTTTAAAAGAGGTTAAAATCATGCCAAATCACTGCAGAAATGTTCAGTAGATAGTAGACATTGACTCAGATTAGCAACAGTCACATTCCACTAAATTGTTTGAAGAATTAAAGGTGTAATTTACCATACAAAAAAGGGTTAAATATTTCCCCCAAAACTAACATGAAATATAAAAAAATAAAAACAAAATGAGAATGATACAATCAATAGTAATATCAATTTAAAAGAAAAAAAACCACACACAAGAGATTCACTCGGAAGTGAGTATGCCTCCCCCCCCCCCCCCCCCCAACGAGGCAATGACCTTGATCTGTGACCTTGACCTCTATCAAACAAAAAAAATTTTAAATAGTTTAATATTTGTACTTTGGTTCATTTCTGAATTATGGCTGAGACACGAATATTAATGATTTTCAGTGTGACCTTCAAATATGACCTTGACCTTATGTGTGCAACACATCCACCCATTGTCCTTTATAATTGAGCGAAGTTAGATGATTGTAGTCCTAATAGTTTTGGAGTTATGCTTGAGACACGATTTGTGACCCTGAACATATGAAGGTCAATTGTGACCTTCACCTTGCAGAGGAGGCTGAAACTATTAAACGCGACACACCTTCTGACTGTCCTTAACATTTGTAAAAAGTTTAACAATTGTACTATGATTCATTTCTGAGTTATTGCTGCGACACGAATATTGACTGATTTTTTGTGTAACTTTGAAATGTGACCTTGACCTTGATGGTACGAACCCGGCTATGGTGTGTGACACATCCTCCCATGGTCCTTTATAATTGTGTGAAGTTTGATGACTCTGGCCCTAATAGTTTTCAAGTTATTGGCTCAGACACACACACATGGACGGACACACACACAGTTCAATCACTATATGCCACCTGACTTAAGTTGGGGGGCATAATATATATTTATTTATTGGTGTTTAAGGTCACATATTTATGCACTATGGCTAATCAAGACTGCGATAGTTTTACGGGTGGAGGAAGCCGGAGTACCCGGAGAGAACCACCGAGCAACGGCGAGCAACTGTCAGCTCCACAACATACGGACTCCACACAAGCAGGGTTAGCACTGGTTTAAGACAGGTGCACCATCGACATGCAGTACGCCTTAGTACACAACGCCACCGTGCCCCCACGCGGGCAATGGAGATGAAGTGTCTTGCCCAAGGACACAATGCGGTTGCAGCAGGTGGGATTTGAACCGAGGACCTCTTGGCTTGCAGCCTGCACCTCTACCTACTGAGCCACTGCGCTCCCCGGGGGGCATAAAAACTTTAAGATTGACTAAAAAACTTTAACCACAAACTTTAAACAAAACTCAAAATGTTAACAGACAGACGGAAGAAAGTCATGACCAAACAGGAAAAATAGGCCGATGAAATCATCAGATGTGTACCCATATGCGCAACTAGTAGAAAGTTGTATAACGGAGGGCCACCACGGATGCCGACATTATGTACACCATACAAGGTATGGGTACATATAGAAATGGAGTGGAGGAGTGTCTAATTTGATGGATAAAGGGTTAACATCTCCGGATCAAATTATCAGATTTACATAAAAAAACTATACAGCACACACATCAGTAACCTGAATAAATATACAAAGTAACATAACAATCGAATTGATATTTTTTGAGTTATCTCATGCCAAAGGGATTGGAGGAATTTTCAATTTGAAGGATAAAGGGTTAATATCTCCAGATCAAATTATCAGATTAACACCAAAAACTATACAGCTCAGCACATCAGTAACCTGAACACAATTATAAAGTAACTTGACAATCCAAGCAATATTTTTCAAGTTATCGAATGCCAAAGGGATTGGAGGAATTTTCAATTTGAAGGATAAAGGGTTAATATCTCAGGATTAAATTATCAGATTTACACCAAAAACTATACAGCTCGGCACATCAGTAACCTGAACACAAATATAACGTAACTTGACAATCCAAGCAATAGTTTTCAAGTTATCGAATGCCAAAGGGATTGGAGGAATTTTCAATTTGAAGGATAAAGGGTTAATATCTCAGGATCAAAATAACAGATTTACACCAAAAACTATACAGCTCAGCACATCAATAACCTGAACACAAATATAAAGTAACTTGACAATCCAAGTTATATTTTTCAAGTTATCGAATGCCAAAGGGATTGGAGGAATTTTCAATTTAAGGATAAAGGGTTAATATCTTGGGATCAAATTATCAGATTTACAACAAAAACTATACAGCTCGGCACATCAGTAACCTGAACACAAATATAAAGTAACTAGACAATCCAAGCAATATTTTTCAAGTTATCGAATGCCAAAGGGATTGGAGGAATTTTCAATTTGCAGGATAGAGGGTTAATATCTCAGGATAAATTATCTGATTTACACCAAAAACTATACAGCTTGGCACATCAGTAACCTGAACACAAATATAAAGTAACTTGACAATCCAAGCAATATTTTTCAAGTTATCGAATGCCAAAGGGATTGGAGGAATTTTCAATTTGAAGGATAAAGGGTTAATATCTCAGGATTAAATTATCAGATTTACACCAAAAACTATACAGCTCGGCACATCAGTAATCTGAACACAAATATAACGTAACTTGACAATCCAAGCAATATTTATCAAGTTATCGAATGCCAAAGGGATTGGAGAAATTTTCAATTTGAAGGATAAAGGGTTAATATCTCAGAATCAAAATAACAGATTTACATCAAAAACTATACAGCACGGCACATCAGTAACCTGAACACAAATACAAAGTAACTTGACAATCCAAGCAATATTTTTCAAGTTATCGAATGCCAAAGGCATTGGAGGAATTTTCAATTTGAAGGATAAAGGGTTAATATCTCCGGATCAAATCATCAGATTTACACCAAAAACTATACAGCTTGGCAAATTAGTAACCTGAACACAAATATAAAGTAACAAGACAATCCAAGCAATATTTTTCAAGTTATCGAATGCCAAAGGGATTGGAGGAATTTTCAATTTGAAGGATAAAGGGTTAATAACTCAGGATCAAATTTATCCGATTTACACCAAAAACTATACAGCTCGGCACATTAGTAGCCTGAACACAAATATAAAGTAACTTGACAATCCAAGCAATATTTTTCAAGTTATTGGATGCCAAAGAAATGGATACGGACGCCGGACGGACAGACTGATGGATGGATGGACAGACGGATGGACGGACAGACAGACAGATGGACAAAGGATGGACGAATGACGGATGGTCACCCCGGATGCCGGCATTATGTGTACCATACATAGTATGGGTACACATAAAAAAAAACCCACTTGAACCTTCAGTAAAAAACTTGAACCACAAACTTTAACCAAAACTCTAAATGTTAACAGACGGACGGACAAAAGTCATGACTATAGCCCTCACTGTAAACAGTTGGGCTAATAAACAGTCAGGCTAAAAATTATTTCATGTTTCCCATTTTCGCGACATGCACCTGTCGTCATCATTCTTGCTAATGATTTACCTACTGTTTGTTTAGTGTTCCTTCCCTATCCTTCCATGAACCCTCCTGTTAAACTCTTAAGCTTTTTGGCTGTTTTTATGGACATTTTTTATTAAATTTCTTGGGAGTTTAATGTGTCTTACAGAATGTTTATTCCTTTTAATCCTATGGTCACATCCTCACCCTAGGGGTGTTGGGCCGTTTGGTCTTGCATGTTCTATCCAATGTATCTTTTTTTCTTCGTATCAGCTCTTTGCATCTGGGAACATTTAAATCAATTACTGACTTTGGGCCTTTTTGTGTGCCTGTTGTCTTGTTTCCATTTTTTTTTCTATTGATATTGTTTACATTTGACAACGCCCTTAACATGTAGTAATTAGTTTTATAATACTTTAGAATTACTCTAGGATACATTGATTATGATTCCGGTAGTGTAGCTCAAAATAAAGTGGTGTTTGTCCACAATTAGGCTCTATCGGGATGCCTTTGGGTGCATGGTCTTCCTTTTGGGAACTTAGGCACATTCAAAAAAAAACATTTAGAAATTTTTTTTTTTTTTTATAATTTTTTCGAAATTAATTTGATTGCTATTTTCATGTATTCTTACATGTATTTTTGATGTTGAATTTGTAGGAGTGCTATCGATTCTGTTTTGGATTGGAATTAATTATGAAAGCTTACTGCTCTAAATGCAAGGCGAGGAAGTCTTCCTCCCTCCGATTTACATGCTTGTTGTCTTGCCTGCAGTCGATGCACTCCTACAGATTCTTGTCCTCCTTGTTCAAAATTTGTGTTTGGCCCTGAATTATATCGAGTTTGCACCAGCTAAGTCTGGACCAATGGTTATTAGTATAAAAATACATTTCTTTTATATATTAAATCATGTCAATTGTGGTTCAGTTGATTTTCTGCACTAGTGGCTGTATGAGAATTCAAACACATTGTTAAAGGGATGTTTAATTAATTGTTTACATACATGCTAACCATGTGGCTATACCCAAATCCGGGTAGTGGCATCAGAGCCCATTTCACCAGAAAAAAAATATTTAACTACAGAAATTAGGAGCAAGGCTCAATGGGAAATTAAAAGTAAAATAATGATTTTGTTTTTATCACTAAAGAATGAAAATATCATCTCACAAAGTACAAGCACAGCTAACGAAATACCCCCACAATGTGCATGCTAACCCAAAATAAAGATTGCTATCAAGTCGATTTTTAAAAATATGTTAGCACATTGTATAGGTGCTTCATTTTGATACTCGGAAAAGGAAAGAAAAATAGTGTCACCATACGGTGACACAAAAAGATACTTCCGCCTATTTAACAATGTAAGCCTGACTATAGGTGATACAGTTTTGGGGTATATACAAATACTAAGTCCATAAAGGGCAATGACTCTGACAATAAAATCTCGAATGACACCTGCATTTCACTATGGGTATACAGCAATAGTATACACTTGCATACCAAATATCAAGCCACTCAACCATGTACTTTACAAGTTTTTCATGACTGAATTTCAGGATGGGCAGATTGATGGCCGGATGGACCGACGGATGTGCAATGACTGCCAATAAACTCTCGAATTACACCTGCATTTCACTATAGGTATACAGCAATATAATTTTGCATACCAAATATTAAGTCACTCAACCAAGTAATTTACAAGTTATTCATGATTGAATTTTGGGATGGACGGATGGATGGATGGACAGATGGACTTACAGACAGAAGGACCTTGTACTGTGGGTAGACATCAATAAGAAAGAGCTGCACATCAGATAGGAAGTCATTCCATTGAGTACTCTGAAAGTTAGTCATGAACTAAGTTCAAGGTGGACAAATTCTAAGTCCATAAAGTGCAAGGACTCTGGCAATAAAATCTCGAACTACACATGCATTTCACTATGGGTATACAGCAATAGGATACACTTGCATACCAAATATCAAGTCACTCAACCAAGTACTTTACAAGCTATTCATGATTGAATTTTGGGATGAAAGGACGGATGGACAGATGGACAGGCAGACAAGGCAAATCCTTTAAACCCCTGGTGGGGTATTAAAATATATAATTTTAAAGTACAAGTTTTTTTTTTAAAAATTCAGAGAAGCATTCAGATTTATTTTTAACAGCTTTCATTCCATGTTCATTACCAAATTCTCTTCAATGATGGTTATTTTTTCATCAGTGTATATATGTTAACGTTAACCTTCCACCACCATAAGTAATTTGTCAGAGATTTAATTTGTGGTTGCCAATTTGTACTCACCTATATCATGAAAACTCTAAAATTTGAACAATCGGCCTGGTCTATATATTCATTTCCAATTATTTTCTGAGATTGTTCTTTTCAAGCATATGTCTGAAACATAAACATTTTTTAATTAATTTATGCACTTTATCTCAATCAAATTATATTTCATTTCCAATAACTGAACATGTTAGCTGCTATTCTTTGGAAGTGAACAACTATTTACATAGTTACCAAATTATTTCAGAATGTTTTGAACATTTGAAAAACAGACAAGCACAAGTTCAATGAGGCTGCCCCACCTTTCTGGAAACAATAGCTTTCAAGGACCTTCTAAGCAAAAAGCCATGAATTTCCTTTATATTTGGAAGAATTTGGTTTGAGTTTGGTGCTGCATTAATAAACTAAAACAGAAGTCAAGTCAATATACAATAGTAGATCTTAAGTGCATCATAATTTATTTTGCATACTCTAAAAACACAGAACAAACAATTGAGTACAACATGCTCATTGCTGTAATAATCATTAATTTCAAGAGTTTGAAGTGCTGACCTGACGAAGATCTATTTATTCTTCAAAAAGTAATGTAAGGATATTTTTAAAAATAAATATAGAACCTTAGTGAGCACGCTCACATACCCCACGCGCCCCCGATATTTCAAGCTCAGAAAAGTGTAATTTTTAGGAAAATGATCCGGAAATCTGTTACTTGTATTTTTCAGAGTCCAGGGCCCGTAATTTCCACAAAAATCAGCCGAGCAGAACAAAACGCAAACTTGATCTGTAAGTCATTGTGGTAGACTCACATACTAAAATGGCCGTAATTCCGATAATATCTGAAAGTGTATTAAAAACTTGTTCTGTAGGCCACCATGTTAGACTAACATACCAAAAATCAGCTCAATATCTGGAAGCCCGTAGGAAAATAGTCTGCAAAACTGTAATTTTGATGAACTTTTCAAAGTTCAAGGGACGTAATTTTGGTAAAAATTAGTGGAGCGGAACAAAATGCAAACTTGATCTGTAGGCTACCATGTCAGACTAACATACCAAAAATCAGCTCAATATCTGGAAGCATGTAGAAAAAAAGTCTGGAAAACTGTAATTTTGATGAATTTTTTAGAGTCCAAGGGCAGTAATTTTGGTAAAAATCAGTGGAGCGGAACAAAATGCAAACTTGATCTGTAGGCCACCATGTTAGACTCACATACCAAAAATCAGCTCAATATCTGGAAGCATTTAGAAAAAAAGTCCGGAAAACAAGTAGGACTGACTGACAGACTGACAGACGGACCAGTCAAAAACATTATACCCCCGCAACTTTGTTGCGTGGGGTATAATAAATAACTTATTATTTACTTTCATTGATTGGGGCAGTGATTTGAGATAACAAGCAATGCCAACCATCTCAAATACCACCCCCAATAAGCTGAAGTGTCAGGACAACATGAATGCCCCTGTGGGGAAGTATGATCAAACATTGGCTTTCCACATTTGTAGCAAAATTGGCCATTGGCAATTCAGAGCAAAAGTTAAAGGTAATTAACTCCTCAAAAAGTTTGAGCAAGAAAAGGAAAACTAAAATTTGATTTGTAGGTGCTCATGACTGAGTTAAATACCAACAAAGTCATTAACTATAGAACAAGTCATCAGATCAGAGCCAAATACAGTCTCAATTTGTAGGTACCAATCATGAAGCTACATATGAAACATCCTCCAATTATCTCCATGTATGGTGAAATAAAATTGAGAAAACCGTTATTTCTGTATAATGGAAAGATGGATGACAAAATTATGGAAGGACAGAATGACAGGTGGACAAGAGTAACACCATATGCTCCTGCCCTTCTTATGGTGGGGCCAAACTTGCATTATCACAAATACTTCATATGAACTGGAAATTACCAAATTCTAAAACTACAGAGAAATTAAGTTAAACGGGTTAAACGACTGGGTCTTAACTTAAAAAAAACTTAGTCTAAACAACTCTGAAATTTTCCTCATATTGCACTAAGCTAAAATTGTGGCTCCAATAAAGAGCCCACACAAGACCCATGGACCAGATGGACCCGATTTGAACAAATCTGAAAATGCACCCATAAGGATGTTAGGTATGAAATAGCAAAAGGTTATGACTGGTGGATCTTACAAAAACAGATTCTTTGAAAATTCTCTTGTATCAGGCTCATTGAAAATTTAGTCTCTGATAATGATAAGGATAAGGAGCCCCAATGTTAATTCAGGAGCTTGATTTGAGCAAACTTGAATCTGATGCTCATAAGGATGCTGTCTATCAAATTATGATCAGTGAATCTAATCTGAAGATTTTTGAAAAATTTCTTTACATGCCACAAAAAAAATTCTGGTTCACATGGGGAGCCCAAACAGGAATGCAGGAACTTGATTTTAATACATCAAGGCTCGATTTAACTGAGCATTTTGCAATTCAATTTTCATATTTGCTATTCAACAAATAACTCTCCAAAGTTAATCTTCATCAAAAGCTATTCAATTTTCCCCAAAGAAGAGTAAATTGCTATTCAACATTTTCAAACTAAATCGAGCCCTGCAAAGTTGAATCTGATCCTAAGAAAGATGTCGTAGACACCAAATTTAAAAAGAAGCTGCCTGATGGATCTGAAGATTTAAAAACAAATTCCTTATGTTGTTCAAAGTTAAATGTGGACTCCTGAAGTGAGCCCAAATATGAGCAGAGAAATGATCTGAACAAACCAGGCTTGACAGACTTTCAGAAGTATCTTGGCTCAAAGGTTGAGTATTGTGGCTACATTTGAATAAAAGAGCACACTGTTTCCATCTTACAAAAAAAATTTGCCAAAATATATAATAAATACATGTACCAACAATTAACATGTGATCTCACATAAGTGAGATTGTGCATTAGGGTTTTTATATACTACTCAAAGTTTGCTAAGAGCCAAGTATATCCAACTACCTGTTTTACGTTTTAGTTGAAATATTGTAATGAAAAGTGTATATTGTTTTTATGTAATTATACGATAATCATGGAAAATGGATATTTTTGGTAAAAGAGGAAACATGAGACCCATTACTGTTAATCACCAGGAACCTGATTAGGAGCATTCTAACCATGTTCCTGATGGCCCTTTGTGGGATGTTGTTCCAGTCTTGGACAAGTATGGCGTCAAGCTCCTGGACACTTCTTTGCTGGACTGGATGGGCTGAAATTGCAAGCTGCAACTCATTAAAGACACGTTTGATTGGATTGAGGGGGATCTTGCTGGCTAGTCCATATGCTCAATCCCCTCCCTCTGTCGGTACTCCCCGACAGCATGGGCAACATGAGGATGGGCATTATCGTCCATCAGAATGAATCTATCACCCACTGCACTTCCATACAATCTGACGTGGACATCCAAGAGCTCATCAATATACCGTTGTGCAGTCAATGTACCACATTCAAGGACACAGAGCTCAATGCATCTATCCCAGCTGATGCCGCCCCAGAACATGATTGACCCTCCACCATAGCGGTCATGCTCAGCAATGTTGGCTGCAAGGAATTGTTCTCCTGGTCTTCCTCATGCCCTAGAACGCCTATCTGTGTGGTTTAGGCAGTACCTTGACTCATCTGTAAAAAGGATAGGTCGCCAATCTTCTCTGGTCCATCTAATGTGGTCCATGGCCCATTCATATCGTGTGTGGCGGGGGTTCTGGGACAGCTGAATGTGAATACATGGTCTTCTCGATTGGAGACCACCTTCGTGCAACCTTGCCCGGATAGTCTACGTCGAAACATTTACTCCAGATGCATTCTGAAGGTCACTGCGAAGCCGGGTTGCTGTGGCAAAGTGGTTCCTATGGGCCTGAATGATCAAAAAACGGTCTTCAGCTGCAGATGTTGCCCTGTCTCTGCCACCACCATGCTGTCTTACTGGTGTGGCATACTAATGAAATCTTGCCCAGGCTCCGGTGTTCACCATATGGTGCACACCAAGGGCTTCACCAACCTGACAATGGGTAGCCTCTTGCTCCACCATCCATACAGCCCACCACATTTCTGCTTCAGACAAATGTATTCTTACATTTGCATTTACCATTTTCAATCATTAAATCACAAGGATTTGTGTTGAAATGAAGATTGAATACCCTACACATGTCATGTACATGTAGACAGTACACGAAAACATCATGAAAATCAAGAGATACATGCTTTCCATGACTGTCACAAAAGTTAAAAAATTTACAGTAATTTATATATTTTTTATACTTACCAATGACCCAGATTTAGCTGGTGCTAACTCTAAAATATCTAGGGCCAAATGCAAATTTTACCCCCCAATCCCCAAAATTTGCATCTAAAACCAAAAATTACATGTCCTATATGATCCTCCATACTTTTACTCCACTGCGTATGCGCAGTGTCAAGGAGGTCTCGAAATTGGCGCCAAATGTCATTCTTACAACCAGTGCCTGGTAAGCGTTATGTACTCAGCGGGGAGGTAAGAGTTCCCAACTCATGGGAAGGCCATCCCCGTCTGGGTCATTGGTAAGTATAAAAAATATATAAATTACTATAAATTTTTTAACATTTTTATACTGTACCAATGACCCAGACTTAACTGAATAGTAAAAAGGTTGAAGGGCCTAGGACATAAAGAAAAATCTAATAGGATCAATTACATATAACAGAACTATTCCCTGAAGGAGAAAATGAGAGATAGGCTTTACATGTATCTTTATTATTTGTATCAAAAAGAAAGACACAACACCACTCTGTAATTGAGCACAATAACATCAATGATCTCTATTAACATCCAGTATAACCCGTTATACTAATTATTTTTAAAGGAAAGCCAATAAATAAAGGAAGTCCAGAGAAATGAGACTCTTTATACTCATTAAAAGTGTCCGAGGATAGTATATTAATGCCCGTATGACACGTGACATATACAAATGCTTCACACCGAGCTACACTTTAAAAATATTACATAGATGAGTAAACATTAGCTTTACACTTTAAAACCATCCCAGTACCAACTCGGAATTACTGACTTCAGGGGAGTATTCCCTTGCTTTTCACTATAAAGCAGGTGACCTAAGGGAACACCCTCCCTCCCCCCCCCCCTTCCCCTTGCCCTGGATCAAATACTCCAGAGCGAAGAGGGCAGCAGGACAGAGTCACTGCCGGAACCGAAAGCCTACATATATATAGTTGCCACTGTTTAGTGGACGACATTCTGAGTGAAAAATAACGGACCTAAACAATGCAGATCTGCAGAAAAGGACTCAATATTTCACAGATACAAATTCGAGAAAGTGAAGGGCTAAGAACAATATGCAGCCCTCATTAGATCTGTAATACCAACATTATTAGCATAAGCCCATGATGTAGAAAGAACTCTTATTTCTTGAGCTTAAAACTAAAGCACAGACTGCTGATTGAAGATATTATCATAAGCAGTACTGATAGTAAATTGAATCCATCTGACCATAGAATGGACCAAAATGTGGAGGAAGCTTCCACGGCATGTCCCACAACAGATGCCTGAGTAGATTAATCCAAAGTCTTTGTGGAGCTAGAAATGCTACCAACAGAATTTTGCATTGAGATATATAACTTGAGCAATATCTGCTGAATTAACGGCGCTGGAAGATATGCATAACCTATTATTCTGTCTCACAAGATCGATAGAGCGTCTACTGCAAACGCTCAAAGATCCAAACATTGTGACACATACGTCTGCAACTGATTGTTGAGATGCATCACAAATAAGTCGATCATATGCCGCTCTCTTTGGTAGCAAATCTGATTGAATACTCGTTTGTTGAAAGTCCATTTTGGCATCAACAAGCGGCCCCTCCATGAAGGGAGTCCGCTAATACGTTCAGAAGACCCGGAATATGACGGACCGATAGGAGAACTTGATGTTCTAGTACAAACAGAAAGATTCCTTCCGTTAACATGAATAACAGATTGGAATGAGTGTCTCCCTAGTTCCGAAAATACGCTAATACCATCGAATTGTCGGACAGAATTAGCACATGAGCATACTGAATAACGTTCATCCAATAACGTAGCGCAAGCCAAAATGACATCATTCTTGATGTTAATGTGCTTGAATAGGAACTACGGATCCCAAAGACCCTGGCCCTTCAAATCCGTTGGGCTCAAAGATAAGACCCAACCTGTTTGACTGGCATCCGTCAAAACTGTAAAACTCGGATCCGGCAATTGCAGTGGAACTGCCTGAGTTAACCAATGAAAGCCTGCCCAAGTTTGAATCTCTTATTCACTTGATTCACAAGAAGATGTCCGTATCGAGTGAAAAAATCTTCACTCTCCAATTCTGGATCAGAAGAAATTGGAGAGGACAAGTGCGTAACTGCCCCATCGGAATAAAATCGCGGCAGCTCCGCACAAACGTATCAGTCTCATGAGATCTCTCGCTGAGACCTTGTCTGAACGAAGACAATAGTGAGCATAACAACTGATTAATTTCGCTCTGGGTAATGGCAGATGAACGAGAATGTTGTGCGTTTCGAAGCTCATCCCCCAGTGGGTGAATGACTTGAATGATACCAGATCCGACTTCTCCTCGTTTACTTATGAAACTGAGACGTCGGAGCAATAGAAGCAGATTCTGCACATTGTACTAAAGAGTTAACTCATTGCCATACCTTAAAGAATGTCGTCCAGGTAGGATGACGTTATCGCAGAAGAATGAGCTCGGAAATGAGTCATTACTGAGTTCGTTATTCGAGTGAAAGCCCAGAGGGCTAGATTCAGACCGAAGCACATTGCTCAGAGCTGATACACGACTCCTATGATGAAGAAGCGAAGATACTATCTGACCGCCTAATGTACCATGACGTGAAAGTACGCATCTTGAGATCTATGCATGTAGCATAGTCGTACACCCGAATACTCGCTCTGACTGATCAGATGAATTCCATATATAAACTTGGAGCCATGATCAGCTTGTTTATCCAGCTCAGATTTATGAGTGGACGGAACGAGCCGTATGGTTTTGGAACCAGAAAAGGATGGTTGTAGAAACCTTGAAATTCCTGGATTTCTACGATCTCTATCGCGATCATTCCAGAAGAGACTGGACTTCTGATGGAAGCGAGCCTCTTTCCTGCGGACTTGATGGAAGCTGAGTCCATCTTGGACTTCGAGTTAACGAAGGTTTTCGTTTGAAGGACAATTTATACCTTCCGAAATCACCCCTCGAATCCAAGGGACGTCTGTAATCTACTCCCAATTAATTGAGAAACTCGACAGTCTTCCGCTCACCAGTACACGATAGAGATTAATACCATTACCTCCTGGTCCTGCAAGGCTTGCGGAAGGAGAAGCCATGTCCTCCACAGCGCGCACCTCGCCCCGTCGACCTAGGGGCGTCTGACCAAATGTCTCGGCCAGAATTACGGCCCCCTACCTGAGTCGCTACCCTGACAGTCTCTATAGTAAGACCTAGAGGACGCATAGGAATCTCTATAGGAACTTCCCTTGGACGTATTCGTCCCAGAAGTGCCTGTCCTACCTTTCTCTGCTGAATCCGACAAAATGGAAGCGGATTTGAATAGCAGAGAGTCTGAAGCTTTCTTAGTTATCTGATCATAGACTGCAGAAAGCTTGCCGTCGAAGAAAACTCTCCGGAGACCGGAGCGACTCTGAGAGAGTTTTTCACCTTACTATCCACACGCGTGGATGTACCAGGGCTGCGTCACGTCTAACCAACTCCATATTGCCACTAAAAGGGCGGAGATTTATGTGAAACCCTTGAAAGAACTCTTAAGGAGGTTGTACATCCTAGAATTCTTTTTCCTTTGAGACGTAATGATAACGCTCTGGTAAGGTGATCTGCATACGATGATGCGTCTAAGCTAACCCTGCTAGACGATATTGTCGTTTCCAACACAGTGGTTGGAATTGACATTGACGACAGTATAAACAATACTAGGTCCTGGCCTGGTCGTCTCTCAGAATGCTCTGTCCTGCCGTTTCAAATTATTCCTTGAAATGATGAAAGGCAGATGTAGAGCATTTGCCGATAAGAAACCTGACCTGCCCATTTAGGTAGCAAGTTACATAAATATAGCGTCATTCAACAGATCAAATGGCCGTGAGACATATCTGGACTATGTCGGAAACTGAGGGATGATGTCCCTAAACCGATAAGAATTCTGAGTCCAGTGGCACTATCAGTCTCTTATCCGGCAACGCAGCAATTTTTGGTCCAGAGGAACAACGTCAGATGATAATGCCGGATGTACTCTACAGCAATTATGTTGTTCCGAAAAGGGAAAATACAACTCATCCGTATCCCTTTCGCCATCCTGTCAGACCACTTGTAATTCTTGGTCGTCCGTGCCTGAATCTGCAGCAGAACGTACTAACCCAGCTTCCTCGAATAATTCCTGATCCGACAGAGTTACTGTCGGTTGCTGGGATGCTGCGATAATTTGTGCTATCTGTGATAGCATGTCTGTATCAGAGGCCTGTGGAGCTGCGGTCTTACAAAATTTAGCCGCTAGAAGCTCCTTGGACGTTGACTTCTGCATATTTCTTATATGCGAACGTCCGGAGTATGAAGGCCTCGTATCCTTGGCTACCGGATGGCGTGACCTGGTCGCCGTAGAATCCCTGGTCGGCGATGTTGGTTGAATATGACTGGTCACGTAGCCAAGGTGCGGTCGCGTGTGCTGCCGTGAGGATGAGGAAGCCGAAAGAGCAGTCTCTCTGGACTGTCTATATAACAGAGCATCCCGAGCCGTGGACGTATGCCCCGACAGAGGAACGTTTTGTACCACAACATCTGTGCCCAGATGTTGTAGTATGAGAGAGGGACCTCTCTCGCTCGCAGCCGGATGGACCTGGACGAGCTAGGAACCGGACTAATAGGCTTCCTCCGTACCATCCTCGTATCCGTCGTCACTGGGTGTGCACATTGTATTTTATAGTGCTCGCATCACCCAATGCAAATTTCCTTCCTGGACCGCAAAGGACGAACCCGGGTGCTGAGCCATTCGGTGAATGGTTGCGACACCGAGCGAGCTAGCGGACGTCAAAGCCATCGATCCTACTAGGGAACTCCAGGCAATTGACACATCTACATGAGCACTTTTTCTGCTAACTCTTCATTTGACTGTGACAACTGAAGCACACTTTACGAAGACGTCACGGTAACAACACCTTGTTCATGTTACTCTATGAGACCTGTGGAGCCGCGGTCCTACGTAAATTATCCGCTGGAAGCTCCAGGGACGTTCATTACTGCATTTATATAATATCCGAACGTCCCAACTGGAAAGGTCTCGTATCCTTGGCTAGCAGATGGAATGACCTGGTCGACGTGTATTCCTTGGTCGGCGAAGCAGGAGCACCAGGGACGTTCAATCCTGCATTTATATAATATGCGAACATCCCCTGGAAATCTGTGGTCACATAGCCAAGGTGCAGTCGTGTGTGTTGACGAGGATGAGGAAGCCAATATAACAGCCGCGTCGGACTGTCATGCGACGGAGCGTCCCGAGCAGGAGGAGTGGACGTAAGCTCCGACTAAGTGAACAAACATACAACAACATCGCGGCACAGATGTTGATGCAAGAGAGAGGGGGCCGCTCTCGCTCCGGGTGGACCTGGACGAGCTAGCTACCGGACTGACAGGCTTCCTCCGTACTATCCTCGGATCCATCGTTGCTGGATGTCCACATCTGATGTTTTATAGTGCTCGCATCACCCAATCTGCTTCCCTGGACCGCGACAGACGAACCTGGGTGCTCAGCCATTCTTTCCTGGTGAATGGTCGCGATACCGGGCGGGCTAGCGGGTGAACAATGCCTTCGATCGAACTAGCGAACTCCCGGCAATTGTCGTAATACCTTGAGCACTTCCCGCTAGCCCTTATATTGCAACAACGGAGACATACTTGTTGAAGACATCATGGAAACATCACTCTGAATTCTGAAAAAGAAACTGATAATATAGAGTGACCCTACGGAGAGAGGACCGTAATGGACCCCTCACCGCTAACAAAATACCGTAACACACGTCTCCAACCTTGTCATATCAATCAACACACACAGAGCAAGAATTAGTGCAAATACATTGACTATAAGAAACACAATGAACCTATGAATTAGAGGAAGATATCCTTGCATTACAATTGAACAATATTTTTTTCAACATGAAAAAAAAAATACACAGTCATATTACTTGCACTAGCCCTTGAAATAAATATACATAATATATTATAATCCATTATAACATTTCAAAAGAAAATAATTTAAAAAAATTTTTTGAAACAATTTTCAGAAGAGCCCAAGTTCCCAATGGGAACAATGAGCCCAAATGGATCCCAAAAAAGCCTAAGTGTGGACAAAAATTTTAAAATCATTTCAAAAAATTAATGTAACACTTACGGACAACATTAATGTATCTTGCTATGAACTGAACTAAGCAGCAGACAAGTAATCACTATAAGAAGTAACTGTTGTCAACATAAACAAAAAGTGTAAACAAACCGGAAACATGACTCCAGGCACTGATAAACATGGCGTGAAATCAGTTACCAATTTAAACATTATCTGATGCAAAACAGAGACTTCCAGAGAAGAAACTGCAGAACATCAGATGGTAGATGCAGACCAAAACGCCTAACCACCCAAGGGTGAGGACGTAAACATTGGAAAAAAAAAAACAAAAAAAAAACAGAAAATAATTCTGTTTCCAAGCCAAAACTTCCAAGAAATATTAGTAATAAACATTACAAAAAATAAGCCAAAAGCACAGGAGAATAGCTAGGGGGGAATAAAGGAAAGTGAGAGAGGAAACACTGATTAAACAATGGAACATTCATAGCAAGAATGACCATAACAAGATCATGCCTCGAAAATAGGCAACATGAATAATTTCGTAAAATAATTATAAGTTACAGCCCTGAACATTTGTTTCCACTGTTTTTTTCTCCCCTCCTTCTATTTCCTCCTTATATCCACCATTTCTCTCATAATTATGTGTCTGGCATCCTTAACACTGAGATTTACAAGCACAAATAACAGTGAAGTGTAACTGTATTGAGGGCCAAACAAAGAAATGACATTTGGCGCCAATTTCGAGACCTCCTTGACACTTCACATGCACAGTGGAGCAAAAGTATGCAATTTTCGGTTTTAGATGCAAATTTTGGGGATTGGGGGGTAAAATTTGCGTTTGGCCCTAGATATTTTAGAGTTAGCACCAGCTTAGTCTGGGTCATTGGTACAGTATAAAAATATATAAGTTTTATAGCAAATTTCCTTTCTTATTATACCTACTGCAATTGTTTACCACAGGCTTGCACTACAGTGGAAGACCCTAACTCGGATAAAATACTCTCTACTTTAATCTTTCCCATCGGCGCACACCCAGTAGGGGACGCTCTTCTCTTAGTACAATTCCATGACTTCCGTTAACCAGTGCGCAAAGCAGTCATCAAACCATTCTTTTGAGTCTGCCAACATAGGAGTTATGTGATCAGCGGGGAGGAAGGATTCTTACCCGAATAAGAAGATGGGAGGGCCTCCATGTAAACAATTGCGGTAGGTATAATAAGAAAGGAAATTTACTATAAAATTTATATTTCTTATCAACCTACCTTACAATTGTTTACTACAGGCTGAATAGACAATAGGATGGAGGGAATCACATAACCAACCCACTCATAACTCAACTGCACTGGAACCGTGGACAGAGGAAGAGGTGTCTAGGCCTATCAAACCATAGCATCACAAACATTAGTAAAAGACAATGAGAGATGAGGCATATGGTTCTGTGCGACGCACAGACAGAAATGGCAGTAAACAGCACAGAGCTGGAACTGACCTAGTAAGAAGCCAAATGGCTGGGATAGACAACAGCCTGAGCAAAAGAAAGAGGGCCCGTAGAACAAAGGTCCTCTGCCTGCTCCTGCAACTGTCACGCAGATAAGCGGAGAAAGTAATATTTCTCCAGGAGGCTGCTAGCATAACACCCGACAACATGATGGAGTTAGTATAATTGCCAAGAGATAGACAATGCATGCACCTCGTGGCAGAAAAACGATTGGTAAGACAATCGCCAGTCGCTAGACGAGTGGAAGCTGCACGAATAGCAAGACAAATCCAATTGAGAAAAGGATTCAGGAGAGATCTTCTGTCGACCAGGAAGAAGAGACAGAAAATCGATCCTACTCATCCAAATGAACAGAGCAAAGGGTGTTTACCCTCAACAGAAGGAAGAGTCCCAATACAGATAGGAGGTGGAGTAGTTTCTGGTATCTGATTCATGGCCAGAAAGGAGCAATCACTGGTAAACATAACACTGGTTGGAGAGCTCCATAAAAAGGCCGGGTCAACCGAGAGGGCGTGAAGCTCACTAACCCATCTGGCTGAGGCAAAAGCCATCAGAAAAGCCGTCTTGTATGAGAGAAAATGCATATCCACCAGGGATAAAGGCTTGAACGGCACACCCCCCCCCCCACCCCCCCCAACCAAGCAGCACCCAAGAAAGATTCCATCTTAGGGTAAGCTGCAAAGTCCTAGGCCTTTTCAAGGAAAAGTGACAAACAAGCTTGGAGAGGCATGGAGTAGTGCCGATACAACGCTGTCCCACATACGAAAAGGTCTCCGAAGCATGGACCTGCACCCACTGCTGGAGACCACTAGAATCAAACATATACCAGAAACTCCGCAATCTGTGTGATTGAAGGAGTGACAGAAGCAACAGAGTGATCTGCATACCATCGACAGAAGACCTTCCACTTAGCCACATAGGCTAAACCAGTGGAGTGCCGCCTTGAAGAAGAAAAGCAACTCCACTGCTCATCTCAAAAAAACAACTACGGAGGAGACAGGACCTGACAAAAGATATGCGTGAAGGCACAATGAAGTCGGGTCAATGTGAAACCTCCTCGGTGACTTTGGCAAAGAAGGTCGCGACGTAGAGGTAGACGTGCCAGAATTGCCAACAGAGAGCGGGGCAGACTGATCCACACCCACTGAGGTGACAGGGGTGCGATCGAAAGGATTCGACAACTGCAGGTTCGTATCTGGGATAGAACCTGAGGCAGAATCGGAACCAACAGGAAGGCGTAGCCAACAAGACCGTTCCAAAGGAGGGACAGAGCATCCACAGCAAATGCCAGAGCATCTGGACACGGGGACACGAAAGTGTGCACCTGATGGTTCCAACAAGTCGACAACCCCAGAGATTGCAAAGAGACTGGAACACTGCCATGCGGAGCATCCACTCGGTGGAAAAGAACCTGCCCCCGTCGGGACAGGGAGTCGGCTAGGACGTTCAGACGACCAGGAAAGGGATGAACCACCATTCCGGCGTTGTTAACATTCTGAGCGAGCAGTAGAAGATCCTGAATCAATTCGTACATGGGAACATAGTGCATGCCACCGTGGTTCCAAATGTAAACAACCAATGTCAAATTGTCGGACAACAGAAGGATCTGACAATTCGAAAGGCGGGGAATCCACTGCCGGAAACTCAGAAGAAGAGCAAGAAGCTCCTTCTGGTTGACGTGAAGAGCTGCTAGATCCTGGTCCCATGACCCGCGAAGGAAAATATCTAGAGGATCCAACGTCACATCCCATCCGAGATCACTGGCGACTTCTGTCAGAACATGATCGTACGTGGGGAAGTCCAATAGAACCCCCTGCACAATCCACTGAACATCTGTCAGGGGAGACGGTGACAAGGAAGAGACTCCGATAACTGAAGCACCAGATCCAGAGGATCGACATTCGGCCTCCAACGACTGAGCAGAGAGTGTTGGAGAGGTCGGACATGCAGCCGACCTAGAGGAATGAGATCTGTCACCGACAAAGTCAGGGCAAAAGGATGAGGAAATCACAACCCTTGCCTGGGAAACCGCCACCGTATCCAGCTGAGTATGGAAGCACAACCCAGATGACAAAATGGCGGAGAAGGGACCAGGTCTGACTTCTCCCCGTTGACTCTGAACCCTAGTGACGTGAGTAGGCTCAACATTGTGACGACATCAGACTCCAGAAAGGCAGCATTGGAATGTATCTGGAGGATATCAACTAGATAAGCCGAAGAAGACACCTTGGACTGTATGGGGTGTAAGACTAACACATGCAACAGCAGACAGGTGAAGGCCCAAGGATCCAGGTCGAGGCCAAAGGGCAATGCCTTTAACTGGAAAACATCCTGGGGAAAGGAGCGGCGAACCAATCTGAAAGCCTCCATGCTGAACTGAGGAGCAATGATAGACTGCGTCAGGATACTCAGATCGATAACCTGTCTGAGTCGGCCATCCTTCTTCGGCACCAAGGAGGGAATAAAATCCCACTGAAGAAAATATATAAAAGTGAATGAAAATGTGGTTTAAAATATTAACGAGAAGATATAAAACACAGTCCTGTTATTATACGATCCTCAGATCCATAATTCCAGTCACAGGAAACCATTATCGATGAGTTGAATTATCACTGTTTTGTAATGCAAATGGCGGCACGTCCTTCACGTGGAGCGGACAGAAAAAGAATGGTTTGATGACTGCTTTGTGCACTGGTTAAGGGAAGTTATGGAACTGTACTAAGAGAAGAGCGTCCCCTACTGGGTGTGCGCCGATGGCGCTCGACCCAGTTTTGGCTTATTTTTTCATGGCGTTTTTACACCACTGTTCTTTCCCAAATCTCTTGGGAAAGATTAAAATAGAGAGTATTTCATCCGAGTTATGGTCTTCCATTGCAGTGCAAGCCTGTAGTAAACAATTGTAAGGTAGGTTGATAAGAAAGTCTGCCTGTCAAGAAAGCTAATGAAAACACTGGGGACCATCACAAAACATTCCTCCCACAGGGAGCCCAAATATCAATCCAGGGACTTGGCTTGAACAAACTTGAATCTCACCCCCTAAGGATGCTGCATGCCAAATATCAAAACATTCCGACCGCTGAATCTGAAGAAGAAGATTTTTAAAGTAAAAATCCTCATATTGAAGTTATAATTCGGGCTCCCATAGTGAGCCCAAATGTGAACCTAGGGAAATGGCTTGAACAAACTTGGATCTCACCGCACTAAGGATGCTGCATGCCAAATTTCAAAACATTCTGACTGCTGAATCTGAACAAGATTTTTAAAGAAAAATTCCTCATATGAAATGATGGTATAATTCGGGTTCCCACAGGGAGCCCAAATATGAACCCAGGGACTTGGATTTAACAGACTTGAATCATCCCCCCCCCTCCCCCTCTAAGGATGCTGCACACCAAATATCAAAACATTCTGACTGCTGGATCTGAAGAAGAAGATTTTTAAAGAAAATTCCTCATTTTGAACTAAGTTACAATTCGAGCTCCCACAGTGAGCCCAGATATTAACCTAGGGACATGGCTTGAACAAACTTGAATCTCACCCCACTAAAGATGCTGCATGCCAAATATCAAAACATTCCGACTGCTGAATCTGAAGAAGATTTTTAAAAAAAAATTCCTCATATTGTTCAAAATTATAATTCGGGTTCCCACAGGGAGCCCAAATATGAACCCAGGGATTTGAATTTATCAAACTTGAATTCCCCACCCCCCCCCCCCCCCCACCCAGGATGCCACACACCAAATATCAAAACATTCCAACTGCTGGATCTAAAGAAGATTTTTAAAGGAAATTGAGAGTAGTGTTAGTGTTATGCCCCTTGTAGAGCCACTGGTGGGCATGGCAACATCTTCTGAACAAACTTGGGTGGACACATGTTGGGAAAGATTCACATCAAGTTTCATCTAAACTGGCCCAGCAGTTCTTGAAGAAGTCAAAAACGTGAAGTTAATGGACGGACAGATGGACGATGGACGGCAAGTGATCAGTAAAGCTCACCTCGAGCTTCGCTCAGGTGACCTAAAAACATGGATTCCCGAACCTTGAACTATTTCTTTCATTTATTTATTGAGGTTCAACAACCATTTCAACAGCCATGTAATGTTTTGACTATCCACAAAATTGGGTTCCCCAGGCTGAACCATTTAGCATCATCAAGTACCTACTAAAAGATAAAGAAAATTACCAAAGAAGAGCAACAGTTTTTAATCAGTAGAGTGCTGAAGACAATATTTTGGCTTTATAATGAGATGAAGATACTCAGTGGATGTGCTTTGTATTACCTTTGAAGTGAAATTATTTATTATGCAAGGCTTGGACAGGTTGGGTTAAGTATTTTTCCAAAGTACACAAGGCAAGTGACCCTTTGTAGCAGGATATCTTCCAAATTGGATATCTTATCTTCCCCCCCCCCCCCCACCCCCAGACATGAATTATTCTTTTGAATATACTCATGTGACTTTTATTTCCCACCTGTTCCACCCCCCCCCCCCCCCTCCCACACACACACACACACACACACAAATTATTTTTTTGAATGTACTCATTTGACTTTTATTACTATTGTTACACAGTTTGTCTCATTTGATAATATTAATTGGTTGAGGGCAAGATTCTTTTTGGTGATCTGAATTTGTTAATCAAAATTTGTTCTATTACAAATTATTTACAGCGTGCTCACTGGCACTCTCCAATAATCTGTAATAGAACAAATTTATGTATACAAAATATCTTTAAAATTCAATTTTAAAAAAGTGTATCTGTGTAGCAAATACTTGTTCACCATTACTTTCAATTCAATTTTTGAAGTGGTTTATTTGAATTTATTGGACACTCCTGGATTTTTGAGTGAACATTTGTGCCTGAACATTTTATTGCAATTTAAGTTTCTTTATCATATCATTTACAAGTCTGGGTGCTAAAAGTCAATTTTTAGAGGATGTGTGTTTTTTTCTTTGTGGTTTTGAATAGTTTGGGACATCCCTCATCAACATCATCCAACCATGTTTTAGCTTTATGAAGAATGTATTACAGCTATCTATCATGATTTCACCCATTTATATCATGTCCTGATCAGCTGTGAGTAACTTTAGGATTTCAAAGATGTTTCATGTTTCACTGTGTTTGGATACACAATGTAAAATAAAGAGTGTTGGTGATTTTCATGAACTGGTGGCATCGCACGCTATTTGAAGTCACATACCGCTGTCAGTGCCGTTTGATCACTCAACCTATGCACACATGTTTTCGCGGCCGTCCATACAATTATATCACTTCCACTGTGAAAGTTATACCAATGTTCTAAGTGATATATCTGTATTTTTAGCTTTCTTACTTTATTATTTGTTCTTCCCAACTAAGGGTCTATAGGCATATTGCCTTTCTTTTCTATTTTGTTCTCTGTGCATTGAATTTATTTCCTTTCTGTTTTTCGTTCCTTGAAGTCTGTCAGAAACTTATCACCATGTCCAATTGTTTCTTTGCAGATGTATACCAATATACTCAATCCAGTAACCGTTTTGTCAAAATTCTTGAGACAAGGGTGAAGAAAATCATAGCTAACAGTGAAGTTTATGGTGACAGGCTGATTTGCGTGCACAATTGGAAGCTGATAACCAACTCGTCCCTGATGCTCATAGATTATGCACCGATTAGTATTTGCACCCAGGGCAGTTATCAAGGGCTTGAAAGCAACAGACAGATGTTGCACAGTAGCATGAGACCAATGCACCACCCCCTAAGATGTCTAGGCCTTTGGATACAAAACCATTTTGTTTTTGAACTGATTGCTTATTTTGAGGCGACAAATGCGCAATAGATTGTGACGAACTCAGTCCTTCAAGGTGTAGGCCCTTCTACATGTTTAGGCAAGTAGAACAAACTGGTGATGCAAAAACAATGACATACTTTGAATATGTGCTGAGAGGGCTGACGAAAAGTCAGAACAGGTTAGGGTCTGTATAAGTGGAACACTGAGCAATCTGCATGCATGCTACCATACTACGTGTCAGCAATCTTTTATGACAGATCGAACTGTGACCATGGCCAAAACATCTGAGAAGGAATGTCCTGCAGACATTGCTCTGCAAGCAGTAGTGGACTTCATGAAATCAGATCAGTCCATGAGTTGGAGTTCTGTTGATATCCATAGAAACTATTTGGAGCATGGTGGGACAAGCCTGTATCGCAGAGTCCTCATATCTAAGCTAACTGAAATGTTTGGTGACGAACTCATTGCACTCTCTTCCACTTGTATTGCGACCATTCTTGCAATGTGAAAACATGTTGGGTCAGTCTTGCACATTGTTGATGAAACCAGGAGCGATGATCAAGTAACTATGAAGTCTTTGAAAAAAACAAACAGGAAGTTAGCGAAATAGCAAAAGACAAGTCGAAATACAGCAAGAAGGCTATATCATGTGTTAGCGAAACACTGTTGGATTTCCTTGGATATTTATCCACAAAGCTTGATCGCACAAACCCAGTGATCCTGATTGGGAAAATAGTGATGTCTGTTCTTTCAAATATTCCTACTCCCTTGCACATCAGGTTGGCAGTTGTTCTCCACAACCCCAATGATGTTGTTTGTGAGGGCTAAGTGTGAAGGTGACTGGCTTTTGTATCAATGAATAACAGACTAGAAGTCCTTGGCTTTTGTATCTGTCAGCAGTATAACAGATATTACCAGATTTCTTTGCTTCAGTACTATGAGTGATTTCGGTGTAAAATGCACATACGACGAACTTCGTCATTTAAAAAAATCAGTGGCTACCTTGGCTTAATAATATCCAGTTCTGTTCAGTCTCCTCAAACCAGAGTTTTCATAATTAAGAGTATTAAAACAGAAACAAGTTCTGATTTTCTGTACATGAAGAGACAGTGGAATCACTGTCTGAGGGGGAGACCAGGTTTTAGTAACAGTTGTATTTAACTGCCTCTTTTTAGATGAACCAAGTTACCATATCCAGTTTTGGGCTATTTATTCATTTATTTGTTGGTGCTTAATGCCATATAAACATCTTAGGCTATATTGCAGCAAAAGAAAATATGAATTTTAAAAAAGGTGATTGTTTTGTCAGAAAATAAAAAAGTTGATGAAATCAGGAAACAACACGAGGAACACAAATGAGTAGTGAAAATAGTACGGAGAAAATGAAATCCTTGATTTAAAGTATACTGTGTAAATCAACATGTTCAATAGATATGATTATGGGATCAGAGTTGAAAACAATAAAAAATTTCCAATTTATTGGTTGGGTTAATTTCCTTGTGAAACAATAGAATTTTATAAAAGATGTGTTGAAAAGTTAAAAAATTTATAGTAATTTATATATTTTTTATACTTACCAATGACCCAGACTTAGCTGGTGCTAAACTCATTAATTCAGGGCCAAACACAAATTTTGCCCCCCAATCCCCAAAATTTGCATCAAAAACCGAAAAATACATGTCCTATATGGTCCTCCATACATTTACTCCTCTGCGCATGCGCAGTGTCAAGGAGGTCCCGAAATTGGCGCCAATTATCATTCTTACAACCAGTGCCTGGTAAGTGTTATGTACTCAGCGGGGAGGTATGAGTTCCGAACTCATGGGAGGGCCATCCCCGTCTGGGTCATTGGTAAGTATAAAAAATATATAAATTACTATAAATTTTTTAACATTTTTATACTGTACCAATGACCCAGACTTAGCTGAAGAGTAAATAGGCTGGAGGGCCTAGGACATAAAGGAAAATCCAATAAGCTCAATTATGTATAATAGAATATCCTCTCCAGGAGAAAAGAAGAGATAGGCTTTACATGTCATCGTGTGAGAACCAGAAGGTTCTATCTCCATTTTGGCGCGAAAATGAGATATTGGTGTCATCGAATCGTTGGGTGATTTTCTATCGATTTAGCTGGTCCTAGCATGCCCCTGGTTGCTAGAATCAGCGTAAAATGCAATGCAAAAAGGTTCTATCTCCAAAATAGTTGTTTTTGTTCGATCCAGAGGGTTCTATCTCCTGACCCAATAGAAAGTCCAAAAAGTATCATGTGACCAAAGTTTGACGAATGGCTACCTTTGAATGTTGAGAAAACAACAGCTATGAGGTAAAGTCTAAAATTTTGACGTTTTGTCGCTCAATTCTACTCATAAACTATTACAAAGAACGCGTGGAACTCCATTCAAAAAACGGCCAGCAATTACCGACGCAAAATCGACCTGAAATTCCACAAAGACGGCCTTGGGCCCGATTAAACTCTTGGCGTTGTTTGAAGTCAGTCCAATACAAAGCACAAAAGAAGGAGTGGACAAAACAGATAAATTTAGAAGCAGGTCTGATAACAAAAGGATCAGGGATTCAAATTTGAAGTGTCCAGCAGTCCTCACCCGAGGAGTCGGTCACAACAGTCCCAGAATAGCTGAGAAAGGAGTTTTGGTCCTTATTTTTCAAAGATTTCCCGGGGGAAGATCCCCCACTGCCGAAAGGGGATACCCTCCCTCGTGCACATCCCCCACCTCCCCGCTGCACGGCTCGCTATCATACTGCCAGCATAATTGGCACCTTCTGTGGATACGCCTTGATAGTCCCCCCCCCCCAATATGTTTTGTGCAGATAACACCCGCCCCCTCGAATTTGTGTTAAAATGCGGTAGGCCTACCTAAATGGGCTCTCCCAGGAAGTCGTCAGTGCAAAGGACTTGTTATGTGAAAATCGATCAAGCGGGCTTTGGGGTATTAGTTGGCCAACGGAACATTTCCGGTGTCATTTATTTATTGATGTTTGATGCCACATATTAATGCACAATTTCTAATCGTGACAAAATGTGGGGATAAAGTCAAGTTTAGTCAATCGTTTATACCAAATGCTGCCCATTTTAGAGGAATTCCACTCCAAGCATTGTACAAAATGTACAGTTTGTTTTCTGAATGGTGTTCCGAGAAATTATTTTCCGCAGTTCAATACAGAATTTAATCTAGGTTTCCACGTTCCTAAAAAAGACAATTGTGATGTCTGCGAGGAACTGCGAGGAACTGAAAGTCGTCCAGTCTAATACTGGGAATGTTCCGGAAAGTCTCATGTCGCGCTATTTGGCGCATTAAAATGATAAGCAAAACACTCGCGAGCAGCGCAACCGTGATCGTCCCTGTAAAGATCGATAGAATGAACCATAATATCCTTTCTATTAGCCCATTAAAGACAGAAAGAAACGCTTACGTCCCTTTCTGATGAACTCAGATCTATGTTTGTAAATACATATTGCTCTAACAGGACACAGTAGAGGCCTACGCCCATCAGATGATGGAGAGGCCTTAATAATAATAGGTTCAGGATACTTATTAGGAGCCTGATTCTTAGCCAAAAAACCAACATTGGTGGTAAAGGTAATAGTATTACCGACACTATGGTAGTGAGAATTCTCCACAAATAGTGCATGAAGCTCACTAACTCTTCTAGCAGAAGAGAAAGCTAAGAGAAAAGCTGTCTTATATGTTAAGAATTTGAAGTCCACTGTGTCAAGAGGCTCAAAAGGCACTTCTTTTAGCTTAAGAAGAACCCAGGCCAAATTCCACTTCGGAATTAATCTAAGGGTTCTAGGTCTATTTATCGAAAAATTTCTAACTAACTTAGATAAAGAGACATTAGTTCCAATCATCAAGTTATCATGATGTGCATAGGTATCGGACAGCATAGACCTATAACCCTTAATGGTGATAGGCTGCAGATTAATCTCATCAAACAAGTATACTAGAAAGTTTGCTATGCCTGGAATGGAAGGATCATAAATATCTACAGAATGATCCCCACACCACTGACAAAAGACCCTCCACTTAGCAGCATAGTTTAGCGAAGAGGAGGTCCTCCTACAGTTAGAAATCGCGTCCACTGCTCGTCCTGTAAAATGTTTTCCGTGCAAGAAGGACCGCACAATGGAAATACGTGAAGGTTTAGACCTTGCGGATTGTGATGGAGGATGCGCGATTTCCCTTGCGAAAGAAGATCTTCCCGTTGAGGAAGCTTCCTCGGCATGTCCCACAACAGACACCTGAGTAGATTTATCCACTGTCTCTGTGGAGATAGAGATGCTACCAACAGAATCTTGCATTGCGATTGTTTTATCTTGAGCAATATCTGCTGAATCAACGGCGCTGGAGGATACGCATATCCTATCATTCCGTCCCAAGAGATCGAGAGAGCGTCTACTGCAAACACTTGAGGATCCGGACAAGGTGACACATACGTCTGCAACTGATTGTTGAAATGTGTCACAAATAAATCTATCATTGGCCATTCCCATTGGTAGCAAATCTGATTGAATACTTGCTTGTTGAGAGTCCATTCTGATGGCAACAGGCGACCCCTCCATGAAAGGGAGTCTGCTAAGACATTCAGATGACCTGGAATATGACAGACGGAGAGAAGAATCTGATGTTCTAGTACAAACAGAAGAATTCATTCCGTTAGACTGAGCAACGGAATGGAATGAGTGCCACCCTGGTTCCGAATATACGCAATTACTGTCGTATTGTCGGACATAATTTGCACGTGTGCATTCTGAATAACGTCTATCCAATGACGTAGAGCAAGCCAAATCGACATCATCTCTTTGATGTTGATGTGCTTGCTTAGAAACTGTGGATCCCAAAGACCCTGGCACTTCAAATCCGATGGGCTCAGTGTCGCACCCCAGCCTGTTTGACTGGCATCCGTCATAATCGTAAAACTCAGATCTGGCAACTGCAGTGGAACTCCCTGAGTTAACCACTGTATGTCTGCCCAAGTCTGAATCTCTTGTTTCACTTGGCTTGACAAGAGGATGCCCGTCTCGAGCGAATGAATCTTCACTCTCCAATTCTGAGTCAGATAGACTTGGAGAGGACGAGTGCGTAGCCACCCCATCGGAATGAGATCTGCGGCAGCTCCGCACAGACCTATTAGTCTCATGAATTCCCTCGCTGACACTTTGTCTGAGTGAAGACAATAGCGAGAGTAACAACTGACTAATTTCGCTCTGGTTAATGGCAGATGAACGAGATTGTTGTGCGTCTCGAAGCGCATTCCCAGGTGGGTGAATGACTTGGACGGCACCAGATCCGACTTCTCTTCGTTTACTATGAAACCGAGACGTCGGAGCAATAGAAGCAGATTGTGCATGTCGTTCTGAAGCGTTAACTCGTTGCCGTATCTCTGAAGAATATCGTCCAGGTAAACCGACGTTACCGCAGACGAATGAGCTCGGAAATGAGTCATTACCGAGTTCATTACTCGAGTGAAAGCCCAGGGCGCTAGATTCAGACCAAAGCACATCGCTCGGAACTGATAAACAACACCGAGGACAGCGAAGCGAAGATACTTTCTGAACGCCGGATGTACCATGACGTGAAAGTATGCATCCTTGAGGTCTATGCTCGCAGCATAGTCGTTCACTCGAATGCTCGCTCTGACCGATCGAATGGTCTCCATATAAAACTTTGGAGCCATGATCAGCTTGTTTATCCAGCTTAAGTCGATGACTGGACGGAACGAGCCGTCTGGCTTCGGAACCAGAAAGAGATGGCTGTAGAAACCTGGAGATTCCTGGTTTTCTACGACCTCTATCGCGATCTCCGTTAAAAGAGACTGGACTTCTGATAGAAATGTCGTTCTTTTCTGACAATTTGACGGAAGCTGTGTCCATCTTGGACTTCGAGTTAATGGAGGTTTGCCTTTGAAGGACAGTTTTAGTCCTTCCGAAATAACCCCTCGAACCCAAGGGTCCTCCATAATTGATTCCCAATTGCTTGAGAAACAACGACAGTCTTCTGCCCACCAGAACGCGACAGAGGTCTAGACCATCATCTCCTGGACCCGCGTCTGACCGGTTATTTAGGCCAGTGTAACGGCCCCTAGTCGAGTCGCTACTCTGCCGGTCTCCAGAGTAAGATCTAGAGGACGCATAGGAACCTCAATAGGAACTTCCCCTGGACGAACTCATCCCGGAAGTGCCTGGCCTACTCCTGTCTGCTGGTTCCGATTTCTTGGAAGCAGACTTAAACTGCAGAGAGTCCGAAGCTTTCTTTGTTAATTTATCATATATATCAGAAAGCTTGCCACTGAAGAGAAACTCTCCAGAGACCGGAGCGACTCTAAGAGAGTTTTTCACCTTACTGTCCACACGTGTGGAAGTAGCCAGGGCCGCGTCACGTCTAGCTAACTCCAGATTTGCCACTGAAAGGGCAGAGTTATAAGTGGAAAAAGCTATGGCCCTGGACAGAACTCTTAGTGACATTTGTACGTCTTGAAATTCTGGTCCTTCAAAGTGTAATGACAACGCTCTAGTAAGGTGATCTGCGTAGGAAAGAGCGTCTAAACTAGCTCTGTTAGACGATATCATCGTTTCCATCATAGACGACGGAAGTGACATAGACGACGGCATGGATATATCAAGGTCTTCAGCCTGGTCGTCTAAACGCAGAGGAACTCTCTGGATGCCCTAACCTGCCGTATCAAACTTGTTCCTTTGATTTAAACGGCAGCTGTGGAGCAGATGCCGGTAGGAAGGCTGACCTGCCCATCTTGTTGGCAAGTTTATCAATAGCGTCATTCAATAATTCAAAAATCCGAGAGACATTCTTGGATTGTGACGGAAATTCCAGGACAATGTCCCTAAACTGATTAAAAAAATCGGTGTCCAGTGGCACTATCACCCTCCTATCCGGCTGCGCAGCATTTTGGTCCGGCGGAACAACTTCTGGAAGGTAATGCCGGATGAATTCTACGGCTATTTTATGTTGTTCCGAAAGGGAAATATCGAATTCATCGGAATCCCTTTCGCCATCCTGCCGGACCTTATGTAAATCATGTAAATCTGTCGTCTGCACCCGATCCAGCGACGGAACCTACCGACCCAGCATCTTCTGACATTTCATGTTCCGACAGAGGCTCTGCCAGTTGCTGGGATGCTGTGATTATCTTTGCTATCTGTGATAGCACATCCGTTACGGAGGCCTGGGGAGCCGCGGTCTTACTGGATTTAGCCGCCGGAAGCTCCTTGGACGTTGCATCCTGCATACATCTTTTATGCGAACGTCCGAATGAAGAAGGCCTTGTATCCCTGGCTACTGGATGGCGTGACCTGGTCGCCGTGGAATCCCTGGTCGGCGAAGCTGACTGTAATTCACTGGTCACATAGCTAAGGTGTGGTCGAGTGTGCTGCTGTGAGGATACGGAAGCCTTATAGGTAGCCTCGCCGGACTGCCTATATACCGGAGCGTCCCGAGCCGCGGACGTATGCTCCGACTGCGTAATGCTGCGGACTACAACATCTGGTCCCAGATGCTGCTGAATGAGAGAGGGACCTCTCTCGCTTGCAGTCCGTGCCAAGCTAGACAAGCTAAACACCGGACTGTCAGGCTTCTTCCGATCCATCCTCCTTTCCGTCGTCACTGGGTGTGCACGTGATTGTTTTATAGTTCTCGCAACACCCGACTCTCTCTGCTGGACCGCAACGGATGAACCCGAGTGCTGCCCCATTCGGTGAATGGATGTAACCCCGGTCAAGCTAGCGGACGTCAACCCCTTCAGGTTCCTTTCGGGTAATTGACGAATCTCCTTGAGCACTTTTGCTGCTAGCTCTTCGCTTGTATGTGACGACGGAGGCACACTTCTGGACGACATCACGGAAATATCACCCTGTTCTTGTTCCTCTGAAAAAGAGAGTGAAATACTAGAGTGACTCTGCGGAGAAAGAATCGGCATGGACCTTTCTCCAGGAACAACATACCGTGGCACACGTTTCCAACGTTTGCCATCCCATTTGAAACACACAGAACAAAGATCAGTGCGAGTACAGAGAGAACAATTAATACAGAGATCATGAGAATCATAGGAAGATTTCCTCCTATTACAATTTGAACAATTATCATTCATTGTGAAATGTAAACAATCATAGTACTCGCACTAATCCTTGAAAATAAAGATACATAATACAACAATCCATTATATTCATTAATAATAATGATTTGAAAAGAAAAAATTAAAAAAAAAAAAAAAAATTTTCAGAAGCGCCCAAGTTCCCAAAGGACCCTGAGCCCAATGGATCCCAAAAAAGCCTAAGTGTGGACAAAAATTTAAATTCATTTTGAAAAAATTAATGAGACACTTACGGACAATAATAATGTATCTTACTATGAATAAGAGATGCAGAAGACAAATAATCACTATCAGCAGTAACTGTTTTCAACCTAAGCAAAAGTGTCAACAAACCGGAAACATGACTCCAGGCACTGAACAAACCTGGCCCGAAATCAGTCACCAATTAAAACACTATCTGATGTAAAACAGAGGCTTCCAGAGAAGAAACTGTAAAACATCCGATGGTAGATGCAGACCAAAACGCCTAAACACCCCTAGGGTGAGGACGTAAACATGGGGAAAAAACAGAAATAATTCTGTTACCAAGCCAAAACTCCCAAAAAAAAACTCCCCAAAAATTTTAGTAATAAACATTACAAAAAATAAGCCAAAACATGGGAGAATAGCTAGGGGGGAATAAGGAAGGTAGAGAGGAAACACTGATCAAACAATGGTACTTCATAGCAAGAATGACAACATCAGGGCTATGCCTTGAAAAAAGGCAACTAGAAAAAATTTCATAAAATAATTTTAAGTTACAGCCCAGAACATTTTCTTGCACTAAATTTTTTCCTCTCCTTCTTATATATCCTCTTTATTTCCACCATTTCTCTCATCAAAATGTGTCTGGCATCATGAAAACTGAGATTTGGAAGCACAAATAACAGAGAAGTGTGACTGTTTTGAGGGCCAAACAAAGAATGATAATTGGCGCCAATTTCGGGACTTCCTTGACACTGCGCATGCGCAGAGGAGTAAATGTATGGAGGACCATATAGGACATGTATTTTTCGGTTTTTGATGCAAATTTTGGGGATTGGGGGGGGGGGGGGGGGCAAAATTTGTGTTTGGCCCTGAATTAATGATTTTAGCACCAGCTAAGTCTGGGTCATTGGTACAGTATAGAAATATTAGTTTCCAAGAGACATTGTAGAAAAGTATTGCCTTCTGACTATATTTTTGGTTACACATTACAGAATTCTGATATAAATCCCAACAAGACAGTCTAATGACAGTCTAAAGGTATTTCCGTGATGCCAGATGAATGGGTACATGGAAGTAGGCATCCTTCAGGTCGATACTGGCAGCAAAGTCGCCCTGATGAACTGAACGTCGAACCGACCGGAAACGAGGAGCTATTATGTACTCGTTCGTTATGTACTCGTTCAGGATACTCAGATCGATGACAGGATGAAATTGGCCGTTTTTCTTCGGCACCAAGAAAAGTCTCGAGTAAAACCCCGGTGAAAGGGTGTTCCTGACCACCTCGATCGCCCCTTTGGAGAGGAGATCGTCGATCTCCTGCACCAGAAGGTCCCGACGTAGAGAATCGGAAGGGACCCGAGTCGGGAGGGGCACCCGAGATAAACTGGGGTGCCGATGGAAGGACAGTCGCAGACCAGATTGTATGACATTGAGGACCCAAGTGTCCGACGTTATCTCTGTCCAACGGTCGTAAAACAGCGACAGCCTTCCCCCGTCTGGAGGCGAATCGAGGTGAGAACCTTCACTTGCGGCTTCGACGAGGCCCCCGAGAGGAGAAACCACCACTTCAGGAAGTGACAGAGTCCTGAGACTTTCCTGCCTGAGGCTGCCAGCGAGCCTGGCCACGTTGGCGCTTCTTCTGAGCAGGAGCAGACGGAGCCAAAGGCGTAGCCAATGTCAACGACGAGGCAGACGCAGCAGCACGCTTGGCGGGCCTGGAACGACCACCACCCACAGCAGCAGGTTGGTCCAGCTGTCGCAGCAAAAGCTGGTCCTTCGAATGACAAAGAACTTCACCACGGACAGCTTCCACAGAACCATGGAACAACGGAGGTCCAACCAAAGAGGAAGACCTCAGAACAGCACGCTGCTCAGAAGGAAGGAATGGAGAAGAATCCAACACCGCATCCCGCCAGCTCCAAATTAGCCGTGTTGCAGGCGTGAGCATGTGTCAAGTTCATGAGAGCCTGTAACAAAACGCGAAAAGGCACCTGAGCATCATCAAACTCCCCTGGAGGAAAATATTCAGCCAGGGCAGTGACGACATGGTTCGCGAGAGATAACATGCCCAGCATCTCTCGGGACAGGCCCACCATAGATTCAACTACCGACATCGGGAGAACTGCCGACTTAGGCTTAGTTAAACCGAGGGAAGAAGAATCCTCATCCACAGTATTCCATCGCAGGTCCCCCTGAGAATACGTCACAGCAGCATCGCCCGACGGAGTGGCCTCACAATGGACCCTTCTGGTAGAACTCAAATCCTCAGAAGAGACCGACGTCGAACGTCGATCGGCAGACAGAATACGGAGACGGTGAGAAGACACCAGAGGATAGTCCCGATTGTGATGCACAGGGCCCATCACTGACCTCTGCGGAACAGAAGGTCCTGCCTGCAAATCCTCCAACGTACGTCCATCGGTAGCTGGACCTGGGACACGGTGAGAAGGCACCGGAGGATTGTCCCAAGAATGACGGGAACCTGTCATTGGCCTCTCCACAGCAGACGGCCCCAACTGCCCATCCTCTGAGACCGACGGCAAGCATCGATCGACATCCAGACTCGGAACACAGTGAGGAATCACCGGAGGAAGGTTCCGAGAGAGACAGCTAACCGGGGCTGTCACTGACCTCTGCCGAACAGCAGGCCCTGGATGCCAACCTCATCCTGCTAGTCGGCACACTAGCAGGGGAAGGAGGAACAATAAACGATTTGCTCGAGGGGCGAGGAATCGCTGCCAAAGCGACCGAACGGCTCAACCAACTAGGAGCAAACCTAGCCAGATGAGGTGGAGCAGAGAGCAAACCCTCACAGCTTCGCCGCGAAGCCAGGGGAGGCTGAGAGCTCACAGACACACCAGCAGATACAGCCTCGGTCCCCTGAGACTGTAGACCATCCCCAGAGGAGATGGAAGAGCCACCATCATACAGAATAGGATCTGTAGTAACAACTTCCTCAGCAACTGTCGACACCGTAGGAGGCAAATCGGAGAGGGTCACCAAGCTGACCCCGGAGAAGCTCTCTACGAAAACAGATGCCTCAAGAGTGACATCAGAAGACAAAGAGACCACGGTCTCCACGTCAGGTATCACTGAACTAGCACCGTCAACAGTTGCAGAGGAACTCGCCACAGAAAAAGACAGATAAGAATCCTGTGTGACAGAGTCACCACGTGCACTAACAGAAATGTCTGCAACGGCACAGCTACCCTTACCCTGAGAACGAGGGGTTCTAGCTCTGGACAGAACCACCTTGTTCACAGAAGCCCATAATTTTGAGGACCAAACCCCACAAATACCACAAGACTGGGCCTGAGTGCAATTGTTGCAAGTGACACATGTGGAATGAGAGTGGTCCACATGCTTCACTTGCAAGCAAGAGGTACAAGGAATAGTCTTTGGCATAATATGAAAGAGAATAATGGAATCAAGCTTCCTTCCAACAGAAAACAGAACAAAGGTCGTGTTCACACGTGGGGGAAAACAAGACTAAGTGTGAAGAAACAAGCAGCACTGATCAAAAATAACATTAATTAATAACAATTTTGAAAGCTTGAAAACGGATACAATCCACTTGCACAAAATCAAATGCAGATAACACATAAAATAAGTTGTTCACGAAGAAAACAGCCAAGTATAGCATGAGTCACACAAATTTCCGACCATGTACAAATGGTAGAAATAAAAGAAATTGACGTCACGGTTGTTGTGCATGCGCTCGGTAAACACAAGAGGTGTGAGAGAGAGTACCTGTAATTTCGAGGGGTGGTCTCGCTCGACCCTTTTTTCGATCTTTTTCGTGCTTTTGCACTCTATTACTTTTCCAGCTTGTTTGGAAAAGTTTCTAAAAGCTTGAGTTAGTTCCGAAGTAGGGCTTGCACTTACGTTACAGCCAATTGTAAACAATTGTGAGTAGGTTGAAAAGAAATAGTCGATGGGAAGGTTGCTAATTTGGAACTGGCTGGTTGTCATCTAATAATAATAATAACACTTTGGCTAGCCATTGAATTGTTGCAGTTCTAAGGTGAGAAGGCCTTGCTTACCCTTGTGCTTTCCAATACAAAATGCCTCCCCATTCTTATGCCTCTTCTCTCATGGAATGTCTTTACCTTGCCTATTCGATCTTCCAAGCCTATCCCTTTACACCCCCCCCCCCCCCCCCCCCCCCCCCCCTCCAATGACATATAGATCAATCAGATCGCCAAGCTTTCATGCGACCAGTCTAATACTGTTTGGACTTCATTGCAGTTATTTACCCACGTGCATGTGGAGTTTGCATGTAGATGACCATTGATACAATCTTATGTCTCTTCATTCACAGAGATATACAGATATTCATTCATGCTCCATCTCTATATATATGCCAATCAATTTAATTCACTTTGGAATCATCAAGATATTAACATAATTAGAAGAATGATTTTGGCTTATAAAATGCCAGCTGTTGCGAGTCTTCATTTGTAATGATAATGTCATCAAAGATGTGGTCAAATCAAGTCTTGTTTGGGAAAATATGGAGAAAATGTAGCAATATCGGTTGAAGTATAACTGACATGGATACGGAATGTCGTAAAATTGTCTTCCAGGTTAAAAGACTGTGTGTAAAAAAGAGAAAATATGGAGAAAATGTAGCAAAACCTATCATACATGTGGCATAACAGACACACTGAGTAGTGTAAAATTGTATTACGGGATCAGAGACTCTGTGCTAAAAGACAAAATATGGAGAAAATGTAGGAATACCTGTCATCACATGACTGGCCTGTATACTGAGCAAAGTATAATTGCATTCCAGGTTCAGAGACTCGGTTCTAAATGACAAATTATGAAGAAAATGTAACAATACCCATCATTGCTCTACTGGAATGATTAATAAGTAGTGAAAAATTGTATTATGGATTCAGAGACTCTGTGCTACAAGACACAATATTGAGAAAATGTAGGAATACCTGTCATAGCATGACTGGCCTGCATACTGAGCAAAGTATAATTGCATTCCAGGTTCAGAGACTCTGTGCTAAATTACAAAATATGAAGAAAATGCAACAATACTCATCATTGCTTTACTTGAATGATTAATGAGTAGTGTAAAATTGTATTACGGATTCAGAGACTCTGTGCTACAAGACAAAATATGGAGAAAATGTGGGGAAACCTGTCATAGCATGACTGGCCTGCATACTGAGAAATGCATCATTGCATTCCAGGTTCAGAGACTCTGTGCTAAATGACAAAATATGAAGAAAATGTTAGTGCTGCCGCGGTTATCAAGATAACCGGTTAACCTGTGGTTAAAACTTTGACCGGTCAAGAAAATGTTTTAACCGGTTAACCTTACATTCACTATACTCACCGTATATGTCTGTGTATAAGTAGTCCCCGTGTATAAGTTGCACCCCAAACTCACACCTGGAATTCCTCCCTTTTGCCTAAAGCCCATGTATAAGTCGCATCCCCCATTTTTAAATATATGCAGTCAAAAAGAATTAGTTGCAAGTTACGTTTTGCCAATTTGGGGCAGTTTGGGATGAAACGGAAATAGGTAAGTTTTGACGAGTTACCACGTGGTGAATAAGATAAAAGAATAAAGGAAAATTACTACTAAAGATTTAAAAAATACTCGCATTTATTTGTTTTTCGTTGTTTGTTTATCACCCCAATGTCTTTCTTCATCCCTGTCAAGAAAATCCAACGCTCATTTGTGACCGAAAGCTCATAGTTTCAGAATCAGAGTACCATTTGCGCCGTAACCTGCGCAGTTGTTGTGATTAAGTTGGTTTTTCTGGAATGCGAGAATGTTCCAGAAAAAACAATAAAAATACAACAAATGCGCAGGTTACAGCGCAAATTGTTTTCAAATTGTTGTTCCACATAAGCATTGTTGGTGCTACTGAAACTAACTTTAACTAGTGCACATGTGCGTAATTTACAACCGGACACTACACATCAGTGAATTGGAGTTCATGGAAAAAATAAACACGTCTCTCCAGGTATTGCTGGCAAACATTTAATGTGTTATTATTTATTTTTTTGTTATTTTGATGATTTTGTATTTTTTATGGTTTCATCCATATTGGTCCCACAAACCTGTTGATTTCCGGTACACGCACTGATGTAAACACATGGGCGATTGAACAACAACGACTAAATAGAATACTTCTTTATTATTATTTATGGTCAATGTAAATAACATTGGCCGGCCCGATATAATAGTTACAGTTGAAGCAAGAACACACTACAAATATAGGAACCTTAAATGCGCTTAATCACGGTTAACCATGGTCAAACACGCTGGTTAACCGGTCAGAAAAAAGTCTCAACCGCGGCAGCACTAGAAAATGTAGCAATACCTGTCATAGCATGACTGGCATGTTCACTGAGTAGAGAAAAATTGTGTTACGGATTCAGAGACTCTGTGCTACAAGACAAAATATGGAGAAAATATAAGAATTCCTGTAATAGCATGACTGGCCTGCATACTGAGCAATGTAAAATTGTATTCCAGGCTCAGAGACGCTGTGCGACATGATGAAATATAGAGAAAATGTCGCAATACCCGTCATAGCGTGACTGGCATGTTCACTGAGTAGAGAAAAATTGTATTACGGATTCAGAGACTCTGTGCTACAAGACAAAATATGGATAAAATGTAGGAATACCTGTCATAGCACGACTGGCCTGCATACTGAGCAAAGTATAATTGCATTCCAGGTTCAGAGACTCTGTGCTAAATGACAAAATATGAAGAAAATGTAACAATACCCACCATTGTTCTACTCGAATGATTAATGAGTCGTGAAAAATTGTATTACAGATTCAGAGACTCTGTGCTACAAGATAAAATATGGAGAACATGTAGGAATACCTGTCATAGGATGCTTGGCCTGCATACTGAGCAATGTAAAATTGTATTTCAGGCTCAGAGACTCTGTGCTACATGGTGAAATATAGAGAACATGTAGCAATACCTGTCATAGCATGACTGGCATTTTCACTGAGTGGTAAAAAATTGTATTACGGATTCAGAGACTCTGTGCTACAAGACAAAATATGGAGAGAATGTGGGAAAACCTGTTATAGTATGACTGGCCTGCATACTGAGCAAGGTATAATTGCATTCCAGGTACAGAGACTCTGTGCTAAATGACAAAATATGAAGAAAATGTAGCAATACCCATTATTGCTCTACTGGAATGATTAATGAGTAGTGTAAAATTGTATTACGGATTCAGAGACTCGGTGCTACAAGATAAAATATGGAGAACATGTAGGAATACCTGCCATAGCATGATTGGCCTGCATTCTGAGCAATGCAAAATTGTATTCCAGGCTCAGAGACTCTGTGCTACATGATGAAATACAGAGAAAATGTAGCAATACCTGACATAGCATGACAGGCATGTTCACTGAGTAGAGAACAATTGTATTACGGATTCAGAGACTCTGTGCTACAAGACAAAATATGGATAAAATGTAGGAATACCTGTCATATCCTGACGGGCCTGCATACTGAGCAAAGTATAATTGCATTCCAGGTTCAGAGACTCTCTGCTAAATGACAAAATATGAAGAAAATGTAGCAATACCTATCATTGCTCTACTTGAATGATTAAAGAGTAGTGTAAAATTGTATTATGGATTCAGAGACTCTGTGCTACAAGACAAAATATGGTGAAAATGTGGGAAAACCAGTCATAGCATGACTGGCCTGCATACTGAGCAATGTATCATTGCATTCCAGGTTCAGAGACTCTGTGCTATATGGGAAAAAAAGGAGAAAATGTAGCGATACCCACCATTGCTCTACTCGAATGATTAATGAGTAGTGAAAAATTGTATTACGGATTCAGAGACTCTGTGCTACAAGACAAAATATGGAGAAAATGTAGGAATACCTGTCATAGCATGATTGGCCTGCATACTGAGCAATGTAAAATTGTATTCCAGTCTCAGAGACTCTGTGCTACATGATGAAATATAGAGAAAATGTAGCAATACCTGACATAGCATGACTGGCATGTTCACCGAGTAGAGAAAAATTGTATTACGGATTCAGAGACTCTGTGCTACAAGACAAAATATGGATAAAATGTACGAATACCTGTCATAACCTGACTGGCCTGCATACTGAGCAAAGTATAATTGCATTCCAGGTTCAGAGACTCTCTGGTAAATGACAAAATATGAAGAAAATGTAGCAATACCCATCATTGCTCTACTTGAATGATTAAAGAGTAGTGTAAAATTGTGTTACGGATTCAGAGACTCTGTGCTACAAGACAAAATATGGTGAAAATGTGGGAAAACCTGTCATAGCATGACTGGCCTGCATACTGAGCAATGTATCATTGCATTCCAGGTTCAGAGACTCTGTGCTATATGGGAAAATAAGGAGAAAATGTAGCGATACCCACCATTGCTCTACTCGAATGATTAATGAGTAGTGAAAAATTGTATTACGGATTCAGAGACTCTCTGCTACAAGACAAAATATGGAGAAATGTAGGAATACCTGTCATAGCATGATTGGCCTGCATACTGAGCAATGTAAAATTGTATTCCAGGCTCAGAGACTCTGTGCTACATGATGAAATATAGAGAAAACGTAGCAATACCTGTCATAGCATAACTGGCATGTTCACTGAGGAGAGAAAAATTGTATTACGGATTCAGAGACTCTGTGCTACAAGACAAAATATGGATAAAATGTAGGAATACCTGTCATAGGATGATTGGTCTGCATACTGAGCAATGTAAAATTGTATTTCAGGCTCAGAGACTCTGTGCTACATGGTGAAATATAGAGAAAATGTAGCAATACCTGACATAGCATGACTGGCATGTTCACCGAGTAGAGAAAAATTGTATTACGGATTCTGAGACTCTGTGCTACAAGACAAAATATGGATAAAATGTACGAATACCTGTCATAACATGACTGGGCTGCATACTGAGCAAAGTATAATTGCATTCCAGGTTCAGAGACTCTGTGCTAAATGACAAAATATGAAGAAAATGTAGCAATACCCATTATTGCTCTACTGGAATGATTAATGAGTAGTGTAAAATTTTATTACGGATTCAGAGACTCTGTGCTACAAGACAAAATATGGATAAAATGTACGAATACCTGTCATAACATGACTGGGCTGCATACTGAACAAAGTATAATTGCATTTCAGGTTCAGAGACTCTGTCCTAAATGACAAAATATGAAGAAAATGTAGCAATACCCATTATTGCTCTACTGGAATGATTAATGAGTAGTGTAAAATTGTATTACGGATTCAGAGACACTGTGCTACAAGACAAAATATGGATAAAATGTGGGAAAACCTGTCATAGCATGACTGGCCTGTATACTGAGCAATGTATCATTGCATTCCAGGTTCAGAGACTCTGTGCTATATGGGAAAATAAGGAGAAAATGTAGCGATACCCACCATTGCTCTACTCGAATGATTAATGAGTAGTGAAAAATTGTATTACGGATTCAGAGACTCTGTGCTACAAGACAAAATATGGAGAAAATGTAGGAATACCTGTCATAGCATGATTGGCCTGCATACTGAGCAATGTAAAATTGTATTCCAGTCTCAGAGACTCTGTGCTACATGATGAAATATAGAGAAAACGTAGCAATACCTGTCATAGCATGAGTGGCATGTTCACTGAGGAGAGAAAAATTGTATTACGGATTCAGAGACTCTGTGCTACAAGACAAAATATGGATAAAATGTAGGAATACCTGTCATAGGATGATTGGTCTGCATACTGAACAATGTAAAATTGTATTTCAGGCTCAGAGACTCTGTGCTACATGGTGAAATATAGAGAAAACGTGGCAATACCTGTCATAGCATGACTGACATGTTCACTGAGGAGAGAAAAATTGTATTACGGATTCAGAGACTCTGTGCTACAAGACAAAATATGGATAAAATGTAGGAATACCTGTCATAGCCTGACTGGCCTGCATACTGAGCAAAGTATAATTGCATTTCAGGTTCAGAGACTCTGTGCTAAATGACTAAATAAGAAGAAAATGTAGCAATACCCATTATTTCGCTACTCGAATGATTAATGAGTAGTGTAAAATTGTTTTACGGATTCAGAGACTCTGTGCTACAAGATAAAATATGGAGAACATGTAGGAATACCTGCCATAGCATGATTGGCCTGCATTCTGAGCAATGTAATATTGTATTCCAGGCTCAGAGACTCTGTGCTACATTATGAAATATAGAGAAAATGTAGCAATACCTGACATAGCATGACTGGCATGTTCACTGAGTAGAGAAAAATTGTATTACGGATTCAGAGACTCTGCGCTACAAGACAAAATATGGAGAAAATGTAGGAATACCTGTCATAGCCTGATGGGCCTACATACTGAGCAAAGTATAATTGCATTCCAGGTTCAGAGACTCTGTGCTAAATGACAAAATATGAAGAAAATGTAGCAATACCCATCATTGCTCTATTGGAATGATTAAAGAGTAGTGTAAAATTGTATTACGGATTCAGAGACTCTGTGCTACAAGACAAAATATGGATAAAATGTAGGAATACCTGTCATAGCATGACTGGCCTGCATACTGATCAAGGTATAATTGCATTTCAGGTTCAGAGACTCTGTGCTAAATGACAAAATATGAAGAAAATGTAGCAATACCCATTATTGGTCTACTGGAATGATTAATGAGTAGTGTAAAATTGTATTACGGATTCAGAGACTCTGTGCTACAAGACAAAATATGGAGAACATTTAGGAATACCTGCCATATCATGATTGGCCTGCATACTGAGCAATGTAAAATTGTATTCCAGACTCCAAGATTCTGTGCTACATGATGAAATATAGAGAAAATGTAGCAGTACCTGACATAGCACGACTGGCATGTTCACCGAGTAGAGAAAAATTGTATTACGGATTCAGAGACTCTGTGCTACAAGGCAAAATATGGATAAAATGTAGGAATACCTGTCATAGCCTGACGGGCTTGCATACTGAGCAAAGTATAATTGCATTCCAGGTTCAGAGACTCTGTGCTAAATGACAAAATATGAAGAAAATGTAGCAATACCCATTATTGGTCTACTGGAATGATTAATGAGTAGTGTAAAATTGTATTACGGATTCAGAGACTCTGTGCTACAAGATAAAATATGGAGAACATGTAGGAATACCTGCCATAGCATGATTGGCCTGCATACTGAGCAATGTAAAATTGTATTCCAGACTCCGAGATTCTGTGCTACATGATGAAATATAGAGAAAATGTAGCAGTACCTGACATAGCACGACTGGCAAGTTCACCGAGTAGAGAAAAATTGTATTACGGATTCAGAGACTCTGTGCTACAAGACAAAATATGGATAAAATGTACGAATACCTGTCATAACCTGACTGGCCTGCATACTGAGCAAAGTATAATTGCATTTCAGGTTCAGAGTCTCTGTGCTAAATGACAAAATAAGAAGAAAATGTAGCAATACCCATTATTGCTCTACTCGAATGATTAATGAGTAGTGTAAAATTGTTTTACGGATTCAGAGACTCTGTGCTACAAGATAAAATATGAAGAACATGTAGGAATACCTGCCATAGCATGATTGGCCTGCATTGTGAGCAATGTAAAATTGTATTCCAGGCTCAGAGACTCTGTGCTACATGATGAAATATAGAGAAAATGTAGCAATACCTGACATAGCATGACTGGCATGTTCACTGAGTAGAGAAAAATTGTATTACGGATTCAGAGACTCTGTGCTACAAGACAAAATATGGATAAAATGTAGGAATACCTGTCATATCCTGACAGGCCTGCATACTGAGCAAAGTATAATTGCATTCCAGGTTCAGAGACTCTCTGGTAAATGACAAAATATGAAGAAAATGTAGAAATACCCATCATTGCTCTACTTGAATGATTAAAGAGTAGTGTAAAATTGTATTACGGATTCAGAGACTCTGTGCTACAAGACAAAATATGGTGAAAATGTGGGAAAACCTGTCATAGCATGACTGGCCTGCATACTGAGCAATGTATAATTGCATTCCAGGTTCAGAGACTCTGTGCTATATGGGAAAATAAGGAGAAAATGTAGCGATACCCACCATTGCTCTACTCGAATGATTAATGAGTAGTGAAAAATTGTATTACGGATTCAGAGACTCTGTGCTACAAGACAAAATATGGAGAAAATGTAGGAATACCTGTCACAGCATGATTGGTCTGCATACTGAGCAATGTAAAATTGTATTCCAGGCTCAGAGACTCTGTGCTACATGACGAAATATAGAGAAAATGTAGCAATACCTGTCATAGCATGACTGACATGTTCACTGAGGAGAGAAAAATTGTATTACGGATTCAGAGACTCTGTGCTACAAGACAAAATATGGATAAAATGTAGGAATACCTGTCATAGCCTGACTGGCCTGCATACTGAGCAAAGTATAATTGCGTTTCAGGTTCAGAGACTCTGTGCTAAATGACTAAATAAGAAGAAAATGTAGCAATACCCATTATTGCTCTACTCGAATGATTAATGAGTAGTGTAAAATTGTTTTACGGATTCAGAGACTCTGTGCTACAAGACAAAATATGGAGAACATGTAGGAATACCTGCCATAGCATGATTGGCCTGCATTCTGAGCAATGTAATATTGTATTCCAGGCTCAGAGACTCTGTGCTACATGATGAAATATAGAGAAAATGTAGCAATACCTGACATAGCATGACTGGCATGTTCACTGAGTAGAGAAAAATTGTATTACGGATTCAGAGACTCTGCGCTACAAGACAAAATATGGAGAAAATGTAGGAATACCTGTCATAGCCTGATGGGCCTGCATACTGAGCAAAGTATAATTGCATTCCAGGTTCAGAGACTCTGTGCTAAATGACAAAATATGAAGAAAATGTAGCAATACCCATCATTGCTCTATTGGAATGATTAAAGAGTAGTGTAAAATTGTATTACGGATTCAGAGACTCTGTGCTACAAGACAAAATATGGATAAAATGTAGGAATACCTGTCATAGCATGACTGGCCTGCATACTGAGCAAGGTATAATTGCATTCCAGGTTCAGAGACTCTGTGCTAAATGACAAAATATGAAGAAAATGTAGCAATACCCATTATTGGTCTACTGGAATGATTAATGAGTAGTGTAAAATTGTATTACGGATTCAGAGACTCTGTACTACAAGACAAAATATGGAGAACATTTAGGAATACCTGCCATATCATGATTGGCCTGCATACTGAGCAATGTAAAATTGTATTCCAGACTCCAAGATTCTGTGCTACATGATGAAATATAGAGAAAATTTAGCAGTACCTGACATAGCATGACTGGCATGTTCACCGAGTAGAGAAAAATTGTATTACGGATTCAGAGACTCTGTGCTACAAGACAAAATATGGATAAAATGTACGAATACCTGTCATAACATGACTGGGCTGCATACTGAGCAAAGTATAATTGCATTCCAGGTTCAGAGACTCTGTGCTAAATGACAAAATATGAAGAAAATGTAGCAATACCCATTATTGCTCTACTGGAATGATTAATGAGTAGTGTAAAATTTTATTACGGATTCAGAGACTCTGTGCTACAAGACAAAATATGGATAAAATGTACGAATACCTGTCATAACATGACTGGGCTGCATACTGAGCAAAGTATAATTGCATTTCAGGTTCAGAGACTCTGTGCTAAATGACAAAATATGAAGAAAATGTAGCAATACCCATTATTGCTCTACTGGAATGATTAATGAGTAGTGTAAAATTGTATTACGGATTCAGAGACTCTGTGCTACAAGACAAAATATGGATAAAATGTGGGAAAACCTGTCATAGCATGACTGGCCTGTATACTGAGCAATGTATCATTGCATTCCAGGTTCAGAGACTCTGTGCTATATGGGAAAATAAGGAGAAAATGTAGCGATACCCACCATTGCTCTACTCGAATGATTAATGAGTAGTGAAAAATTGTATTACGGATTCAGAGACTCTGTGCTACAAGACAAAATATGGAGAAAATGTAGGAATACCTGTCATAGCATGATTGGCCTGCATACTGAGCAATGTAAAATTGTATTCCAGTCTCAGAGCCTCTGTGCTACATGATGAAATATAGAGAAAACGTAGCAATACCTGTCATAGCATGACTGGCATGTTCACTGAGGAGAGAAAAGTTAAAAAATTTATAGTAATTTATATATTTTTTATACTTACCAATGACCCAGACTTAGCTGCTGGTGCTAACTCCACAAAAACCAGGGCCAAACACAAATTTTGCCCCCCAATCCCCAAAATTTGCATCCAAAACAAAAAGAAATCATGTCCTAAAGGACCTCCATAGTACGACTCTACTGCGCATGCGCAGTGACGCAGTCGTCCCGAAATTGGCGCCAAATATCATTCTTACTGGCAGTGCCTGGTCAGCGCTATGTACTCAGCGGGGAGGCAAGAGTTCCCAACTCCAGGGAGGGCCATCCCCGTCTGGGTCATTGGTAAGTATAAAAAATATATAAATTACTATAAATTTTTTAACATTTTTATACTGTACCAATGACCCAGACTTAGCTGAATAGTAAACAGGCTGGAGGGCCTAGGACATAGAGGAAAATCCAATAAGCTCAATTATAAAATAAAGAGGTAACCCCTTAAGGAGAAAAGGAGTATTAGGCTTTACATGTATCTTTCTTATTTAATATTTAAATTAGAAAGATACACTACCCTTAATAATTGAGCACAATAACATTCATGTTCTCTATTAACATCCAGTATAACCTTTATACTAATTATTTTTAAAACAAGCCAATAAATAAAGTAGTCCAGAGAATTGAGACTCTTTATAATCATTTAAAAGTGTCCGAGTATTGTATATTAAAGCCCGTTTGACACTTGACATATACAAATGCTTCACACCGAGCTACACTTTAAAAATAAGACATGAATGAAATTAAACATTAATATTACACTTTAAAACCATCCCGGAAGCGACTCAGAAATACTGTCTTGGAGGAGGCATTCCCTTGCTTTTCACTATAAAGCAGGTGACCTAAGGGAACACCCGCCCCCCCCCCCCTTCCCCTTGCCCTGGGTCAAATAGCCCAGAGCGAAGAGGGCAGCCGGACGGAGTCACTGCCGGAACAGAAAGCCTGCATAACTATAGTTGCAACTGTTTAGTGGACGACATTCTGAGCAACAGATAACGGACCTAAACAATGCAGGTCTCCAGAAATGGACTCAATATTTCTGAGATAAAAATTAGTAAATGTGGATGGCTGAGACCAATAAGCAGCCTTCATTAAATCTGTAATAGCAACACTATTAGCATAAGCCCAGGAAGTAGAAAGAGCTCTTACTTCATGAGCAGAAATCTTAAGCACAGACTGCTGAGAAGAAGATAAATCTTCATACGCAGTACGGATAGTTAACTGAATCCATCTAGCAATAGAATGGACTGAAATGTCCTTTCTATTAGGCATCAAAGACAGAAAGAAACGTTTCCGTCCCTTTCTGATGAACTGAGATCTCTGTTTATAGATACGTAGTGCTCTAACAGGACAGAGTAAAGGCCTACGCCCGTCTGAAGACGGAAGAGCCTTAATAACAATAGGTTCCGGATATTTATTAGGAGCCTGATTCTTAGCTAAAAAACCGACGTTAGTAGTGAAGGTGATAGTGTTCCCAACACTACGATAATGAGAATCATCCACCGATAGTGCATGAAGCTCACTGACTCTTCTGGCAGAAGAGAAAGCTAAGAGAAAAGCTGTCTTATAAGATAAGAATTTGAAATCTACTGTCCCAAGAGGTTCAAATGGCTTTTCCTTCAATTTAAGGAGAACCCAAGCTAAATTCCACTTAGGAATTAATCTAAGAGTTCTGGGTCTATTTATCGAAAAGTTTCTAACCAATTTCGATAAAGAGACATTAGATCCAATTTGTAAACTATCATGATGTGCATAGGTATCAGATAACATAGATCTATAACCCTTTATAGTAACCGGTTGCAGTTTGATTTCGTCAAACAAGTATACTAGAAAGTTAGCAATGTCTGGTATAGAGGGATCAAATATATCAACAGAATGATCCCTACACCAACGACGGAAAACCTTCCACTTAGCCGCATAGTTTAGCGAAGAGGAGGTCCTCCTACAGTTAGAAATCGCGTCCACTGCTCGTCCTGTAAAGTGCTTGCCATGCAAGAAGGACCGCACAACGGAAAAACGTGAAGGTTGAGACCTTGCGGGTTGTGATGCAGTTGGCGCGATTTCCCCTGCCAAAGAAGATCCTCTCGTGGAGGGAGCTTCCGCGGTAGGTCCCACAACAGACACCTGAGTAGATTTATCCACGGTCTCTGTGGCGACAGAGATGCTACCAACAGAATCTTGCATTGAGATTGTTTTATCTTTAGCAATACTTGTTGAATTAACGGCGCTGGAGGATACGCATATCCTATCATTCCGTCCCAAGGGATCGATAGAGCGTCTACAGCAAATCCGGACACGGGGACACATACGTCTGCAACTGATTGTTGAGATGTGTCGCAAATAAGTCTATCATTGGCCGTTCCCATTGGTAGCAAATCTGATTGAATACTTGTTTGTTGAGAGTCCACTCCGACGGCAACAAGCGACCCTTTCGAGAAAGGGAGTCTGCTAGCACATTCAGACGACCCGGTATGTGACGGACCGAAAGAAGAACGTGATGTTCCAACGCAAACAGAAGGATTCTTTCCGTTAGATTGAACAACGGAACTGAATGAGTGCCTCCCTGATTCCGTATATACGCCACTACTGTCGTATTGTCGGATAGGATTTGGACATGAGCATCGTGAATAATGTCCATCCAGTGACGTAACGCAAGCCAAATTGACATCATTTCCTTGATGTTTATGTGCTTGCACAGGAATTGCGGATCCCAAAGACCCTGGCATCTCGAATCCGTTGGGATTAATGATGCACCCCAACCTGTTTGACTGGCATCCGTCATAATGGTAAAACTCGGATCCGGCAACTGCAGCGGAACTCCTTGAGTTAACCACTGAATGTTTGCCCAAGTCTGAATCTCTTGTTTCACTTGATCTGACAAGAGAACGTCTACATCGAGCGAATGAATTTTCACACTCCAATTCTGAGTCAAGAAAATTTGAAGAGGCCGTGTGCGTAGCCGTCCCATCGGAATGAGATCCGCAGCGGCTCCGCACAGACCTATCAGTCTCATAAATTCTCTCGCTGTGACTTTGTCTGTATTTAGACAATAGCGAGCGTAACAACTGACTAATTTCGCTCTGGTTAACGGCAGACGAACGAGATTGTTGTGCGTCTCGAAGCTCATTCCCAGATGAGTGAATGACTTGGACGGCACCAGATCCGACTTCTCCTCGTTTACTATGAAACCGAGACGTCGGAGCAATAGAAGAAGATTCTGAACATCGTTCTGAAGCGTTAACTCGTTGCCGTACCTCTGAAGAATGTCGTCCAGGTAGGCCGACGTTACCGCAGACGAATGAGCTCGGAAGTAGATCATTACCGAGTTCATTACCCGAGTGAAAGCCCAGGGTGCTAGATTCAATCCGAAGCACACGGCCCGGAACTGATACACCACTCCTAGGACTGCGAAGCGTAGATACTTTCGGAATGTCGGATGTACCATGACGTGAAAGTACGCATCTTTGAGATCTATGCTCGTTGCATAATCGTTCACCCGAATACTCGCTCTGACCGATCGAATCGTCTCCATATAAAACTTCGGAGCGATGATCAGCTTGTTTATCCAGCTCAAATCTATGACTGGACGGAACGAGCCGTCTGGTTTCGGAACCAGAAACAGATGGCTGTAGAATCCCAGCGATTCCTGGTTTTCTACGACCTCTACCGCGTTCTTCATTAAAAGAGACTGCACCTCTGATAGCAGAGCGTCTCTTTTCTGAGGGTTTGACGGAAGATGAGTCCACTTTGGACTTCGAGTTAATGGAGGCTTTCGTTTGAAGGATATCTTTAGACCTTCCGAAGTCACTCCTCTCACCCACGGGTCGTCCGTAATCGACGCCCACTCTTGAGAAAAACTCGACAACCTTCCGCCAACCGGAACGCGATAGAGGTTTGAGCCATCACCTCCTGGATCTGCGAGGCCTGCGGTAGGAGAAACCACGTCTTCCACGACCCGCACCTCGCCTCGTCGACCTCGGGGCGTCCGACCGATTGTCCCGGCCTGAAGGACGTCCCGAACGAGAGTCGCTATCCTGACGGTCTCTCGAATAAGAGCTAGAGGACGCACCGGAACCTCTATAGGAACCTCTCTTGGGCGGATAAGACCCAGAAGTGCCCGCCTTATTCGTGTCTGCTGAATCCGACCTTTTAGGAGCGGATCTAAACAACAGAGAATCACTAGCTTTCTTTTTAATATTATCATAAATAGCGGAAAGCTTGCCGTCAAAGAGAAGATCTCCTGAGACCGAAGCGACTCTAAGAGAGTTCTTCACCTTAGAATCCACTAGTGTGGATGTAGACAGGGCTGCGTCACGTCTAACCAACTCCAGATTTGCCACTGAAAGGGCGGAGTTACACGTGGAATAAGCTACTGCCCTTGAAAGAAGTCTTAAGGAGGATTGTATATCCTGAAACTCTTCCCCTTGAAGACGCAGTGATAACGCCTTCGTAAGGTGATCTGCGTAAGATAAGGCATCTAAATTGGCTCTGTTAGACGCAATAGCTGTTTCCAACACTGCGGTTGGAATAGAAGCTGACGACGGTAATGATAGCTCTAAGTCTTCCGCCTCGTCGTCCATACGCAGAGGAACTCTCGGTATACCCTGACCTGCCGTGTCGAATTTATTCCTTGCATTAATGAAAGGCAGGTTGAGAGTATTTGCGGACAAGAAGCCTGCTTTCCCTGTCCTGGAAGCAAGTTTAAAAATAGCGTCGTTCAATAATTCAAATGTTCTTGCAACATTATTGGACTGCGACGGAAACTCGGGAGCGATGTCCCTGAACCGCTCGAAAAAATCAGAGTCCAATGACGCTATAATTCTCCTGTCCGGAAGCGCAGCAGTCTGGCCCGACGGAACAACTTGAGGAAGAAAGTGCCGGATGAAGTCTACGGCAGCTTTGTGTTGTTCCGAAAGGGATAGCTCCAATTCATCCGTATCCCTTTCACCATCCGGTCGGACCTCCCGATGTTCCCGGTCGTCCGCCCCCGATGCTTCGGCGGAGCGTACCGACCCAGCGCCGTCGGATAATTCTCGATCCGACACCGTCTCTGTCGGCTGCTGGGATGCTGCGATAAGCTGTGCTATCTGCACTAGAATGTCCGACGTCGAGACCTGCGGAGGAGCGGTCTTTCGCTGCTTTGCCGAGGGCAGCTCCGCATCAGATGGCTCCCGCATACTTTTCCTATGCGAACGTCCGGAGTCCATCGGTCTCGAATCCCTGGCTGCCGGATGGTGTGACCTGGTCGCCGAATAATCCTTCATCGGCGAAGCTGGCAAGATATCGGAGGTCACGCAGCCAAGGTGCGGTCGTGTGCGCCGGCGAGAAGAGGAAGCCTTAACAGTCTCTGCGGACTGCTTATACAACGGAGCGTCCCGAGCGACGGACGTATGCTCCGCTAAAGACACATTTTGTACCACAACATCTGGTCCCAGATGTTGTTGTACGAGAGAGGGGCCTCTCTCGCTCGCAGCCCGGCTGGACCTGGACGAGCTAGGAACCGGACTAAAAGGCTTCCTCCGTTCTCGTTCACTATCCGCCGTCACTGGGTGTGCATCTATTATTTTTATAGTGCTCGCATCACCCAAAATTTCCTCTTGGACCGCATCGGACGAACCCGGCTGCCGAACCATTCGGTGAATGGACGCTACACCGGGCGAGCTAGCGGACGACATTTGTCTAATCTCCATGAGCACTTTTGCCGCTAGCTCTGTATTTAATTGTGACGACGGACGCACACTTGAAGAAGATAACATGGAAACATCACCCTGTTCTGGTTCCTCTGAAATAGAAACTGAGAGAGTAGAGTGACCTTGTGGAGAAAGAGCCGGCATCGCTCTTTCTCCAGAAACAACATATCGTGACACACGTTTCCAATGTTTCTCATCCCAATGTTCACATACAGGACAGGGATTAATGCGAGAACACTGACTACAATTTATGCAATAATCATGAAAGTCAGAGGAAGATTTCTTCCTATTACAATTTGAACAAGTTCCCTTCATTGTGAAAGAACAACAATAAGTCCTAGTTACTCGCAAAAACCCCTGACACAAAGATACATAATAACATGATCCATTAATAAATGAAAAAACAATTGCAAAACAAAATAATTTTGAAAAAATATTTTTTCAGAGAAGCCCAAGTTGCTGAAAAGTAACGTTGAGCCCCGATGGATCCGATGGCAAAGTGTGGTCAAAAATTTTAAAATTATATAAAATAATTAATGAGACACTTTCGGATAATATAAATGTATCTTATAATGAGATAAACTACCTCAAAGGCAAACAGCCCCCCTCAAAAAAGGCTGTTGCCAATGAAAACAAACAGTGTAAACACAGAAGAAAACATGACTCCAGGCACTGAAAAAACTGGCCCGGAATCAGTCCTCAATTACACTCTATCTGATGCAAAACAGAGACTCCCAGGGGAGAATCTGCAGAACATCAGATGGAAGATGCAGAACACAAACGTTATACACCCATGGGTGAAAACGTAACTATGGGGAAAATAACAGAAAACATTCTGTAACCAAGCAACTCTCCCAGGGAATTTTTAGAAATGAAACTTCTCAAAAATATGCCAAAAGCATGGGAGAATTGCAAGGGGGGACTTTAGAAGGTTAGGGGAGAGGAAACACTGAATAAGCAGTGCAACAATTAGCAAGAATGACAACAAGAGGCGTTTGCCTCGAAAATAGGCAACTTAACATAATTTTAACAAAAAATTTTAAGTACAGCCCTGATTATTTTTTGCCACTTCTTTTTTCCTCTCCTCCTTCTATCCTCCTTAGAATCACATTTTCTCCAAGAATTACGTGTCTGGCATCCTTTAAACTGAGATTTACAAGCAAAAAGATCAGTGAGATGTTGACTGATGAAGGGCCAAACAGAGAATGATATTTGGCGCCAATTTCGGGACGACTGCGTCACTGCGCATGCGCAGTAGAGTCGTACTATGGAGGTCCTTTAGGACATGATTTCTTTTTGTTTTGGATGCAAATTTTGGGGATTGGGGGGCAAAATTTGTGTTTGGCCCTGGTTTTTGTGGAGTTAGCACCAGCAGCTAAGTCTGGGTCATTGGTACAGTATAAAAATATTGTATTACGGATTCAGAGACTCTGTGCTACAAGACAAAATATGGATAAAATGTAGGAATACCTGTCATAGGATGATTGGTCTGCATACTGAACAATGTAAAATTGTATTTCAGGCTCAGAGACTCTGTGCTACATGGTGAAATATAGAGAAAACGTAGCAATACCTGTCATAGCATGACTGACATGTTCACTGAGGAGAGAAAAATTGTATTACGGATTCAGAGACTCTGTGCTACAAGACAAAATATGGATAAAATGTAGGAATACCTGTCATAGCCTGACTGGCCTGCATACTGAGCAAAGTATAATTGCATTTCAGGTTCAGAGACTCTGTGCTAAATGACTAAATAAGAAGAAAATGTAGCAATACCCATTATTGCTCTACCCGAATAGAGGGTATTTCCTATATGGGAAAATAAGGAGAAAATGTAGCGATACCCACCATTGCTCTACTCGAATGATTAATGAGTAGTGAAAAATTGTATTACGGATTCAGAGACTCTGTGCTACAAGACAAAATATGGAGAAAATGTAGGAATACCTGTCAAAGCATGATTGGCCTGCATACTGAGCAATGTAAAATTGTATTCCAGTCTCAGAGACTCTGTGCTACATGATGAAATATAGAGAAAATGTAGCAATACCTGTCATAGCATAACTGGCATGTTCACTGAGGAGAGAAAAATTGTATTCCGGATTCAGAGACTCTGTGCTACAAGACAAAATATGGATAAAATGTAGGAATACCTGTCATAGGATGATTGGTCTGCATACTGAACAATGTAAAATTGTATTTCAGGCTCAGAGACTCTGTGCTACATGGTGAAATATAGAGAAAATGTAGCAATACCTGTCATAGCATGACTGGCATTTTCACTGAGTAGTAAAAAATTGTATTACGGATTCAGAGACTATGTGCTACAAGACAAAATATGGAGAGAATGTGGGAAAACCTGTTATACTATGACTAGCCTGCATTCTGAGCAAGGTATAATTGCATTCCAGGTTCAGAGACTCTGTGCTAAATGACAAAATATGAAGAAAATGTAGCAATACACATTATTGCTCTACGGGAATGATTAATGAGTAGTGTAAAATTGTATTACGGATTCAGAGACTCTGTGCTACAAGGCAAAATATGGATAAAATGTAGGAATACCTGTCATAGCCTGACTGGCCTGCATACTGAGCAAAGTATAATTGCATTTCAGGTTCAGAGACTCTGTGCTAAATGACAAAATAAGAAGAAAATGTAGCAATACCCATTATTGCTCTACTCGAATGATTAATGAGTAGTGTAAAATTGTATTACGGATTCAGAGACTCTGTGCTACAAGATAAAATATGGAGAACATGTAGGAATACCTGCCATAGCATGATTGGCCTGCATTGTGAGCAATGTAAAATTGTATTCCAGGCTCAGAGACTCTGTGCTACATGATGAAATATAGGGAAAATGTAGCAATACCTGACATAGCATGACTGGCATGTTCACTGAGTAGAGAAAAATTGTATTACGGATTCAGAGACTCTGTGCTACAAGGCAAAATATGGATAAAATGTAGGAATACCTGTCATAGCCTGACGGGCTAGCATACTGAGCAAAGTATATTTGCATTCCAGGTTCAGAGACTCTGTGCTAAATGACAAAATATGAAGAAAATGTAGCAATACCCATCATTGCTCTATTGGAATGATTAAAGAGTAGTGTAAAATTGTATTACGGATTCAGAGACTCTGTGCTACAAGACAAAATATGGATAAAATGTAGGAAGTCATAGCGTGACTGGCCTGCATACTGAGCAAGGTATAATTGCATTCCAGGTTCAGAGACTCTGTGCTAAATGACAAAATATGAAAAAAATGTAGCAATACCCATTATTGGTCTACTGGAATGATTAATGAGTAGTGTAAAATTGTATTACGGATTCAGAGACTCTGTGCTACAAGACAAAATATGGAGAACATGTAGGAATACCTGCCATAGCATGATTGGCCTGCATACTGAGCAATGTAAAATTGTATTCCAGACTCCGAGATTCTGTGCTACATGATGAAATATAGAGAAAATGTAGCAGTACCTGACATAGCATGACTGGCATGTTCACCAAGTAGAGAAAAATTGTATTACTGATTCAGAGACTCTGTGCTACAACACAAAATATGGATAAAATGTACGAATACCTGTCATAACCTGACTGGCCTGCATACTGAGCAAAGTGTAATTGCATTCCAGGTTCAGAGACTCTGTGCAAAATTTCAAAATATGAAGAAAATGTAGCAATACCCATCATTGCTCTACTTGAATGATTAAAGAGTAGTGTAAAATTGTATTACGGATTCAGAGACTCTGTGCTACAAGACAAAATATGGTGAAAATGTGGGAAAACCTGTCATAGCATGACTGGCCTGCATACTGAGCAATGTATCATTGCATTCCAGGTTCAGAGACTCAGTGCTATATGGGAAAATAAGGAGAAAATGTAGCGACACCCACCATTGCTCTACTCGAATGATTAATGAGTAGTGAAAAATTGTATTACGGATTCAGAGACTCTGTGCTACAAGACAAAATATGGAGAAAATGTAGGAATACCTGTCATAGCATGATTGGTCTGCATACTGAGCAATGTAAAATTGTATTCCAGGCTCAGAGACTCTGTGCTACATGACAAAATATAGAGAAAATGTAGCTATACCTGTCATAGCATGACTGACATGTTCACTGAGGAGAGAAAAAGTCTATTACGGATTCAGAGACTCTGTGCTACAAGACAAAATATGTATAAAATGTAGGAATACCTGTCATAGCATGACTGGGCTGCATACTGAGCAAAGTATAATTGCATTCCAGGTTCAGAGACTCTGTGCTAAATGACTAAATATGAAGAAAATGTAGGAATACCAATTATTGCTCTACTGGAATGATTAATGAGTAGTGTAAAATTGTATTACGGATACAGAGACTCTGTGCTACAAGACAAAATATGGATAAAATGTAGGAATACCTGTCATAGCCTGACTGGCCTGCATACTGAGCAAAGTATAATTGCATTTCAGGTTCAGAGTCTCTGTGGTAAATGACAAAATAAGAAGAAAATGTAGCAATACCCATTATTGCTCTACTCGAATGATTAATGAGTAGTGTAAAATTGTTTTACGGATTCAGAGACTCTGTGCTACAAGATAAAATATGGAGAACATGTAGGAATACCTGTCATAGCATGATTGGCCTGCATACTGAGCAATGTAAAATTGTATTCCAGTCTCAGAGACTCTGTGCTACATGATGAAATATAGAGAAAATGTAGTAATACCTGACATAGCATGACTGGCATGTTCACTGAGTAGAGAACAATTGTTTTACGGATTCAGAGACTCTGTGCTACAAGATAAAATATGGAGAACATGTAGGAATACCTGTCATAGCATGATTGGCCTGCATACTGAGCAATGTAAAATTGTATTCCAGTCTCAGAGACTCTGTGCTACATGATGAAATATAGAGAAAACGTAGCAATACCTGTCATAGCATGACTGGCATGTTCACTGAGGAGAGAAAAATTGTATTACGGATTCAGAGACTCTGTGCTACAAGACAAAATATGGATAAAATGTAGGAATACCTGTCATAGGATGATTGGTCTGCATACTGAACAATGTAAAATTGTATTTCAGGCTCAGAGACTCTGTGCTACATGGTGAAATATAGAGAAAATGTAGCAATACCTGTCATAGCATGACTGGCATTTTCACTGAGTAGTAAAAAATTGTATTACGGATTGAGAGACTATGTGCTACAAGACAAAATATGGAGAGAATGTGGGAAAACCTGTTATACTATGACTGGCCTGCATTCTGAGCAAGGTATAATTGCATTCCAGGTTCAGAGACTCTGTGCTAAATGACAAAATATGAAGAAAATGTAGCAATACACATTATTGCTCTACGGGAATGATTAATGAGTAGTGTAAAATTGTATTACGGATTCAGAGACTCTGTGCTACAAGACAAAATATGGAGAACATTTAGGAATACCTGCCATATCATGATTGGCCTGCATACTGAGCAATGTAAAATTGTATTCCAGACTCCAAGATTCTGTGCTACATGATGAAATATAGAGAAAATTTAGCAGTACCTGACATAGCATGACTGGCATGTTCACCGAGTAGAGAAAAACTGTATTACGGATTCAGAGACTCTGTGCTACAAGACAAAATATGGATAAAATGTACGAATACCTGTCATAACATGACTGGGCTGCATACTGAGCAAAGTATAATTGCATTCCAGGTTCAGAGACTCTGTGCTAAATGACAAAATATGAAGAAAATGTAGCAATACCCATTATTGCTCTACTGGAATGATTAATGAGTAGTGTAAAATTTTATTACGGATTCAGAGACTCTGTGCTACAAGACAAAATATGGATAAAATGTGGGAAAACCTGTCATAGCATGACTGGCCTGTATACTGAGCAATGTATCATTGCATTCCAGGTTCAGAGACTCTGTGCTGTATGGGAAAATAAGGAGAAAATGTAGCGATACCCACCACTGCTCTACTCGAATGATTAATGAGTAGTGAAAAATTGTGTTACGGATTCAGAGACTCTGTGCTACAAGACAAAATATGGAGAAAATGTAGGAATACCTGTCACAGCATGATTGGCCTGCATACTGAGCAATGCAAAAATGTATTCCAGTCTCAGAGACTCTGTGCTACATGATGAAATATAGAGAAAACGTAGCAATACCTGTCATAGCATGAGTGGCATGTTCACTGAGGAGAGAAAAATTGTATTACGGATTCAGAGACTCTGTGCTACAAGACAAAATATGGATAAAATGTAGGAATACCTGTCATAGGATGATTGGTCTGCATACTGAACAATGTAAAATTGTATTTCAGGCTCAGAGACTCTGTGCTACATGGTGAAATATAGAGAAAACGTAGCAATACCTGTCATAGCATGACTGACATGTTCACTGAGGAGAGAAAAATTGTATTACGGATTCAGAGACTCTGTGCTACAAGACAAAATATGGATAAAATGAAGGAATACCTGTCATAGCCTGACTGGCCTGCATACTGAGCAAAGTATAATTGCATTTCAGGTTCAGAGACTCTGTGCTAAATGACTAAATAAGAAGAAAATGTAGCAATACCCATTATTTCTCTACACGAATGATTAATGAGTAGTGTAAAATTGTTTTACGGATTCAGAGACTCTGTGCTACAAGATAAAATATGGAGAACATGTAGGAATACCTGCCATAGCATGATTGGCCTGCATTCTGAGCAATGTAATATTGTATTCCAGGCTCAGAGACTCTGTGCTACATGATGAAATATAGAGAAAATGTAGCAATACCTGACATAGCATGACTGGCATGTTCACTGAGTAGAGAAAAATTGTATTACGGATTCAGAGACTCTGCGCTACAAGACAAAATATGGAGAAAATGTAGGAATACCTGTCATAGCCTGATGGGCCTGCATACTGAGCAAAGTATAATTGCATTCCAGGTTCAGAGACTCTGTGCTAAATGACAAAATATGAAGAAAATGTAGCAATACCCATCATTGCTCTATTGGAATGATTAAAGAGTAGTGTAAAATTGTATTACGGATTCAGAGACTCTGTGCTACAAGACAAAATATGGATAAAATGTAGGAATACCTGTCATAGCATGACTCGCCTGCATACTGAGCAAGGTATAATTGCATTCCAGGTTCAGAGACTCTGTGCTAAATGACAAAATATGAAGAAAATGTAGCAATACCCATTATTGGTCTACTGGAATGATTAATGAGTAGTGTAAAATTGTATTACGGATTCAGAGACTCTGTGCTACAAGACAAAATATGGAGAACATTTAGGAATACCTGCCATATCATGATTGGCCTGCATACTGAGCAATGTAAAATTGTATTCCAGACTCCAAGATTCTGTGCTACATGATGAAATATAGAGAAAATGTAGCAGTACCTGACATAGCACGACTGGCATGTTCACCGAGTAGAGAAAAATTGTATTAGGGATTCAGAGACTCTGTGCTACAAGGCAAAATATGGATAAAATGTAGGAATACCTGTCATAGCCTGACGGGCTTGCATACTGAGCAAAGTATAATTGCATTCCAGGTTCAGAGACTCTGTGCTAAATGACAAAATAAGAAGAAAATGTAGCAATACCCATTATTGCTCTACTCGAATGATTAATGAGTAGTGTGAAATTGTATTACGGATTCAGAGACTCTGTGCTACAAGATAAAATATGGAGAACATGTAGGAATACCTGCCATAGCATGATTGGCCTGCATTCTGAGCAATGTAAAATTGTATTCCAGGCTCAGAGACTCTGTGCTACATGATGAAATATAGAGAAAATGTAGCAATACCTGACATAGCATGTCTGGCATGTTCACTGAGTAGAGAAAAATTGTATTACGGATTCAGAGACTCTGTGCTACAAGACAAAATATGGATAAAATGTAGGAATACCTGTCATAGCCTGACGGGCCTGCATACTGAGCAAAGTATAATTGCATTCCAGGTTCAGAGACTCTGTGCTAAATGACAAGATATGAAGAAAATGTAGCAATACCCATCATTGCTCTATTGGAATGATTAAAGAGTAGTGTAAAATTGTATTACGGATTCAGAGACTCTGTGCTACAAGACAAAATATGGATAAAATGTAGGAATACCTGTCATAGCATGACTGGCCTGCATACTGAGCAAGGTATAATTGCATTCCAGGTTCAGAGACTCTGTGCTAAATGACAAAATATGAAGAAAATGTAGCAATACCCATTATTGGTCTACTGGAATGATTAATGAGTAGTGTAAAATTGTATTACGGATTCAGAGACTCTGTGCTACAATACAAAATATGGAGAACATGTAGGAATACCAGCCATAGCATGATTGGCCAGCATACTGAAAAATTTAAAATTGTATTCCAGACTCCGAGATTCTGTGCTACATGATGAAATATAGAGAAAATGTAGCAGTACCTGACATAGCATGACTGGCATGTTCACCGAGTAGAGAAAAATTGTATTACGGATTCAGCGACTCTGTGCTACAAGACAAAACATGGATAAAATGTACGAATACCTGTCATAACCTGACTGGCCTGCATACTGAGCAAAGTATAATTGCATTCCAGGTTCAAAGACTCTGTGCTAAACGACAAAATATGAAGAAAATGTAGCAATACCCATCATTGCTCTACTTGAATGATTAAAGAGTACTGTAAAATTGTATTACGGATTCAGAGACTCTGTGCTACAAGAGAAAATATGGTGAAAATGTGGGAAAACCTGTCATAGCATGACTGGCCTGCATACTGAGCAATGTATCATTGCATTCCAGGTTCAGAGACTCTGTGCTATATGGGAAAATAAGGAGAAAATGTAGCGATACCCACCATTGCTCTACTCGAATGATTAATGAGTAGTGAAAAATTGTATTACGGATTCAGAGACTCTGTGCTACAAGACAAAATATGGAGAAAATGTAGGAATACCTGTCATAGCATGATTGGCCTGCATACTGAGCAATGTAAAATTGTATTCCAGGCTCAGAGACTCTGTGCTACATGGCGAAATATAGAGAAAATGTAGCAATACCTGTCATAGCATGACTGGCATGTTTACTGAGAAGAGAAAAATTGTATTACGGATTCAGAGACTCTGTGCTACAAGACAAAATATGGATAAAATGTAGGAATACCTGTCATAGCATGACTGGGCTGCATACTGAGCAAAAGTATAATTGCATTCCAGGTTCAGAGACTCTGTGCTAAATGACTAAATATGAAGAAAATGTAACAATACCCACCATTGCTCTACTCGAATGATTAATGAGTAGTGAAAAATTGTATTACGGATTCAGAGACTCTGTGCTACAAGACAAAATATGGATAAAATGTAGGAATACCTGTCATAGCCGGACTGGCCTGCATACTTAGCAAAGAATAATTGCATTTCAGGTTCAGAGACTCTGTGCTAAATGACAAAATAAAAAGAAAATGTAGCAATACCCATTATTGCTCTACTCGAATGATTAATGACTAGTGTAAAATTGTATTACGGATTCAGAGACTCTGTGCTACAAGATAAAATATGGAGAACATGTAGGAATACCTGCCATAGCATGATTGGCCTGCATACTGAGCAATGTAAAATTGTATTCCAGACTCCGAGATTCTGTGCTACATGATGAAATATAGAGAAAATGCAGCAGTACCTGACATAGCACGACTGGCATGTTCACCAAGTAGAGAAAAATTGTATTACGGATTCAGAGACTCTGTGCTACAAGACAAAATATGGATAAAATGTACGAATACCTGTCATAACCTGACTGGCCTGCATACTGAGCAAAGTATAATTGCATTCCAGGTTCAGAGACTCTCTGGTAAATGACAAAATATGAAGAAAATGTAGCAATACCCATCATTGCTCTACTTGAATGATTAAAGAGTAGTGTAAAATTGTATTACGGATTCAGAGACTCTGTGCTACAAGACAAAATATGGTGAAAATGTGGGAAAACCTGTCATAGCATGACTGGCCTGCATACTGAGCAATGTATCATTGCATTCCAGGTTCAGAGACTCTGTGCTATATGGGAAAATAAGGAGAAAATGTAGCGATACCCACCATTGCTCTACTCGAATGATTAATGAGTAGTGAAAAATTGTATTACGGATTCAGAGACTCTGTGCCACAAGACAAAATATGGAGAAAATGTAGGAATACCTGTCATAGCATGATTGGCCTGCATACTGAGCAATGTAAAATTGTATTCCAGGCTCAGAGACTCTGTGCTACATGACGAAATATAGAGAAAACGTAGCAATACCTGTCATAGCATAACTGGCATGTTCACTGAGGAGAGAAAAATTGTATTACGGATTCAGAGACTCTGTGCTACAAGACAAAATATGGAGAAAATGTAGGAATACCTGTCATAGCCTGACGGGCCTGCATACTGAGCAAAGTATAATTGCATTCTAGGTTCAGAGACTCTGTGCTAAATGACAAAATATGAAGAAAATGTAGCAATACCCATCATTGCTTGATTTGAATGATTAAAGATTAGTGTAAAATTGTATTACGGATTCAGAGACTCTGTGCTACAAGACAAAATATGGATAAAATGTAGGAATACCTGTCATAGCATGACTGGGCTGCATACTGAGCAAAGTATAATTGCATTCCAGGTTCAGAGACTCTGTGCTAAATGACTAAATATGAAGAAAATGTAACAATACCCACCATTGCTCTACTCGAATGATTAATGAGTCGTGAAAAATTGTATTACGGATTCAGAGACTCTGTGCTACAAGCCAAAATATGGAGTGAATGTAGGAATACCTGTCATAGAATGATTGGTCTGCATATTGAGCAATGTAAAATTGTATTTCAGGCTCAGACACTCTGCGCTACATGGTGAAATATAGAGAAAATGTAGCAATACCTGTCATAGCATGACTGGCATTTTCACTGAGTAGTAAAAAATTGTATTACGGATTCAGAGACTCTGTGCTACAAGACAAAATATGGAGAGAATGTGGGAAAACCTGTTATACTATGACTGGCCTGCATTCTGAGCAAGGTATAATTGCATTCCAGGTTCAGAGACTCTGTGCTAAATGACAAAATATGAAGAAAATGTAGCAATACCCATTATTGCTCTACTGGAATGATTAATGAGTAGTGTAAAATTGTATTACGGATTCAGAGACTCTGTGCTACAAGACAAAATATGGATAAAATGTAGGAATACCTGTCATAGCATGACTGGCCTGCATACTGAGCAAGGTATAATTGCATTCCAGGTTCAGAGACTCTGTGCTAAATGACAAAATATGAAGAAAATGTAGCAATACCCATTATTGGTCTACTCGAATGATTAATGAGTAGTGTAAAATTGTATTACGGATTCAGAGACTCTGTGCTACAATACAAAATATGGAGAACATGTAGGAATACCAGCCATAGCATGATTGGCCAGCTTACTGAGCAATGTAAAATTGTATTCCAGACTCCGAGATTCTGTGCTACATGATGAAATATAGAGAAAATGTAGCAGTACCTGACATAGCATGACTGGCATGTTCACCGAGTAGAGAAAAATTGTATTACGGATTCAGAGACTCTGTGCTACAAGACAAAACATGGATAAAATGTACGAATACCTGTCATAACCTGACTGGCCTGCATACTGAGCAAAGTATAATTGCATTCCAGGTTCAAAGACTCTGTGCTAAACGACAAAATATGAAGAAAATGTAGCAATACCCATCATTGGTCTACTTGAATGATTAAAGAGTACTGTAAAATTGTATTACGGATTCAGAGACTCTGTGCTACAAGACAAAATATGGTGAAAATGTGGGAAAACCTGTCATAGCATGACTGGCCTGCATACTGAGCAATGTATCATTGCATTCCAGGTTCAGAGACTCTGTGCTTTATGGGAAAATAAGGAGAAAATGTAGCGATACCCACCATTGCCCTACTCGAATGATTAATGAGTAGTGAAAAATTGTATTACGGATTCAGAGACTCTGTGCTACAAGACAAAATATGGAGAAAATGTAGGAATACCTGTCATAGCATGATTGTCCTGCATACTGAGCAATGTAAAATTGTATTCCAGGCTCAGAGACTCTGTGCTACATGGCGAAATATAGAGAAAATGTAGCAATACCTGTCATAGCATGACTGGCATGTTTACTGAGAAGAGAAAAATTGTATTACGGATTCAGAGACTCTGTGCTACAAGACAAAATATGGATAAAATGTAGGAATACCTGTCATAGCATGACTGGGCTGCATACTGAGCAAAGTATAATTGCATTCCAGGTTCAGAGACTCTGTGCTAAATGACTAAATATGAAGAAAATGTAACAATACCCACCATTGCTCTACTCGAATGATTAATGAGTAGTGAAAAATTGTATTACGGATTCAGAGACTCTGTGCTACAAGACAAAATATGGATAAAATGTAGGAATACCTGTCATAGCCGGACTGGCCTGCATACTTAGCAAAGAATAATTGCATTTCAGGTTCAGAGACTCTGTGCAAAATGACAAAATAAGAAGAAAATGTAGCAATACCCATTATTGCTCTACTCGAATGATTAATGACTAGTGTAAAATTGTATTACGGATTCAGAGACTCTGTGCTACAAGATAAAATATGGAGAACATGTAGGAATACCTGCCATAGCATGATTGGCCTGCATACTGAACAATGTAAAATTGTATTCCAGACTCCGAGATTCTGTGCTACATGATGAAATATAGAGAAAATGTAGCAGTACCTGACATAGCACGACTGGCATGTTCACCGAGTAGAGAAAAATTGTATTACGGATTCAGAGACTCTGTGCTACAAGACAAAAAATGTATAAAATGTACGAATACCTGTCATAACCTGACTGGCCTGCATACTGAGCAAAGTATAATTGCATTCCAGGTTCAGAGACCCTCTGGTAAATGACAAAATATGAAGAAAATGTAGCAATACCCATCATTGCTCTACTTGAATGATTAAAGAGTAGTGTAAAATTGTATTACGGATTCAGAGACTCTGTGCTACAAGACAAAATATGGTGAAAATGTGGGAAAACCTGTCATAGCATGACTGGCCTGCATACTGAGCAATGTATCATTGCATTCCAGGTTCAGAGACTCTGTGCTATATGGGAAAATAAGGAGAAAATGTAGCGATACCCACCATTGCTCTACTCGAATGATTAATGAGTAGTGAAAAATTGTATTACGGATTCAGAGACTCTGTGCCACAAGACAAAATATGGAGAAAATGTAGGAATACCTGTCATAGCATGATTGGCCTGCATACTGAGCAATGTAAAATTGTATTCCAGGCTCAGAGACTCTGTGCTACATGACGAAATATAGAGAAAACGTAGCAATACCTGTCATAGCATAACTGGCATGTTCACTGAGGAGAGAAAAATTGTATTACGGATTCAGAGACTCTGTGCTACAAGACAAAAAATGGAGAAAATGTAGGAATACCTGTCATAGCCTGACGGGCCTGCATACTGAGCAAAGTATAATTGCATTCTAGGTTCAGAGACTCTGTGCTAAATGACAAAATATGAAGAAAATGTAGCAATACCCATCATTGCTCGATTTGAATGATTAAAGATTAGTGTAAAATTGTATTACGGATTCAGAGACTCTGTGCTACAAGACAAAATATGGATAAAATGTAGGAATACCTGTCATAGCATGACTGGGCTGCATACTGAGCAAAGTATAATTGCATTCCAGGTTCAGAGACTCTGTGCTAAATGACTAAATATGAAGAAAATGTAACAATACCCACCATTGCTCTACTAGAATGATTAATGAGTCGTGAAAAATTGTATTACGGATTCAGAGACTCTGTGCTACAAGCCAAAATATGGAGTGAATGTAGGAATACCTGTCATAGAATGATTGGTCTGCATACTGAGCAATGTAAAATTGTATTTCAGGCTCAGACACTCTGCGCTACATGGTGAAATATAGAGAAAATGTAGCAATACCTGTCATAGCATGACTGGCATTTTCACTGAGTAGTAAAAAATTGTATTACGGATTCAGAGACTCTGTGCTACAAGACAAAATATGGAGAGAATGTGGGAAAACCTGTTATACTATGACTGGCCTGCATTCTGAGCAAGGTATAATTGCATTCCAGGTTCAGAGACTCTGTGCTAAATGACAAAATATGAAGAAAATGTAGCAATACCCATTATTGCTCTACTGGAATGATTAATGAGTAGTGTAAAATTGTATTACGGATTCAGAGACTCTGTGCTACAAGACAAAATATGGATAAAATGTAGGAATACCTGTCATAGCCTGACTGGCCTGCATACTGAGCAAAGTATAATTGCATTTCAGGTTCAGAGACTCTGTGCTAAATGACTAAATAAGAAGAAAATGTAGCAATACCCATTATTGCTCTACTCGAATGATTAATGAGTAGTGTAAAATTGTTTTACGGATTCAGAGACTCTGTGCTACAAGATAAAATATGGAGAACATGTAGGAATACCTGCCATAGCATGATTGGCCTGCATTCTGAGCAATGTAATATTGTATTCCAGGCTCAGAGACTCTGTGCTACATGATGAAATATAGAGAAAATGTAGCAATACCTGACATAGCATGACTGGCATGTTCACTGAGTAGAGAAAAATTGTATTACGGATTCAGAGACTCTGTGCTACAAGACAAAATATGGAGAAAATGTAGGAATACCTGTCATAGCCTGACGGGCCTGCATACTGAGCAAAGTATAATTGCATTCCAGGTTCAGAGACTCTGTGCTAAATGACAAAATATGAAGAAAATGTAGCAATACCCATCATTGCTCTATTGGAATGATTAAAGAGTAGTGTAAAATTGTATTACGGATTCAGAGACTCTGTGCTACAAGACAAAATATGGATAAAATGTAGGAATACCTGTCATAGCATGACTGGCCTGCATACTGAGCAAGGTATAATTGCATTCCAGGTTCAGAGACTCTGTGCTAAATGACAAATACCCATTATTGGTCTACTGGAATGATTAATGAGTAGTGTAAAATTGTATTACGGATTCAGAGACTCTGTGCTACAAGACAAAATATGGAGAACATTTAGGAATACCTGCCATATCATGATTGGCCTGCATACTGAGCAATGTAAAATTGTATTCCAGACTCCGAGATTCTGTGCTACATGATGAAATATAGAGAAAATTTAGCAGTACCTGACATAGCATGACTGGCATGTTCACCGAGTAGAGAAAAATTGTATTACGGATTCAGAGACTCTGTGCTACAAGACAAAATATGGATAAAATGTATGAATACCTGTCATAACATGACTGGGCTGCATACTGAGCAAAGTATAATTGCATTCCAGGTTCAGAGACTCTGTGCTAAATGACAAAATATGAAGAAAATGTAGCAATACCCATTATTGGTCTACTGGAATGATTAATGAGTAGTGTAAAATTGTATTACGGATTGAGAGACTCTGTGCTACAAGACAAAATATGGATAAAATGTGGGAAAACCTGTCATAGCATGACTGGCCTGCATATTGAGCAATGTATCATTGCATTCCAGGTTCAGAGACTCTGTGCTATATGGGAAAATAAGGAGAAAATGTAGCGATACCCACCATTGCTCTACTCGAATGATTAATGAGTAGTGAAAAATTGTATTACGGATTCAGAGACTCTGTGCCACAAGACAAAATATGGAGAAAATGTAGGAATACCTGTCATAGCATGATTGGCCTGCATACTGAGCAATGTAAAATTGTATACCAGGCTCAGAGACTCTGTGCTACATGACGAAATATAGAGAAAACGTAGCAATACCTGTCATAGCATAACTGGCATGTTCACTGAGGAGAGAAAAATTGTATTACGGATTCAGAGACTCTGTGCTACAAGACAAAATATGGAGAAAATGTAGGAATACCTGTCATAGCCTGACGGGCCTGCATACTGAGCAAAGTATAATTGCATTCTAGGTTCAGAGACTCTGTGCTAAATGACAAAATATGAAGAAAATGTAGCAATACCCATCATTGCTTGATTTGAATGATTAAAGATTAGTGTAAAATTGTATTACGGATTCAGAGACTCTGTGCTACAAGACAAAATATGGATAAAATGTAGGAATACCTGTCATAGCATGACTGGGCTGCATACTGAGCAAAGTATAATTGCATTCCAGGTTCAGAGACTCTGTGCTAAATGACTAAATATGAAGAAAATGTAACAATACCCACCATTGCTCTACTCGAATGATTAATGAGTCGTGAAAAATTGTATTACGGATTCAGAGACTCTGTGCTACAAGCCAAAATATGGAGTGAATGTAGGAATACCTGTCATAGAATGATTGGTCTGCATACTGAGCAATGTAAAATTGTATTTCAGGCTCAGACACTCTGCGCTACATGGTGAAATATAGAGAAAATGTAGCAATACCTGTCATAGCATGACTGGCATTTTCACTGAGTAGTAAAAAATTGTATTACGGATTCAGAGACTCTGTGCTACAAGACAAAATATGGAGAGAATGTGGGAAAACCTGTTATACTATGACTGGCCTGCATACTGAGCAAGGTATAATTGCATTCCAGGTTCAGAGACTCTGTGCTAAATGACAAAATATGAAGAAAATGTAGCAATACCCATTATTGGTCTACTGGAATGATTAATGAGTAGTGTAAAATTGTATTACGGATTCAGAGACTCTGTGCTACAATACAAAATATGGAGAACATGTAGGAATACCAGCCATAGCATGATTGGCCAGCTTACTGAGCAATGTAAAATTGTATTCCAGACTCCGAGATTCTGTGCTACATGATGAAATATAGAGAAAATGTAGCAGTACCTGACATAGCATGACTGGCATGTTCACCGAGTAGAGAAAAATTGTATTACGGATTCAGAGACTCTGTGCTACAAGACAAAACATGGATAAAATGTACGAATACCTGTCATAACCTGACTGGCCTGCATACTGAGCAAAGTATAATTGCATTCCAGGTTCAAAGACTCTGTGCTAAACGACAAAATATGAAGAAAATGTAGCAATACCCATCATTGCTCTACTTGAATGATTAAAGAGTACTGTAAAATTGTATTACGGATTCAGAGACTCTGTGCTACAAGACAAAATATGGTGAAAATGTGGGAAAACCTGTCATAGCATGACTGGCCTGCATACTGAGCAATGTATCATTGCATTCCAGGTTCAGAGACTCTGTGCTTTATGGGAAAATAAGGAGAAAATGTAGCGATACCCACCACTGCTCTACTCGAATGATTAATGAGTAGTGAAAAATTGTATTACGGATTCAGAGACTCTGTGCTACAAGACAAAATATGGAGAAAATGTAGGAATACCTGTCATAGCATGATTGTCCTGCATACTGAGCAATGTAAAATTGTATTCCAGGCTCAGAGACTCTGTGCTACATGGCGAAATATAGAGAAAATGTAGCAATACCTGTCATAGCATGACTGGCATGTTTACTGAGAAGAGAAAAATTGTATTACGGATTCAGAGACTCTGTGCTACAAGACAAAATATGGATAAAATGTAGGAATACCTGTCATAGCATGACTGGGCTGCATACTGAGCAAAGTATAATTGCATTCCAGGTTCAGAGACTCTGTGCTAAATGACTAAATATGAAGAAAATGTAACAATACCCACCATTGCTCTACTCGAATGATTAATGAGTAGTGAAAAATTGTATTACGGATTCAGAGACTCTGTGCTACAAGACAAAATATGGATAAAATGTAGGAATACCTGTCATAGCCGGACTGGCCTGCATACTTAGCAAAGAATAATTGCATTTCAGGTTCAGAGACTCTGTGCTAAATGACAAAATAAGAAGAAAATGTAGCAATACCCATTATTGCTCTACTCGAATGATTAATGACTAGTGTAAAATTGTATTACGGATTCAGAGACTCTGTGCTACAAGATAAAATATGGAGAACATGTAGGAATACCTGCCATAGCATGATTGGCCTGCATACTGAGCAATGTAAAATTGTATTCCAGACTCCGAGATTCTGTGCTACATGATGAAATATAGAGAAAATGTAGCAGTACCTGACATAGCACGACTGGCATGTTCACCGAGTAGAGAAAAATTGTATTACGGATTCAGAGACTCTGTGCTACAAGACAAAAAATGGATAAAATGTACGAATACCTGTCATAACCTGACTGGCCTGCATACTGAGCAAAGTATAATTGCATTCCAGGTTCAGAGACTCTCTGGTAAATGACAAAATATGAAGAAAATGTAGCAATACCCATCATTGCTCTACTTGAATGATTAAAGAGTAGTGAAAAATTGTATTACGGATTCAGAGACTCTGTGCCACAAGACAAAATATGGAGAAAATGTAGGAATACCTGTCATAGCATGATTGGCCTGCATACTGAGCAATGTAAAATTGTATTCCAGGCTCAGAGACTCTGTGCTACATGACGAAATATAGAGAAAACGTAGTAATACCTGTCATAGCATAACTGGCATGTTCACTGAGGGGAGAAAAATTGTATTACGGATTCAGAGACTCTGTGCTACAAGACAAAATATGGAGAAAATGTAGGAATACCTGTCATAGCCTGACGGGCCTGCATACTGAGCAAAGTATAATTGCATTCTAGGTTCAGAGACTCTGTGCTAAATGACAAAATATGAAGAAAATGTAGCAATACCCATCATTGCTTGATTTGAATGATTAAAGATTAGTGTAAAATTGTATTACGGATTCAGAGACTCTGTGCTACAAGACAAAATATGGATAAAATGTAGGAATACCTGTCATAGCATGACTGGGCTGCATACTGAGCAAAGTATAATTGCATTCCAGGTTCAGAGACTCTGTGCTAAATGACTAAATATGAAGAAAATGTAACAATACCCACCATTGCTCTACTCGAATGATTAATGAGTCGTGAAAAATTGTATTACGGATTCAGAGACTCTGTGCTACAAGCCAAAATATGGAGTGAATGTAGGAATACCTGTCATAGAATGATTGGTCTGCATACTGAGCAATGTAAAATTGTATTTCAGGCTCAGACACTCTGCGCTACATGGTGAAATATAGAGAAAATGTAGCAATACCTGTCATAGCATGACTGGCATTTTCACTGAGTAGTAAAAAATTGTATTACGGATTCAGAGACTCTGTGCTACAAGACAAAATATGGAGAGAATGTGGGAAAACCTGTTATACTATGACTGGCCTGCATTCTGAGCAAGGTATAATTGCATTCCAGGTTCAGAGACTCTGTGCTAAATGACAAAATATGAAGAAAATGTAGCAATACCCATTATTGCTCTACTGGAATGATTAATGAGTAGTGTAAAATTGTATTACGGATTCAGAGACTCTGTGCTACAAGACAAAATATGGATAAAATGTAGGAATACCTGTCATAGCATGACTGGCCTGCATACTGAGCAAGGTATAATTGCATTCCAGGTTCAGAGACTCTGTGCTAAATGACAAAATATGAAGAAAATGTAGCAATACCCATTATTGGTCTACTGGAATGATTAATGAGTAGTGTAAAATTGTATTACGGATTCAGAGACTCTGTGCTACAATACAAAATATGGAGAACATGTAGGAATACCAGCCATAGCATGATTGGCCAGCTTACTGAGCAATGTAAAATTGTATTCCAGACTCCGAGATTCTGTGCTACATGATGAAATATAGAGAAAATGTAGCAGTACCTGACATAGCATGACTGGCATGTTCACCGAGTAGAGAAAAATTGTATTACGGATTCAGAGACTCTGTGCTACAAGACAAAACATGGATAAAATGTACGAATACCTGTCATAACCTGACTGGCCTGCATACTGAGCAAAGTATAATTGCATTCCAGGTTCAAAGACTCTGTGCTAAACGACAAAATATGAAGAAAATGTAGCAATACCCATCATTGCTCTACTTGAATGATTAAAGAGTACTGTAAAATTGTATTACGGATTCAGAGACTCTGTGCTACAAGACAAAATATGGTGAAAATGTGGGAAAACCTGTCATAGCATGACTGGCCTGCATACTGAGCAATGTATCATTGCATTCCAGGTTCAGAGACTCTGTGCTTTATGGGAAAATAAGGAGAAAATGTAGCGATACCCACCATTGCTCTACTCGAATGATTAATGAGTAGTGAAAAATTGTATTACGGATTCAGAGACTCTGTGCTACAAGACAAAATATGGAGAAAATGTAGGAATACCTGTCATAGCATGATTGTCCTGCATACTGAGCAATGTAAAATTGTATTCCAGGCTCAGAGACTCTGTGCTACATGGCGAAATATAGAGAAAATGTAGCAATACCTGTCATAGCATGACTGGCATGTTTACTGAGAAGAGAAAAATTGTATTACGGATTCAGAGACTCTGTGCTACAAGACAAAATATGGATAAAATGTAGGAATACCTGTCATAGCATGACTGGGCTGCATACTGAGCAAAGTATAATTGCATTCCAGGTTCAGAGACTCTGTGCTAAATGACTAAATATGAAGAAAATGTAACAATACCCACCATTGCTCTACTCGAATGATTAATGAGTAGTGAAAAATTGTATTACGGATTCAGAGACTCTGTGCTACAAGACAAAATATGGATAAAATGTAGGAATACCTGTCATAGCCGGACTGGCCTGCATACTTAGCAAAGAATAATTGCATTTCAGGTTCAGAGACTCTGTGCAAAATGACAAAATAAGAAGAAAATGTAGCAATACCCATTATTGCTCTACTCGAATGATTAATGACTAGTGTAAAATTGTATTACGGATTCAGAGACTCTGTGCTACAAGATAAAATATGGAGAACATGTAGGAATACCTGCCATAGCATGATTGGCCTGCATACTGAGCAATGTAAAATTGTATTCCAGACTCCGAGATTCTGTGCTACATGATGAAATATAGAGAAAATGTAGCAGTACCTGACATAGCACGACTGGCATGTTCACCGAGTAGAGAAAAATTGTATTACGGATTCAGAGACTCTGTGCTACAAGACAAAAAATGTATAAAATGTACGAATACCTGTCATAACCTGACTGGCCTGCATACTGAGCAAAGTATAATTGCATTCCAGGTTCAGAGACCCTCTGGTAAATGACAAAATATGAAGAAAATGTAGCAATACCCATCATTGCTCTACTTGAATGATTAAAGAGTAGTGTAAAATTGTATTACGGATTCAGAGACTCTGTGCTACAAGACAAAATATGGTGAAAATGTGGGAAAACCTGTCATAGCATGACTGGCCTGCATACTGAGCAATGTATCATTGCATTCCAGGTTCAGAGACTCTGTGCTATATGGGAAAATAAGGAGAAAATGTAGCGATACCCACCATTGCTCTACTCGAATGATTAATGAGTAGTGAAAAATTGTATTACGGATTCAGAGACTCTGTGCCACAAGACAAAATATGGAGAAAATGTAGGAATACCTGTCATAGCATGATTGGCCTGCATACTGAGCAATGTAAAATTGTATTCCAGGCTCAGAGACTCTGTGCTACATGACGAAATATAGAGAAAACGTAGCAATACCTGTCATAGCATAACTGGCATGTTCACTGAGGAGAGAAAAATTGTATTACGGATTCAGAGACTCTGTGCTACAAGACAAAAAATGGAGAAAATGTAGGAATACCTGTCATAGCCTGACGGGCCTGCATACTGAGCAAAGTATAATTGCATTCTAGGTTCAGAGACTCTGTGCTAAATGACAAAATATGAAGAAAATGTAGCAATACCCATCAGTGCTCGATTTGAATGATTAAAGATTTTTGTAAAATTGTATTACGGATTCAGAGACTCTGTGCTACAAGACAAAATATGGATAAAATGTAGGAATACCTGTCATAGCATGACTGGGCTGCATACTGAGCAAAGTATAATTGCATTCCAGGTTCAGAGACTCTGTGCTAAATGACTAAATATGAAGAAAATGTAACAATACCCACCATTGCTCTACTAGAATGATTAATGAGTCGTGAAAAATTGTATTACGGATTCAGAGACTCTGTGCTACAAGCCAAAATATGGAGTGAATGTAGGAATACCTGTCATAGAATGATTGGTCTGCATACTGAGCAATGTAAAATTGTATTTCAGGCTCAGACACTCTGCGCTACATGGTGAAATATAGAGAAAATGTAGCAATACCTGTCATAGCATGACTGGCATTTTCACTGAGTAGTAAAAAATTGTATTACGGATTCAGAGACTCTGTGCTACAAGACAAAATATGGAGAGAATGTGGGAAAACCTGTTATACTATGACTGGCCTGCATTCTGAGCAAGGTATAATTGCATTCCAGGTTCAGAGACTCTGTGCTAAATGACAAAATATGAAGAAAATGTAGCAATACCCATTATTGCTCTACTGGAATGATTAATGAGTAGTGTAAAATTGTATTACGGATTCAGAGACTCTGTGCTACAAGACAAAATATGGATAAAATGTAGGAATACCTGTCATAGCCTGACTGGCCTGCATACTGAGCAAAGTATAATTGCATTTCAGGTTCAGAGACTCTGTGCTAAATGACTAAATAAGAAGAAAATGTAGCAATACCCATTATTGCTCTACTCGAATGATTAATGAGTAGTGTAAAATTGTTTTACGGATTCAGAGACTCTGTGCTACAAGATAAAATATGGAGAACATGTAGGAATACCTGCCATAGCATGATTGGCCTGCATTCTGAGCAATGTAATATTGTATTCCAGGCTCAGAGACTCTGTGCTACATGATGAAATATAGAGAAAATGTAGCAATACCTGACATAGCATGACTGGCATGTTCACTGAGTAGAGAAAAATTGTATTACGGATTCAGAGACTCTGTGCTACAAGACAAAATATGGAGAAAATGTAGGAATACCTGTCATAGCCTGACGGGCCTGCATACTGAGCAAAGTATAATTGCATTCCAGGTTCAGAGACTCTGTGCTAAATGACAAAATATGAAGAAAATGTAGCAATACCCATCATTGCTCTATTGGAATGATTAAAGAGTAGTGTAAAATTGTATTACGGATTCAGAGACTCTGTGCTACAAGACAAAATATGGATAAAATGTAGGAATACCTGTCATAGCATGACTGGCCTGCATACTGAGCAAGGTATAATTGCATTCCAGGTTCAGAGACTCTGTGCTAAATGACAAAATATGAAGAAAATGTAGCAATACCCATTATTGGTCTACTGGAATGATTAATGAGTAGTGTAAAATTGTATTACGGATTCAGAGACTCTGTGCTACAAGACAAAATATGGAGAACATTTAGGAATACCTGCCATATCATGATTGGCCTGCATACTGAGCAATGTAAAATTGTATTCCAGACTCCGAGATTCTGTGCTACATGATGAAATATAGAGAAAATTTAGCAGTACCTGACATAGCATGACTGGCATGTTCACCGAGTAGAGAAAAATTGTATTACGGATTCAGAGACTCTGTGCTACAAGACAAAATATGGATAAAATGTATGAATACCTGTCATAACATGACTGGGCTGCATACTGAGCAAAGTATAATTGCATTCCAGGTTCAGAGACTCTGTGCTAAATGACAAAATATGAAGAAAATGTAGCAATACCCATTATTGGTCTACTGGAATGATTAATGAGTAGTGTAAAATTGTATTACGGATTGAGAGACTCTGTGCTACAAGACAAAATATGGATAAAATGTGGGAAAACCTGTCATAGCATGACTGGCCTGCATATTGAGCAATGTATCATTGCATTCCAGGTTCAGAGACTCTGTGCTATATGGGAAAATAAGGAGAAAATGTAGCGATACCCACCATTGCTCTACTCGAATGATTAATGAGTAGTGAAAAATTGTATTACGGATTCAGAGACTCTGTGCCACAAGACAAAATATGGAGAAAATGTAGGAATACCTGTCATAGCATGATTGGCCTGCATACTGAGCAATGTAAAATTGTATACCAGGCTCAGAGACTCTGTGCTACATGACGAAATATAGAGAAAACGTAGCAATACCTGTCATAGCATAACTGGCATGTTCACTGAGGAGAGAAAAATTGTATTACGGATTCAGAGACTCTGTGCTACAAGACAAAATATGGAGAAAATGTAGGAATACCTGTCATAGCCTGACGGGCCTGCATACTGAGCAAAGTATAATTGCATTCTAGGTTCAGAGACTCTGTGCTAAATGACAAAATATGAAGAAAATGTAGCAATACCCATCATTGCTTGATTTGAATGATTAAAGATTAGTGTAAAATTGTATTACGGATTCAGAGACTCTGTGCTACAAGACAAAATATGGATAAAATGTAGGAATACCTGTCATAGCATGACTGGGCTGCATACTGAGCAAAGTATAATTGCATTCCAGGTTCAGAGACTCTGTGCTAAATGACTAAATATGAAGAAAATGTAACAATACCCACCATTGCTCTACTCGAATGATTAATGAGTCGTGAAAAATTGTATTACGGATTCAGAGACTCTGTGCTACAAGCCAAAATATGGAGTGAATGTAGGAATACCTGTCATAGAATGATTGGTCTGCATACTGAGCAATGTAAAATTGTATTTCAGGCTCAGACACTCTGCGCTACATGGTGAAATATAGAGAAAATGTAGCAATACCTGTCATAGCATGACTGGCATTTTCACTGAGTAGTAAAAAATTGTATTACGGATTCAGAGACTCTGTGCTACAAGACAAAATATGGAGAGAATGTGGGAAAACCTGTTATACTATGACTGGCCTGCATACTGAGCAAGGTATAATTGCATTCCAGGTTCAGAGACTCTGTGCTAAATGACAAAATATGAAGAAAATGTAGCAATACCCATTATTGGTCTACTGGAATGATTAATGAGTAGTGTAAAATTGTATTACGGATTCAGAGACTCTGTGCTACAATACAAAATATGGAGAACATGTAGGAATACCAGCCATAGCATGATTGGCCAGCTTACTGAGCAATGTAAAATTGTATTCCAGACTCCGAGATTCTGTGCTACATGATGAAATATAGAGAAAATGTAGCAGTACCTGACATAGCATGACTGGCATGTTCACCGAGTAGAGAAAAATTGTATTACGGATTCAGAGACTCTGTGCTACAAGACAAAACATGGATAAAATGTACGAATACCTGTCATAACCTGACTGGCCTGCATACTGAGCAAAGTATAATTGCATTCCAGGTTCAAAGACTCTGTGCTAAACGACAAAATATGAAGAAAATGTAGCAATACCCATCATTGCTCTACTTGAATGATTAAAGAGTACTGTAAAATTGTATTACGGATTCAGAGACTCTGTGCTACAAGACAAAATATGGTGAAAATGTGGGAAAACCTGTCATAGCATGACTGGCCTGCATACTGAGCAATGTATCATTGCATTCCAGGTTCAGAGACTCTGTGCTTTATGGGAAAATAAGGAGAAAATGTAGCGATACCCACCACTGCTCTACTCGAATGATTAATGAGTAGTGAAAAATTGTATTACGGATTCAGAGACTCTGTGCTACAAGACAAAATATGGAGAAAATGTAGGAATACCTGTCATAGCATGATTGTCCTGCATACTGAGCAATGTAAAATTGTATTCCAGGCTCAGAGACTCTGTGCTACATGGCGAAATATAGAGAAAATGTAGCAATACCTGTCATAGCATGACTGGCATGTTTACTGAGAAGAGAAAAATTGTATTACGGATTCAGAGACTCTGTGCTACAAGACAAAATATGGATAAAATGTAGGAATACCTGTCATAGCATGACTGGGCTGCATACTGAGCAAAGTATAATTGCATTCCAGGTTCAGAGACTCTGTGCTAAATGACTAAATATGAAGAAAATGTAACAATACCCACCATTGCTCTACTCGAATGATTAATGAGTAGTGAAAAATTGTATTACGGATTCAGAGACTCTGTGCTACAAGACAAAATATGGATAAAATGTAGGAATACCTGTCATAGCCGGACTGGCCTGCATACTTAGCAAAGAATAATTGCATTTCAGGTTCAGAGACTCTGTGCTAAATGACAAAATAAGAAGAAAATGTAGCAATACCCATTATTGCTCTACTCGAATGATTAATGACTAGTGTAAAATTGTATTACGGATTCAGAGACTCTGTGCTACAAGATAAAATATGGAGAACATGTAGGAATACCTGCCATAGCATGATTGGCCTGCATACTGAGCAATGTAAAATTGTATTCCAGACTCCGAGATTCTGTGCTACATGATGAAATATAGAGAAAATGTAGCAGTACCTGACATAGCACGACTGGCATGTTCACCGAGTAGAGAAAAATTGTATTACGGATTCAGAGACTCTGTGCTACAAGACAAAAAATGGATAAAATGTACGAATACCTGTCATAACCTGACTGGCCTGCATACTGAGCAAAGTATAATTGCATTCCAGGTTCAGAGACTCTCTGGTAAATGACAAAATATGAAGAAAATGTAGCAATACCCATCATTGCTCTACTTGAATGATTAAAGAGTAGTGAAAAATTGTATTACGGATTCAGAGACTCTGTGCCACAAGACAAAATATGGAGAAAATGTAGGAATACCTGTCATAGCATGATTGGCCTGCATACTGAGCAATGTAAAATTGTATTCCAGGCTCAGAGACTCTGTGCTACATGACGAAATATAGAGAAAACGTAGCAATACCTGTCATAGCATAACTGGCATGTTCACTGAGGAGAGAAAAATTGTATTACGGATTCAGAGACTCTGTGCTACAAGACAAAATATGGTGAAAATGTGGGAAAACCTGTCATAGCATGACTGGCCTGCATACTGAGCAATGTATCATTGCATTCCAGGTTCAGAGACTCTGTGCTATATGGGAAAATAAGGAGAAAATGTAGCGATACCCACCATTGCTCTACTCGAATGATTAATGAGTAGTGAAAAATTGTATTACGGATTCAGAGACTCTGTGCTACAAGACAAAATATGGATAAAATGTAGGAATACCTGTCATAGCATGACTGGGCTGCATACTGAGCAAAGTATAATTGCATTCCAGGTTCAGAGACTCTGTGCTAAATGACTAAATATGAAGAAAATGTAACAATACCCACCATTGCTCTACTCGAATGATTAATGAGTCGTGAAAAATTGTATTACGGATTCAGAGACTCTGTGCTACAAGCCAAAATATGGAGTGAATGTAGGAATACCTGTCATAGAATGATTGGTCTGCATACTGAGCAATGTAAAATTGTATTTCAGGCTCAGACACTCTGCGCTACATGGTGAAATATAGAGAAAATGTAGCAATACCTGTCATAGCATGACTGGCATTTTCACTGAGTAGTAAAAAATTGTATTACGGATTCAGAGACTCTGTGCTACAAGACAAAATATGGAGAGAATGTGGGAAAACCTGTTATACTATGACTGGCCTGCATTCTGAGCAAGGTATAATTGCATTCCAGGTTCAGAGACTCTGTGCTAAATGACAAAATATGAAGAAAATGTAGCAATACCCATTATTGCTCTACTGGAATGATTAATGAGTAGTGTAAAATTGTATTACGGATTCAGAGACTCTGTGCTACAAGACAAAATATGGATAAAATGTAGGAATACCTGTCATAGCCTGACTGGCCTGCATACTGAGCAAAGTATAATTGCATTTCAGGTTCAGAGACTCTGTGCTAAATGACTAAATAAGAAGAAAATGTAGCAATACCCATTATTGCTCTACTCGAATGATTAATGAGTAGTGTAAAATTGTTTTACGGATTCAGAGACTCTGTGCTACAAGATAAAATATGGAGAACATGTAGGAATACCTGCCATAGCATGATTGGCCTGCATTCTGAGCAATGTAATATTGTATTCCAGGCTCAGAGACTCTGTGCTACATGATGAAATATAGAGAAAATGTAGCAATACCTGACATAGCATGACTGGCATGTTCACTGAGTAGAGAAAAATTGTATTACGGATTCAGAGACTCTGTGCTACAAGACAAAATATGGAGAAAATGTAGGAATACCTGTCATAGCCTGACGGGCCTGCATACTGAGCAAAGTATAATTGCATTCCAGGTTCAGAGACTCTGTGCTAAATGACAAAATATGAAGAAAATGTAGCAATACCCATCATTGCTCTATTGGAATGATTAAAGAGTAGTGTAAAATTGTATTACGGATTCAGAGACTCTGTGCTACAAGACAAAATATGGATAAAATGTAGGAATACCTGTCATAGCATGACTGGCCTGCATACTGAGCAAGGTATAATTGCATTCCAGGTTCAGAGACTCTGTGCTAAATGACAAAATATGAAGAAAATGTAGCAATACCCATTATTGGTCTACTGGAATGATTAATGAGTAGTGTAAAATTGTATTACGGATTCAGAGACTCTGTGCTACAAGACAAAATATGGAGAACATTTAGGAATACCTGCCATATCATGATTGGCCTGCATACTGAGCAATGTAAAATTGTATTCCAGACTCCGAGATTCTGTGCTACATGATGAAATATAGAGAAAATTTAGCAGTACCTGACATAGCATGACTGGCATGTTCACCGAGTAGAGAAAAATTGTATTACGGATTCAGAGACTCTGTGCTACAAGACAAAATATGGATAAAATGTATGAATACCTGTCATAACATGACTGGGCTGCATACTGAGCAAAGTATAATTGCATTCCAGGTTCAGAGACTCTGTGCTAAATGACAAAATATGAAGAAAATGTAGCAATACCCATTATTGCTCTACTGGAATGATTAATGAGTAGTGTAAAATTGTATTACGGATTGAGAGACTCTGTGCTACAAGACAAAATATGGATAAAATGTGGGAAAACCTGTCATAGCATGACTGGCCTGCATATTGAGCAATGTATCATTGCATTCCAGGTTCAGAGACTCTGTGCTATATGGGAAAATAAGGAGAAAATGTAGCGATACCCACCATTGCTCTACTCGAATGATTAATGAGTAGTGAAAAATTGTATTACGGATTCAGAGACTCTGTGCCACAAGACAAAATATGGAGAAAATGTAGGAATACCTGTCATAGCATGATTGGCCTGCATACTGAGCAATGTAAAATTGTATTCCAGGCTCAGAGACTCTGTGCTACATGACGAAATATAGAGAAAACGTAGCAATACCTGTCATAGCATAACTGGCATGTTCACTGAGGAGAGAAAAATTGTATTACGGATTCAGAGACTCTGTGCTACAAGACAAAATATGGAGAAAATGTAGGAATACCTGTCATAGCCTGACGGGCCTGCATACTGAGCAAAGTATAATTGCATTCTAGGTTCAGAGACTCTGTGCTAAATGACAAAATATGAAGAAAATGTAGCAATACCCATCATTGCTTGATTTGAATGATTAAAGATTAGTGTAAAATTGTATTACGGATTCAGAGACTCTGTGCTACAAGACAAAATATGGATAAAATGTAGGAATACCTGTCATAGCATGACTGGGCTGCATACTGAGCAAAGTATAATTGCATTCCAGGTTCAGAGACTCTGTGCTAAATGACTAAATATGAAGAAAATGTAACAATACCCACCATTGCTCTACTCGAATGATTAATGAGTCGTGAAAAATTGTATTACGGATTCAGAGACTCTGTGCTACAAGCCAAAATATGGAGTGAATGTAGGAATACCTGTCATAGAATGATTGGTCTGCATACTGAGCAATGTAAAATTGTATTTCAGGCTCAGACACTCTGCGCTACATGGTGAAATATAGAGAAAATGTAGCAATACCTGTCATAGCATGACTGGCATTTTCACTGAGTAGTAAAAAATTGTATTACGGATTCAGAGACTCTGTGCTACAAGACAAAATATGGAGAGAATGTGGGAAAACCTGTTATACTATGACTGGCCTGCATACTGAGCAAGGTATAATTGCATTCCAGGTTCAGAGACTCTGTGCTAAATGACAAAATATGAAGAAAATGTAGCAATACCCATTATTGGTCTACTGGAATGATTAATGAGTAGTGTAAAATTGTATTACGGATTCAGAGACTCTGTGCTACAATACAAAATATGGAGAACATGTAGGAATACCAGCCATAGCATGATTGGCCAGCTTACTGAGCAATGTAAAATTGTATTCCAGACTCCGAGATTCTGTGCTACATGATGAAATATAGAGAAAATGTAGCAGTACCTGACATAGCATGACTGGCATGTTCACCGAGTAGAGAAAAATTGTATTACGGATTCAGAGACTCTGTGCTACAAGACAAAACATGGATAAAATGTACGAATACCTGTCATAACCTGACTGGCCTGCATACTGAGCAAAGTATAATTGCATTCCAGGTTCAAAGACTCTGTGCTAAACGACAAAATATGAAGAAAATGTAGCAATACCCATCATTGCTCTACTTGAATGATTAAAGAGTACTGTAAAATTGTATTACGGATTCAGAGACTCTGTGCTACAAGACAAAATATGGTGAAAATGTGGGAAAACCTGTCATAGCATGACTGGCCTGCATACTGAGCAATGTATCATTGCATTCCAGGCTCAGAGACTCTGTGCTTTATGGGAAAATAAGGAGAAAATGTAGCGATACCCACCACTGCTCTACTCGAATGATTAATGAGTAGTGAAAAATTGTATTACGGATTCAGAGACTCTGTGCTACAAGACAAAATATGGAGAAAATGTAGGAATACCTGTCATAGCATGATTGTCCTGCATACTGAGCAATGTAAAATTGTATTCCAGGCTCAGAGACTCTGTGCTACATGGCGAAATATAGAGAAAATGTAGCAATACCTGTCATAGCATGACTGGCATGTTTACTGAGAAGAGAAAAATTGTATTACGGATTCAGAGACTCTGTGCTACAAGACAAAATATGGATAAAATGTAGGAATACCTGTCATAGCATGACTGGGCTGCATACTGAGCAAAGTATAATTGCATTCCAGGTTCAGAGACTCTGTGCTAAATGACTAAATATGAAGAAAATGTAACAATACCCACCATTGCTCTACTCGAATGATTAATGAGTAGTGAAAAATTGTATTACGGATTCAGAGACTCTGTGCTACAAGACAAAATATGGATAAAATGTAGGAATACCTGTCATAGCCGGACTGGCCTGCATACTTAGCAAAGAATAATTGCATTTCAGGTTCAGAGACTCTGTGCTAAATGACAAAATAAGAAGAAAATGTAGCAATACCCATTATTGCTCTACTCGAATGATTAATGACTAGTGTAAAATTGTATTACGGATTCAGAGACTCTGTGCTACAAGATAAAATATGGAGAACATGTAGGAATACCTGCCATAGCATGATTGGCCTGCATACTGAGCAATGTAAAATTGTATTCCAGACTCCGAGATTCTGTGCTACATGATGAAATATAGAGAAAATGTAGCAGTACCTGACATAGCACGACTGGCATGTTCACCGAGTAGAGAAAAATTGTATTACGGATTCAGAGACTCTGTGCTACAAGACAAAAAATGGATAAAATGTACGAATACCTGTCATAACCTGACTGGCCTGCATACTGAGCAAAGTATAATTGCATTCCAGGTTCAGAGACTCTCTGGTAAATGACAAAATATGAAGAAAATGTAGCAATACCCATCATTGCTCTACTTGAATGATTAAAGAGTAGTGAAAAATTGTATTACGGATTCAGAGACTCTGTGCCACAAGACAAAATATGGAGAAAATGTAGGAATACCTGTCATAGCATGATTGGCCTGCATACTGAGCAATGTAAAATTGTATTCCAGGCTCAGAGACTCTGTGCTACATGACGAAATATAGAGAAAACGTAGCAATACCTGTCATAGCATAACTGGCATGTTCACTGAGGAGAGAAAAATTGTATTACGGATTCAGAGACTCTGTGCTACAAGACAAAATATGGTGAAAATGTGGGAAAACCTGTCATAGCATGACTGGCCTGCATACTGAGCAATGTATCATTGCATTCCAGGTTCAGAGACTCTGTGCTATATGGGAAAATAAGGAGAAAATGTAGCGATACCCACCATTGCTCTACTCGAATGATTAATGAGTAGTGAAAAATTGTATTACGGATTCAGAGACTCTGTGCTACAAGACAAAATATGGATAAAATGTAGGAATACCTGTCATAGCATGACTGGGCTGCATACTGAGCAAAGTATAATTGCATTCCAGGTTCAGAGACTCTGTGCTAAATGACTAAATATGAAGAAAATGTAACAATACCCACCATTGCTCTACTCGAATGATTAATGAGTCGTGAAAAATTGTATTACGGATTCAGAGACTCTGTGCTACAAGCCAAAATATGGAGTGAATGTAGGAATACCTGTCATAGAATGATTGGTCTGCATACTGAGCAATGTAAAATTGTATTTCAGGCTCAGACACTCTGCGCTACATGGTGAAATATAGAGAAAATGTAGCAATACCTGTCATAGCATGACTGGCATTTTCACTGAGTAGTAAAAAATTGTATTACGGATTCAGAGACTCTGTGCTACAAGACAAAATATGGAGAGAATGTGGGAAAACCTGTTATACTATGACTGGCCTGCATTCTGAGCAAGGTATAATTGCATTCCAGGTTCAGAGACTCTGTGCTAAATGACAAAATATGAAGAAAATGTAGCAATACCCATTATTGCTCTACTGGAATGATTAATGAGTAGTGTAAAATTGTATTACGGATTCAGAGACTCTGTGCTACAAGACAAAATATGGATAAAATGTAGGAATACCTGTCATAGCCTGACTGGCCTGCATACTGAGCAAAGTATAATTGCATTTCAGGTTCAGAGACTCTGTGCTAAATGACTAAATAAGAAGAAAATGTAGCAATACCCATTATTGCTCTACTCGAATGATTAATGAGTAGTGTAAAATTGTTTTACGGATTCAGAGACTCTGTGCTACAAGATAAAATATGGAGAACATGTAGGAATACCTGCCATAGCATGATTGGCCTTCATTCTGAGCAATGTAATATTGTATTCCAGGCTCAGAGACTCTGTGCTACATGATGAAATATAGAGAAAATGTAGCAATACCTGACATAGCATGACTGGCATGTTCACTGAGTAGAGAAAAATTGTATTACGGATTCAGAGACTCTGTGCTACAAGACAAAATATGGAGAAAATGTAGGAATACCTGTCATAGCCTGACGGGCCTGCATACTGAGCAAAGTATAATTGCATTCCAGGTTCAGAGACTCTGTGCTAAATGACAAAATATGAAGAAAATGTAGCAATACCCATCATTGCTCTATTGGAATGATTAAAGAGTAGTGTAAAATTGTATTACGGATTCAGAGACTCTGTGCTACAAGACAAAATATGGATAAAATGTAGGAATACCTGTCATAGCATGACAGGCCTGCATACTGAGCAAGGTATAATTGCATTCCAGGTTCAGAGACTCTGTGCTAAATGACAAAATATGAAGAAAATGTAGCAATACCCATTATTGGTCTACTGGAATGATTAATGAGTAGTGTAAAATTGTATTACGGATTCAGAGACTCTGTGCTACAAGACAAAATATGGAGAACATTTAGGAATACCTGCCATATCATGATTGGCCTGCATACTGAGCAATGTAAAATTGTATTCCAGACTCCCAGATTCTGTGCTACATGATGAAATATAGAGAAAATTTAGCAGTACCTGACATAGCATGACTGGCATGTTCACCGAGTAGAGAAAAATTGTATTACGGATTCAGAGACTCTGTGCTACAAGACAAAATATGGATAAAATGTATGAATACCTGTCATAACATGACTGGGCTGCATACTGAGCAAAGTATAATTGCATTCCAGGTTCAGAGACTCTGTGCTAAATGACAAAATATGAAGAAAATGTAGCAATACCCATTATTGCTCTACTGGAATGATTAATGAGTAGTGTAAAATTGTATTACGGATTCAGAGACTCTGTGCTACAAGACAAAATATGGATAAAATGTGGGAAAACCTGTCATAGCATGACTGGCCTGCATATTGAGCAATGTATCATTGCATTCCAGGTTCAGAGACTCTGTGCTATATGGGAAAATGAGGAGAAAATGTAGCGATACCCACCATTGCTCTACTCGAATGATTAATGAGTAGTGAAAAATTGTATTACGGATTCAGAGACTCTGTGCTACAAGACAAAATATGGAGAAAATGTAGGAATACCTGTCATAGCATGATTGGCCTGCATACTGAGCAATGTAAAATTGTATTCCAGTCTCAGAGACTCTGTGCTACATGATGAAATATAGAGAAAACGTAGCAATACCTGTCATAGCATGACTGGCATGTTCACTGAGGAGAGAAAAATTGTATTACGGATTCAGAGACTCTGTGCTACAAGACAAAATATGGATAAAATGTAGGAATACCTGTCATAGGATGATTGGTCTGCATACTGAACAATGTAAAATTGTATTTCAGGCTCAGAGACTCTGTGCTACATGGTGAAATAGAGAGAAAATGTAGCAATACCTGTCATAGCATGACTGGCATTTTCACTGAGTAGTAAAAAATTGTATTACGGATTCAGAGACTATGTGCTACAAGACAAAATATGGAGAAAATGTGGGAAAACCTGTTCTACTATGACTGGCCTGCATTCTGAGCAAGGTATAATTGCATTCCAGGTTCAGAGACTCTGTGCTAAATGACAAAATATGAAGAAAATGTAGCAATACACATTATTGCTCTACGGGAATGATTAATAAGTAGTGTAAAATTGTATTACGGATTCAGAGACTCTGTGCTACAAGACAAAATATGGATAAAATGTAGGAATACCTGTCATAGCCTGACTGGCCTGCATACTGAGCAAAGTCTAATTGCATTTCAGGTTCAGAGACTCTGTGCTAAATGACAAAATAAGAAGAAAATGTAGCAATACCCATTATTGCTCTACTCGAATGATTAATGAGTAGTGTAAAATTGTATTACGGATTCATAGACTCTGTGCTACAAGATAAAATATGGAGAACATGTAGGAATACCTGCCATAGCATGATTGGCCTGCATTGTGAGCAATGTAAAATTGTATTCCAGGCTCAGAGACTCTGTGCTACATGACGAAATATAGAGAAAATGTAGCAATACCTGACATACCATGACTGGCATGTTCACTGAGTAGAGAAAAATTGTATTACGGATTCAGAGACTCTGTGCTACAAGGCAAAATATGGATAAAATGTAGGAATACCTGTCATAGCCTGACGGGCCTGCATACTGAGCAAGGTATAATTGCATTCCAGGTTCAGAGACTCTGTGCTAAATGACAAAATATGAAGAAAATGTAGCAATACCCATTATTGCTCTATTGGAATGATCAATGAGTAGTGTAAAATTGTATTACGGATTCAGAGACTCTGTGCTACAAGACAAAATATGGATAAAATGTAGGAATACCTGTCATAGCCTGACTGGTCTGCATACTGAGCAAAGTATAATTGCATTTTAGGTTCTGAGACTCTGTGCTAAATGACAAAATAAGAAGAAAATGTAGCAATACCCATCATTGGTCTACTCGAATGATTAATGAGAAGTGTAAAATTGTATTACAGATTCAGAGATTCTGTGCTACAAGATAAAATACGGAGAACATGTAGGAATACCTGCCATAGCATGATTGGCCTGCATTCTGAGCAATGTAAAATTGTATTCCAGGCTCAGAGCCTCTGTGCTACATGATGAAATATAGAGGAAATGTTGCAATACCTGACATAGCATGTCTGGCATGTTCACTGAGTAGAGAAAAATTGTATTACGGATTCAGAGACTCTGTGCTACAAGACAAAATATGGATAAAATGTAGGAATACATGTCATAGCCTGATTGGCCTGCATACTGAGCAAAGTATAATTGCATTCTAGGTTCCAAGACTCTGTGCTAAATGACAAAATATGAAGAAAATGTAGCAATACCCATCATTGCTCTACTTGAATGATTAAAGAGTACTGTAAAATTGTATTACGGATTCAGAGACTCTGTGCTACAAGACAAAATATGGTGAAAATGTGGGAAAACCTGTCATAGCATGACTGGCCTGCATACTGAGCAATGTATCATTGCATTCCAGGTTCAGAGACTCTGTGCTATATGGGAAAATAAGGAGAAAATGTAGCGATACCCACCATTGCTCTACTCGAATGATTAATGAGTAGTGAAAAATTGTATTACGGATTCAGAGACTCTGTGCTACAAGACAAAATATGGAGAAAATGTAGGAATACCTGTCATAGAATGATTGGCCTGCATACTGAGCAATGTAAAATTGTATTCCAGGCTCAGAGACTCTGTGCTACATGACGAAATATAGAGAAAACGTAGCAATACCTGTCATAGCATGACTGGCATGTTCACTGAGGAGAGAAAAATTGTATTACGGATTCAGAGACTCTGTGCTACAAGACAAAATATGGATAAAATGAAGGAATACCTGTCATAGCATGACTGGGCTGCATACTGAGCAAAGTATAATTGCATTTCAGGTTCAGAGACTCTGTGCTAAATGACTAAATATGAAGAAACTGTAACAATACCCACCATTGCTCTACTCGAATGATTAATGAGTAGTGAAAAATTGTATTACGGATTCAGAGACTCTGTGCTACAAGACAAAATATGGATAAAATGTAGGAATACCTGTCATAGCCTGACTGGCCTGCATACTGAGCAAAGTATAATTGCATTTCAGGTTCAGAGACTCTGTGCTAAATGACAAAATAAGAAGAAAATGCAGCAATACCCATTATTGCTCTACTCGAATGATTAATGAGTAGTGTAAAATTGTATTACGGATTCAGAGACTCTGTGCTACAAGATAAAATATGGAGAACATGTAGGAATACCTGCCATAGCATGATTGGCCTGCATTGTGAGCAATGTAAAATTGTATTCCAGGCTCAGAGACTCTGTGCTACATGACGAAATATAGAGAAAACGTAGCAATACCTGTCATAGCATGACTGGCATGTTCACTGAGGAGAGAAAAATTGTATTACGGATTCAGAGACTCTGTGCTACAAGACAAAATATGGATAAAATGAAGGAATACCTGTCATAGCATGACTGGGCTGCATACTGAGCAAAGTATAATTGCATTCCAGGTTCAGAGACTCTGTGCTAAATGACAAAATATGAAGAAAATGTAGCAATACCCATTATTGCTCTACTGGAATGATTAATGAGTAGTGTAAAATTGTATTACGGATTCAGAGACTCTGTGCTACAAGACAAAATATGGATAAAATGTGGGAAAACCTGTCATAGCATGACTGGCCTGCATATTGAGCAATGTATCATTGCATTCCAGGTTCAGAGACTCTGTGCTATATGGGAAAATGAGGAGAAAATGTAGCGATACCCACCATTGCTCTACTCGAATGATTAATGAGTAGTGAAAAATTGTATTACGGATTCAGAGACTCTGTGCTACAAGACAAAATATGGAGAAAATGTAGGAATACCTGTCATAGCATGATTGGCCTGCATACTGAGCAATGTAAAATTGTATTCCAGTCTCAGAGACTCTGTGCTACATGATGAAATATAGAGAAAACGTAGCAATACCTGTCATAGCATGACTGGCATGTTCACTCAGGAGAGAAAAATTGTATTACGGATTCAGAGACTCTGTGCTACAAGACAAAATATGGATAAAATGTAGGAATACCTGTCATAGGATGATTGGTCTGCATACTGAACAATGTAAAATTGTATTTCAGGCTCAGAGACTCTGTGCTACATGGTGAAATAGAGAGAAAATGTAGCAATACCTGTCATAGCATGACTGGCATTTTCACTGAGTAGTAAAAAATTGTATTACGGATTCAGAGACTATGTGCTACAAGACAAAATATGGAGAAAATGTGGGAAAACCTGTTCTACTATGACTGGCCTGCATTCTGAGCAAGGTATAATTGCATTCCAGGTTCAGAGACTCTGTGCTAAATGACAAAATATGAAGAAAATGTAGCAATACACATTATTGCTCTACGGGAATGATTAATAAGTAGTGTAAAATTGTATTACGGATTCAGAGACTCTGTGCTACAAGACAAAATATGGATAAAATGTAGGAATACCTGTCATAGCCTGACTGGCCTGCATACTGAGCAAAGTCTAATTGCATTTCAGGTTCAGAGACTCTGTGCTAAATGACAAAATAAGAAGAAAATGTAGCAATACCCATTATTGCTCTACTCGAATGATTAATGAGTAGTGTAAAATTGTATTACGGATTCAGAGACTCTGTGCTACAAGATAAAATATGGAGAACATGTAGGAATACCTGCCATAGCATGATTGGCCTGCATTGTGAGCAATGTAAAATTGTATTCCAGGCTCAGAGACTCTGTGCTACATGACGAAATATAGAGAAAATGTAGCAATACCTGACATACCATGACTGGCATGTTCACTGAGTAGAGAAAAATTGTATTACGGATTCAGAGACTCTGTGCTACAAGGCAAAATATGGATAAAATGTAGGAATACCTGTCATAGCCTGACGGGCTTGCATACTGAGCAAAGTATAATTGCATTCCAGGTTCAGAGACTCTGTGCTAAATGACAAAATATGAAGAAAATGTAGCAATACCCATCATTGCTCTATTGGAATGATTAAAGAGTAGTGTAAAATTGTATTACGGATTCAGAGACTCTGTGCTACAAGACAAAATATGGATAAAATGTAGGAATACCTGTCATAGCGTGACTGGCCTGCATACTGAGCAAGGTATAATTGCATTCCAGGTTCAGAGACTCTGTGCTAAATGACAAAATATGAAAAAAATGTAGCAATACCCATTATTGGTCTACTGGAATGATTAATGAGTAGTGTAAAATTGTATTACGGATTCAGAGACTCTGTGCTACAAGACAAAATATGGAGAACATGTAGGAATACCTGCCATAGCATGATTGGCCTGCATACTGAGCAATGTAAAATTGTATTCCAGACTCCGAGATTCTGTGCTACATGATGAAATATAGAGAAAATGTAGCAGTACCTGACATAGCAAGACTGACATGTTCACCGAGTAGAGAAACATTGTATTACGGATTCAGAGACTCTGTGCTACAAGACAAAATATGGATAAAATGTACGAATACCTGTCATAACCTGACTGGCCTGCATACTGAGCAAAGTGTAATTGCATTCCAGGTTCAGAGACTCTGTGCAAAATTTCAAAATATGAAGAAAATGTAGCAATACCCATCATTGCTCTACTTGAATGATTAAAGAGTAGTGTAAAATTGTATTACGGATTCAGAGACTCTGCTACAAGACAAAATATGGTGAAAATGTGGGA